>JANAVB010030220.1:14743369-15380869 GCA_029216955.1 Iris pallida
TCAGGATTCGCGTTTTGGAGCAGCATTTTCGCACCATTTTTCTGGACAATCCGACCGTTGGATCGACGATTTCTTTGCTCCATCTCAATCTCGGTATATACCCCTTCATCCCTCTCAAATTTCACCCGTTAATTTCGTCGTTTGATACATCAAAACCGGCCGCCAAGTTGACATTTTAATTTGTACTATTTTTGGACAGTTTTGCGATGCCAACTTCGCGGGTTCATATCTTCGTCATCGCAGCTCCGTTTTGTGCGCCACCAGTTCTGGTGCATAGCTGGTATAACCCTCTTCCTGCCCCCTTTAGATTTTATTTCAGTTTGAGCTTGTTAAGTCGGTCGAATTCGACGCCAAAGTTGGTCGTTCGAATTCTTAGTGTTGCACTTGTAGAATTCCATTTTTGAACCCGGGACTCCGGATTCAATTTCTGACACCACAGTAGACTCGTGGCGTCGTTCTGGCATGTTTTCATATAAAGTTTGCTTGATTTGGAGAACGTGGGCCCTGGCACACATTTCGGTACAAAGCGGGTCCCACTTTCTGGGTCAACGGGTCATTTTGAGATCGGCTCATCGGAATCCAATTCCGGATATACCGTTGAGTTCGTATCGTCATTCTGGACTCGTTGACATATAATTTGCTAGGTTTAGTGGACATTGGTTCCGGCACGCATTTCGGTGCAAGTCGGATACCATTATCCGAGTCAACGGGTCATTTTGAGATCGGCTCATCGGAATCCAATTCCAGATATACCGTTGAGTTCGTATCGTCATTCTGGACTCGTTGACATATAATTTCCTGAGTTTTAAGGACATTGGCTCCGGCACGCTTTTTTCGTGCAAATCGGTTTCCAATGTCCGGGTCAACGGACCAAATTGAGATCGGGTCAACGGAATCCAATTCTGGATATACCGTTGGGTTCGTATCGTCATTCTGATTCGTGGACATATAATTTGTTAGATTTTGTGCACTTTTATTTTGGCATATTTTTTGGTGCAAAGTGTGTCCAACGGCGGATATCATTTTGGCCCAAAATTACCGTTTTGCCCCTGTGTCCAAATTGGACTTTTGGATAGGCTATCCTAGCTGATTTGACCATTCTGGACTCGTTGGTGATGTTAGTTTATCATCCGACAAGATCTGTAGATTTCTTCCCTTTTGTGTCACCCTATTATTATAATCTTTCTCTTTTGTGGTATTTGAGTTCCATCGATTCCGGTGATTTCACAATCACTGAAATTGATGTGTTGACCCTGTAGATGTTTGTAGAGACTAGCTTTGATCCAGTTTGACCATGGTTGACTACTTTGACTGAACGTCGAAGTAGAGTCAACATTTGACCTAAGTTAGACTAGTTTTGACCTTGGTTGACCACAGTTGACTATTTTTGACCAAAGTCAACCGAAAGTCAACCGTAGCCTAGGATTGACCAGAACTTGACCGAAGTTGACCAGTTGACCCAAAGTCAACTGTTAGTCAACGTTAGTCAAGTTTGACCTAGAGTTGACCTAGAATTGACCAGAGTTGACCAGTTGACCAGAAGTCAACTGTAACTCAACCCTTGACTTAGATTGACCTACTTTGACTTGCTTTGACTTGCCTTGACCTAGTTTGACTTAGTATTACTTGATTTACTTCCAAACCCTTATATTGATACAGTATTCCACCTATAGGTCCTCGAGGCACTGTTCTTGGACCAGTTGACATATTCCACCAGATCTCAGGCGAGTACATTCTCTGATAACTTATTCCCAATTTATGATAACTATTATGATTCATGTACTTAGTGTTGATATGCTTATTCCTGACACATGGTTCTCACGGATTGGTATTCTTGGATTCCGACGAGAGATGTTTCTCCTTCTTAAGTTGGGATGTATTGTGCAAGCTCCCTTGTAGCTCTTGCTCAATATATGGTCACTAATTCTAGAGAAGGTTCGCGACCTTCTCATTAGAATCCCATGCAGTGACGTGTCCTGTTTGGATCCATTCTACCAGTTGGGGTAGGGGGAGTAGTAGTGTATGCCTGTGATCATATCCCCTTGCATTCTTGAACAGTGTGAGTCATATACCACACTTATGACTTGCCAGGCCGGTTCTCGACAGGTACCCAAGCCGATCACAAGTTAAAACTGCTACTCACACACATTGGATATATGGCTTACCTTGATTTGTGTACATACCATGATTCAGTTCTACTTTCTTGTTCTAGCTCTAGCTCTACAGCTTACCATGCCATGATACATATATGTACACTCCATGATTCATTGTATATGCTCTATTTACAGCCTTATAGCTTTTATTCTATCTTGAGATCTGTTATGAGATATATGTACTCGTTTCATCCTGACCGGATATGTTGACAAATTTTAGGGTAGTTGTGCCCTCAGTATTGGACTTCATGATGTTGCTAGCTGAGGTGGATCTCACTATTCTTCTATGTGAGTTGCCTGGTAGTTATCCTTAGTTAGTTTTGTTATTCATTCTTTATTTTCCTGTCTTATGATCCTTGTAGATTATAGTTGTTTTCTAGTGATATCGTTATTATTCTTATTATCTTCCTTAGTTTTCGTGAGGTGACATAAGTACATTTCTAGTTATGGATCTTTAGATGTTGTAGTTAGTATGGTATACTTGACATCGTTCTACCGCCGATACCGCGGCGTAGGCTGGGCGTGGCCCACGTATTCGCCCGTATATCCGGGTGCGGGTCGTGACAGAGCGTACCAGCAGCAGGTGCCCTATGCGCCCCATCCTCCCCAGATGCCACAGGGAGCATACCCGTAGCAGATGCCGTATGCACCTATCCCGCCACAGATGCCACAGACGGAGGAAAAGCTCCAGATGTTCCAGTTCTTCCAGATGATGATGCAGCAGCAGTGGCAGCAGTCCGAGGCCATGAGGCAGACTCTGATGACTGCCTTGGAGAGGATGACAATACCAGCACCGGCGCCACCACCAGCCCCAGCACCAGTCCAGCAGGTGGGCACCGTTTGGAGGTACTGTCAGTTGAACCCGAAGTCCTTCAAGGGAAACGAGATCCCGGAGGAGATATCAGACTGGATAACCAGCACACAGAAGAACTTGGAGGCTTCGCAGCTACCTGCTGACTTGTGGATGACTGTCGTGAGGACTCAGATGGAGGGGAATGCCCATCATTGGTGGGAATCGAAGGAGCGTGAAGTCGTCAAGAATAAGACTTGGGAGCAGTTTCTGGAGTACTTTGAGGCGAAGTACTTCCCAGCTACCGTCCGAGATGCCCTCTACGATCAGTTTCTCCACCTCAAGCAGGAGAACATGACCGTAGACGAGTATGATGCAGAGTTCAGTCGTCTCAGCCGGTTCGGCACACTACTGCTACCAGACGAGAGGGAGAAGGCCCGAAGGTTCCATCATGTCCTGACGAAGGAGCTTCAGAGGTATACGAGCGCACAGTCGAGGACTACCTACGAGGAGGTGCTAGCCGAGGCCAGAGTCCAAGAAGCTATCAACCGGGATCCGTTGAGCACGAGGTGCCCTACTCAGACAGCTGTACCAGCTAGAGTTCAGACTGGAGGCCGACCAGACGCCCGGGGACCCACCAGCAGCAGAGAGCCGCACCGTACCAGCAGAGGGAGCTTCCGACTTGTCACCACTGTGGCAAGAGGGACACTTTCAGAGGGAGTGCAGGAAGAGGCTCAACCAGTGCCTGAGGTGTGGATCGGGACAGCATCAGGCCGTAGATTGTCTACAGCACAATGACAGAGCTCAGTAGTTGGCCCCCAGGCCAGCTCCTCCAGGACCCAGGCCACCAGCACAGGCGACTGCAGCCCAGCGAGCACTAGGATATCAGCGGGGACCACTGCCCCTCAGGAGAGCAGTATACCGTCAGCAGACAGAGGCTCAGAGGAGAGGGCAGATCTTTGTTATGGCACTGGAGCAGGAGGAGCCAGAGGGAGTGGCGATCACAGGTACTATCTTAGTTGCATCCTTGCCTGCTGTTGCACTGTTTGATTCCGGAGCCACTATGTCTTTCATATCTAGTAGTTTCGTTGCTATGCACAAAGTAGCCACCTCGCCCTTACCCAAGAGTTGGAGGATTCTTACGGGTGGAGGGATCGTCCCAGTCACTAGCACGTACAGGATGTGCTCTGTGGTTGTATGTGGGAGGGAGATGAGAGCTCGATTTTTGGTATTTTCTTTGCCAAACTTCGACGTTGTTTTGGGGACGGACTGGTTAAGCCAGTATCATGTCGTCCTGGAGTGCTGGAAGGGGAGCGTCATCTTCAAACCGCCAGATCGTCCCGAGTTTGAGTTCATGAGAGGGACCGTAGAGCGAGGAGTAGGCCAGTCCGTCGGTGTCTACATGGCGATGGAGGCAGCAACACCGGCGATTGTTACAGAGTTTATAGACGTCTTTCCAGAGGAGCTGCCAGGTCTTCCACCTGACAGACAAGTGGAGTTTTCCATCAAGCTAGTACCAGGAGCAGCACCGGTCTCTTCTAATATGTACCGGTTGGCGAAGAAGGAGCTAGATGAATTGAAGCTTCAGCTGGAGGAGTTGCAGACTATAGGATTCATCCGGCCGAGTGCTTCACCTTGGGGTGCCCCAGTTTTATTTATGCTAAAGAAGGATGGGACTATCCGAATGTGCATTGATTACAGAGCCCTGAATGCACTGACCATCAAGAACAAGTACCCCTTGCCTCGGATCGATGACCTGTTTGACCAGTTGACTGGAGCCAGAGTGTTTTCGAAGATGGGGTACCATCAAGTGAAGGTACAGAAGGAGGACATTCTAAAGACAGCCTTCAGGACTCGTTATGGTCACTACGAGTTCCTGGTGATGCCTTTTGGTTTGACCAATGCGCCTGCTGTGTTCACGAATCTGATGAACAGTGTATTTCACCAGTATTTGGATCAGTTCATGGTCGTCTTCATCGATGATATATTGGTGTACTCGAAGAGCCATGAGGAGCACGAGAGGCATTTGCGGATTGTGTTGAGACATTGAGGAGCGAGAGACTCTATGCCAAGCTGAGCAAGTGCGAGTTCTTCTAGACAGTATCTCTTTTCTTGGACACGTCATCTCAGGAAAGGGTATATTTGTGGACCCAGCGAAGATCTCGTCCGTAGAGACATGGCCGACCTCTACGAATGTCTCGGAGGTGAGAAGTTTTCTTGGACTTGCCGGGTATTACCGTAGGTTCGTAGAGAACTTTGCGAGGATCGCTGAGCCGATGACCCGTTTGACCTGGAAGGAGCAGGAGTTTATCTGGACAGTAGAGTGCCAGGTGGCGTTTGATGCTGAAGAAGCGCCTTACCACAGCACCTATTCTGACTATACCATCCGGACCAGGAGGGTTTGTGATCTACATCGACGCATCCGAAAAGGGATTGGGATGCGTTTTGATGCAGCACGGAAAGGTTGTAGCATATGCTTCGAGGCAGCTGAAGGTTCATGAGAAGAATTATCCAACCCATGACTTGAGCTTGTCGCGCGGTTATCTTTGCCCTGAAGCTTTGGAGACACTACTTGTATGGTAAGAGGGTAGAGATATTCATGGACCATAAGAGCTTAAAGTACGTCTACACTCATAAGGAGCTGAATCTGAGGCAGAGACTGTGGTTGGAGCTAATGAAAGACTTCGAGATCGAGCTACAGTACCATCCAGGGAAGGCGAACGTCGTAGCAGATGCTTTAAGCAGGAGGCCTATGGCGTACATATGATGACTCAGCTCCATCTTCTAGAGGAGCTACGAGAGTTGGGGATCAAGGTGGTACTACCAGGAGCAGATGGCAAGTTGGCTAGCCTACAGGTGCAGTCTTCATTGGTAGAGAGGATCTGAGCCGCACTGCCGACAGATGCCAGATTCCAGCGACTTCGACAGAGGACAAAAGCCGGTATGCAGACCGGATTGTGCATTCATGAGGATGGGACTCTGAGGTGTGGAGATCGCCTCTATGTTCCCAATGGAGAGCTTCGTCAGGAGCTGATGGCGGAGGCTCACAGTTCAGCATATTCCATTCACCCAGGAGGTACGAAGATGTACAGAGACCTGAGGCAGCATTATTGGTGGCATGGAATGAAGCGAGAGATAGCCCGCTTTGTAGCCAGGTGCTTGGGGTGTCAGCAAGTCAAGGCTGAGCACCAGAGGTCCGCAGGACTGCTCCAACCACTTTCCATACCAGAATAGAAATGGGAGCATATCACGATGGACTTCGTTACAGGGTTGTCGAGGAGCCCGAGTGGACGTGATGCAGTTTGGGTGGTAGTGGACAGACTCACCAAGTCAGCTCACTTTCTATCCTTCAGAGTGGGGCAGTCTACAGAAGCCCTAGCAGATATATATATGAGGCAGATTGTGCGACTTCATGGAGTACCGGTTAGTATAGTATCTGACCGAGATTCGAGATTCACATCGCACTTCTGGCGGAGCCTACAGGAGAGCCTTGGTACTCGACTGAAGTTTAGTACGTCGTACCGTCCGCAGACAGATGGCCAGTCCGAGCGCACCATTCAGACGCTGGAGGATAAGTTGAGGGCGTGCATATTAGATTTCAGGGGATCATGGGAGGACCACTTGTACCTGGTGGAGTTCTCATATAACAACAGCTATCAGGCCAGTATCCAGATGGCCTCTTTTGAAGTGTTGTATGGCAGAAAGTGTCGTTCTCCAGTATGTTGGAGTGAGGTGGACGAGAGACAGATACTCGGACCAGAGTTGGTGGTTCGTACAGTAGAGAAGGTGAAGCAGATCCAAGGGCACTTGAGAGCAGCTCAAGATAGGCAGAAGCACTGGGCGGACACACACCGGCGACCCCTGGAGTTCAGGAAGGGAGACCATGTCTTCCTGAGGATCTCACCCACCAGAGGTACCATCCGGTTTGGAGGAAGAGGGAAGCTGAGTCCAAGGTACATTGGACCCTTTGATGTGCTGGAGCGGATTGGAGAGGTTGTCTACCGGTTAGCATTGTCGCAGTAATTGGAGGGTGTTCATGATGTGTTCCACGTATCTCAGCTGAGAAGGTATGTTCCAGATCCTAGCCACGTCCTGGACCATTCAGAGATCACTGTCGGACCGAGATTATCTTATGAGGAGCAGCCAGTGGAGATCTTGGACCGGAGAGAGAAGGTTCTGTAACACCCAGTTTTCCAGATGAGGGTAATTTTGAAATTTTTGTAATTTTAATTATTAATTATGATATTGATTCATATTATAATTTTTAGTGATTTTTAATAATTTTTAAACTATTAAGAATTTATTTTAGTCATGACTTGTGATTTTGATGTGCTGCTAGTGAAACCTGAGAGACTGCATGACCTAGAGCCTAACCATGTCATTAGCATGATAATTTATCATTTTTAGCCTAGGGGTATTTTGGTCATTTTGACTTATTTGAATTATTTGGTGATTTGTTGAATTGGTGAATTCCAGTTTGACTTTGACTTGTTGAGACCTAGTGGACTAGCCTAGAAGCTAACCCTAGCCATGGTGACCCTAGTCTAGGTTGAGTTAACCTATTTTAGTCATTAGAGAATATGTTTAGAATGAGAGGATTTGGTTTAGTGAATTTAAGTCATGGTTTATGACTAAATAGTTTAATTAATCATGACTTAAGCCCATGGGCCATTTAGTAAACCCTAACCCTAATTAATGAACCTATGAGCAGCCACATAGGGATCCCCACCCTATTTAAACACTTGTTCATTAGGTCTTGCCTCTTTTATCATTCCTACACTTGGAGAAAAGAAAGGTAAGTTTCCCCCTTCCAAAAAAATCCCATTTTATTCATTTGATCTCCTTTTTTATCCTAGTCTTTTGCATTGGGTTCTAAATTGAGTTTATGGACTGTTGGTGGAGAGCCATTTCAGTTTGGGATCAATTTGGAGCTTTTGGCCATCAAGAAGAACACCCCCCATTTGGAGCTTTTCTATACAATTTGCACCAATAGGTAAAATCCTTAAAATTGATTTAAATTTTAGTTTTCTTTGCATGTAGGCTAGATCTAGGAGTCCCCTAGGTGTCCCTGAAATTTAGGTAAATTTTGTGTCTATTGGTGTCCGTATCGGACACGTGTCATATTGTATGTTAGGTGTTCGATGAAATGCCTCTATGGATTAAATGTTATTATTTTTGAAACAAATTATATATTTATAGCTCTTAATATTTAGATTATATATTTTTATGTCTGAGCATGAATCGGGTTGGTTTTCGTGTCCAAAATAGACACGCAAGTCGTGCACGACACTGCGCACTGGTCCTGTGCTGTGTCCTGCTGCTCGACCTTGATTGCGGACACGACACGAAAGGGTTTGACACCAAATTTTGTGGACACATTCCTCAGGTGTCTGACATGACACCTACAAAATTTCGTGGGTCCTTGTTTTGTGTGCACGAAGAAATTCGACCCGCACTGTTTTCCTCACTGTTGCACACACGCACAGACACTCGTCTGATACGCACTTGTAACTTCGACACGGCGACACGATGACATGGTACAGGGTAATGGGACCCTAGCCTATATGTGGCGAACCCAGGTGCACGATTTCGTGTCCTGGTTTGACTCGTGTAGTGTGCACGAGGACACGGCACGCGTGCACGAGCCAGTCCTCACTGTGTAATTCTGTTACAATATTTTATTTCGTTTGGATACTTCGTGTCCACTCTAGTGGACACGAATCATACCCCCTAGACACATGACACATGGTACACACACCTACATGCCTGTTTGTTAAATTCAATGGGTTGATTTTAGTTTTTGAAATGGAAAGGTTTATGTATCAGTCGAAATTTCAGTTGGGATTAAAACTGGAATTTGTTTCACTGTTTTGAATGTTAAATAATGTAATTGATATCCATTTTATAATGCCTACATGTATGTACATGTCTGAGAATTAAGCTTTCATCTCTGAGTTCATAGGATGTGCAATTGGGGTTAAATTTTGGATTCGAAATGGGGTTTTTGAAAATGTTTGATACAGAAAACTGATTTTGATATCTGAGAAATTAGCTAAACATGTTAAGTTTGTGGTTGGCATTGTGAATTGTTTTTTTTTCAAATTTAGCTTGGTTATGTTTTGAGATGCCAATCTGGTGTTTAATATATTAGGAATTAGATTTCGAGTGATTTTCCTCTTAACTGAACCCTGAGTTGGTTCAGGAATTCAACTATGAATGGAGTTGGGTTTTCTAATACCTGTCATGAATGCCACTCTCAATTGAGTTGGAATGATTTATTAACTGTCATATATACAAACTGAATTCCTGATTCTTGATTCGATATTTTAAACTAAATTGTTAGTGTTTAATTGCCTGTTTAATTCAAGTACATGTGTATTAGGTTACTTAATGTTGTTTGTGATGGGTGTTAGGAGTTGGAAGTTTATATTTAAGTCTGGACTGAGTATTATTATTAACTATTAAGGAATGTATGAACTGTCATTTAATTTCCTGAGCACCCAAACTGAATGTGGAACTGTCACTTGTTTCTCAGGTTTCCTGAGAAACTCCTGCTGTGTATCAGCCCTGAACTTCAATGTTCAGTCCCTGCACTTTTTTTAGTTAGCTATCATTGTTCAATCCCCAACCTATCTAGTATCAGTCCTAGTATCCTAAATTTATGTGTAAATGAGTTTTCAGTTTGGTTTCCTTTTTATAAAACTGTCAGTTAAATATTGAACCAATTTTTTGAAATTGGAATGCTAATTTGGTTGGGTTTTAAGTTATTATTCACTGATTTTCACACATTGGTTCATGTGACACCCACACATATGTTTCCTACACACACACACACACATTGTTCCTGTCACTTGCCTACTCTCTCCACACACACATTACTGTTTTACACACTCAATGTATATTGACACACACAAACTGAATTCCTTTTGGCACACACACACAAACCTGAGAACAGTCACATTAAATCATGTTCAAATACTTGGTATCTTTTGTTGGTCCCTATATTGCTTGTATTAGCTTACATGCTATGGTATCATCCCCTTTCTATATGCATAATTTGAACTGCCTTCACAATCCCATCTTCCTATGTTCAGTCCTTGATGTTCATACTTGAACATCACCTATGGACAGCACATTGCCCCTTTGACACTCATAAACTGCCACACTATTCTGATAACACACTTTAACACCCTTGTGTCACCCTCTAATGTTCATGTCACACACACTTGGTTATGTAGCTCACACTCATGTCTCACCCACATGCATCTATAGACACACATGCCATGTATCCCCCTCTCTATCTCACTATATATATATATATAAATATATTCCATATACTTGATAAATAGTAATATGGTATAGACATATATATGTGTATGATAATTCATATTAAATCAGTAAATATACATGATGTGTGAATGTGTGATTAGCCTATGGCCTCTAGCCTATGGCACATAAACCTGTGTTTCTGGCTTGAATGCCAGTGTAGGAGTGTGGTTGGCTTGTATAGCCTAGAAATTGAGTGTGCTTGTTAGAATAGGCTGGGTAGGCCTAGTGAGGCTTGACTAGACTAGTTGACCTAGTTTGACTATTGTAGTTGACTTGGGTCGACCCAGAGTTGACCAAGTTTGATTTGAACCTAGTTTGACCTAGACAGTTGACCAGGTTTGACTTAGAGTTGACTTTGACCTAGATTTGACTTAGAAACATGTAGATTGCATCATAGACTTCATTGGTCTTATTTTTAAGCACATTATAACCTATATTTCTCTGTTTAGGACATTGTGACTTTGGTGCAGACTTTTGATATTATACTACTCTTTTCGGAGTAGCAGACGAGTACATTCTCTGATATTTCTCTCATTTATTTGTCAGTTACTGTATTTCAGTTCTATTTAGTTTTATGTGATTCTCTGATACCACACGTATGGATATTTCTGGATTCATGTATGCGACACACTCACCATATTATCTGGCCTCTATTACTGGAATCACTGGAATCATTCTGGAATCTATTTCTGGAATTATTATATTTTGGCTGGTCTCATCTCGATTCTCGTGTCGAATTCTGGATTCATTTGTTTACGGGGCGGGGAAATATTGAGTAAGACATGTAGACATACCCCAAATCTGGAATCTCCCTACTGGAATCTACTGGAAGCATAGCCATCTCTCGCCTGATCAGTGAGAGGTGTGCCTGATTACCCACAGTCGTTTACATGTCGATCTCGGTATTTTAAAACACACTATTTGATTAGCTGGACTCACCTGGATTCTTGATCACTACCTAGAATCATCTGGTACTGGATTCATCTTGTATTAGATTCATTCCGTACTGGATTTATAGCAGTTTACACTTATTTTACATTTACTGCCTGGACTTATCATGTTACCTTAGTTCAGCTAGATTTATTTACAGTCGTCATTGCCATAATTCTTCTCTTGTTTAGTTACCTTACTTTCCTTGTATCTTACTGTTTTCTATACCATCACCTGTATATAAACTGCCATATTCATCAATAAAACTGTTTATAACTGCTTTATAGTTCCCTGTCATTTACTTGGGTTTTCTTGATGAGTTGTACTCGTTCCTGTCCTGACTGGACCTGTTGAAAATTTTACAGATGACTGCTCTGAGGACTCATGCCCTACATATTACTGAGGAGATGGCTTAGCTACCTATGGCCCCGACACTCAGGAGTGATCGGGAGTTTAGTTAGTCTGTCTTGTTTTAGTTTTCCTGTTTAGATCTGGAGTTGTACATAGAGATTTGAGGCTTGAGATGTATTTGAGATTTTGAGTTGTTGTTATATTATCAGTAGTTTTGTTGTCTTCAATTTTTTAGTTATACTTCTGTGATATCTTATCGTTCTTAGTCTGTGATTGAGATTCATTATATCTATACTTGTCCTCCGTTCGGAGTTGAGATTCGACAAGTACATTATATAATTGTGTGAGTTGTTGATTAGATAGTAACCTAGGACAGCGTTCTACCGCCGACACTGCGGCGTAGGCTGGGCGTTGTTACGTGCTCGTATCCTCACAGTGGGTGCGGGTCGTGACACGTTTTTAGTGGTGGCCCATGCAGGTCGAGAGTTGCAGTAGTGCGATATCGTGGTAGTACGGCGACTTAGTTGTACTGCCGCGAGCCTGCGATAGGATTGAGAGATAGGCTTTAACGGAGAGGTACTCAATCACGGTTAGGAAAAATTCTGTTTCAATTTATGCCATCTACATATCTTACTGATTGTCTTCTTTTGAAATAAACTGTCCTCCTTTGATTTTATCGATTCCTGCTCAGTATTGACTTCCTTTTCGATCTATCTTCAGGATGGTGGAGACACGATCACATCGTTCTGGTACAGTAGCCGCTGCAGAGGGGTCTGCCACCTCTTACCTTCAGCAGCCAGCTTCTGGTACCATGGCCCCAGTCATGCCAGCTGGGGTGGATGTTTCAGCAGCTTTCGGAGATCCATCAGCTGGGGTGGGTGTTCCATCAGCTGGGAGGCAGAGTCCGGTGCTTCTTGAGATCCTTCCACCGCAGCAGCCTCCACCTGCGGGGATGGTAGGTGCTGCTCATCTATTTTCTTTCGTAGAGAGGATTCTGGCGTCTCACCAGCAGCAGCAGCAGCAGCGACTATCGATTATTGTCAGGGGATTGACGAGGCCCACCAGTTGGTTCGTGCTACAGTAGAGATGGTGACTGCTCAGGGGGAGCAGTAGCAGCCTCGTCGGAAGGAGAAGGATATACAGGACTTCCAGAAGATGCATCCCAGAGAGTTCCTAGGCACTGAGGGTATTCATTATGCAGACGACTGGATAGAGCATATCGAGGAGATATTCAGGCTAGCAGAGATACCAGATCAACTCCATATCGAGGCGGCGGGCAGTCAGATACAGGACTTAGCCCGTGCGTGGTACCAGACAGATCCCAGAGTGGGAGTTGAGGGCCAGACTTGGGCCCAGTTCAAGGAACTGTTCAAGGAACAGTTCTTTCCTGATGTGGCCTTGGGAGACATAGAGGCACAGTTTGAGGGTCTGGTTCAGGGAAACCAGACAGTAGCTGAGTACGCTGGAGAGTTTTGTCGATTGGCCCGGTTCATAGATGACTTGACTGAGAAGACGAAGGCGAGGAAGTTTCGTCGAGGCTTAATTCGGGAGGTTCGGCCGCTGACTAAGAGCGACCGGAACGCTACCTTTGCAGAGATATTT
This sequence comes from Iris pallida, assembly GCA_029216955.1. Lineage (NCBI taxonomy): Eukaryota > Viridiplantae > Streptophyta > Magnoliopsida > Asparagales > Iridaceae > Iris > Iris pallida. The sequence continues at coordinate 14,756,525 of JANAVB010030220.1, forward strand.
TCTGGGGCTATGGCAGCGGAGGATGACCTAGGGTTGAAGTTGAAGAGGGGTCGTGACTTCCAGAGTGGTAGCAGCAACGGAGGCCAGGGCAAGAGGCCTCATGTTCAGATTCAGCAGACCCGGGCACCAGTGATGGTTCAGCAGGTGCAGCATCAGCATCGGGGTCAGGACCCGAAGGCGATCAGTTGTTCCTACTGCAGGAAGTTGGACACACCAGGGAGCAGTGTAGGAAGAGGCTGAAGGTTTACTATTCCTGTGGGTCTGAAGCCCACCAGAAGATAGACTGTCCCTTTGTACCTCCTCTTGAGGGAGCTAGGCCACCTGTAGCTCAGCACCAGAGGGGTTGAGCTTTTGCGATGGCGGTCGAGAAGACCGACGCTGCAGGTGATGGGTTAGCGGGTTTGTCCTTCTTATTCTTCTTTCCCACTTTCCTGTGTGATTCCATTAGTACCTGCCAGAATATTGTTTTGATTGCTAGATAGTGTAGCTACCCCGATCGAGACTGTGAAATCACGACCAGTAGGATTGTGTTGCTTCGACCTTGATTGCTGGGGGTTTGACCTAGTAGGGATGCGATCATTTTAATTTCGAGGACGAAATTTTTCTAAGGAGGGTAGGATTGTAACACCCAGTTTTCCAGATGAAGGTAATTTTGAAATTTTTGTAATTTTAATTATTAATTACTGATATTGATTCATATTATGATTTTTAGTGATTTTTAATAATTTTTAAACTATTAAGAATTTATTTAGTCATGACTTGTGATTTTGATGTGCTGCTAGTGAAACCTGAGAGACTGCATGACCTAGAGCCTAACCATGTCATTAGCATGATAATTTATCATTTTTAGTCTAGGGGTATTTTGGTTATTTTGACTTATTTGAATTATTTGGTGATTTATTGAATTGGTGAATTCCAGTTTGACTTTGACTTGTTGAGACCTAGTGGACTAGCCTAGAAGCTAACCCTAGCCATGGTGACCCTAGTCTAGGTTGAGTTAACCTATTTTAGTCATTAGAGAATATGTTTAGAATGAGGGGATTTGGTTTAGTGAATTTAAGTCATGGTTTATGACTAAATAGTTTAATTGATCATGACTTAAACCCATGGGCCATTTAGTGAACCCTAACCCTAATTAATGAACATATGAGCAGCCACATAGGGATCCCCACCCTATTTAAACACTTGTTCATTAGGGCTTGCCTCTTTTATCATTCCTACACTTGAAGAAAAGAAAGGTAAGTTTCCCCTTCCAAAAAAATCTTATTTTATTCATTTGATCTCCTTTTTCATCCTAGTCTTTTGCATTGGGTTCTAAATTGAGTTTATGGACTGTTGGTGGAGAGCCATTTCAGTTTGGGATCAATTTGGAGCTTTTGGCCATCAAGCAGAACACCCCCCATTTGGAGCTTTTCCATGCAATTTGCACCAATAGGTAAAATCCTTAAAATTGATTTATATTTCAGTTTTCTTTGCATGTAGGGCTAGATCTAGGAGTCCCCTAGGTGTCCCTGAAATTTAGGTAAATTTTATGTCTGTTTGGTGTCCGTATCGGACACGTGTCGTATTATATGTTAGGTGTTCGATGAAATGCCTCTATGGATTAAATGTTGTTATTTTTTGAAACAAATTATATATTTGGATAGCTTTTAATATGTAGATTATATATTTTTATGTCTGAGCATGAATCGGGTTGGTTTTTGTGTCCAAAATGGACACGCAAGTCGTACACGACACTGCGCACTGGTCCTGTACTGTGTCCTGCTGCTCGACCTTGATTGCGGACACGACACGAAAGGGTTTGACACCAAATTTTGTGGACACGTTCCTCAGGTGTTTGACACGACACCTACAAAATTTTGTGGGTCCTTGTTTTGTGTGCACGGAGAAATTCGACCCGCACTGTTTTCCTCACTGTTGCACACACGTACAGACACTCGTCTGATACGCACTTGTAACTTCGACACGGCGACACGATGACACGGTACAGGATGATGGGACCCTAGACCTATATATGGTGAACCCAGGTGCAAGATTTCGTGTCCTGGTTTGACTCGTGTCGTGTGCACGAGGACACGGCACGCGTGCACGAGCCAGTCCTCACTGTGTAATTCTGTTACAATATTTTATTTCGTTTGGACACTTCGTGTCTACTCTAGTGGACACGAATCATACCCCCTAGACACATGACACATGGTACACACACCTACATGTCTGTTTGTTAAATTCAATAGGTTGATTTTAGTTTTTGAAATGGGAAGGTTTATGTATCAGTCAAAATTTCAGTTGGGATTAAAACTGGAATTTGTTTCACTATTTTGAATGTTAAATAATGTAATTGGTATCCATTTTATAATGCCTACATGTATGTTCATGTCTGAGAATTAAGCTTTCATCTCTGAGTTCATAGGATGTGCAATTGGGGTTAAATTTTGGATTCGAAATGGGGTTTTTGAAAATGTTTGATACAGAAAACTGATTTTGATATCTGAGAAATTAGCTAAACATGTTAAGTTTGTGGTTGGCATTGTAGAATTGTTTTTTTTCAAATTTAGCTTGGTTATGTTTTGAGATGCCAATCTGGTGTTTAATATATTAGGAATTAGATTTCGAGTGATTTTCCTCTTAACTGAACCCTGAGTTGGTTCAGGAATTCAACTATGAATGGAGTTGGGTTTTCCTAATACCTGTTATGAATGCCACTCTCAATTGAGTTGGAATGATTTATTAACTGTCATATATACAAACTGAATTCCTGATTCTTGATTCGATATTTTAAACTAAATTGTTAGTGTTTAATTGCCTGTTTAATTCAAGTACATGTGTATTAGGTTACTTAATGTTGTTTGTGATAGGTGTTAGGTGTTGGAAGTTTCATATTTAAGTCTGGACTGAGTATTATGTATTAACTATTAAGGAATGTATGAACTGTCATTAATTTCCTGAGCACCCAAACTGAATGTGGAACTGTCACTTGTTTTTCAGGTTTCCTGAGAAACTCCTGCTGTGTATCAGCCCTGAACTTCAATGTTCAGTCCCTGCACTTTTTTTTAGTTAGCTATCATTGTTCAATCCCCAACCTATCTAGTATCAGTCCTAGTATCCTAAATTTATGTGTAAATGAGTTTTCAGTTTGGTTTCCTTTTTATAAAACTGTCAGTTAAATATTGAACCAATTTTCTGAAATTGGAATGCTAATTTGGTTGGGTTTTAAGTTAGTATTCACTGATTTTCACACATTGGTTCATGTGACACCCACACATATGTTTCCTACACACACACACACATTGTTCCTGTCACTTGCCTACTCTCCACACACACACATTACTGTTTTACACACTCAATGTATATTGACACACACAAACTGAATTCCTTTTGGCACACACACACAAACCTGAGAACAGTCACATTAAATCATGTTCAAATACTTGGTATCTTTTGTTGTTCCCTATATTGCTTGTATTAGCTTACATGCTATGGTATCATCCCCTTCCTATATGCATAATTTGAACTGCCTTCACAATCCCATCTCCCTATGTTCAGTCCTTGATGTTCAGACTTGAACATCACCTATGGACAACACATTGCCCCTTTGACACTCATAAACTGCCACACTATTCTGATAACACACTTTAACACCCTTGTGTCACCCTCTAATGTTTATGTCACACACACTTGGTTATGTAGCTCACACTCATGTCTCACCCACATGCATCTATAGACACACATGCCATGTATCCCCCTCTCTATCTCACTATATATATATATATATATATATATATATATATATATATATATATTCCATATACTTGATAAATAGTAATATGGTATAGACATATATATGTGTATGATAATTCATATTAAATCAGTAAATATACATGATGTGTGAATGTGTGATTAGCCTATGGCCTCAAGCCAATGGCACATAAACCTGTGTTTCTGGCTTGAATGCCAGTATAGGAGTGTGGTTGGCTTGTATAGCCTAGAAATTGAGTGTGCTTGCTAGAATAGGCTGGGTAGGCCTAGTGAGGCTTGACTAGACTAGTTGACCTAGTTTGACTATTGTAGTTGACTTGGGTCGACCCAAAGTTGACCAAGTTTGACTTGAACCTAGTTTGACCTAGACAGTTGACCAGGTTTGACTTAGAGTTGACTTTGACCTAGATTTGACTTAGAAACATGTAGATTGCATCATAGACTTCATTGGTCTTATTTTTAAGCACATTATAACCTATATTTCTCTGTTTAGGACATTGTGACTTTGGTGCAGACTTTTGATATTATACTACTCTTTTCGGAGTAGCAGACGAGTACATTCTCTGATAGTTCTCTCATTTATTTGTCAGTTACTGTATTTCAGTTCTATTTAGTTTTATGTGATTCTCTGATACCACACGTATGGATATTTCTGGATTCATGTATGCGACACACTCACCATATTATCTGGCCTCTATTACTGGAATCACTGGAATCATTCGGGAATCTATTTCTGGAATCATTATATTTTGGCTGGACTCATCTCGATTCTCGTGTCGAATTCTGGATTCATTTGTTTACGGGGCAGGAAAATAATGAGTAAGACATGTAGACATACCCCAAGTCTGGAATCTCCCTACTGGAATCTCCTGGAAGCATAGCCATCTCTCGCCTGATCAGTGAGAGGTGTGCCTGATTACCCACAGCCGTTTACATGTCGATCTCGGTATTTTAAAATACACTATTAGATTAGCTGGACTCACCTGGATTCTTGATCACTACCTAGAATCATCTGGTACTGGATTCATATTGTATTAGATTTATTCCGTACTGGATTTATAGCAGTTTACACTTGTTTTACATTTACTGCCTGGACTTATCATGTTACCTTAGTTCAGCTAGATTTATTTACAGTCATCATTGCCATCATTCTTCTCTTGTTTAGTTACTTTACTTTCCTTGTATCTTACTATTTTTCTATACCATCACCTGTATATAAATTGCCATATTCATCAATAAAACTGTTTATAACTGCTTTATAGTTTCCTGTCATTTACTTGGGTTTTCTTGATGAGTTGTACTCGTTCCTGTCCTGACTGGACCTGTTGAAAATTTTACAGATGACTGCCCTGAGGACTCATGCCCTACATATTACTGAGGAGATGGCTTAGCTACCTATGGCCCCGACACTCAGGAGTGATCGGGAGTTTAGTTAGTCTGTCTTGTTTTAGTTTTCCTGTTTAGATCTGGAGTTGTACATAGAGATTTGAGACTTGAGATGTATTTGAGATTTTGAGTTGTTGTTATATTATCAGTAGTTTTTTTGTCTTCAATTTCTTAGTTATACTTCTGTGATATCTTATCGTTCTTAGTCTGTGATTGAGATTCATTATATCTATACTTGTCCTCCGTTCGGAGTTGAGATTCGACAAGTACATTATATAATTGCGTGAGTTGTTGATTAGATAGTAACCTAGGACAGCGTTCTACCGCCGACACTGCGGCGTAGGCTGGGCGTTGTTACGTGCTCGTACCCTCACAGTGGGTGCGGGTCGTGACACATTTTTAGTGGTGGCCCATGCAGGTCGAGAGTCGCAGTAGTACGATATCGTGGTAGTACGGCGACTTAGTTGTACTGCCACGAGCCTGCGATAGGATTGAGAGATAGTCTTTAACGGAGAGGTACTCAATCACAGTTAGAAAAAATTCTGTTTTAATTCATGCCATCTACATATCTTACTGATTGTCTTCTTTGAAATAAACTGTCCTCCTTTGATTTTATCGATTCCTGCTCAGTATTGACTTCCTTTTTGATCTGTCTTCAGGATGGTGGAGACACGATCACATCGCTCTGGTACAGTAGCCGCTGCAGAGGGGTCTGCCACCTCTCACATTCAGCAGCCAGCCTCTGGTACCGCGGCCCCAGTCATGCCAGCTGGGGTGAATGTTTCAGCAGCTTTCGAAGATCCATCAGCTGGGGTGGGTGTTCCATCAGCTGGGAGGCAGAGTCCGGTGCTTCCCGAGATCCTTCCACTGTAGCAGCCTCTACCTGCGGGGATGGTAGATGCTGCTCTTCTATTTTCTTTCGTGGAGAGGATTCTGGCGTCTCACCAGCAGCAGCAGCAGCAGCAGACTGCCGATTATCGTCAGGGGATTGACGAGTCCCACTAGCTGGTTCGTGCTACAGTAGAGATGGTGACTGCTCAGGGGGAGCAGCAGCAGCCTCGTCGGAAGGAGAAGGATATACCGGACTTCCAGAAGATGCATCCCAGAGAGTTCCTAGGCACTGAGGGCATTCATTATGCAGACGACTGGATAGAGCATATCGAGGAGATATTCAGGCTAGCAGAGATACAAGATCGACTCCATATCGAGGCGGCGGGCAATCAGATGCAGGACTTAGCCCGTGCGTGGTACCAGACAGATCCTAGAGTGGGAGTTGAGGGCCAGACTTGGGCCCAGTTCAAGGAACTGTTCAAGGAATAGTTCTTTCCTGATGTAGCCTTGGGAGGCATAGAGGCACAGTTTGAGGGTCTGGTTCAGGGAAACCAGACAGTAGCTGAGTACGCTGGAGAGTTTTGTCGATTGGCCCGGTTCATAGATGACTTGACTGAGAAGACGAAGGCGAGGAAGTTCCGCCGAGGCTTGATTCGGAAGGTTCGGTCGCTGACTAAGAGCGACTGGAACGCTACCTTTACAGAGATATATTCTGGGGCTATGGCAGCGGAGGACGACCTAGGGTTGAAGTTGAAGAGGGGTCGTGACTTCCAGAGTGGTAGCAGCAACGGAGGCCAGGCCAAGAGGCCTCATGTTCAGATTCAGCAGACCCGGGCACCAGTGATGGTTCAGCAGGTACAGCATCAGCATCGGGGTCAGGATCCGAAGGCGATCAGTTGTTCCTACTGCAGGAAGTTGGGACACACTAGGGAGCAGTGTAGGAAGAGGCTGAAGGTTTGCTATTCCTGTGGGTCTGAAGCCCACCAGAAGATAGACTATCCCTTTGTACCTCCTCTTGAGGGAGCTAGGCCACCTGTAGCTCAGCACCAGAGGAGTGGAGCTTTTGCGATGGCGGTCGAGGAGACCGACGCTGCAGGTGATGGGTTAGCAGGTTCGTCCTTCTCATTCTTCTTTTCCACTTTCCTGTGTGATTCCATTGTACCTGCCAGGATATTGTTTTGATTGCTAGATAGTGTAGCTACCCCGATCGAGACTGTGAAATCACGACCAGTAGGATTGTGTTGCTTCGACCTTGATTGCTGGGGGTTTGATCTAGTAGGGATGCGATCATTTTAATTTCGAGGACAAAATTTTTCTAAGGTGGGTAGGATTGTAACACCCAGTTTTCCAAATGAGGGTAATTTTGAAATTTTTGTAATTTTAATTATTAATTATTGATATTGATTCATATTATGATTTTTAGTGATTTTTAATAATTTTTAAACTATTAAGAATTTATTTTAGTCATGACTTGTGATTTTGATGTGCTGCTAGTGAAACCTGAGAGACTGCGTGACCTAGAGCCTAACCATGTCATTAGCATGATAATTTATCATTTTTAGCCTAGGGGTATTTTGGTCATTTTGACTTATTTGAATTATTTGGTGATTTGTTGAATTGGTGAATTCCAGTTTGACTTTGACTTGTTGAGACCTAGTGGACTAGCCTAGAAGCTAACCCGAGCCATGGTGACCCTAGTCTAGGTTGAGTTAACCTATTTTAGTCATTAGAGAATATGTTTAGAATGAGGGAATTTGGTTTAGTGAATTTAAGTCATGGTTTATGACTAAATAGTTTAATTGATCATGACTTAAGCCCATGGGCCATTTAGTGAACCCTAACCCTAATTAATGAACCTATAAGCAGCCACATAGGGATCCCCACCCTATTTAAATACTTGTTCATTAGGGCTTGCCTCTTTTATCATTTCTACACTTGGAGAAAAGAAAGGTAAGTTTCCCCTTCCAAAAAAATCCCATTTTATTCATTTGATCTCCTTTTTCATCCTAGTCTTTTGCATTGGGTTCTAAATTGAGTTTATGGACTATTGGTGGAGAGCCATTTCAGTTAGGGATCAATTTGGAGCTTTTGGCCATCAAGAAGAACACCCCCCATTTGGAGCTTTTCCATGCAATTTGCACAAATAGGTAAAATCCTTAAAATTGATTTAAATTTTAGTTTTCTTTGCATGTAGGGCTAGATCTAGGATTCCCCTAGGTGTCCCTGAAATTTAGGTGAATTTTGTGTCCGTTTGGTGTCCGTATCGGTCACGTGTCGTATTGTATGTTAGGTGTTCGATGAAATGCCTCTATGGATTAAATGTTATTATTTTTCGAAACAAATTATATATTTGGATAGCTCTTAATATGTAGATTATATATTTTTATGTCTGAGCACGAATCGGGTTGGTTTTCGTGTCCAAAATGGACACGCAAGTCGTGCACGACACTGCACACTGGTCCTGTGCTGTGTCCTGCTGCTCGACCTTGATTGCAGACACGACACGAAAGGGTTTGACACCAAATTTTGTGGACACGTTCCTCTGGTGTCTGACACGACACCTACAAAATTTCATGGGTCCTTGTTTTGTGTGCACGAAGAAATTCGACCCGCACTGTTTTCCCCACTGTTGCACACACGCACAGACACTCGTCTGATACGCACTTGTAACTTCGACACGGCGACACGATGACACGGTACAGGGTGATGGGACCCTAGCCCTATATGTGGCGAACCCAGGTGCACGATTTCGTGTCCTGGTTTGTCTCGTGTCGTGTGCACGAGGACACGGCACGCGTGCACGAGCCAGTCCTCACTGTGTAATTCTGTTATAATATTTTATTTCGTTTGGACACTTCGTGTCCACTCTAGTGGACACGAATCATACCCCTAGACACATGACACATGGTACACACACCTACATGCCTGTTTGTTAAATTCAATGGGTTGATTTTAGTTTTTGAAATGGGAAGGTTTATGTATCAGTCGAAATTTCAGTTGGGATTAAAACTGGAATTTGTTTCACTATTTTGAATGTTAAATAATGTAATTGATATCCATTTTATAATGCCTACATGTATGTACATGTCTGAGAATTAAGCTTTCATCTCTGAGTTCATAGGATGTGCAATTGGGGTTAAATTTTGGATTCGAAATGGGGTTTTTGAAAATGTTTGATACAGAAAACTGATTTTGATATCTGAGAAATTAGCTAAACATGTTAAGTTTGTGGTTGGCATTGTAGAATTGTTTTTTTTTTCAAATTTAGCTTGGTTATGTTTTGAGATGCCAATCTGGTGTTTAATATGTTAGGAATTAGATTTCGAGTGATTTTCCTCTTAACTGAACCCTGAGTTGGTTCAGGAATTCAACTATGAATGGAGTTGGGTTTTCCTAATACCTGTCATGAATGCCACTCTCAATTGAGTTGGAATGATTTATTAACTATCATATATACAAACTGAATTCCTGATTCTTGATTCGATATTTTAAACTAAATTGTTAGTGTTTAATTGCCTGTTTAATTCAAGTACATGTGTATTAGGTTACTTAATGTTGTTTGTGATAGGTGTTAGGAGTTGGAAGTTTCATATTTAAGTCTGGACTGAGTATTATGTATTAACTATTAAGGAATGTATGAACTGTCATTTAATTTCCTGAGCACCCAAACTGAATGTGGAACTATCACTTGTTTCTCAGGTTTCCTGAGAAACTCCTGCTGTGTATCAGCCCTGAACTTCAATGTTCAGTCCCTGCACTTTTTTTTAGTTAGCTATCATTGTTCAATCCCCAACCTATCTAGTATCAGTCCTAGTATCCCAAATTTATGTGTAAATGAGTTTTCAGTTTGGTTTCCTTTTTATAAAACTGTCAGTTAAATATTGAACCAATTTTCTGAAATTGGAATGCTAATTTGGTTGGGTTTTAAGTTAGTATTCACTGATTTTCACATATTGGTTCATGTGACAACCACACATATGTTTCCTACACACACACACATTGTTCCTGTCACTTGCCTACTCTTCACACACACACATTACTGTTTTACAAACTCAATGTATATTGACACACACAAACTGAATTCCTTTTGGCACACACACACAAACCTGAGAACAGTCACATTAAATCATGTTCAAATACTTGGTATCTTTTGTTGGTCCCTATATTGCTTGTATTAGCTTACATGCTATGGTATCATCCCCTTCCTATATGCATAATTTGAACTGCCTTCACAATCCCATCTCCCTATGTTCAGTCCTTGATGTTCAGACTTGAACATCACCTATGGACAGCACATTGCCCCTTTGACACTCATAAACTGCCACACTATTCTGATAACACACTTTAACACCCTTGTGTCACCCTCTAATGTTCATGTCACACACACTTGGTTATGTAGCTCACACTCATGTCTCACCCACATGCATCTATAGACACACATGCCATGTATCCCCCTCTCTTTCTCACTATATATATATATAAATATATTCCATATACTTGATAAATAGTAATATGGTATAGACATATATATGTGTATGACAATTCATATTAAATCAGTAAATATACATGATGTGTGAATGTGTGATTAGCCTATGGCCTCTAGCCTATGGCACATAAACCTGTGTTTCTGGCTTGAATGCCAGTGTAGGAGTGTGGTTGGCTTGTATAGCCTAGAAATTGAATGTGCTTGCTAGAATAGGCTGGGTAGGCCTAGTGAGGCTTGACTAGACTAGTTGACCTAGTTTGACTATTGTAGTTGACTTGGGTCGACCCAGAGTTGACCAAGTTTGACTTGAACCTAGTTTGACCTAGACAGTTGACCAGGTTTGACTTAGAGTTGACTTTGACCTAGATTTGACTTAGAACCATGTAGATTGCATCATAGACTTCATTGGTCTTATTTTTAAGCACATTATAACCTATATTTCTCTGTTTAGGACATTGTGACTCTGATGCAGACTTCTGATATTATACTACTCTTTTCGGAGTAGCAGGCGAGTACATTCTCTGATAGTTATCTCATTTATTTGTCAGTTACTGTATTTCAGTTCTATTTAGTTTTATATGATTCTCTGATACCACACGTATGGATATTTTTGGATTCATGTATGCGACACACTCACCATATTATCTGGCCTCTATTACTGGAATCACTGGAATCATTCTAGAATCTATTTCTGGAATCATTATATTTTGGCTGGACTCATCTCGATTCTCGTGTCGAATTCTGGATTCATTTGTTTACGGGGCGGGGAAATATTGAGTAAGACATGTAGACATACCCCAAATCTGGAATCTTCCTACTGGAATCTCCTGGAAGCATAGCCATTTCTCGCCTGATCAGTGAGAGGTGTGCCTGATTACCCACAGCCGTTTACATGTCGATCTCGGTATTTTAAAACATACTATTAGATTAGCTGGACTCACCTGAATTCTTGATCACTACCTAGAATCATCTGGTACTGGATTCATCTTGTATTAGATTCATTCCGTACTGGATTTATAGCAGTTTACACTTGTTTTACATTTACTGCCTGGACTTATCATGTTACCTTAGTTCAGCTAGATTTATTTACAATCGTCATTGCCATCATTCTTCTCTTGTTTAGTTACTTTACTTTCCTTGTATCTTACTATTTTTCTATACCATCACCTGTATATAAACTGCTATATTCATCAATAAAACTGTTTATAACTGCTTTATAGTTCCCTGTCATTTACTTGGGTTTTCTTGATGAGTTGTATTAGTCCCTGTCCTGACTGGACCTGTTGAAAATTTTACAGATGACTGCCCTGAGGACTCATGCCCTACATATTACTGAGGAGATGGCTTAGCTACCTATGGCCCCGACACTCAGGAGTGATCGGGAGTTTAGTTAGTCTGTCTTGTTTTAGTTTTCCTGTTTAGATCTGGAGTTGTACATAGAGATTTGAGACTTGAGATGTATTTGAGATTTTGAGTTGTTGTTATATTATCAGTAGTTTTGTTGTCTTCAATTTCTTAGTTATACTTCTGTGATATCTTATCGTTCTTAGTCTGTGATTGAGATTCATTATATCTATACTTGTCCTCCGTTCGGAGTTGAGATTCGACAAGTACATTATATAATTGTGTGAGTTGTTGATTAGATAGTATCCTAGGACAGCGTTCTACCGTCGACACTGCGGCGTAGGCTGGGCGTTGTTACGTGCTCGTACCCTCACAGTGGGTGCGGGTCGTGACAGGTTCTGCGGGGTCAGACCATCCCGCTAGTTCGTGTCGCTTGGAGGCATCATGCACCAGGCGAGTCGACTTGGGAGCGCGAGGATGCGATACGCGAGCGTTTTCCCCATCTCTTCGTGGGGCTAGGTATGCGTGCATTTATGTTCAGTTATTTCTAATTTACTGCTATAGTATATGTTTAAATTTTGAGGACAAAATTCTCTAAGGTGGATAGGTTGTAAGCTCTCTGAAATTTAATTAGATTTAATTAGAATTAATTAGAGTAATCGTATTTAATTACGAATTTAATATTATTAATTATGATTTTCTAAGTTATTAATAATTTCCCACTTTTATTTTTGATTATTATCGACACGTTACCGTGACTTTTAAATTAGGAGCACAAGGCTGGTCACTTTCTCCAGACCAACTTGTTATGCGCGATCTACTCGAGACGCTCTACACCCATGACCTTCGTGTCCCACTCAATCACACTCCCTTGTGCTTCATTTTCATCGCATGATTTTCCTGACATTTTACCCAATTCCTATTTTTCCCACGGAGTCCCATTTACTTCCAACTTGAATTGGAGACACCATTTTGACCCAAACTTGTCAACCCAATATATGGACACGGACCATTTTGGACGTACTACGCACATGACACTTGTGTCCCACCCAACTTAGTCCCCATGTATTATTTATTTAACCATGATTATAAATGGGCTAATTTAAGCCTTATTAATTATTGGGACTCATTTGGACCCAATTGGACCCAACCCAACTCAATTGGAACCAACCCAAAACCTCATGACAACCCCCCACCATCCATACAAAACACCCAACACTAATTTCCCCCTACAACACACCAAACACCAAACACACACATCACCATTACACCCTCTCATTTTCTTAAACAAATAACACACACACATCACCATCACCCATCACTATCATATACCCTCTCTTTTCTCTCTCCTAAAACAATTCCTCCCTTCCCTTACAGCCGAACAAGCTACCCCTCCTCTCTACATGTACATGTCACCATCACTCTCTCTCTCTTCTTTAATTCAAAAAACTCCCATCACCATCATCCTTCTCTCTCCTTATTTTAAACACACTTACTCCACCACCGTACTCTCCTCTCCCTCACCTCCCCCTACCCGAATGGAACAGCCCCCCTCTCCCATTCGGTCCTCTCTTCCCTCTTCTTCTTCCTTTTCATCATCTCTCTCTCACTCTCATACTCTCCCCTACAAAATTCGAAACCACTTCTCCTCCTTCATCCTCACTCACTTCCCCACCACCACAACCTCCTCTCCTCCTCCACCTCCCCCACAGCTCAGCCCCCCTTCCAGGCCGCCAGCAGCACCCCCACCTAGGCCGACCACAAGCACCACCACCCCCTCCTCCATCTCCTCTTAGGTACCCTCATCTCCTCCTTCTTCATTCTTTTATATATATGTATATATATATAAAATCTTCTAATATATATATATGAATGAGTGTAATTAAATGTTAGATATATGTTAATGTGTATATTTCATAATGGGGTTATGAGGTTGAATGTGTTACATTATGTTGTAGAAAATTTTCATATAAACTAGTTATGGAGAGTTTGGTCTCCCAAACCTTATTATGAGAACCAATGTATGTACAAATTCAAATATATATTTGTGGATATACATGTTGGTATGTATATATGTACCCTCCTACCATATACACATGACACATATATACATACACTCTTGGTTCATTATGTACAAATATATGTATAGGTATATATACTTATGCACTTTCACATGTATAAATGCTCTTATATATATATGTGTATATATATATATGAATAAAACGCTCTCTTATATATATATATATATATATATATATATATATATATATATATATATATGTGTGTGTATATATATATATATATATATATATATATATATATATATATATTTATATATATATATATATATATATATATATATATATATATATATATATATATATATATATATATATATATGTATATATAATATATATATATATATATATATATACTCTTTCAAATATATATGTATACCCCCCCTTCCGTATATACGTATACATTTTTATGAATATATATATACACTTGTTCTTCTTGTATATATATGTATAAATGATTTTCATATATATATATATGTATGAATATATATATAGACTATTTCAAATATATGTGTATATACTTTATATAAATATAAATATATACTTTATCCCTATGTACAAATATGTATGAATATATACATACTTTTATATATAAAATATATGATTTGTCTCTATGTACGTATATATGTATATTTATAAATTCCATATATAAATATATACATATATATCCACACTTTTTACCCTCATTATGTATATGTGGTATACTCATATATACACTTTTTCAAATATGTATGTCTAATATATATATATATTTTCGAATATATATATTTTTCCTTATATAAAATTTTCCTTTATATATATATTTTCGTGTATATATACATATATGTATGTTTCCGTATATTCTTTCCATATATAAAAACTTTAATGTATATTTCTTTACATATATGTAACTTATTATACATATGCCTTCTTTATGTGTGAATGGCAATTTATGTGTGCAAACCTTTTCAACATTTATTTATATAAATATGTGTGTGTACGAAATACGTACGTTCTACATTGTGTATGGTTAGAAGCGTAGTCATATATGTTCATTGTGGGCTTTGGTTGTGTAATTGTAGGTCTCTTGGGCGGCGTGATAGAGGAAGGAGGTACCGGAGCTCTGCTTGCGCATTGTGGGATTGAAGGCAAGTATACCTTGCCTTGTATTTACTGCTTTACATATACATCATTATACTCTTGTAGTGTAGATCTGATTAGTAGAGTCCGGGATTACCCCGGGCATAGTCGATGTTGGCGTCGACACTAGGACTACCTACTTGGCCTAGTTATAGACGACGTACCCTTGGATTGTGGAGTTGTTGTCACAACTCCCTTGACCATGACACGTGTTACGACATGGCACTGAGTGAGATCAGATCATGGCACGCGCTGTCGCTCTCGACTGGCCATCAGTGCGAGTGGCTTGTGTGACGGCACATATAGGGTAGTGATGGTCATAGATAGCTGACTCTTCATAGAGAGTAGATGTTGGGTCGTGGATGCGACTTATACATCACGGGGCGGGAAAGACAACCAATAGGCGTATGGGACAGACAGTTACATTATTTTATGTTAGCCTCAGGGATGGCCGTTGTTGGCATGGGCCCTTACTAGTAGGTACATCTCCGGCAGCGGCCACTAGCTGTATGCTAGGTTCGGTTGGGAGGACGCTAGTATTGAGCTAATCGGCTCGTGATCCGACGCTCGGCCTGTGTTCCGATGCAAATCATTCGGCTCGTGATCCGACGTCGGCCTGTGCTTCGACGGCATTATTTTCACCTACCTATACGTTCCAAAGTTGTCTTTGTATGCATTCACTTAGACTGGTTAGCGTTATCCCCCTTATGTTAAATCAGTATTTACCTTATGGCATGTCCCTATTTGTATCTTGCTATGTCCCCTGAGGACCTGGTTCTATTCCAGATCCCGACGAGCACACATACTCGACAATATACGGTGCCGGAGCTGAGGCGGAAGACTTTGGCGAGGACTACGAGGTCTATCCAGAGGAGTTCCCTTAACCTCGGTATGCTGCTACTTGGGCTGAGAGTTTCATATCTAGTTAGCTGATACTCTTAGCTAGTTATCTTCCATTCATGTACTTTTATTTTGATGTACCGTGGGATTGTTTCCACCAGACCTGTATTTCCTTTCAGTTGTATTTGGATATTCAGACTACTCTGTGTTTATATTCAGCACTTTCTTTCTATGTCATTTGTGGATGAGATTTAGATATTGCCTGTGTTTGGTTAGTTACTTTTACAGCGTAGTACGCCTAAGTGAGTCCATTAAATTGGGTAGCTCACTCTAGGTCGTATCAGCTGGCCAGGTTAGGCCCTAATTCCATACATTTGGGAGTGGGGCGTGACACTAAGGCCTGGGCTATACGTTCAAGAGTTAAGGGCCAAGATCATAGAAGATTACTACTTGATACTTCCTCTTAGCTTTTAGTATATACCACGCTCTGGCCCTTCCTTAGCTCTTATAGGTACATGGGAAAACCCATCTAGTCGCATACACAGGTACCAATATACCTTTGCCATAACTTGCACAGGTATGTAGGTCTAAATTCAGGTTATGGTTCTGATGTTACATGTACTTAGAGCATGCCAACAGGCTGGGCTTGCAAAAGAGGCATGGTGTCTTATGTTCAGATCATGCTATAGTGTACTATCGGTAGGTAGCTATCCTAGTCAACCGTATATATAATTGTATAAGGGTCGTTTAATATGACTGCAGCTACTGATGCTCTAGCCAATTCTAGGTAGTCTTGTGTCCTTCTAGACACAGTCCCAAATACGATTCTCTCCCTCTCTCTGCCAGACACCCCCAAATCTGTCTAATTATGACCAATGAACCCCCATGGTTCTCTAATCACCAATGGTCCTAACATGCTCCCCTTTATTTTATTACCTATAGTAGGAGTATCTGCTACTGTAGCTTAGCTCGAGTTTTACCTATATCTATGTATCCACCCTGTATTACTACTTCTGGTAAGAAACTTCTTATGTATTCCTTAGCACAGCTACTCCCTTGGCAGTAGGAAATAGATGTAGGGACTGCTCCGCACCACCTCCTTATTGTGAGTGAATGTCTACTCTATCCAACTTCCTGAGTATCCAAGTGTTCCTAGAGGGATAGTGGCTCGATTCTATTACTGTAGCATGGAGAGTATACCCAAGTTCTTATCCATAGGTAGTCTCTCGACCCCTACAACCAATGGCCAACTCTTTAATACAGTTAGTACAAATGTTTATACTATATAGCTTAAAGTAACACTATTGTTGTTCAACTACATAGGTACTGGCACAACAGTTTAGGTAGGTTTCACTATACTCAAACGCCCACATCCTATTCTCTGTTGATATTGTCTTCTATATTTCAACTACTCCCAACGATTTGTGCCCACGAATTTAACATCTAGGAAACATCTTTATGGAATCAATTTATTGACATATGAGTATAGGGGAACACCCCCCCAAACCTTTCGACCCTCTATCATGCAACCTGACCTATTTCTGATACTACTCTTTCGACGATACTCTTATCATCCTAACAACTTCATCTAGGCTTCACTTAGGGATTAACACAAATTCCTATATCTCGATTAAAGGTGATAGCTAATTAAGTTTCCAGAAATCATAGAGATGGTGGAAGTAAAGAGGATGGTCACCTGCTTGCAAAATCGAAAGCTCTGTTCTTGCCGACCTCTCGAACCGAAGACCTTCAGGAAAATGGGCACAAGAGAGGTTTTTTTAGGGTTTAGCAAGGGGAGATGGGTAGCTGGTTGTTTGGTATAAATAATAGGGCTTAGAGATCAACTACAATCCTTACTTGGATTAGGTGAATTTCCAGTTTGAATTTGAAGTGAGGAGAGAAATCCTATACCTATTATTTCAAATTTTGTTCCCAGTCATAGCAGGATTTGGAATATGCGTATTTGCATAAATCCCCCTGTATTTAGTAAGATTTGAATATTTGCCATCCCTAAATTAATAGTTTAGACGTAAGTGCTTACTAATTTCATTAGGGATAAATGAATATAGTCATAATGGTAAATAATAATAGAGTAAATAATAACTTATTATTAATTGGTTCAAGGGCTCACAAATCTACCCTCCTTAGAAAAATTTTGTCCTCGAAATTTAAAGATAGACACAAAGGTAGGAATTTATACCTTACGCCTTGAAAAGGTAAGGATAGCGCTCTCGCATCTCGTCCTCCCTCTCCCAAGTGGATTTGCCCGGAGAATGGTTCCTCCATGCGACACGCACCAATAGAATAGTCTGGTTGCGCTGCACTTTCTTTTGGCAATCCAAGATCTCCATGGGCTGCTCCTGGTAGCTAAGGCTCGGTCCTACCCCAATCTATGAGTGGTCTAGCACGTGACTGGGGTCCGCCACGTATCGTCTCAGTTGGGACACGTGGAATACGTTGTGTACTCCCTCCAATACGGGTGGTAATGCCAAACGGTATTCCACCGCTTCGATCTTCTCGAGAATGTCAAACGGCCCGATGTACCTCGGACTGAGCTTCCCACCTCCTCCAAAATGTATCATACCACATGTCAGAGATATCTTCAAGAATACCATATCGCCAACATAAAATTAAGTAAGAGATTACGACCTACTCCTATCATTATTAACAGCCTCAACTTATGGAAAATTATACCTCAAACTCTAACGGTCTTCGGTGACTGTCAGCCCAGTGCTTCTACATGTCCTGAGCCACGTGAAGTCACTCTCTAATCAGTTTCAACTTCTCCGTAGCATCTACTACCATCTAGGGTCCCAACAACGCTCTTTTGCCTACATCGTCCAAAGATAGTGGGTTACGACATCTCCGTCCATATAGGGCCTCGAAAGGGGACATCTCGATACTAGCTTTATAGCTGTTGTTGTAGGAGAACTCCACAAGGTGAAGGTGATCCTCCCACGAGCCACCAAAATTTAGTACACATATCCGCAGCATATTCTCGAGTGTCTGAATGGTCTGCTCTGACTGTCCATCCGTCTATGGATGATAGGCTATGCTAAATTTGAGCGATGTGCCCAAGCTAGCCTACAGACTCCTCCAAAAGTGAGATGTAAACCTGCTATTACGGTCGGAGACGATACTCACTGGAATGCCGTATAACCTGACGATCTGCTTCACGTACAATTCTGCCAACCTCTCCGTAGACAGTCCCACTTTGAATGGTATAAAGTGGGACGATTTGGTCAACCTGTCAACGATGCCCAAATCGCATCCTTCTCTCCTGGCGAAAGTAGAAGACCGAAAACAAAATCTATAGTGATACGTTTCCACTCAACTCGGGAATCGACAATGGCTGAAGTAAACCTCCGGGTCTCTTCTCTCGGCTTTGACCTGCTGACACACAAGGCATCTAGAAATAAAGCGTGCCACCTCTCGCTTTATGCTGTGCCACCATACGTGGGCTCTCATATCCTTGTACATCTTGTTGGCTCCAGGATACAATGAATACTGAGAATGGTGTGCCTCCTGCATGACCTCCTCTCGCAGCTCTCCACTAGGTACACATAATCTCGTCCCGTACCTCAATGAGCCATCCTCTGCAATAGTGAAATCCTCTAACAAACCGGCCTGCGCCTATACTATGATACCCATCAGCTGCTCGTCCTGGTGCTGTGCTTGTAAACCCCCGATATTTTCTAATTATTTTAGTGCTTTAAAAATTACTTTTGCTATATTATTTAGAATTAATGAGGTAATTAGTATATGTGTGTAATTATAGATATATATACAATATGTATGATTGTGTGCTTGATATATTTAAGTGCTACTAAATATAGTCTAAAATTATTATAAAAATTTTTGGTACTTATTTACAAATTTATAGAATTTTTATGTGATTTTTACATATATAAGTGTGTGTGTGTGTGTATATATATATATATATATATATATATATTTAAAAAAAAACAAAACTCAGGTGGTCGGCCCAAAGGGGGACCGACCACAGCTTGTTAGTGTAAGAACAAAGAAAGGAAAAAGAAATGAAAAGAAAAAGAAAAAAATATATATATAAAGCAACCCACCCACTTTAGTGGGCGGGCCCCACCTCCTATTTGTTTGCTGCTGAAGCAGCAAACTCACAATGTAGACTTAACCCACAACCGTGGCATCCCTTAATTCAAAATCCACATGTAATAGGTTTTGCTACAAGTGTTTATAAATACATCTTTTTCCACAAACATCAAAACCTTAGACTTCCAAAACGAAAGTTTCTGCTGATCATACGCCCTTCGCCTACGAATTTGTTTCACCAACGACGGAGCTTTGTGCACGACGAACAGAGGATCGGAAGTCAGTCCCTCGTCACCCACGGAGCAGTTTTTCCACTCAAGGTGTCACGACCCGCACCCGTTTTTTTTTTAACGGATACGAGACGTGTCCAAGCCAGCCTACGCCGCAGTGTCGGCGGTAGAACGCTGTCACGGCCATGAAGATCGAAATCACAAATAATCCAATGCTCATTCACAGAAACTAATTTAACTTACAATGATTACAAGTTTTACATTTGTGAAGAATATAAACTTGTACAAATAATTGAATGACTACAACTCAACTATCTAGCTAGTCTCTAGGCTTTTGTCTGCAAATATTCCCGTCACTCCCCAAGCTAAGTGAATCCATGGCTAACCTGAAAATGTTGGTTTCCAGTCAGGAATGGAACGAGCACAATTCACTGAATGCAATTTCAAATAAAGAAAATGACGATAAAACAAAGGTTAGGCATTAATCATGAGTTTTGAAAAAGACAGTAAAGCCGTGAGAAAATCAATAGTAATAAATAGACCAATATACTTTCCACCGTTAGAAGTACCTTTGATATGTGATCAGTCTGGGCCACTACACCGCACGGTCTACAATGTCTACTTGCAGAAAATAAGCACTGTCTATAATGTCTACTTGCAGAAAATAAGCACTGTCTACAATGTCTACTTGCAGAAAAATAAGCACTGTCTACGATGTCTACTGCAGAAAAGTAAGCACTGTCTACGATGTCTACTGCAGAAAAGTAAGCACTGTCTACGATGTCTACTGCAGAAAAGTAAGCACTGTCTACGATGTCTACTGCAGAAAATAAATACTGTCTATGGTCGGATCACACATCCTTGGTACTTCTCATTCCCGACTCAACAATTTATAATAGAGTATAAAAATATCACATAACTAATGACCAATCAATGAAATATAGTAAAGATCAATATTGAAATGCAAACGATAAACTGTACTCGCCTGTGGTCTTGTGCTGGTGAAACCGATGATCCAAATCACTCAATATGCCACAATAGTCAAAACCCGTACAACAGTCCCCGAATGCTGAAATAGATAATGCCAATGATCTTAGAATAGTTAATTTAGCTAGGATTGCCTGTCCTTAAGTCCAATTCTGGACACAGGGGCAAAACGGTAATTTCGGGTCAAAATAATGTCCGCCGTTGGACCCGCTTTGCACCGAAAAGCGTGCCAGAGTCAACGGTCTCTAAAGTCGTCAAACTATATGTCTACGGATCCAGTTTTCCGATACGAACCCAACCGTATGTCCAGAGTTGGATTCCGGCGGGCCGTGCACAAAATCGCCCGTTGAGTGGAACCGTGGGGCCCGCAAAACGGTGATTTTGTCAACTGTCTCAGAATTGGACCAAGCTTGGCATGCAGGACCAGAAAAATGATACGGTCCTGTTGGCGCAAGTTTCGTCTCGATCTGACGAGCGTGCACAAAGTAATTAAAAATTTTGCAAAGTGCACGATACGGGGAATTTCGACGGATACGCATCAAATTCGTCGCACACACGCGACCAATTTGAATTCCGTCAAAGCTCACACGACCATGAAACCGTTACGCAGCTTTCGATGCTTTCGGTTCGTGACCACGTCGCCCGGATTGGCGGGACGCACGTCGTGTGGGAAAATTTTATTATTTTTAATATTCTGAAAACGGGTTTTTCGGTAAACTTCGAAATCAAATAACTTCCTACCTACCTTACGAAAACAGAGTCTATCAAAAGGGTTGTGATCATGTATATGTTGTCTAAATAGTTGTTCAATTAGATTTTGAAATACCTAACTGGATTAGCCAATTTTGGCCTTCCAAAACAGTGTTTTCGCTTTCGCAAACTGCTCTGTTTCGAACTGATTTTCGTCGTTGTTTGCACTCGATTTCCATCGCGTATGATGCAAACTAATCCTAACTATTTGAAGGGAAATAATAAGGGTAAGGTTGTCGACAAACCTGCGAAGGAATATCGGAGAATGATCGACTCTACGTCGCGAAAACCCGCGTCGAACTTGCCTGGTTCGGCTGTCACCTCTGCTGTGCGCTGTCGCACTCGTGGCGCGCGTGTGCGTGTTTTCTGGTGGCTAGGCCGACCGGCGGCGGCCATGTAGGCGCGCGCGGCCACGCCCTAGCGGTGGGAGGTCGCCGGGGCTGTGGTGTAGGTGGTGGCGGCGCGGGAGTCGAGCACTCCCTTAGGGTTTACGATCTCCTTCCTCGCTCTCAGTTTATATATAAGCGCAAGTTCGGTTTTGGATTATTGACTGGGAAATTATTTAGGGAGTGGGTCGCGGGTTCGAGCTGTGGTAGCCACAGCTTAGCATGGGCCTGAGCTCGGGTGCTGGCCAATTGTGGGGTTGGTCCCTTTGGCTTTAATCTTTTTATTATTTATTTCTTTTCCATTTCTATTATTCTTTATACATAACTATATATATATATATATATATATATATATATATATATATATATATATATATATATATATATATATATATATATATACTTTACCAATATATATATATATAACCTATCAATACTAATATACATATTTACCTATATTAATATATTAATATAAATATATATGACATATCAATATATATATATATATATATATATATATATATATATATATATATACATATTTTTTTGTATATATAATATTATATATGTACTAATTCACACATATATTCATATACATGTATACATACGCCCATATATTATATATATATATATATATATATATATATATATATATATATATATATACACATACACACACATATATAATACGTAACGTATACACATGTATACGTATATACTTATATAGCTCTATATAGATATACTTTATTTTATATTTAATAATACGAGTATATGTACTTACAATTATTTAGTAAGCATCCACATAGCTTATGTATATTCCTATATATATAACTATACTTATATATTAATCTCCATAAATCTAAACCAAAACCTCAAAGTTCTCTATTTCTAATGTAGAACCCATTCATGTAAATATGTAACATCCACTTGACGAAAATAATATAACCAATAATTATATTATATTATATACTAAAAATCACCATTTAATTAAAATAAATAATAATAAAATATTTTAAAAATCCGGGAAGGGGAGCTACAAATCTACCTACCTTAAAATAATTTCATCCTCGAAATTCTAATTCGTAGCTATTCTAAAAATTTGAAAAGAAAGTCTATTGTAACCTTAATCTCCTTCAATTTTAATTCCTCGAAATAATTTATATCCTCCTCCTAGCCATTTTGTACCTTCAATCCCTGAGGACTTCTACCCACCTTTGGTCACACTACTTCCTCAAATCTCATGTCACTAAAACTTTATAATCATCCAACTATATGCAAAAATTTCTACCACTAGCTATCCACTGCTTATGGCATCTATAATCCCTTCCTATCTATCAAATAATCCTAACAAGCATCAAATTCACACAAATAGCCAAGAAATATTGGTACACTCTAGTAAGCATGACCATACATCGCTCTGAAATAAGAAGGACTTGAAGATAAGAAAGAATAATCGCGAGCGAATATGAAGCTCCCAAAGCGGTAGAGGGTATCCACTGATGTAGACAGAAAGAACGTTTATGACCTATTGACCTATTTGCCAGATTGGGCTACTCTAGTCTAGTCACTTACTAAATCGAAGCACCCTTCGCCTCTTAGAGTGGCTTGCAATCCGTGCAATACAGAAGTTCTATTCTCGAAATTCTAAATAAGGTTCTATAATAGAACAAAATTTGAGAAGTCAAGATCGTGATCTTTTCTGTGGTTATTTAAACACCCGAGCAAGGGACGTAAATGCAATACAAGATCATATCGCGACTTCCAAGTAAATGGAATAATGGTTACGAACGACTTCACATTCTAAGAAGGGTAGGCAACATAAAAGGTATATGGACCTATTCCGAAAGGTTCGGTTTTATAGTCCAACTATGGCGGTATGAGTGGATGGGTTTTACTAGGTTTCCTAATTGGACATCAGTCATCGGTTGAATGAACCTTGGGCTTCAATCTATATTGGCTGGACAAGATCCCAATATTAAACTACTTCTACTAGGTTAGGGTAACCTAGAGTAGGTCTCAACCCAAGTGGTTGAGCTAGTTGGATAGTCGGGTTGGTTAAGTAGGTTCTCTAAGCCCTGAAGGTGCTCCTTCCGTGACTTTTGTGTTTAAGTAGCACAAGAAGACACAAGTGAATGGCACACTAGTGACATGTGCATAGTGGGCTTTGAGTAGGTCACAACCATATATTGGGTCAGAGGGTTGAGTCGAGGTTGCGGCTCTAGTAGAAGTCGGAAAGTATACCGATATTGTGGGAAGGGTTATGCCTAATCCTTTTTACCTGGAAGCCGTACCATAAAAATAGAGCACAAGGGGACGTGTTTGAGTGGGATATGATATACCTAGATGAAGGTGAACTCGTCTAGATCTTGCATATGAAATTTGTTGAAAGGTAACAGCTGGTCTCGTGCTCCGATTGTTAATGACACGGCCGGGAACACAAATGATCTAAATGGAAAGTGGGAGTCCAATGAGACACTAACTATCATTCTAATAAAAAAAATTGTTCTAATCAATTGGTGATCTTCGTGTATCCTAAAATTGTAGGAGGCTTACAGTCTACCCACCTTAAAAATAGGACATGGTCTTAGGAATATTGAGTTTAGAGGGTTCCCAAAGTCTGGATACTGTACCTCGACTCCTTGTTAATAGGGAATAAGGCACGGCGTATCGGGATACGGTAGATGTAAGTCAAGTCATTGATTATTCCTCAATAATTGAGAAACGAGGGTGTATAACAACACATGGTCGATAACATAGAGGAACATACCCATCCATAGTGTACAAGAGTTATCGACGGGGTAACCAGCTCCAAGGCATGTCCTATGAAGAGATTTCTAACAACTGAGTCGTGAATCTCTAGTTGTGCCAAACATGTCAGATTATTGTCATAAGGGTTCTAGTGGTATGGGCTGTAGTGATCATGCGTTGTTGTTGACAACTGGTATATCACAATTTGACAGGGTATTTAATCTATGGTATTAGCTAAACAAGTGACTGTGGTGTTCCAACACTAGTTAGGTCTTATTATCAAATATTTACATAACTAGAGTAATTTTTGTTGGAAACCAATCTCGGGAGGAGTGTCATGGTAAATGATTACTCTATTGTCCACTCATCTCATGTCTAACTGTGGGTTTCGGTAGAGGAAGGGTTGGTTTAAGGCTTAAGGGTTGCTAGTTAAGGCAAGCTTCCAGCAAATAATTAGAGACTCGCAACCTTTGGTCTCTATGGAATAGGTAGTCTCCTAGGTAGGCATTTCGACTAAGGGTAAAACCTAATCATTCTTAAATTCAGATGGCTTGAAAGTCCCGATAACAGTTTGGGGTCGAGAGGAGAACGAGTAACTCGATCACATGGCTGGCTGACGATAACTACCCTTGTGTATACAACTACCATAGCCATGGGGATACGCGGTATCTCTCTACCATCACGAGCTTTCGTCTTTCCAAATCGGTGAAGGACAAAAACAATAAAGAATTTAAGGGAGATGTTACTGAATATAATTTCGTGATCCAAAGGCGAATGTATAATTCAAAAAGAGTTGTAAAAGCAGTCGCGGATGAGATCCTTGATACCTATATATCTCCATCCACGTAGTGTAATTAAACGAAGAGCGAATCAAATGTATCATGGTTGATCAGACCATAATACACTGATTCTGATTAGACAATAAGTTAGCAGACGTCCCCACTAAACATATGCCTCGAATCAAATTCGAGAATAGAGTGAGCTTGCAAAACTAAGCTATAACAGCAGCGTTGGTCAAGATAGTCAAGATATAAGCATGCGAGATTTTTGAAAAAAGGCACAAGTAGTTCGAGTTTTGTGAGAATCAAACCTTACCCGGTGTTCGTGCTCATACAGTCTTCCTACTATCTTCTGATCCACAAGGACTTGGTCGACTAACGGGTTATGGACATTCTAAATTCTATATTCTAGGTAAACCTATTAGTGTCAGTCGATATCCTCGTCAATAGGTCACAAGGACCACGGAATGCTAGATCGGAAGACGTGCTATCCAACTTACAGACTTCCACCAATATTGGCTTCGGATCTTATGGAACACACAGGGCACTGTCCTATCCTCTATAGTATCCTTAACTTGTAATCACGTCTGAAATCATTTCACCGAGGACTATGCCACGCCCGTATACTCTGGCTTTGGTAAACCCTTAGTTTCGTAACTCAACATGATACAAAATCGAACACTTCTTAACTTTATCCAATATTGGCTCAAGGGTATCTACGATCAAGAGTGGACCACTAGTCATATCTCTAGCAAATTCTATAACCGATATTTTCCTACTCTCCTTTCCACTCTAGGGGTCGTGTCTCGCCAGTGCGCTGCTGGCTGCAGTGAATCCCTAGTCTCCAAAGTTTAAATAAATGGCGAGAGTGCGCTGCTGTCCTGCCAGTATAAGTTAACTAACATTCTCGTAACTATATCTGCAAATAAATCCCTGAGCTTCTAGAGATTCAAACAAGTTGACTATGAAATAAGGCATAAATATTTGCCCTATCAACCCTTAAAATAAAATATTGAGCGGGGAGGAAATAATTGAAGACAAAAAGATACACAAACATTCTAATGTCTATTCCATGTGTATTCAATCATTGAGGAAAAACTTTGAACCGAAACTAACTCGAGGTCCGCATGGGGATAACAATAATCAGAATTTATACAAAATATTAATTCCTAGGGCAAATAGAAATTAAATAGACAGTTCGACTAAGACATGGGGATGATATCTAAGAGGCAAAGAGAAGGATTTGCCCAATTCATCAAGGTTAGATCATAAATTATATGAAGCCCTGTCTCACCAAGTGAACAATCTATCCACTTTGGATCGCGTCGTCATATCGAGAGATACTAGTGTACCTATGGGGATCTGATAACTATCAAAATCAATAACTCCTTATCCACATTGCATGTCCTAGACTACCCATCGGTAAATTTGTATACGGGACTCCTAGTCCTAGTCATTCTCGTAAATTAAATTAATTTCTAATTCGTGAATGAGCATTTCCTAGTCGCAGGCTCGCAGTAGTACAACTAACTTAAGTACCATCACGAGTTCGCATGATTTGCGAAGACTGACCTACATGGGCTACCACAAAAACTTGTCACGACCCGCACCCGTTTTTTTTTTAAACGGATACGAGACGTGTCCAAGCCAGCCTACGCCGCAGTGTCAGCGGTAGAACGCTGTCACGGCCATGAAGATCGAAATCACAAATAATCCAATGCTCATTCACAGAAACTAATTTAACTTACAATGATTACAAGTTTTACATTTGTGAAGAATATAAACTTGTACAAATAATTGAATGACTACAACTCAACTATCTAGCTAGTCTCTAGGCTTTTGTCTGCAAATATTCCCGTCACTCTCCCAAGCTAAGTGAATCCACGGCTAACCTGAAAATGTTAGTTTCCAGTCAGGAATGGCAACGAGCACAATTCACTGAATGCAATTTCAAATAAAGAAAATGACTATAAAACAAAGGTTAGGCATTAATCATGAGTTTTTAAAAAGACAGTAAAGCCGTGAGAAAATCAATATAATAAATAGACCAATATACTTTCCACCGTTAGAAGTACCTTTGATATGTGATCAGTCTGGGCCACTACATCGCACGGTCTACAATGTCTACTTGCAGAAAATAAGCACTGTCTACAATGTCTACTTGCAGAAAATAAGCACTGTCTACAATGTCTACTTGCAGAAAAATAAGCACTGTCTACGATGTCTACTGCAGAAAGTAAGCACTGTCTACGATGTCTACTGCAGAAAAGTAAGCACTGTCTACGATGTCTACTGCAGAAAAGTAAGCACTGTCTACGATGTCTACTGCAGAAAATAAACACTGTCTATGGTCGGATCACACATCCTTGGTACTTCTCATTCCCGACTCAACAATTTATAATAGAGTATAAAAATATCACATAACTAATGACCAATCAATGAAATATAGTAAAGATCAATATCGAAATGCAAACGATAAACTGTACTCGCCTGTGGTCCTGTGCTGGTGAAACCGATGATCCAAATCACTCAATATGCGACAATAGTCAAAACCCGTACAACAGTCCCCGGATGCTGAAATAGATAATACCAATGATCTCAGAATAGTCAATTTAGCTAGATTGCCTGTCCTTAAGTCCAATTCTGGACACAGAGGCAAAACGGTAATTTTGGGTCAAAACGATATCCTGCCGTTGGACCCGTTTTGCACCGAAAAGCGTACCAGAGTCAACGGTCTCTAAAGTCGTCAAACTACATGTCTACGGATCCAGTTTTTCGATACAAACCCAACCGTATGTCCAGAGTTGGATTCCGGCGGGCCGTGCACAAAATTGCCCGTTGAGTGGAACCGTGGGCCCGGCAAAACGGTAATTTTGTCAACTATCTCAGAATTGGACCAAGCTTGGCATGCAGGACCAGAAAAATGATACGGTCCTGTTGGCGCAAGTTTCGTCTCGATCTGACGAGCGTGCACAAAGTAATTGAAAATTTTACAAAGTGCACGATACGGGGAATTTTGACGGATACGCATCAAATTCGTCGTGCACACGCGACCAATTTGAATTCCGTCAAAGCTCACACGACCACGAAACCGTTACACAGCTTTCGATGCTTTCGGTTCGCGACCACGTCGCCCGGATTGGCGGGACGTACGTCGTGTGGGAAAATTTTATTATTTTTAATATTCTGAAAACGGGTTTTTCGGTAAACTTCGAAATCAAATAACTTCCTACCTACCTTACGAAAATAGAGTCTATCAAAAGGGTTGTGATCATGTATATGTTGTCTAAATAGTTGTTCAATTAGATTTTGAAATACCTAACTGGATTAGCCAATTTTGGCCATTCCAAAACAGTGTTTTCGCTTTCGCAAACTGCTCTGTTTCGAACATGATTTTCGTCGATGTTTGCACTCGATTTCCATCGCGTATGAAGCAAACTAATCCTAACTATTTGAAGGGAACTAATAAAGGTAAGGTTGTCGACAAACCTGCGAAGGAATATCGGAGAATGATCGACTCTACGTCGTGAAAACCCGCGTCGAACTTGCCTGGTTCGGCTGTCACCTCTGCTGTGCGCTGTCGCACTCGTGGCGCGCGTGCGCGTGTTTTCCGGCGGCTAGGCCGTCCGGCGGCGGCCCTGTAGGCGCGCGCGGCCACGCCCTAGCGGTGGGAGGTCGCCGGGGCTGTGGTGTAGGTGGTGGCGGCGCGGGAGTCGAGCACTCCCTTAGGGTTTGCGATCTCCTTCCTCGCTCTCAGTTTATATATAAGCGCAAGTTCGGTTTTGGGTTATTGACTGGGAAATTATTTAGGGAGTGGGTCGCGGGTTTGAGCTGTGGTAGCCACAGCTTGGCATGGGCCTGAGCTCGGGTGCTGGCCAATTGTGGGGGTGGTCCCTTTGGCTTTAATCTTTTTATTATTTATTTCTTTTCCATTTCTATTATTCTTTATACATAACTATATATATATATATATACTTTACCAATATATATATATATATATATATATATATATATATATATATATATATATATATATATATATATATATATATATTTTATATATATAGATATATATATATATATATATATATATATATAGCCTATCAATACTAATATACATATTTACCTATATTAATATATTAATATAAATATATATGACATATCAATATATATATATATATATATTTTTTATATATATATATATATATATATATATATATATATATATATATATATATATATATATATATATATACATATATATACACATATACGCACGTATATATAATATTATATATGTACCAATTCACACATATATTCATATACATGTATACATACGCCCATATATTATATATATATATATATATATATACACACATACACACACATATATAATACGTAACGTATACACATGTATACGTATATACTTATATAGCTCTATATAGATATACTTTATTTTATATTTAATAATATGAGTATATGTACTTACAATTATTTAGTAAACATCCACATAGCTTATGTATATTCCTATATATATAACTATACTTATATATTAATCTCCATAAATCTAAACCAAAACCTCAAAGTTCTCTATTTCTAGTGTAGAACCCATTCAAATAAATATGTAACATCCACTTGACGAAAATAATATAACCAATAATTATATTATATTATATACTAAAAATCACCATTTAATTAAACTAAATAATAATAAAATATTTTAAAAATCCGGGAAGGGGAGCTACACAAGGTACCCTACTTCCCTACGACGCAACGTTTTACTCGTAGCACCGATTTTCGATCCTTAAAATTTTCTAGAAAGTAGACTTGACCCTCTTCGAGATCCTCTAGGTGGATTTCGAAACAACCCATCGACTTGCTCGAAAAACCAAGACGAAGATGAAGAAAAACCTATTTTTCTGTAATACTAAAAACTGTTTTAAAACGATAACTTGTCGGCCAATTTTATTGCTGTACAGTAAAGAATTGTAGAAAATAATTAAAAACAGTAAATGACAATATAACCGAGATCGCAACGCATCTTCTGGATCGTCGTTTCGATTAACGTGTAAAAAGTAAATTAATGTTGAAGTTGGAGAAAAACCTGTGTTAATTTATATAAAATTCTGAATTTTTCTTGATACGGCGTGCGCCCCGATAAACCGTGCGACGTGGTCGCGCACTATACACATCGAAAGGCACGTATGAACGTTGTCGATGTGTGGGAATTGAAGGAACTTAGTTTCGTCGCATGTGTGCGACGAAATCAACGTGCATCCGTCGTGATACCCCCGTATCGGCGTTTTGCAAGCTTGCCCATAAATTCGTGTATAGTCGTCCAATCAAGACGAAACTTGCGTCAACAGGTCCGAATCGAAATTCTGGTACTGTGTGCCAAGTTTGGTTCAATTTTGAGAAGGTCGAATCGGAACCCCTTTTTGGCGGGCTCGCGACCCACTCAAATGGGCAAATTTGTACACGGCTCATCGAAATCCAAAATTGGACATACCGTTGAGTTCTTCTCCTCAAACTAAATCCGTAGACATGTAGTTTGACGACTTTTAGAGACCATAGGCTTTGGCACGCGTTTCGGTGCAAAGTGGGTCCAACGGCGGACAACGTTTTGACCCAAAATTATGATTTTATCCCTGTTCCAGAATTAGACTTTTGGACAGGCGTTTTCCTAGGTATATCTTGTTCATCGAGATCATTTTTGATGTTTTTTTCAGCGTCTGGAGTCATCTGTGATTTGTGAGTTTTGGTGCTGACACTTGCTACTCTTGGATTGCCCTTCTCGCACCATAGGCAAGTATACCTTGCCATACATTCTGATTGTGCTCATTTATTTTCAGTATATTTTATTATTGCATATTTCTTTCTCTTACTTGTCATTTTGTTTCTATTGGACGTCCAAGTCACACTTGGGTGCAAGCGGCTAAATTTAGTCGTTATATTTATTTATGTCTTATTTGCATGTCGACCTTGTGTTAGTTGACTACCCTATGAGTATGTGGGGTATTTTCATATCCCCTATGTCCTTGACACATGTGTATCACGTGATGAGTGAGCTCATATAGGACATGGACCTGCGTACTCGACTAGCCATCGATACGTACGGGACGTGTGACGGTTAGGAGGTAACTACTATTAGTGAGTCGAGCTAGAAGCCATAGCAGTTGCCAACTGGATAGGCTGTGGATACATCTTGGACAAGAGCAGTTGGAGGGAGGGGACAGCTACTAGCATAGGGGCTACATTTATTTTTACACACTTTGGGGGCCGAGAGTGACTCGTATGAGTACTACTTTCTGCCCTTGCCGATAGTGTCTCGGATGAGCGCTACTTGACGGCCGCTCTTTATTACTTGCTTGCGTGAATCCATTACAGCCCCTGCGTAGAACGTTGTCCTCTAAGTGCATCTCACATAGACGGTTAGGAGATCCCGTAGAGTCACAGTTGCATATTTTACACATTCAGTTACTTGGCATATTTTCTATATCTTATTACGTCCCTCTGAGGACCTGGTGATCTCTCCAGGATTAGACTAGCAGGACTATCCCGAGGAGTACGGTGCCGCATTGGATCCATCATACATTGGTGACGAGGCATCTCCCGCTCATACTTAGTTTTATTCTTTATTATCTGAGACCATGTATTGGACATCTTTCTTGCTGTTTGAGGAGGTTGGACTCCATTTAGTTGAGACTATTTTTCCATAGCTATTTGGGTAGGGAATATTCTCCCGGCTATATTTTGATATCATCATTTATCTTATTTAGTGGACTTATTATATTCTCTGTGTTGAGTTGTGGATGAGATTTAGTTATATTATTGTGGCTTATCATGTATTATTATTACAGCTTATGTACCAACACGGGGATTACCATATATTGGTGTATTCTTCGTATAAGTACAGCTGGCATGTCTACGTACTTAGTCCTACGTATTTTGGGACTGGGGCGTTACATATTTTTGTGGTGTCCCATGCAGGTCATGTGATATTGTTAGGTTACATGACTGTGCCCAACAAGCCTGCAAACTAGGAATAGGATATAGGATCTCATCCACTTACTACTACCTTCTTTGATCTCTACTCCATCTTCTTTTCCTATAAACTTATTGAATTTCCTTCAGCTTGAAATTGTTCTAATCAACTCTAAACTTTCGTGCCAATATAGGATGAATCTTCGTAGCGGTCTCACTACTCCACTTGCCATTTCTGACGGGAACCCTACTGCTCACGAGGAACCAGTGACTCCGCAGCAGCCAGCTATGTCCCCGACCACTCCAGCACCATCCGGGCCATCCCTCCAGCCAGTGATGACCCCAGCTACGACTCAGCAGACTGGTCCCGAGGATCCTGTACCCCAGGGAGAGTACCTACCACCACCACCACCTTATCCACCTCCGATTTCCACCACAGATTCTACCCCCATATCCACCATCATCACATCCACCACCACCACCACCTCCACAATATCCACCACGACAGCCACCACGGTATCCACCATCTTATCCGCCCCAGCAGCCCCCACTATATCCATCACCATATCCACCATCATATCCACCACAGTATTCTCTACAGAATCCACCTCAGTATCCACCCCCATACCCCCCATAATATTCCTTTCCATATCCTTCATATCCTCTACAGTACGGACCACAGGGTGCCCCACAAATCATGCCCCAGATGCCATACATGCCCCCACAGCAGCCCATGCCTCAAGCTGTGGGGCTAACACAGAGCAGATTCTCCAGAGCCTGGTACAAGCTCAGAAGCAGCAGAGCGAGGCCATCATGAGGAGTTTGGAGACAGCATTGTCCCGAGCCCCACAAGCCTCTGTAGGTTCCATCGAAGGGTTCTACAACATGAATCCTCCAAACTTCAAGGGCACTGAAGACGTCATTGGGATCACCAATTGGCTGGTTAAGATAGAAAATCTCCTGAAGGCTTCAGAGTTATCCACATATCTATGGATGACGGCACTGAAGTTACAACTGGAAGGAAATGCTTATGATTGGTGGGCCGCGGAGGAGGGGCGGCTAAGAGTTGATCAGACGTGGGAGGAATTCAAAGAACTGTTCAATAAGAAGTTTTTCTTCGACACTGCCAAGGATGCTTTATATGACCAGTTTCTACACTTGAAGCAGGGGAATATGACAGTTGACGAGTATGATGCCGAGTTTAGCCGATTGAGTCGTTTCGCACCAGGGTTGGTTACGACAGAGCTGGAGAAAGCCAAAAGGTTTCATAAAGGCTTGAGTATAGAGTTGTAGAGGTACACCAGCTCCGAGTCGAGGGTCTCCCAAGCAGCTGTTCTGGCAGAGGCTAGAACCCAGGAGGCCATAAGCAAGAAGGCAAATCGACGAGTTACATTGACTATAGGATCAGCTAAGACCACTACAGGAGGGCCAGTGAGACGTCCTTCCACACCTCAGCATCAGCAGAGGACA
Organism: Iris pallida; assembly: GCA_029216955.1. NCBI lineage: Eukaryota > Viridiplantae > Streptophyta > Magnoliopsida > Asparagales > Iridaceae > Iris > Iris pallida. The sequence continues at coordinate 14,790,770 of JANAVB010030220.1, forward strand.
GGGCCATACCAGACACAGGAGAAGGTCACTTGCCATTACTGTGGTAAAGTTGGTCTTGTTTTGCGAGATTATAGACGACGGTTGGGGCATTGTTTGATTTGCGGATCGAATCACCACCAGGATAGATTGCTCATTTCAGAGGGTCACTCCACATAATCAGCAGCAGAGGCCAGCTATTACAGGACCATGAGCACCACGACCACCCTTACCCACTCAGACAGTGTAGCACCCAGTTTCCCAAATGAGGGTAATTTTGAAATTTCGTGTTTATAATTATTTTAATAATGATATTTAATTCATGATATGATTTTTGGTGATTTTAAATTATTTTAAAATTATTTAAATCAATGACTTGTGGTTTTGACGTTTTGCTAGTGAAACCCTATAGACTGTTTGACCTAGAGCCTAACCTGTGATTATGATATTTTAATGTCATTTTTGGCCTAAGGATATTTTTGCATTTGACCTCTTTGAATTATTTTGATATTATTTTATTATTTATGATATTGTTTTCGGGTTATTTGAGTCGGGTTCAAATTTTAACTCAATCCGACTTGAAACGGGGACCCGGGGGTAGTTTGACTCTAGTGGGACCCACACACTAGTTAGGCATGGCCCACATGATATTAATTTTAGTCCACATGATAGAAATATTTTAGTTAGAGGTTAGGCTATTATTATGGATAAGGTTAGTGTGATTAGAGACTTTAGAATGACTAATTTAGCCCCAACCAATTAGCCCTTTCCTAATACTCATAAAATAGGTTAGTGGGGGCATTTTGGACCTTACCATAATAGGACAAATAATCCCATATGGCCAGCCACTTTGGGAGAGGATAGGCTCAAGTTCATTTCATTATTCTCACCCACACTCTCTATGTTGTTCTTCCCCAAATTCCTAGAGAGCAATCCCTAGCAATTTCTCCACCAAATCCTTCCATTTTGCCACCAAATCTTCTTCTTTCCTTCTCCATTCTAGCCAAGGAGGAAGCTACCCAAGTTTGGGAGGATTCGGAGCTCGTTCGTGTCCTTTTGGAATCTCTACGTGTCGATGTCGCTCCGGGAAGGCTTTTCTTCGATTCGATCTACCGGGAGGTATAAATCCCTTCTCCTTTTCATTTTCTCATGCATATAGGTCTATTTTGAACCCATAGGAATGAATCCCATGGTTGTATCTCCATTTGTGTCCATTTCGTGTCCATTTGGAGGTCATAGAAGTGTCCTTTGTGTTGTGGTTGTGTTCATGTGGGAAAATCCCAAATTTGGACACACTATGTGTTGTTGTTATGTATGAATGAATTATTACATGTTTAATCTCATATTTTTGTATTGGAGATGTGTTCTATAGTGTCTCATATATATATATATTAGTGTAGAGAGTGAGTTCTTGATATATTATGTTATATATTTGTGTTCTTTTGTCTCAAACTACCCAAATCCGTCGTGATTTTTATCCACGTTTTTAATTTTAGCCCTAATTTAGAAATGTCATAACTTCTAGCTCAAAGCTCGGTTTAATCTCACGTTTTTTTTAAAAGAAGCGTATTGAAGTTAGCTTTCCAAAAATATGTATTAATAGGAATAATTCTTTCTGTAACTTTTGGAGAATTATTTGAGTGTCAGCTGTACGAAAGACAAACGCGTTCTCGGTGTTTTTGCGATTCCGGGAGTTTCCGAAAACGAAAACGCGATCCGTTTGAAGTTTCGGAAAGCTAACACATAGATCTATAACATACTTTAATCCTAGATTTTAATTCATGCTGAGATGGTACAGTATTAATTTTTAGTAGGAGTTACTATTCGGCATATGCATTTTGTGCACCCTTGTATGTAATATAATGTTCTATTTGATTTTAACCCATGTTAATGTATATACATTATGTAATTAAATAGAGAATGCAAGCATGAGTAAATGATTAAATAAATGATGTATGAGGTGTAAGTATCCTATCTAATGTAAGCATGTATAAGTATGGCTTGTAATGAATATGCAGGTTCCATAGTATGTAATGTATGGTGCATATAGTAGTGCAAGAGAATAAATGAATGATGAATGAATGCAAGCATGAATGAAATGTAATAATAGATGTAATGTATACAATATACAAGTTAATGAGATATAATGTTCTACTGTTAACACAAATCCTATATTACCTCATGTACCCCTTACACTATGTTGACACTATCACACTTGACACTTTGTTCACTTACACTTTGAGACTCTTTTATATGTATACACTATGTATGCTCATTTAACCCTCACTTGCCCCTTTGCCATGTTCACATACACACACATAGTCTCTTAAATAAGTATTTATGACTACAGTTAACTTAGCTATGTATGTATATTATATATATGTTAGCATATTGTGTTGTAATATATAAGTTTATATAACCATTTGAAATGCCATGATTATAGACCTAATATTGAATACTAATATATGCATGTGTATATATGTGTAGACATATATAGCTTAAAGTAATAGATTACCTAGTGTATATCCAATGTGAATTCTTGCCTATTTGAGTATTGAATAATTGCATGCTATATAGAGTTGGGTGTATATTGGCTTGTATAGCCTTGTATTGATGTGTGCTTGCTAGGATAGTCTTGGTTAGGCCTAGTAGGACTTGTTGGGTTAGGACATGACCTAGTTTGACCTAGTTTGACTAGTGCAGTTGACCAGAGTTGACCAAGGGTTGACTTTGGCCTAGTTTGACCTAGATTCATGTAGAATGCATTGTAGTGCTTTATATTACCCTTCTGGACATGTTGTGACCTGTGCTATTCTAATTAGGAGCCAGACACCTCTCCTCGGATAGTATCTTTACCTTGGACATTCAGATATCAGGCGAGTACATTCTCTGATCATTTCATATCCTGCTTAGAATTATTTCTTGCAGTAGATTACTTTACTTGTACTGTCACGATGGTCACACGGATTGGTACTATATGGATCCTTTCTTGAGATGTTATCCTTAGAGAGCATCGGGTACTCTATGTTCTGTGCGTTTCACTTACATGGTGTATCACTATGCTTCTTGGTTCATTCGATTACTTGTGACATGTACCCTCATGATCACAGAGTCTCTTGAATCTTACACTGTTGGGTTACCCCCAAAATCCCTATTTATGGGACTACTATGTATCATCTTCGGGGTCTATCACCTTCGGGGTCTATCACCTTCGGGGCTGTTACATAGCATCATATAACATAACCTGGCTGGATCCTTGTGTATTGATTGGGGGTACGGGGGAGTAGAAGTGGACATGTGAATAATACACCAGTAGTATCTTCATTGAATCATTCCGTGGTGTCTTTACAGAATCATCCCAGGCCATTTACATGTTCATATTGTACTCTGACTCACTAGTCACTGCTAGTTCTCTATGTATAGTAGATATTTCTATTTACAGTTCTCTCTCTGTTTACATACTTCTTTCTTTCAGTACCTGTATCTTACTTTACTGCATGATTATATTTTCTAACCTGCTATGATCTATTGAGATGTACTGTACTCGCTCCAGTCTTGACTGGACCCGTTGATAAATTTTACAGATAGCTTGGAGGTTGCCTGCTAGCCTAGAGGAGACACATTAGAGGATGTTTAGATAGTTATTTCATTTGTCTGGAGTTGTACTTGATTTATGGATTACTGTATTTGGGTTTTGAGATGTATTCTGAGTTTATATCTTAGACACTTAGACTTCTATCTGTTGTATCTCTTTTCGATTTCATGTTTTATCTATCTTCCTTTATGCTCTACCTTAGATGTGATTGAGTTTACATTCTCTTATGTCACCCCCCTTCGGGGAGTATAAACTGTTTAGTCTTATACTGTTAGATGCATTGAGACCTAGGACAGCGTTCTACCGCCGACACTGCGGCGTAGGCTGGGCGTTGTTACGTTCTCGTGCCCTAACTCTAGGGTGCGGGTCGTGACACGTTTTTAGTGGTGGCCCATGCAGGTCGAGACTAAAAGTGTAGTGGTATTCGAACTAGAGTACCACTACAACCTGCACTAGGAATAGGATATATTTTGAAGGTACTCAATCACAGTTAGGGACCCTTGAGAGATTCCTGGGACGACCCTGGAGAATCTTATTTAACTTCGATTTGAAAACTCTCTTTTTTCCTTGATTTGATTTATTTTTACTTTTTGTTGTTAAATTTAATTTTAATGGATTATTGTTGAATTTGAGTTTGTATTTATTAATTTTGATGGATGATTGTCGAATTTTGAATTTTGATGATAGCTGTTGCATTTGAGTTTGTATTTTGATAGATTTTGTTCATTTTTGAATTTTGATGTTCGTTAATAAATTTGATTTGATTTTGAGTATTCATTATTGATTAATTTAATTTTTGGCAAGATGAAATTATATGGGCTAGGTCATCTATGTTATGGAATCTAGTCTTCTATAGTCACATTAGCCAGCATGGTGAGGACATATAGTCTGACTCTGGATATATTTCTCGGGTGTGGGAATTTAAGGTTTTTGCAGCCAAGCTAGCGGCACCGCAAAAATGTTAAATACCATGATTCTAGAGATATGTGCATAAGTCAAGGGCTCTGTGATTATCGTAGCCTTGCGTACTAGTATGACGAGGACTTAGAGTACCATGATTTTGGATAGACGCATATGATTATCAGATTGCACCTTAAATATTTTTGAACATGTTTTCTCTACTTTTATTTCAGTCATTAAAAAAAAGAGAAAAGAATTATTATTTGTTTGTTTTGTCTAGTTCCTCTTATTTAACTCAGGAGTAAGTTTAGTTGGTTTTATAAACCTTGTGTAATTTCTTGCTATGAGTTTTTCATAGTACAATGAATCGATGATCTTGCTAGACTTTATCTTGAATTTGATATTTTAACTCTGGATTTCAAAACGGTTCTTTCTTTAAACAGACAAGCAGAACATATTTTATCGTTATTTCTTCTTGCTATTATTCTTGTATTAAATAATAATGATAATAAAACTGTCTCGATTTCGTCAATTACCTACTTTACAATTTTGGTACGAATTTAAATGATGGTCCTGATGTAGAAATTGATTTTATTTGGGACATGAGAATATAGATATTGCAGACACTTTGTCTGATACATATGCATGCTACGCTTGATTTCCAACCTATCTAAATAAATATTAATATGTTGTTGATGTTAATTTCCAACCCCAATATTCCTGGTTTTCTGTTTTTCCCAGTTTAAAGTCGTAATTCAAATATAGGTTACATGTTGTTAGTTTTGTTTACATAACTGCACATGTATGATATCTGCAGGATTTCAATTTTTAGAGAAATTGGTTAAGTTATGTTAAATTGTCCAATCTGAGACTGCATGCATATTAACCCTTAATGTTGAATTCCAAATGTTAGTTCAAATTGCTGTTCCATTTTTATGAAATATTTAGAGCTGTGTACATTGTTGTAAGTAGGAATATAAATTTAGGTTTCATATTCTTACATGTTAGTTTGTGATAAACATTGAGTTGGTTTTAATGTTCAAATTTCTCCAAAATCCTGAAAACTAGTTACATGTTAACATTTTTACATTGATTTCAAATGTTAGTTCAATTTCAGATTTAATATGTAATATTGAACTGTATGCGTAGATAAATGAATTGGTAATATGTTAGGGTTTCATTTCTATCATGATAGGATGTATTGGGAGCATTGTGATTAGTTGTGATGTTCAAAACCCTAAAATTTTGAAATTATATTATGTTAATATTACACTGGTTAAATGTTAGCTTATTTTCAGATTTTTTTTATTATGTAAATGCTGAACTAAAACTGGATTTAACCTTTCAATACTAAGCTATAACCCTGTACAAGGACACACACACTCTAACATAGTATATACTGTCATTTAACCTAACCCTTCCCCTCTATGTTATGATTATATATCTATAAGGATATATATAGAGTTTATGCATATATGTTATAATGTATATAGATACATAACTAAATCTCTACCTCTTTATATATATGTGTATATGGTTAGCCATGCAAGTTGTGATTAAATAGATTGTATATTGTAGATTGTTAACCCATATGCCATGATTAGTGTAACTTGATAGTTATTGTTTAAAATCCAAATCCTCATATACACTTTCATGTATATTCATGTACACACACGCCTACTATCTAACCATATGAACACGTCCCCATACACACAATGCTAGCTTTTTCCTCTCTAACGCTCTCTCTATATATATATTGTGATTGGATTTCAATGCAAGTGATTTTCAATTCCTTAATTTTTGAATTTAATTTTATGTACCTTTTTTTTAGATAATTGGTAGTTGCCTTTATTTTATTTTGATATTGACCAATTTTTATATAGGATGGTAGACAGCCCTACAACCTTGATGATTGTTGTTCCCTTACCTTTCCAATTAAGACACCCTAGATTGTTTGTGTGTTGATACCATAGTACTGTTTTGACCTAGAATGACCAGTGCACCTAGGTGAGACTTCCAACTGCTACGGTATGCCCTGACCTTGTATATTATTCCTTCAAATTGCATGATTTAGATAAAAAAAAATTTAGACCTTGATTGTTGGGAAATAGGGACGTCATCCCATTAGTATCAGTTGTAGATATATATAGGTTAGTCCTGGATGTGGGAATGTGTGTCTATAAACATATAGCTTATGAGATTTATGAGAGATTATAGTATTAGCCTTGATAAGATGTACTAGTCTTTTGGTGAGTATAAATGTGTTATGAGAGATAGGGGTCTATATGTCTTAGTAATGCATCGTTCCTATGGTAATAGAATGTATTAATAAATGGTTAATAGGAAGATAATAGTATGAGCATACCTATAGCCTATGATCAGTTCCCTTTCATCCTTAGTTAAGACCACTTTAAAATAGGTCCAGTCCCTTGGATATAGGTTCTAGTCCATATTTTATTGAAGTTCCATTACCGCCGTACAGCAGAGCAGTATTGGAGGTATTCCTAGATTGACACTTTTTATATGTCCGTTTATTATTCCAGTGTTAGGAAGTGTTACCTTAGATATTGGGTAGGCTAGAGGCTCTAGAAGGAGTACTATCGATCTTAAATTTCGAGGACGAAATTTTTCTAAGGTGGGTAGAGTTGTAGCACCCAGTTTCCCAAATAAGGGTAATTTTAAAATTTTGTGTTTATAATTATTTTAATAATAATATTTAATTCATGATATAATTTTTGGTGATTTTAAATTATTTTAAAATTATTTAAATCAATGACTTGTGGTTTTGACGTTTTGCTAGTAAAACCCTATAGACTGTTTGACCTAGAGCCTAACCATATGATTATGATATTTTAATGTCATTTTTGGCCTAAGGATATTTTTGCATTTGACCTCTTTGAATTATTTTGATATTATTTTATTATTTATGATATTGTTTTGGGGTTATTTGAGTCGGGTTCAAATTTTAACTCAATCTGACTTGAAACGGGGACCCGGGGGTAGTTTGACTCTAGTGGGACCCACACACTAGTTAGGCATGGCCCACATGATATTAATTTTAGTCCACATGATAGAAATATTTTAGTTAGAGGTTAGACTAATTATTATGGATAAGGTTAGTGTGATTAGAGACTTTAGAATGACTAATTTAGCCCCAACAAATTAGCCCTTTCCTAATACTCATAAAATAGGTTAGTGGGGGCATTTTGGACATTACCATAATAGGACAAATAGCCCCATATGGCCAGCCACTTTGGGAGAGGATAGGCTCAAGTTCATTTCATTATTCTCATCCACACTCTCTCTTGTTCTTCCCAAAATTTCTAGAGAGCAATCCCTAGCAATTTCTCCACCAAATCCTTCCATTTCGCCACCAAATCTTCTTCTTTTCTTCTCCATTCTAGCCAAGGAGGAAGCTACCCAAGTTTGGGAGGATTCGGAGCTCGTTCGTGTCCTTTTGGAATCTCTACGTGTCGGTGTCGCTCCGGGAAGGCTTTTCTTCGATTCGATCTACCGGGAGGTATAAATCTCTTCTCCTTTTCATTTTTTCATACATATAGGTCTATTTTGAACCCATAGGAATGAACCCCATGGTTGTATCTCCATTTGTGTCCATTTCGTGTCCATTTGGAGGTCATAGGAGTGTCCTTTGTGTTGTGGTTGTGTTCATGTGGGAAAATCCCAAATTTGGACACACTATGTGTTGTTGTTATGTATGAATGAATTATTAGATGTTTAATCTTATATTTTTGTATTGGAGATGTGTTCTATAGTGTCTCATATATATATATATATATATATATATATATATATATATATATATATATATATATATATATTAGTGTAGAGAGTGAGTTCTTGATATATTATGTTATATATTTGTGTTCTTTTGTCTCAAACTACCCAAATCCGTCATGATTTTTATCCACGTTTTTAATTTCAGCCCTAACTTAGAAATGTCATAACTTCTAGCTCAAAGCTCGGTTTAATCTCCCATTTTTTTAAAAGAAGCGTATTGAAGTTAGCTTTCCAAAAACATATATTAATAGGCCTAGTTCTTTCTGTAACTTTCTGGAGAATTATTTGAGTGTCAGCTGTACGAAAGACAAATGCGTTCTCGGTGTTTTCGCGATTCCGAGAGTTTCCGGAAACGAAAACGCGATCCGTTTGAAGTTTCGGAAAGCTAACACATAGATCTATAACATACTTTAATCCTAGATTTTAATTCATGCTGAGATGGTACAGTATTAATTTTTAGTAAGAGTTACTATTCGGCATATGCATTTTGTGCACCCTTGTGTGTAATATAATTTTTCTATTTGATTTTAACCCATGTTAATGTATATACATTATGTAATTAAATAGAGAATGCAAGCATGAGTAAATGGTTAAATAAATGATGTATAAGGTGTAAGTATCCTATCTAATGTAAGCATGTATAAGTATGGCTTGTAATGAATATGCAGGTTCCATAGTATGTAATGTATGGTGCATATAGTAGTGCAAGAGAATAAATGAATGATGAATGAATGCAAGCATGAATGAAATGTAATAATAGATGAAATGTATGCAATATACAAGTTAATGAGATGTAATGTTCTATGTTAACACAAATCCTATATTACCTCATGTACCCCTTACACTATGTTGACACTATCACACTTGACACTTTGTTCACTTACACTTTGACACACTTTGATATGTATACACTATGTATGCCCATTTAACCCTCACTTGCCCCTTTGCCATGTTCACATACACACACATAGTATCTTAAATAAGTATTTATGAATACAGTTAACTTAGCTATGTATGTATATTATATATATGTTAGCATATTGTGTTGTAATATATAAGTTTATATAACCATTTGAAATGCCATGATTATAGACCTAATGTTGAATACCAATATATGCATGTGTATATATGTGTAGACATATATAGCTTAAAGTAATAGATTACCTAGTGTATATCCAATGTGAATTCTTGCCTATTTGAGTATTGAATAATTGCATGCTATATAGAGTTGGGTGTATATTGGCTTGTATAGCCTTGTATTGATGTGTGCTTGCTAGGATAGTCTGGGTTAGGCCTAGTAAGACTTGCTGGGTTAGGACATGACCTAATTTGACCTAGTTTGACTAGTACAAGTGACCAGAGTTGACCAAGGGTTGACTTTGGCCTAGTTTGACCTAGATTCATGTAGAATGCATTATAGTGCTTTATATTACCCTTTTGGACATGTTGTGACCTGTGCTGTTCTAATTAGGAGCCAAACACCTCTCCTCGGACAGTATCTTTACCTTGGACATTCAGATATCAGGCGAGTACATTCTCTGATCATTTCATATCCTACTTAGAATTATTTCCTGCAGTAGATTACTTTACTTGTACTGTCACGATGGTCACACGGATTGGTACTATATGGATCCTTTCTTGAGATGTTATCCTTAGGGAGCATCGGGTACTCTATGTTCTGTGCATTTCACTTATATGGCGTATCAGTATGCTTCTTGGTTCATTCGATTACTTGTGACATGTACCCTCATGATGACAGAGTCTCTTGAATCTTACACTATTGGGTTACCTCCAGAATCCCCATTTATGGGACTACTATGTATCACCTTCGGGGTCTATCACCTTCGGGGGCTGTTACATAGCATCATATAACATAACCTGGCTGGATCCTTGTGTATTGATTGGGGGTACGGGGGAGTAGAAGTGGACATGTGAATAATACACCAGTAGTATTTTCATTGAATTATTTCGTAGTATTTTCACAGAATCATCCCAGGCCATTTATATGTTCATATTATACTCTGACTCACTAGTCACTGCTAGTTCTCTATGTATAGTAGATATTTCTATTACAGTTCTCTCTCTGTTTACATACTGCTTTCTTTCAGTACCTATATCTTACTTTACTGCATGATTATATTTTCTAACCTGCTATGATCTGTTAAGATGTACTGTACTCGCTCCAGTCCTGACTGGACCCATTGATAAATTTTACAGATAGTTTGGAGGTTATATGCTAGCCTAGAGGAGACACATTAGAGGATGTTTAGATAGTTGTTTCATTTGTCTGGAGTTGTACTTGATTTATGGATTACTGTATTTGGGTTTTGAGATGTATTCTGAGTTTGTATCTTAGACACTTAGACTTCTATCTGTTGTATCTCTTTTCGATTTCATGTTTTATCTATCTTCCTTTATACTCTACCTTAGATGTGATTGAGTTTATATTCTGCTATGTCACCCCCATTCGGGGAGTATAAACTGTTTAGTCTTATACTGTTAGATGCATTGAGACCTAGTACAGCGTTCTACCGTCGACACTGCGACGTAGGCTGGGCGTTGTTACGTTCTCGTGCCCTAACTCTAGGGTGCGGGTCATGACAGACAGCCCAATTCCAGTAGGCTAGAGCACAGACGGGTAATCAGCGGATTGGGAAGGCTTTTGCTCTAGCTTTCGAGGAGGCAGAACCAGAGGTGGACGTCATAGCAAGTATGGTTCTAGTTGCATCGTTTCCTGCCATTACATTATTTGACACTGGAGCCACCCATTCATTCATAGCCACTAGCTTTGCCACTAGACACAGTATACCCATGTCATCTCTATCTAAAACCTTAGAATCCTCACTGGGGAAGGAGTTGTGCCTGTTAGTGGTATCTGTAGAGATTGCTCTGTAGTGTTATGTGGTAGAGAAATGAGTGCATGACTACTTGTATTCCCCATGTCTACCCTCGACGTTATTTTCGGATGGACTGGTTGAGCCAGCATTTCGTTCTTATCAACTACATAGAGGCAGTATCATACTTAGACCCCTGGCTGATTCAGGGTTCGAGTTCACCAAAGAAGAAGCATTGAGGAGTGAAAATGTTAAATCTTGGAAAAGTTAGTGGTAACGGGATGAAAGTTCACTCCGAGATTATGGAAGGGATTAAAACTTGTAATCATGATCAAATTAGACAACTTGGAGTGAATACAAAAGTTTGGTTGTTCCTTTTGGAAAACTTGTTTAGAAACTTTTGTAGGAAACTTGAGTTTTAAAATTTTTAATGATAGACCATCATGAAATCCAAATGGGTTGGAAGGAATCCACACTAATTGCCATATCCCTCATGGCAATGTTAATAGCATATACATAAGTGTTGTTAGTCATCACTAAATCATGTGGTTATATTTAAAACTTGACACACTCGGCATCCCCTCAATTCTAGATTTTATTGTAACTTTCTAACCATTTGAAATTAGAGAAATGATTAGATTGTTTCTTGACCATACTCTATCTAAGTGGCTATCATATCTCTAAAAACTGTATTCCTAACTCATTTTACCGTGGTTGCTTGACCTATTGAACCCTACACCACTAGTTCAATTTTTAAGTTGGGTAGAATACCTCACTACCTAACAAACATTTTTCGGGTGAACCATATAGATGAGTTCATTTATACTACTAATTTCAGGACCTTGGAATGATTGATTTCCTTCATCACTACCTCCCTTACTTATATATTTCTCCACCTTGTGCTGCTAATTTAGCCTTAATTTTACAAGCTTATTCCTTTATCGAGCTTGTTCGTGACATATTTTATTGGGCGCGCCCATTAACATATTGTCTAATCAGAACCGGTGCATGATGGTCTGATCAACCGAGTGCATTTTGGTTCGCTTACATCCATCATTCTACACGGATGGAGACGTAGCTAAAATTGCCCTTTAGAGTCTCCCTCACGACTACCTTGACAATTCTCTTAGAATTATACAACCGCCCTTGAAGCACGTATTGGCATTCAAAAATATATTCCTTGAACTCTTGTGAAATTTCATCTTTTACCTATACTAGACGAGGCTTGTACTTGATAGATAGGCCAAACTATTTTTCCTGTGACCATGGAGTTTGAGTATACACCGAGATAGCTAGTCACTGTCCTATTAACGTGACTTCGTCCCTATCTTGAAGTTCTTCATCCTTTTTCTCGACCCTAGATTCAACTTTCGCGACCTACTTGAAACTTGAGAGTGATTCAACTCTAAACATAGACGATGGCATTCTCTAAGTTGCTTGCCCTTAATCTAGTCGATTCCTTATGGCCTCATTCATGTCTCATCATGAATTAATTTAACCCTTAACTCTTCCTTACTTCATCGTGTTAACTAGCAACCCTCTTTCAAAACCATATCCTTGAGTTATTTTCATAACTAACAAAAATCAAGACTTCTAATTGCATGAATGTTTGATCATCGTCTCTTCGCCTTGTCCGCTATTTAATCGTGTTTTGATGAACTCTTTCTAACTTAATCCTTTCTACCCTACCTATTACTAAATTTCGAGGACGAAATTCTTTTAAGTTGGGTATGATGTAAACCCCCAATATTTTCTAATTATTTTAGTGCTTTAAAAATTACTTTTGCTATATTATTTAGAATTAATGAGGTAATTAGTATATGTGTGTAATTATAGATATATATACAATATGTATGATTGTGTGCTTGATATATTTTAAGTGCTACTAAATATAGTCTACAATTATTATAAAAAAAATTGGTACTTATTTACAAATTTATAGAATTCTTATGTGATTTTTACATATATAAGTGTGTATATATATATATATATATATATATATATATATATATATATATATATATATATATATATATATATTTTAAAAAAAACAAAACAAAACTCAGGTGGTCGGCCCAAGGGGGGACCGACCACAGCTTGTTAGTGTAAGAACAAAGAAAGGAAAAAGAAATGAAAAGAAAAAGAAAAAATATATATAAAGCAACCCACCCACTTTAGTGGGCGGGCCCCACCTCCTATTTGTTTGTTGCTGAAGCAGCAAACTCACGATGTAGACTTAACCCACAACCGTGGCATCCCTTAATTCAAAACCCATATGTAATAGGTTTTGCTACAAGTGTTTATAAATACATCTTTTTCCACAAACATCAAAACCCTAGACTTCCAAAATGAAAGTTGCTGCTGATCATACCCCTTTCGCCTACGAGTTCGCTTCACCAGCGATGGAGCTTTGTGCGCGACGAACGGAGGATCGGAAGTCAGCCCCTCGTCACCGACGGAGCAGTTTTCCCACTCAAGGTACCCTACTTCCCTACGACGTAACTTTTTACTCGTAGCACCATTTTCGATCCGTAAATTTTTTTGGAAAGTAGACTTGACCCTCTTCGAGATCCTCCAGGTGGATTTCGAAACAACCCATCGACTTGCTCGAAAACCCTAGACGAAGTTGAAGAAAAACCTATTTTTCTGTAATACTAAAAACTGTTTTAAAATGACAACTTGTCGGCCAATTTTCTTGCTGTGCAGTAAAGAATTATAGAAAATTATTGAAAACAGTAAAAGACAATATAACCGAGATCGCAACGCATCTTCTGGATCGTCGTTTCGATTAACGTGTAAAAAGTAAATTGATGTTGAAGTTGGAGAAAAACTTATGTTAATTTATATAAAATTCTGAATTTGTCTTGATACGGCGTGCGCCCCAACAAACTGGGCGACTTGGTCGCACGCTATACGCATCGAAAGGCGCGTATGGACGTTGTCGACGTGTGGAAACTGAAGGAACTTAGTTTCGTCGCGTGTGCGCGACGAAATCAACGCGTATCCGTCGAGATACCCCTGTATCAGCATTTTGCAAACTTGCCCATAAATTCGTGTACAGTCGTCCAATCAAGACGAAACTTGCGCCAACAGGTCCGAATCAAAATTCTGGTCATGTGTGCCAAGTTTGGTTCGATTCTGAGAAGGTCAAATCGGAACCCCTTTTTGGCGGGCCCGTGACCCACTCAAACGGGCAAATTTGTACAGGGCTCATCGGAATCCAAAATTGGATATACCGTTGAGTTCTTCTTCTCAAACTGAATCCGTAGACATGTAGTTTGATGACTTTAGAGACCATAGACTTTGGCACGCTTTTCGGTGCAAAGTGGGTCCAACGGCGGACGACGTTTTGACCAGAAATTACAATTTTATCCCTATTCCAAAATTGGACTTTTGGACAGGCCTTTCCTAGGTATATCTTGTTCACCGAGATCATTTTTTATGTTTGTTTCAGCGTCTGGAGTCATCTGTGATTTATGAGTTTTGGTGCTGACACTTGCTACTCTTGGATTGCCCTTCTTGCACCATAGGCAAGTATACCTTGCCATACATTCTGATTGTGCTCATTTATTTTTAGTATATTTTATTATTGCATATTTCTTTCTCTTATTTTTTATTTTGTTTCTATTGGGCATCCAAGTCACACATGGTGCAAGCTGCTAAATTTAGTCGTTATATTTATTTATGTCTTATTTGCATGTCGACCTTGTGGTAGTTGACTACCCTATGAGTATGTGGGATATTTTCATATCCCCTATGGCCTTGACACATGTGTATCGCGTGATGAGTGAGTTCATATAGGACACGGACCTGCGTACTCGACTGGCCATCGATACGTACGGGACGTACGACGGTTAGGAGGTAACTACTATTAGTGAGTTGAATTAGAAGCCATAGCAGTTGCCAACTGGTCAAGCTGTGGATACATCTTGGACAGGAGAAGTTGGGGGGAGGGGACAACTACTAACGTAGGGTCTACATTTATTTTTACACACTTTGGGGGCCGAGAGTGACTCGTATGAGTACTACTTTCTGCCCTGGCCGATAGTGTCTCGGATGAGCGCTACTTGACGGCCGCTCTTTATTACTTGCTTGCGTGAATCCGTTACAGCCCCTGCATAGAACGTTGTCCTCTAAAGTGCATCTCACATAGACGGTTAGGAGATCCCGTAGAGTCATAGTTGCATATTTTACACATTCAGTTACTTGGCATATTTTTTGTATCTTGTTACGTCCCTCTGAGGACCTGGTGATCTCTCCAGGATTAGACGAACTGGACTATCCCGAGGAGTACGGTGCCGCGTTGGATCCATCATACATCGGTGACTTGGCATCTCCCGCTCATACTTAGTTTTATTCTTTATTATCTGAGACCATGTATTGGACATATTTTATCATCTTTCTTGCTGTTTGAGGAGGTTGGACTCCATTTAGTTGAGACTATTTTTCCATAGCTGTTTGGGTGGGAATGTTCACCCGGCTATATTTTGATATCATCATTCATCTTATTTAGTGGACTTATTATATTCTCTGTGTTGAGCTGTGGATGAGATTTAGTTATATTATTGTGGCTTATTATGTATTATTATTATAGCTTATGTACCAACACGGGGATTATAATATATTGGTATATTCTTCGTATAAGTACAGCTAGTATGTCTACGTACTTAGTCCTACGTACTTTGGGACTGGAGTGTTATAGTGCCTCTCGTATCCTGTCCATCAGTCCAGACTGAATCTGCATGCCCATCATCTGCATCTCGACTCCGGGAATGACGACCTCAATGCCTAAGCTCTGCAAGTCTGCTAACTAGTACCGGTCTCTCGTCAAAAACATAGCCACAAGATTCCGACTTAAGGCATCTGCAACTACGTTCGCCTTCCCCGGGTGATACTGCAATGAGATGTCAAAATCTTTCATCAATTCCAGCCACATGCATTGCCTCATATTCAGCTCATTCTGCGTGTAAACGTACTTCAAGCTTTTGTGGTCAGTGTATATTTCCACACGTATAAGTAGTATTTTCACAACATCAGGACGAATATGACTGCTGCCAGATCTAGATCGTGGGTAGGGTAATTCTTTTTATGTGGTCATAGCTGTAAGGATGCATATGCTATCACATTCTTGTTCTGCTCTAGGATACACCCCAAGCCTTTCCCGGAAGCTATAGATAGAAAAACTGCCGAAACCAGATGGATACGTCAATATGGGAGCTGTCGTCAGCCTCTTCTTCAGTTCTTCGAATGTTGCCTGGTAGTCCTCCGTCGAATGTTGCCTGGTAGTCCTTCGTCCACACGAACTCTACATCCTTGCGAGTGAGCCTAGTCATCGGCTCCGTGATCCAAGGAAAGGCACGAACATTCTGTAATACCCCGCCAATCCCAAGAAGCTCCGAATCTCGGCCACAGAAGTCAGAGTAGTCCACGACTCGACAGCAGCAATCTTCTTCGGGTCCACAGATATACCTTCTCCTGTCACCATATGACCAAGGAATTCTATTTTATCTAGGAAAAACTCGCACTTCAAAAGCTTTCCGTAGAGTTTCTCCTTCCTGAGGGTCTCTAGCACGAACCTTAGATGCTTCTCGTGCTCTTCCGGTGACTTCGAATAAATGAGGATGTGGTCGATGAAAACTACTACGAACTTATCAAGGTATGGATGGAATACCTTGTTCATCAAATTCATGAAGACTGCCAGGGCATTGGTCAACCCAAACGACATTACCATAAACTCGTGCTGGCCGTACTTGGTCTAGAAAGCTATCTTCGGAATATCCTGTCATGACCCGCACCCTGTTTAGGGGCACGAGAACGTGGGTACGTCCAGCCTATACCGCAGTGTCGGCGGTAGAACGCTGTATAGGTCATCTATAACATCTAACATCTAACAACAAGATATATAACCTGTCATCTCCGCACGGAGGTATAATATAACATCTCAACTCTATATCTCAATGATAAGTCTAGGAAAGATAGAGCACGATATGGAATCAGATAAAAGGAAGAAATTGAATATAAATAGAGTTATCAAACCACACAAAATAGATGTTCAACACAAATAAATACAAGTCTTGAATATAACTAAGTTTCAACTAACAATCGGAACAATCTGATACAAACAGAAAGCTATAAATGCTAGACTAAACTAGGCACCCTCTACTGAGCTAGATGCTCCTCAGGCTCCTGAATGTCACCCTCATATGCCCCATAGAAGGTAGGGCAGTCACCATCATTATCTGTAATATTTTCAACAGGTCCAGTCAGGACAGGAACGATCACAATACATCTCACGCAGTTCATATCAGGTTGGGAAATATAAAGCATGCAAAAGAGTAAGATACATGGACTGTAAAGAAATATATATAAAAACAAAAGAGTTTTGATAACTGGAAATATCTATATACATGATAAGTAAGAACTGTAAATAACCTGTGATTTAGAGCATGAGATGGTTATATAAACGGGCTAGGACAATACAAGGGTAACTCCATCATACGTGAGTGTACAATGGATATATACATAATTTTCATAAGATTTTACAAGATGGGATTTTGATCACATAACCATTTCCTACTCACCCTCCCCAATCAATACACAAGGATCCAGTCAAGTTAGGTTACCTTGTACAAGGGGTTTTTATCATGTTTGTTCACGTGATCATGAGAGTACAAGATTGCACAAGAGTATACATGAATAGCGGTGTACATAAAATACAAGATGTTCGTGAAAAGCACATGACAACTGTATCTGATGCACCCCGAGGGGGATAACATCGCATGACAAGATCCATATAGTACCAATCCATGATAATAACGTGACAGCATCATGTAAAGTAATCTAGAACAAGAATATAAATCCTGACAATTATAAAATGATCAGAGAATGTACTCGCCTGTAACCCTGAATGACTAATATGAATAGATGTCTGAACTAGAGTCTCAAAAACCTAGTTAAAGCAATTACAGGTTATGATGTATTCAGAAATAAGGTAAATAAAGTATACGATACAGTCTATATGATTCTAAGTCAAATCTAGGTCAAAGTCAACTTTAAGTCAAACCTAGTCAACTGTCTAGGTCAAACAAAGTCAAACTAGGTTGCCCTAAGTCAAAGGTTGACCATCAGTTGACTTTTAGTCAACTGGTCAACCATAGTCAACCTCCAATCTAATCTAGGTCAACAAGTAAAGATTGGTCAACTAGGAGTCCAACTTGGCCACCCTCTAGTCTATCTAGGTATTCCCATATGACACTCATCTATATCTATACTATCATATAGATATATACTCATATCTCTCAAAAACATATCTAATATACTCTATAGATATCACTATGAAGATATAAAGTAAACCCTCAACTCTAATCCCAAGCCTATAGGCTAAAACCTATAATATACCTATATACTTGGATACCTATATATATATATATATATATATATATATATATATATATATATATATATATTATATATATATATATATATATATATATATATATATATATATATATATACATGTACATCTAAACTTATAGCTAAACCAAATAAAAACCAATACATATATTAGTAGACTTTTGAAACCAAAACCTAATATCCAACATACATACATATATATAGATATGAGTCCATATATCCTGATATGTATTTACATTCAAGTTAATGTATCTTCATATGGGTACACACTGAATTACATATAATCAGTTACATATATATATACATACAAACAACCAATTTGTAAACAAAACTCAAAACCAAATTGAAAACCAAACAAACCATGAAACCAAATCTCAGTTTGTATATTATTATTCGAATTCAAATATACTTTTAAACATCGAAACTCATAATCAAATTCAAACCCAAATCGAAATATCAGTTTTGAATCTCCAACAGAATTCTCAGGTAATGTATCATAGATTTTGAAATCAGGAAACCTTGGTTATCATTCGAACTCAAACATTCGAATGAACCTAAACGAAAACTCAAATCCTACACTTTAGTGTATATGTAAAAGAACCAGAAAAACGAAATAAAAAATAACGATTGTGATCAAAATCCCCAACTCAGGTTATCAAACCCGAACTCTATTAATAAGTATCAGCCAAAATTCAAAAATCCCTAAAATGAAACCAAATCCTTTGAAACCCATAAACAGGTGCACAATGGTGTTCTCCATATGTTGATGTGTCAGGAGGGTATGTTAGTGTCCACCCAAGTGGACACGAACGTGTCCATACGAAAACAAACACACACAGATACGACTGCTCTATACAGTCTCGTGCGGGCGTGTCACAGAGTTGTGTGCAAGACAAACGACACGTGACATGTCGTGCTCATGTCTAGGGGTAGAGGGGGGCTAGGAGTAGATGTACATGCGTCTGCATCGTGTCTAAGTGAGCCATGTCGCGTGAACGAGACGCGTATCAGTGGATGAAATTTCGCACGGGTGCATTAGTGTAACACCAGTACGGGCAGGTTTTCGAGTCCGACATGACACGGGGTGTCCTGAAACTTTAGGAGGTTAATGTCAGACATTTCCCCAACATCTACCTTAAAATCATGTGTCCTCGTGTCCTGTATAGAGAGAAATAGGGGTCGGGTAGCAGGACACAGCACGGGGGTGTCGTGCTGTATGTCTAGTTCGATTTAGGATACGAGGGGGACACGAAAGCATGCACAGTCTTCATAAAAGTTGAAATACACATATAGATCTACATTTTTGTTCAATTAGTTTTACAAATTACTAATTTTTAATTTTATGTGACATTTTACCAAACACTTTCAAAAGCACACCGATACGTGTCCAATACGGACACTAAATGGACACAGTTTCCTACCAAACTCACCCTACCGCTAGGGTATACCTATATGCATGCATTAATGAAGAAAAATTAGGAATTCATTAGGGTTTGATAGGTTTTACCTATTGAGGGTGAAACCTCAATGTAGTGGCCTAGGAATGAGAGCTTCTCTCCAACTTGAAATGATCCCAAGCCGTAGAATCCTTGCTAGCTAGTCACCAATGATGTCATCTACTGTTGAGGAGTCCAACGCAATTGGTTTGGTCTAATTTGGAGTTATTTGAAGAAAAGGGCTAAAATTGGGGAAGAACACTAAACTAGGGTTTGTAGGTTTAATAAAAGAGGCAAGGGGATGTGAACATATGTTTATATAGGGGTGGGGATCCTTTGATGACAGCCTAGGGTTCATTCTAGGGTTAGGGTTAAGTTTCATAGGGTTTAAAGGCCTCTAGCTAGTGTAATTTAAGCCTCAAGCTAAAGGCCCAAATGATAATATCTAACCTTTAACAAATATCCCCTTCCTAATTAATATCTAGATATTTCTAACCTTGTCTTGTAATGGAAGCTTCCAATCTAATATATAGGCTATGACTAACATGTAGATTAGGTTAACTTCTAGGTTAGTCTCTAACAATTCAATTAGCACAATATTAATTAATCAAACTTTATTTTCATTAATAAGTCAAAAATAACCAAAATACCCTTAGGCTAAAAAGTCACAATTAGTCATTCCAATCACAGGTTAGGACCCCATGGTCATGGTTAGTCTCTAGGTCATGCAGTCTCTAGGGTTGCACTAGCAAAACATCAAAATCACAAGTCATGGTTTTAAATAGTTTCAAATTGATTAAAAATCACCATAAATTATATCATGATTTAAATAAAATTATTAAATAATTAAAAAATACAAAATTTTAAAATTACCTTCATTTTAGAACTGGGTGCTACATATCTTTCTTCTTCACTTTCACTTGGTGATACGCCGACCTCAAGTCGATCTTCGAGAATACCCATGCACCGCTCAACTGATCGAAAAGATCGTTAATTCTTGGTAGCGGATATTTGTTCTTGATCGTCTTGTTATTCAAGGTTCGATAGTCGATACACATAAGTACTATCCCGCCCTTCTTTGGTACGAACAGAACTGGCCCCAAGGCGATGAACTCGATCTAATGAACCTTTCTCTAGTAGCTCGTCAATCTACTTCTTCAATTTTATGGCTTCCTTGTTATTGATCTTGTATACTTGCTGCGACTCTGGCTTCGTGCCTGGCACAAGATCAATGGAATACTGAACGTCTATGTCTGGCGGCAGTCCCTGTAGCTCCTTGGGAAAAACGTCGAGAAACTCCACGATGATGGGATGAAGTAGCTCCTTCTCCGCTACCATGGTCCCACAAATGGCGTCGTTAAGCTGCTTTACTGCTTCTCTAGAGAACTCAAGCACGGTCTCTCCAGGCGGACTAAACACAACACATCCGCGGCGACAATCAATACTGGTATAATATTTACTCAACCAATCCATGCTGAGCACTATATCAAAGCTCGGAAGGGGCATTACGAGTAAACTAGCGCGCATTTCCCGATCTCCTATGCTAATGCGACGTCCGACGCAAACATCCTTGACTAACATGATGTCTCCGCCAGTCAAGATTTTATAAGTGCAGTCTAAAGACTCTGATACAATACTATGTCTAAAAATAAAAGCTGCAGATATGAAGCTATGACTGGCACCAGAATCGAATAAAGCAATAGCTGAAAAGGACTCAAAGAGAACAGAACCTGCTATCACGTCCGGAGATGCCAATATCTCCTCGGCCGCCATGGCATAAGCTCTGCCCTACTGCTGGTGCTGGATAAAGCGCTGCTGCGGTGTGGGCAGGGCCCTCTCTGCTGCTGGGGTATCGTGGGCTTTGTCGGTACTCCCGGGGCAGGAGCTACCCCTTGTGCTGTACGAATCTGTGCCGCAGGACACTCCTTCATCTGATGTGCGCTCGAACCACAAAATAAGCATACTCCAAGTCATCTCCTGCACACCTCCCACGTATGTCCCGGCTTTCTGCAGTGGCCGCAGGTGGGAGTTGGTTGTCTCGACTAATTCGGCTAGGAGGTAGGGACTCTAGCTGGAGGCTGGTATTGCTGCTGGTAATGGGGCTGTGGCCGCTGCTGTGCCGCAGTCTTCCCTGGAGCATTGGACTGCTTCGCTAATCCTGACTGGCTGTTGTCCCCTCCGTATGCGTCTCTATCTCTCTTCTACTTGCACTTCAGCTCCTTCTCTATGTCATGTGCAACCTTTAATATTCTTTCGTATATGGTGGCTTGGCTGGTGGCGATGGCTATGCGAATTTTATATGATAGCCCCTTTCTGAACTTCTTGCCTTTGGCTGCAGGGGTCAAGGCATCTGCGAAGCGACTGAGGCGGGAGAACTCGACAGAGTACTCGTCGATGGAGAGATTGCCCTGCTCCAGGCTCTCGAACTCATTTTTTAACTCTTCTTTAGCCGCGTCGGGGTAGAAATTCGACTTGAACAGCTCCTTGAATTCCTTCCATGTAACTTCTGGCACGGTGAATCGAGGCTCGTCTCTATACCACGTGCAGGTGATGTCATAGAGCTGCATGCTAGCTGTCTCGTCCTTCTTGTCTTCAGGAATTCAAGCCATCCGGAGATTGCGATCCACGTTAACCAGTCGTCTGCGCAGAGGATCCCTTCCGTTCCTTTGAATTCCCTGGGCCTATGGTCCATGAAATTCTTGAAAGTTCCGGGGTGCAGTGGGGGAGCCTCCCTAGTTTGAAGAGCCTCCCTTAGGGTATCACAGAAGATGTCGGCCTGCCGCATCTGGGAAGTGTTGAGCTGCTTGAAGATCCCAAGGAGGGTAGCATTGTCCAGTGCGGGTGCTGGAGGCAGGTCATGTGCTGGGTGCTGGACTGGTGCTGGTGGGGCTCTGAAAATTGGGGAGCCCCATGTCAGTGTCAGCCCCTAGCTACACGTCGAGTCTCACGTGTCGAGGTGGCGTGTCCTAGGCGCTGTGTCCCCCGAAGTGCAGGGCATGCACAGTGCCCGCGCGCGCATGTGCACGACAGCGTGTACACGTATCCGACACGACTCGACACGACACGAAAGCTCGACACAACTTTAGAAACGTGTAAGCGAGCCCAAAAGCTAAAATCCTATTCAAACACAATTCCAAAATACACACGAAATGCCCATTGGGGCATTTCATCAAACACTAAGCAATGTGCAATGATACGTGTCCAGAACGGACACGAAACGACACGAAAATTTGGGAAACCCTATTCCTACAGTTAGGCTAGGGTTAGGGCAACCTAGAAATGATTTTTACAAGAATTTAGGAGCAATGGATAGGATTTTACCTATAGGTATTCAATCTCCCAAAAAGCTCCAAAGAGAAGAATCCTTCAACCCACCAAAGCTCTTCCAAATTGTTCCTTTCCTGTCAAAATTTATTACCAACAGCAAGATCACAAGATTTAGAGCCTATTGCAATTTATTTGAACTGTTGTTTCAACACATCAAATCTGAGTTTAGTTTGTTAACTGTTATGATATGGGGGGTGGGTGTTCAGGAATCTGAAATATGTAAGTTGGATTGGTATTTGATTTCTGAACTAGATGCAACCTGAGAATGTATCATTGAACCTGAGTTTAGGAAATTTAAAATAGAGATTTGTTCTAGTTTCACATGGACTTGAGTTCCTCTTCACTTGTTTACAAGTTGTTTATAATAACCTGAGATGGGACTTAGTTCCCAGTTTTTATATGAATTGGAGAACTAATGTGTTCACTGTTTTTCCTTAAAACTGATTTTTTCTGTTAGTTGTGAACTAATTTCCTTTTGTTCATTGATTTGTGTTGAGTTTGTTGCAATTTGTTAACTGAAATTGATCCCAGTTTTCCTATTTAAACTGTTGATGGTTTGAATTATAACCTGGGAATCAATCCCTGTTTTTTTCAGTTTGCTGAACAGTACACACACCTCACCACACCACATTTTACTCACAGATTTTAGCCCTCACTTTCACTCACACACACATGTCCTCTCTAGCCATTGACACACACCCACACCCTCATGATATGGCACACACACACACACACACACATACACTAGTAGGTTGTCCCCTCTCTTTTCATATGTATATGTATTCATATTTTGAATTGTTATATAGGATTCCTATATATGATTGTGTATATATATTAGATATATATATGAGTGTATGTGCCTTGTGATGTTTTAGTCCTATACATATATATTAGTTAGATATATAATGTGTGTATGGGTGGGCTTGGCATAGTATTGCCTAGAATAGTCTTGCTAGACATAATTTAGACTAGTTGACCTAGATTAGACTTGGTTGACCTAGTTTGACTTCTAGGGTTGACCAGAGTTGACCAAAGGTTGACTTTGGTCTAGATTGACCTAGTTTCATATAGAATGCATTAAATTGCATTGTATTATCATTCTAGACTTGTTGTGACTAGTACTGTTCTAAATAGGAGCCAGACACCACTCCTCGGACAGTACTTTCATCTCGGACTTTCAGATAGCAGACGAGTACATTCTTTGATCTTTTCATACCTGTCTGGATATATTCATGCTCTAGATTATTCTACATGATGCTGACACGTATCTTCACGGATTAGTACTATATGGATCCCTTCCTGAGATGTTATCTCTCTATGGGTGCATCGGGTATGTCATGTTCATGTACTTTATCATATGCATCAGGTACTCCTTGTACCCGTACTAGTTCATGTTTTTACATGTTCTCATGTGCTTTCACGTGCCTCATGTACTACTCATTACATGAGTTCACATATCTTAGTTGTATTCATGTGCTTATGACATAACTTAAACGGATCCTTGTGTATTGATTAGGGCGGGGTGAGTAGAATTGGTTATGTGAACACTATCCCAAGTAGCTGTATAAATGTGCCTCCTTATTTGTATTCATGTGCCCCTAAGCCGTTTACATAACCATATTGTACTCTAAATCACGTAGTCACTTACAGTTTTTACTATCATGTATCTATTTTCAGTTACAAATATCTCCTGTTTTACTTGTACTTCCATTCAGCACTTCCTATATTTTACTCTATTGTAATGATTTATACTCCTAACCTGATATGAACTGTTGAGAGATATGTGCTCGTTCCCGTCCTGACTGGACCTGTTGAAATATTACAGAGGACGAGGCTGAGGCGTTCTGCCCGACTTACTACGGTGCCACACTAGATGAGTGCCCAGATTTAGACCAGCAGCAGGATCCATTAGCTGTAGACGACACTCCATTAGTTTAGGATTGTCTTACTATTTGGGATTATTGTACTAGACTTTGAGATATTCTGAGATGTATTTATTTTTAGACACTTAGTTCTGGATTGTATCTCTGTGATTCTCTGTTCTGGATATTGTTATCTTTCATTATCTATCTATCTTACCTGTTCTACCTTAGCTGTGGTTGAGTTATATTTCTGTTATGTCACCCCCATTCGGGGAGTATAACTGTTATTACCTTCAATTGTTAGATGTTGTGACCTAGGACAGCGTTCTACCGCCGACACTGCGGCGTAGGCTGGACGTACCCACGTCTCGTGCCCTTACTCTACGGTGCGGGTCGTGACAAAGAGCCTCCCTTCGGGTATCACGGAAGATGTCGGCCTACCGCATCTGGGAAGTGTTGAGCTGCTTGAAGATCCCAAGGAGGGTAGCATTGTCCATTGCGGGTGCTGGAGGCAGGTCATGTGCTGGGTGCTGGACTGGTGCTGGTGGCAAAGTCGACGGAGGGAACTGGAAAGGTGGTGGAATGTCATCTCGGCAAAATCTCAAAGTCTGCGGCTGGGGCGTCTCGCCTAGATAGGTGAAATGGCCTCCGTGGGTTGGTGGGGTTCCATTCGTGGAAGACCCACCGACGGTTGCTGGGTGTTAAAGGGAGCGGTGTTCCTGCATTGAGAATCCATTTAACTGCCACAAAAGGAAAATCGTTACTCGGTATGAAGATTCAAACAGGATGCAAATCAAAGGTGAAATTGAAATCAAATAGGGAAGTCAATAACGGTTTAAAACATGTAAAGATGGTCCTTAAATCTAATGTTATTCGCAGGCCCGCAGTAATACATCTAAGTTGAGTACTACCACGAGTTTCGCGGTTTCCGCAAAATCGGATCTGCATGGGCCACCATAAAAACATGTCATGACCCGCACCCCATATTTGGGCATAAGCCGTGGGTACGTCCAGCCTACGCCGCAGAGTCGGCGGTAGTACGCTGTCTAGTCATTTCTGTATTTATAAATACAACCACGTAGTATATATTCATTTGCATAATATAAACTACATCAACAGATAGGATCAAAACAAGATGAGTTTTATAAAATAACCACAGTTTGAAGAGAAAGGTAATAAGTAATCTGGCAAAACTCCAAGATAGAGCAAAAACGTACTATAGTGACATAGTCTCCAAGAATGAAATGTACTAGAGAACATCCACAAATCAACTCATGAGTCTCAAAATAGAAATAACATCTAAAAGTCTCAAACTAAACTAATCTGTGAAAATACTAAATAAAATCTACTAAAATCCATCTGTAGCAGGTAACTCCGCAAAAGTAGCCTCCAGCTCGTCCTTTGTGCCAAAATCGGGATCTGCAGTATGCTCATAATATGTGGTACATAAATCTTCTAACTCATCACCTAAAATATTGGTTTACCAGTCAGAATGGAACAAGCACATAAACTGAAAAGCTATCCGCAACATAATAGATTCGACAGTGCATGAATATAGCATATGTGGAAGAAACTAGAAGGTAAGCTAATGATATGGTATATCTAGAATGAAAGCATGAATCGCAGAACATGATATGTCAACTAGAAAGAATGTAAAAGCATGGTGACATGGCAAATGGTAAAATGTAAAGAAACAATAAAAAACAAATATCTAAATGTGTTGAAATATCCTTTTCGACATGTAAACGGCTAAGGGGTAAATACGGCACCGTGCACGTGTCGTGTGCAGCTGCTATCAGTCAAGATCAGACATTTTACGATGGAATGGGTAGTTCACACGTCTACTAAGATATTTCCCCTTCCCGACCAGTATACATGGGCCCAGACAAGTCATGAAACACAACGGTAAGACAAGACAAGAACATAATAAATGAGGGTCCATGATACTATCTCGTGTGTCCATCGTATCATCAAGCAAGGAGCATATGTATAATATGTACTGAACAAAACTAGAAGAATTGAAAGCAATCAGAGAGTGCACTTGCCTGTGGTCCTGAGCTACGGGTATGGGTCTAGTACTGAGTCAGACTCCAACAAACCAATATTATGAATTAATATAATCAATACACATTTTAAGAGTACAGCTAGCCTATCTATTTGCTTGTACACTTAACCTGAACTCCTATGTAGGAACCACCATTTTTTGTTACTGCTATTCGTCTCACCCAGTACCCTACTTAGCTACTTGTATATTAACCAACCTTGTACATATGTATCCATTTTTGATCTACAATAAGTTATTTAGGTTCATCTATCAACCTAATGTTGCAAACCAACGCATCTGGTACTTCCAGTGCATCTACTGCTGTTGTGATGCTAAAACCCGATCCTTTGATACCCCCCTTTACCAACTCTGTCAACAGTAGGCTTAGTTGCTGCTGTACTCGAGTCTCAAACCCTTTACCCATATAGGAAAAAGCCTAGTTACATGTAGGGTGTTCCTTGGTTCACACTGAGGCTTCTGTTGCTACTGCAGCAGCATGTACTTGCTGGGTACTATTTTGTGCAGTATAATTCTATATACAATTCTTTGAAAGCTTGGAAATAGGAAAACTTCTCTTCATAAGTATTGGGACTGCACTTGATACTAACTAACACACACCAACAAGTATCATATCTAGAAGATAGACTGAAACTCCTCATTTTCTCTTGTACTGCTTCCTACCACTTATTTGTTGCCACAATAATGGCGCGGGGACGTTGGATTTCCTGATACAGTTAACACCCCAAATTCCACATCACATGGATGCATGTATACCCACACACTTCTGAATGTAAACAACTAATACACATGATTCAACTGTCTACTAGCATTAATGTAGTTCTGCATTCATCCGATACTTTGTTGTCCACATATACTGCATACCCAATGGTTTATATTAAGACACCGATAGTCATCCTGATATGACATACCCAAATCACGTACCCGTATCAGACTGAACCCCATCTCACTAACCTCTTCCTTGTCCCTATGATACTAATGGTAACCAATACTCTTGTTTGAACCCAATTGACACTCGATTCTGGTACACTTTTACTACTGTTTTACAAAATGGTACTAAGGCCTGGGCTATACATTCAAGAGTTAAGGGCCAAGATAATAGAAGCTTACTGCTTGATGATACTTCCTCTTAGCTTTTAGTATATACCATGCTCTGGCCCTTCCTTAGCTCTTATAGGTACATGGGAAAACCCATCTAGTCGCATACACAGGTACCAAGATACATTTTCCATAACTTGTACAGGTCTGTAGGTCTAAATTCAGGTCATAGGCCATATGGTTCTGATATTACATGTACTTAGAGCATGCCTACAGGCTGGGCTTGCAAAAGAGGCATGGTGTCTTATGTTCAGATCATGCTATAGTGTACTATCGGTTGGTAGCTATCCTAGTCAACCGAATATATAATTATATATGGGTCATTTAATATGACTGCAGCTACTGATGCTCTAGCCAATTCTAGGTAGTCTTGCGTCCTTCTAGACACAGTCCAAAATATGATTCTCTTTCTCTACCAGACACCACCAAATCTGTCCAATTATGACCAATGAACCCCCCATGGTTCTCTAATCACCAATGGTCCTAACATGCTCCCCTTTTATTGTATTACCTATAGTAGGAGTATCTTCTACAGTAGCTTAGCTCAAGTTTTACCTATATCTATGTATCCACCTTGTATTACTACTTCCGGTAAGAAACTTCTTATGTATTCCTTAGCACAGCTACTCCCTTGGCAGTAGGAAATAGATGTAGGGACTGCTCCGCACCCCCTCCTTATTGTGAGTGAATGTCTACTCTATCCAACTTCCTGAGTATCCAAGTGTTCCTAGAGGGATAGTAGCTCTATTCTATCACTGTAGCATGGAGAGTATACCCAAGTTCTTATCCATAGGTAGTCTCTCGACCCCTACAACCAATGGCCAACTCTTTAATACAGTTAGTACAAATGTTTATACTATATAGCTTAAAGTAACACTATTGTTGTTCTACTACATAGGTACTGGCACAACAGTTTGGGTAGGTTTCACTATACTCAAACGCCCACATCCTATTCTCTGTTGATATTGTCTTCTATATTTCAACTACTCCCAACGATTTGTGCCCACGAATTTAACATCTAGGAAACATCTTTATGGAATCAATTTATTGACATATGAGTACAGGGGAACATCCCCCCCAAACCTCTCGACCCTCTATCATACAACCTGACCTATTTCTGATACTACTCTTCCGACGATACTCTTATTGTCCTAACATCTTCATCTAGGCTTCACTTAGGGATTAACACAAATCCCTATACCTCGATTAAAGGTGATAGCTAATTAAGTTTCCAGAAATCATAGAGATGATGGAAGTAAAAAAGGATGGTTACCTACTTGAGAAATCGAAAGCTTTGTTCTTGCCGACCGCTCGAATCGAAGACCTTCAGGAAAATAGGCACATGAGAGGTTTTTTAGGGTTTAGCAAGGGGAGATGGGTGGCTGGTTGTTTGGTATAAATAGTAGGGCTTAGTGATCAACTACAATCCTTACTTGGATTAGGTGAATTTCCAGTTTGAATTTGAAGTGAGGAGAGAAATCCTATCCCTATTATTTCAAATTCTGTTCCCGGTCATAGCAGGATTTGGATTATGCGTATTTGCACAAAACCCCATGTATTTAGTAAGATTTGAATATTTGCCATCCCTAAATTAATAGTTTACACATAAGTGCTTCCTAATTTCTTTAGGGATAAATGAATATAGTCATAATGGTAAATAATAATAGAGTTAATAATAATTTATTATTAATTGGTTCAAGGGCTCACAGAGGCCTACCATTCATTCTTCTAACCTCTATCAAGCATGAAGGAAGGATAAAGTTTACGATAGAAGGGATCAAGCAAGATCCAATCAATGTGTCAAGTGATAGTTCGAAAATAGAATCGAGGAAAGAGGTCAAGTATGTGGATAAAATTCTAGGCTCTAATCCTATATGCAGGCTTGCTTTGTATGATAAAGTAACCAAACAATTTGTCGTAGACCTGCATGGGCCACCACCAAAACATGTAACGCCCCACTCCCAACATATGTAGGACTAAGTACGTAGACATGTCAGATGCGTACATACGAAGTATACTCCAATATATGGGAACCTCGTATGTATACATAAGCTATAAAATGCAGTAAACGAAGAGTAATCTAATCTCATCCACAAAATGAAAGAATATAAGATATGTCATAAATCAACTTTGAGTTATCATTGTACAATATATTAGGCTAAGACAAATCTACTACCAAATATTTAAATGAAAAGAAGTACATGACATGTGAAATAATTTAGTGAAGGTAGTAAGAAAGATCCAAGACACGTCATCTTCGAAGGAATGAAGAAGATCACGCCTCGGCTAGAACACCTGTGAAAAGATGAGAGCACACACCTGGAGAGAACACCAGGTCCTCGGAGGGACGTAACAAGATACATAGTATCATGCCATACAAACTGTGATATATAATAGAAAATAAAGGGATGCATGCAATAGGGTGCCTAACCATACTATAATGAATATGCAAATAAGAACAACCTTCACATATGGGCACTCGGGTGGTATAGCAGTGGCATCGTCCCTTCCTTCGGGAACCAGTTGTCTCCGTCCATAACGCTCGATAAACTTCAGAGGGAATCAGTAAGAAAACGTCCATAATGCTCCATGAACGTTAGAGGAAATTAGAAAGTAAGGTGAACCTGCGTCTCCAACGAAGCTTCAGGTACAATAGCAATGTATATGTGGCCTATACATCAAGAAACTGTTCTTCCCACCAAATGCCTAGTAGAGTCACATCCATGACTCCTATGAACCTCTATCAACTGCCAAGTCCGCTAGCATGCAATTCTATTGACAGTTACTCCTACGACGCACGTCTCATACATATCGGTGGCCGGCCGACTACGCGAGTACGTATCTTATATGTGACTCACAATACGTGATAAAGTATGTGTCAAGGCCGTATGAGATATACCAATACCTCATCATCAAATGGGTGGTCACTAAGCTAAGTCAATGCAAGAAAATAATATAAAGCAAATAAAACGACCAATATAGTCGCTTGCACCCAAGTATGACTTGGACGCACAGTGATAAAGTGTGTGTCAAGGTCGTATGAGATATACCATTCATATATCCAAAGTTGGATTCCAGCGGACCGTGTACAATTTTGCCCGTTGGATTGGGTCGCGGGCCTGCCAAATAGGTGTTCCGATCGATCTTCTCAGAATCGGACCAAACTTGACACACAGGACCAGAATTTTGATACGGTCCTATTGGCGCAGGTTTTGTCTTGATATGACGAACATACATGAACTTATGGCCAAGTTTACAAAGAGTTGATATGGGGGTATCTTGACGGATACACACTGATTTCGTCGTGCACACGCAATAAAATTGTGTTCCGTCAGTTCCAACATGTCGACAACATCCATACATTCCTTTCGATGCATATAGTGAACGACTATGTCGCCCGGTTTGTCGGGGTGCAGGCCGTATGGGGGAGTTTTATAGAAAATAAACAATTTAGAAAACAGCTTTTTATCAATTTTGGCGAACCGATTTCTCGACTTATAGTCATCAAAATCGACTTCTATAAAAAGGGTATTGTAGCCCTATATGTTGTCTAAATGTGTGTTCAAATATTTTTCCAGTAAACCTAATATCTTGATAGGAAAGAGGCTTGCAATTCGGATGTGTTGACTGTTTTCTATACTATTTAACCATGGGTTTTCATCGACTTTGGAGTCGAATTTACTGGGCAATGCTTCTCGGTTATAACCAACCTAACTGTGGGATTCTAAGGGGGTTATGTAGGCTAAACTTAGGAAATGACAGAGTCAGAAATGATCAAATATACAAAAAGTATTATGGTCGGGAAGGGTGGTACCTCATAGTTGTCCAAAACAGGGCGTGCTCTGTGCAGCGGCCTCCTATACCGTTTTTGGTGACGGCGGTGGTCAGAGGCGGCTCACAAGCAGTTAGGGGAGTCACTAGGATGGCAGAAGAAACTCGTGCATGTTTGGGCTTGGGGAATTTGAGGCTCTCAAGATGATAATGCTACAACCGTTCGACGAGCCATGCCTATATACGTTGTTTCATATCTGATTTTCGATCAGATTTAAAATCATTTAAACATAGGATTCAATTGGGTTTTAGGCTAATCCATTAGAGATTCAAATGTGGATTACACATCAAAATATTGGAAGAGATAGAACAAGATTTGTTACGGATTTGAATTTGAATCCTCTTGGATTCGGTTCCTTGTTCGCGTGAATGGAAGGAAAGGGGGAGGGGGTCGGGCGTGCAGTAGTAATGTTTCCTTTGGGAATAGTACGATGTGGGTGATTCTTTTTTTCTTTTTCTTTTTTCTGAAATATTAAGTATGGATCAAAATGTTTGCTAAATAAAAATATTCCATATATACATTTAACAAAATATCTCAATGTATGTATATACAATTGGTATGAATACATATTTATTATATTTTAAATATTTTTGGCTCACAAATATATATATATATAGGTAAACATATATTCATAAATATAAATTTATATGTAACTCATACAATATAATATGTAAATTAAAATAACTAAAAATCATCCTTTGTAAAAATCTATTTCACCTGTCATGGAGAATATATTTGCTATATACATATTTTGTACAAATAAATAATTCTAATATTTTTAATAAAAATTTTTAGGGATGACAAATAAAAATAATAATAATAAATCCTTGAAATTTTGGGGGTTTATACATACTTTGTATCCATCCTGTGTTAACCTCTAAACAATATAGGACGATGAAGACACAATTACAAACTAATAACAAATTAATAACAAAATAATTAAAAACGGTAATTGTGCAGACATAATTAAAAACGAAATTAGGGTTCTTTTCCCCAAACTGAGGTTATTATCCCTAAATTCTTTCACGAAATTAAGGTTCTTTCCCCCAAACTAGGGTTATTTCCCCTAAATTCTTCCAAAATTAGGGTTATTTTCCCAAAAAAACTCATCATGAACGATGAAGCTTAGGGTTTAGGTGTATACCTAAATCTCGAATCTCGAATCACAAATGATGAAGCACTTGTATTAGGGCTTTCTTCTCCCCGTCTTCGAATCACGAACGATGAAGATTTTCTTCTCCGTCTTCGAATTATGGAAGAAAGAAAGGAACTAATGAGGGGTTTAGGTGTATATTAGAGAGGGTATAACGGTCACTCCACTTGTCACTTAACGTCCGTTAGCTTAAGTTGACCATTAGGGGGCCTAATGAGCAGATTTTATACTTTAATGAATTTTAAGAGCATGGGGTCTTTTTATGCAAAATTTGGATATCTAACGAGGGGTTTCTTACAGTTTACCCAATATTTTTTAATTATTGAATATTATTCCAATAAGAGCAATTAGGGGTGCCAACGGATGCTGATCGATATGGATAGGATAATATTCGCATCTGTATTCAATTTTTTTTGTAATATCCAAATTTGATTCGATATCGAACGAATATCTCTTTTGACACTTCGAATTCGTATATCCATCTAGTTTAACGGACATCGGATAATGTGTGATTCGATCAGTTAAAAAAATTCGAATGTTATTATTTGAATATCCAAAATCCGAAATATTAAAATTTAGTTATTATCCGAATATCCGAAAACCAAATTCAATTGCTCTATTTGAGATATTTCGTCTTCTGTTGAAAATTCCAAAAATGCTCAATATGAGCCGGCCATGTATATATATGTTCCTCTATATATTTGAGACATTTTATCTTCTGTTTTCAATTATAATTAATATATATTACTATTATATATACATTATATCATAATATAGAGGTAGAAAAGTAATAAATAAATTGAATTATGTACAAGTCAGTTTAAAAGTTAGATGAGAGTAAAATCCTTTAATATTCACTAGTAATTAATATATAGTACAAATACATTATACTATAATATATATAAAATTTTGAATATGTGAAGATGTCCGAAATTTGCAATTTAAATTCGGATCGAATTCGAATACCATAATCCGAATTTGTATCCGGGTAAAGATAATATCTAAAAAGTATTCGGATAACCGAATCCAGTATAAGAAATTTTGAATAATATT
Organism: Iris pallida; assembly: GCA_029216955.1. Taxonomy (NCBI): domain Eukaryota; kingdom Viridiplantae; phylum Streptophyta; class Magnoliopsida; order Asparagales; family Iridaceae; genus Iris; species Iris pallida. The sequence continues at coordinate 14,825,109 of JANAVB010030220.1, forward strand.
CGAAAGTTTGGATATGGAATCGAATCAGTTTCAACTTTTCGACTATCTAATGACAGGTGTAAGAGCAATCTTGCATTGTTACACAGAGTACTCGAAATAGTTGAATCAACAACTTGACTTAAAAAAGTCTTTATCTAAGCACTTTCAAGATTTTCTTCCTTCTTCCACTTCTGAGAAGGCTCATGCTTCCACCTTCAAAACTTTTTCTGGTCCTTTATGTATACCTATTTCCTGAAGCCTGATCATTTTGCTACTGTCCTTGTCAGCGGTCTGGTCTGATTTGTTCTCGCTGTCAAAAGCCTTGTCACTCAACGGATGATAATACATAGTCAGCATGTCTTTGTTGTCCTCCTCAATATTTAATTTTTTTGGTCTCTACTAGCACATTTACTTCTTGGATAGTAGACTCCGGTGCTTCTCATCATACTACTTCTGACGTTAATTAGTCTCTTATCTAGTATTACATATTTACTGTCTCACTTTTTCTCTTTACACATAGCTAATGCATGGTTCTCAGTTGGTCATCACCCAATCTGACTATTATTTTCAACACTTTTGAGTCTTACTTTTGTTTTATATGTTTTCCATCTTATTTTATACCTCATATTAGTTAGTTGTCTCTATGAGAGTGTGTTTAGTATTACTTTTGATTTCCTCATATGTTATATATGCAAGATCCTCGCATGTGCCAGACGATTGGTCGTGCTCGAAGGAGGGGACAGTTGTACCAGTTAGAGTTTCATTATTTTATATTATCTCAACCTTTAAGTTCTAGTCATACCGCTAGTGTCATGAGCTGCCAACTTGTGGCATAGATGTTTAGGTTATATTTAGAGTCTCGTCTTAAGAGTTTATTTCATATTGGAGCTCTTAGACATGTTTATTTCTCTTTCTATCCACGTGTATGCATTGTAAGTTGGCAAAACATACAAACCCTACCTTTTTCTAAGAGTTTATCTAAATCCACTATTGTTTTTGAACTATCACATTCTGACATATGGAAACCTGTGGCCCATCTATGACTAAAATTTTCTAATACGTGAGTTTTATTGATGATTACACTCATTATACTTACTTTTATCTTATTTGTCACCATTCTGAACTCCTAACATTTATATGACATTTACTACTATGATTTATAATAAATTTAATGCTAGAATTGAGATTTTTTGCTCTGATTATTCTCGTGAGTGTCTTTCTGACATGATACTCTTTTTCAGTAGTACTATCCTTACACTCATTAACAGAATGGGAAAATCGAGCGTAAACATCGTCATATTCTTGAGACTGTTTGTGCTCTCTTATTATCCTTTTTGTTCCTCAAAAGTTCTGGACAGATGTCACGTCCCAGAACCAGAATACTGGAAAGCGGGGGACAGACACAGCCATCTATGTACATCTAAGTACAACCCACCTCGCAATACGGTCACGACTGTCTAGATGCATGAGGGTTAAACTACAATCCATCAGTCTCTATGTTCAGGAACAAGCCTAGTGTCTCAATCTCAAGCAAGCAAATAAAAGTTATAAGATGTTAGATCATCAGACATACAAAGTAAGACGTCCCAAACATTACATATTTAGATGATCATGAAGATAGTCATACAAAATACGAAGTCAAGACAAAGATCTACAACTTTTATGTTTTGAGTTTGCAAGGTGTACGAGGTGCAAGGTGCACGAGGTGCACGAGGTGCACGGTGCGCGAGGTGCAAGGTGCACGGTGCGTGAGGTACAATTTGCACAAGGTGCAAGGTACGCGAGGTACAAGGTACACGAGGTGTACGAGGTGCAAAGTGCACGAGATGCACGAGGTACAAGGTACACGAGGTACAAGGTACACGAGGTGTGCGAGGTGCAAAGTGCACGAGATGCACGAGGTACAAGGTACGCGGACCAAAAGGTGCACGAGGGACAAGGTACACGAACCAAAAGGTGCACGAGGTACAAGATGCACGAGGTGTAAGGTGCACGAGGTGCACGAGGTGCATGGTGCGCAGAACAAAAGGTGCACGAGGTGCAAGGTACGCGGACCAAAAGGTGCGCGAGGTGTCGTCCCTACAAGCAAGTTTTTTGGCCATAGAGTTTTAGAAACTTCTAATGTCCATAATTTGGAGTAAAGGACTCGAAATTAGGCAAATTAAAGGTCTAAACTGCATAAAATTAAATATTTACAGCATGGAACAAGTAGTTTTCAAAAATAACAAAGTTTAAGGAATCAAAACCAAGAAAAACCAAAAAAACTATAAACTTAGATCTACAAAATTGTAACCATCAAAACCAAAATCTCCAAGTTCTAAAGAGGCTTAGAATCAAACATGAAAGACAATAGAACAATAAAATTTGAGGTCTATCATGAAGCAAGTTGCACTTACGTAGGGTTTGGTAGGTGGGAGGAGTAAATGAAGAAGATGAAGAAGTAATGAGAAATAATGGAGAGGAGTTGGTTTTTATACAAACCCTTCTCATGTCAAACCACAACAAACCAAGTCAAGCCAAGCCAAGCTATATTCAACCAAACCAAATTAAACCAAGGCAAGATTAAACCAAGACTAGACTAAACAAGACAAGTCAAAATACGGATCACCTGACAAAAGTCAGAATTTCGTACACGTATACTAAAAATACGTATAACAAAAAATAGGAGTGACAAAAGAGCCGTTATTACCTTTCTTAATCTTATCAATATCACTCGTTCTTCTGTTTTATCTGATCGTCCTCTTGATTTAATATATTTTGTACGTTTAGGTGCCCTTGTTTTATTTTTCTTTCTTTAACTATGCACGAGCAAGCATTCAAGCACGGCCAATCAAGTCCTATGGCTTGCTATCATTAGCTGACTAGGGTTATTATAGGCCTAGTTACTAGCAAGATGTAATAAGATGTTTCTGCAGTCATAAGCCCTTCTGCTATCTAGGTTATCCAGGCGAGGTGATTTACAAGAGTTATCAAGATTACTGGTGTACTTTCAGTACTTATATTTTCAAGAAGTGTCCCACATGACAGTGGGTTGGAAATGTGCCTTACTTGTCGGCAGACTACAAGTCCCTCAGGTGTGGTCGAGATAACGAGATCGCCTATAGCTGGGAAAAATCTCTTTATATGAACTACTTGATCAATCTAGTTATTAACCTAGTCAGATTCATTATGAATTCCTGACCGTGGTAACCAAGAATCCATGTCCTAGACATGATGCAAGATGAGGCAGGTAGCTTGCATAGGCACAATCAAGAAAGTCAACCACGGTGTCAAGATAAGAGTTACTTAGCAAGTCAAGGTAGCTGTCGCAACAGCCTTTCAAGATTATACTTGTCATGTTAGGTTACTTGTTATATCAAGAATACTTGTCTGGAGTGCACCTCGACGGGACACTTATCAAGGGTTATCAAGATGGGTTCATATTATCATATTCAAGTTAAGTTCAAGTTACTATCTCAAGACTATCAAGTGTCAAGTCGGGTCGTCGCAATTTAGACCAAGTATAGAAAAATATACAAAGAAGATCGAGAACACCCATGTGTGATTGAAACTATAAGTCACATATGAACTCTGATTAACGTAAGATAGGAAGATTCTTGGATCCAAGACAAAGATCTACAACTTTCATATTTTGAGTTTACAAGATGTACGAGGTACAAAGTACAAGATGCACGAGGTGCGCGAGGTACAAGATGCACAAGGTGAGCGAGATGCAACGTGCACGAGATACAATGTGCACGAGGTGTGCGAGGTGTAAGGTGCATGGACCAAAGGGTGTGCGAGATGCAAGATGCACGGACCAAAAGGTACGCGAGGTAAGGTGCGCAAACCAAAAGGTGCACGAGGTACAAGGTGCGAGAGGTGCACGAGGTATAAGGTGTACGGACCGAAAGGTATGCGAAGTGCAAGGTGCGCGAACAAAAAGGTGCGTGAGGTATGCACGAGGTGCACGAGATGTCATCCCTACCAGCAAGCTTTTGGCCATAGAGTTTTAGAAACTTCTAATGTCCATAACTTGGGCTAAAGGACTCGAAATTGGGCAAAACAAAGGTCTAAACTGAATAAAATTGAATTCTTGACAACATGGAGCAAGCATTTTTCGAAAATAACAAAGTTTAAGAGATCAAAACCAAGAAAAACAAAAAAAGCTATAAGTTTAGATCTACAAAAATGTAATCATCAAAACGAAAATCTTTAAGTTCTAAGGAGGCTTAGAATAAAGCAAGGAAGACAATGGAACAAAAAAATTTGAGGTCCATCATGAAGCAAGTTGTACTTGCCTAGATTTGGTATGTGGGAGGAGTAAATGAAGAAGATGAAGAAGTATTGAGAAATAATGGAGGGGAGAGCGAGGAGTTGGTTTTTATACAAATCCTTAACATATTAAACCACAACAAACCAAGTCAAGCCAAGCCAAGCTAAGTAGAACCAAACCAAATTAAACCAAGGCAAGATTAAATCAAGACTAGGTTAAGCAAGACAAGTCAAAATACGGGTCACCGGACAAAAGTCAAAATTTCGTATACGTATACTAAAAATACGTATAACGAAAAATGGGAGTGACAACATAGACTGTTATTACCTTTCTTAATCTTATCAATATCACTCATTCTTTTGTTTTATCTGATCGTCCTCTTCATTAAATATATTTCGTACTTTTAGGTGCACTTGTTTTGTTTTTCTTTCTTTGACTAAGAGCATGAGGCTGACAACTCGATCAACCAAGTATGTCTTATTCGATTTTAGTTCGAGCACAAGTGATACAGTTGTTATGGTAACTCCCTAACTCGTCGTCTTCGTATATCTCGCCATGTCAGATTTCTAGATGACTCTCATTATTTTACTGTTCCACCTCCGGATGTTTGTTTTTTGTTCTCCCAGCTCCACCATCTAGTGTTTCCGTTGATCCTACTCCTTTGCATCCTTCTTCTTGTGCAACCCCTCCTAGGATGCCTCAACTGCTGTCTCATAAAGATCCTCCACATATTCTATCAATCTCTGCTACACCATCTTCTCTACCATCTATGCTTATGGATGCAGATTCCTTCTTCTATACCGATACATATTTATTCTTCATCTCTATATATTCATAGTTGGATGACTTTTTATATTAACCATTAATAAAATTAATGTTGTTGATTTATTTTCACTCAAAATTTTTGAGTACATATCTCAATTTGTGTCGTAGAATATTATTTATAGGCATATGAAAATGACATACATATAATTAAGTTGAGTTATGTTACTTTGCTTTGCCACTCAGGGTTTTAGGATTGAGCTTCAATTGTTGTTAATTTTTTATATAGAGAATTTTGTAATTGTGAATGAATGATCTTACGATGTCAAGATTCAACCTTTTTTTTACACATTAAGGTGGTCATTATTATCAATAATTCGTATGTTCTATACTATGCTTAAGTCATCCGTTTTATGGAGAAGGCGGAGTTGGGATCATCCATTGCAATCTAACAATCAGAATTACAAAATAGAACATGCAAATACGTGGAGGCGAAGATATCTAAATGAAGGCTCGCTCACTTCATGTCCACCACCTACACGACCTACATTCAATATTATAAAAGCCCATTTCTTTTTTTCCTTTTTTTTGTCTCTGTCACTTTTAGTACTGGCTAATTGTCCTTTAGTAATTCACTTGGCAATACAGCCTCAAGGTTTTCTATGTTTGGTATGGAGATCTGCAACTTTGAAGAAGACCAATTTTTTTCCAGAATTAGTAATAGTAGAACTTGAAATGTAAACTATCACAACCTCACTATTAGATCCCCATCCACTCAAGACTCAACCACCATATTAATATTTGGATTCAATAGTATGTTTGTTTCCAATAACTTGCTAAACATTTATTGACTATAAAATTCTTAGATGAATTGTTATAAATCATAAATGTAGGTAATTTTTAAAAGAGTTTTCTTATCATCTTTGCTATTATAAAGAAGCTTTAAAACGACTCGAAATGGGCCGTCTAAGCCATATGTAAAAACATTTTTTTCCTAAAATTCTTCAAACTATCACCCTATTTATAGTTTTCACGTAAAAAAAAATCTAAATTCCTTATAACTACCTAAATATATATATCTAAAATTCCATAAACATATCTATAACAAATCCAAATTAAAATATATTCAAATTTCAAATTATATTTAAGCTAATTACATGTTATTATCTAGAAATATATCCAGTGTTTAAAAACATATATGTAACAAATTTTAATTGAAATATATTGAAATTATATTTAAACTATTTTAATATGATTTAAATTTGTATCTAATTTTTTCAATAATATTCTAGATATTTTTGGTACGTGCATCATATGTGAACATGACTGGTATAAATAATATAGCCTGACGACTTACAACATATAACAACATCATCTTAACATATCTCTAAGGAGAAACATATCTCTATTTTGTTGGCATAAACATATCCAGTTAGTTATAACTAACTACGATACTTAATCATGATTGTGCACAACTTAATATGTATGAATATTTAGGAATGATCAACACAAGTCTTGATCATCATCAGCCTTCAGACAACATATGGATTTCGCTAAAATATTGGTATGACAAACCTAGTGGAAAAACCGTAATCAAAGGAAAAAAATGAGTCGATATCGATATATCTTCAAAAGGTAAAAATATCTAAGATAAGACCATCTTGATGTATGTGTCTCATTAAAACCTTCTTCCGGTGCCAAAAATTTAGTAGAAAAATAGCCATAAGTTAAGAAAAGAGTACATATTGAGGTCAAGTGAGTATAGTTCTGGATACTTTCCATGATGTCGTCATTATCCCAAACCACGAGCGTTGCAATACATAGAGTTTTCTTCTTAAAAGTGTACTTCGGCAAAGACTCTCAGTCAAGTTATCCTGTGATAGAATATGCTTGACTTTAATCTTTTGATTTTGTTGTTGCTGATGCGAGAAGAATTTTTTGGTACGATATACTTGGTATCGTCTCACTTGATGTAGTCCTTCTTCATCTGGTCAATTTGTCTTCATATAATGTTCATCAGGACATTAATTTATGGAAGAGAATACACTTTCAGTCTGAATATGTTCACTATGTTCACTAATGGCTGACAAACATAAGCAATCCATATGGCATCATAAAGGACGATAGGCTCGACATGATTTGAAGTAGTGACCAGAATCTGCTTGTAGACTTCTAATATATTATTATATTCCAAATAGCAAAGATATAACTACTTTAGGATCTTGCCTCTTATGGATCAAATAAATAACAAACATCAACATTGCTAACAAGGCAAGTATCATTTAGAGAATCAAAGGGTTTTGATCCATTTCGACATTCATAGGGATAAAATAAGATAATGTCCATAGTACTCTTAGGGTTAGCTGGATTTGGGGTTGGATTTTTATCCATGATTTTGTAGAATTTTGGGGTTAACATTTCAAACCCAATGTTTTGTTGGGTGGAGAAGTAAAGTTAAATTTTGCAAAGGGAGCTTACGACCATTCCTATACCTCTTTCCTTTCCTCCCACTCCTACATCCACTCTACTCCATCGGATGTGGGAGTAAAACAAAAAAATTGGTGGCAAAACCATTCTTGAAGCTGACCTCCTACGCTCCCCCTTCGACGTCTGTCGGGTCCGACCCCTGCTCCTTTTGGCTTGGCCTCCGGTCAGCACCTTCCTATCTGACCCCTACTCCTCCTAGCTTGGCCTCCAATCAACGCCCTCCAATCCTCTGGTAGTCGCGCTCAACCTCCCCCCCCTCCGCCATACTCGCCACATCCAGTCCGACCCTACCCTTTCCGTCATCTCCGATAATGGCCTTGTCCTCTCTAAAAGCTCCAACCATGGCCTTGTCCTTTCCGTTGACACCCTCTCTGAATTAGTGGTGGGAGAGAGATGAGTTAGGAAATGAAGGAAAATAGAAATGGAGATTAATATAAAAATATTATTGTTACAATGATAATTATTAGATTAAGTAAATTATTATTATTATTATTATTATTATTATTATTATTATTATTATTATTATTGTTGTTGTTGTTTTTGTTGTTGTGTAATTAAGAACTAATTATATTTTATAAATAATTATTAAGTGTTAATGTGTAATTTTATTTTTTAAAATACCAACTTTCTCACTTTTTTACTTCCTTAAATTTTGTATTATAACCAAACGAATTTGTCTCCTACTAGAGGGACAAGAAAGTGCATGGATCCCCTAACACTCTTTCTTCTTAAAAGTGCAAATCAAAATCTTTCAACACTTATGGTTTACCAAATAGGCCCTTAATATAATGAAAAATGTCTTTTATGCCATTCCATTAGCAGTATGTTGGTGAAATGCTAAATCTAGCCAAGGGATTCACAGACAATGAGATGTATGGTATAATGCATCGAACTAAGTACAACAATGTGCCAATTGTTGGAATTATTCAATAATTAAGGGGCCACCCATGTAAAATTAATTGTGTTTGGGCTATCTAAATAATTAAGCCAAATTAAAGTGGTCTATTTAAAAATTGGCTTAAGGGTATAATTGTCATGGAATTAATGTGTAGATACAGGAGATAATTCTAATTTGATGAGGGGCCAAATTAGAAATATCACAACTCATATATCTATATATATGTGTATTCATTAGGGTTATGGTCCCCAACTCATACGGCCACCAAAGAGAGGGTTTCTCTATTCTCTTCTGTATCTCCATCAACAAAGAGAGGAACAAAGATTTTATCTTTGTTATTAAGGGCCGTAGCGGGTTGGAAGATCAAATCCCATAAAGAGAAACGTCTGCTTCAAGATCCGTCAGTCAAACACAATGGATTCAGGTATGCTTCCGCAATCAATTTAATTTATGTTCTTCATCTCATGAATCGACAGGGCACAACAAATTTCTAACAAGTGGAATCAGAGCCTCCCTATTTGATTCATGAGTTTGAAGTTTCAGATTCAATTTTTATTGGTGTTCAGAAACCCTAGATCGTTTGATATAATTTAATTTAGGTGTTTCTATTGCTCGATCAAAGTTTTATGATCCGTCGATTGAGTTTTATTTTTTATTTTATTTTTTTGTTGGAATCAGATGATTTGCATGTACTAAGGTTTCGGTTCCCTAATTTAAATCATACTAAGATTTCGGTTTAGCAAAAATTGTTTGATTCCATTAAAAGGATTTGGTTGGAGAATATAATTTTGATGTGGATAATTATGCTAACTTTTAGAAACCTTGATTACTTGGCATCACAGACTCGACGTAGATTATTTAAGCGGCCATGCTTCTTATTTTTTAGTTTAAACAATCTTTGAAGAGAAAATAAAATAAAAAAAGGCTTGCACGTTACTTTTTTGGTAGATTTGAGTGAAAGCTATAATGGTGCTCCTGGTCTCATCAATAACAATTTTTTAATATATTCTGTTTCGAAATATTTTAAGCAAGTGAATTTTTTTTAATATATTCCAGCACTCAAATTTCTTTTTTAACAAAAGATTCACTTGCTTATTGCATATTTTAAGTTATTCAAAAGATTCAGAATTCACTTGTTGGACATGTGATAATATGGAATGCATATTTTAAGTTATTCAAAAGATTCACTTGCTTATTATGTAGCAGATAAATTTTTGGAGTAATCTTTATAGATTATCTGATGTAATATGTTGATACATATATATTTGGTCTTCTATAGATTATTCTATTTAAAGTAATCCTTATGAATTATTTGATATTATTTTTGGATCCATATCCTCTGTAGATTATTTCATGAATTTTGTTATAGTGATAATATCCAATTTTGCCAAATTAAAATTCATGATTATGCTTTTGATTACTTTATTTGAGTAATAATCTTATGAATATGCATGTATATAAAGTTTTGGACATAATTCAGTTTGTAAAATTTAGTTAACATTCAAATTTTTTGATGCCTTTTGTGACTAGCAATAGTTGTCTAATATTATAAATAGACTTATTGAAACAAGATGTCGCCAAAGTGACCTCTCTTGCGTAGATAGTCTATGAGGGATGTTGGATATTTGTGTGTGTATATTCATGCGGGTATTAGTCGGCCCAAAGGAAGGTTAATACTTGGCCGAATTGCACACATACTTGTGGTGATAAATGTGTGACAATTGTAAGATTTACATGTGAATAATAACCCGATCCAAAGATAGGCTTATTATTTGACATGACTTATTGTCAACGTTTGATCATTACACCAAGAGTACCACTTGTAGTTAATATCATTGTCCAAAGACTTGATATTAATGATGTACTAGGTATCTTGAGATGGGGTTCACCATTATTTGAATTTATTTGACTATATTTTACTCTTTGGTTATTAATTAGAGCATGTTTGTCTATTTATTTTTTGTTCTCTTTACAGTTAATGTTGTTAAAATATCTGCCAATAAGATTTTAATTTTTATGTTTAATGGGATAAACTTGAAGGGCAAAAAGAAATGAATACAATAGCTGCTAAGGGTCCAGGTCAAAAGAAACAACAATATAAAACTAAGGGTTGTTCTTTTGTGATAAGACGGGACAAATAAAGAAAAAATGTACAAAGTACCACGCTGGCGTATAAAGAAAAGTATATTTCTAAATTTAGTCTGTTCTGAGGTTAATTTAGATTTAGTACCTAAAAATACGTGGTGGTTAGATTATGGTGCTACTACCCACATTAGTGTTTATAGACAAGGTTGTCTGAGCTACCGAAGCCAATTGATGGTGAAAGATACATCTATGTGGGTGATGGCAAATCGGTAGAAGTTGATGCAATAGGACATTTTAGGTTATTTTTAGGAACCGATTATTATTTGGATTTGATGGACATTTTTATTGTACCGTCTTTTAGACGAAATTCAGTTTCAGTTTCCTTAATGGACAAATCCGGTTATCATTGTTCATTTGGAAATAATAAGTTTAGTCTATCTTTAAATCCAAATATTATTGGTAACGGTTCCTTTAAGATTTATGATCACCTATATTCAGTTGAAACTATTGCAGCTTAAATGAAACCTTGCAAGTGGAGTCATGTGGTACTAAACACAAAATTAACAATAAATATTTTTAGCCTCATCATGACATAAGCGATTAGGTCACATCTCTAGAAATAGAGTTGAACGACTTGTGTCTGATGATATTTGGATTTTATTGACTCTATAGACTTTAATGTCTATATTAATATATAAAGGAAATACAGACCAAAGTTCAATTATAAGCAGCTACTTTATTGTCTATGCTGACAAATCTAGGGGTTAATAATTATACGGTCCCACACTAAGAAATTTTTTTGAGACGAGAAGTATAATATTTTTTGAGGATATTGAGTTTGGGGGAGAAATAAAGTCAGGATCATTGTCTTTGAGAAGGAATCAATTATGATTCCTACTATCACTTTTGACGATGTGCAGGATTCTATACCTGTCATAATCAAGAAGTAAATTCGGAGCCTCAATAAGACAATGGCGAATTACCTCTATAAGTCGTTATTGAGATACCTTAACAACGACAACGTAGCGGCACCCCATTCAAGATAAGGTAATTATTTATAAGGAACAAACTCAACAACCTCAAGAACCGGTAATGTTAAGAAGGTCCACAAGAGAAAGGAGAAATATAATTTCGAATTATATTGTCATATTTCTTTAGGAACGTGAGGAAGACCGTGGATACTGGAAGATGATCTATAATCATCTTCCGTCAGGCCATGAAAAGTTCTAGTTCTCAAAGTGGATTAATACAAAAAATTAGGAGTATAAGTCCATGCAAGACAATAAAGTTTAAGAACTTGTCCCATTACCAAAAGGTATGAAGTTCATTGGTTGCAAATGGACATTTAGAACCAAAAATGATTCGAAGGGTCATGTGGAGAGGTATAAAGTACGTCTTGTAGCTAGTGACTTTACTCAAAATTTTGGGATTGATTTTAAAGAGTTTTTCTCTTCGGTATCTTTGAAAAACTCCTTTAAAACAATCATAGCACATGTTGCACATTTTGATCTTGAATTACATTAAATGGATGTCGAAACGACATTTCTCAATGGTAACATTGATGAAACAGTTTATATGGTGCAACCAGAAAACTTTGTGTCGAAAGTCTAAAAGAATATGGTTTGCAAATTGATAAAATTTATTTATGAACTCAAGCAAGCTTCTCGTCAAAGGTACTTCAAGTGATTATCTCGTTTGGTTTTGAGATGAATACTGTTGAAGATTGTGTGTATCACAAGTTCAGTGGGAGTAGGAATAATTTTCTGGTTTTGTATATTGATTAAAGTATTTAATGCAAATCAGGTGACACCTCTCGTTAAAGGGAGACAAATTCGGTCTCAAATAAGTGCCCTAAGGTTAGCCTTAAAATTAAGAAAATACAATAGATTTTTTCTTCATGATCAGTTGTCGGGAGTCTAATGTATGCACAAGTATGTACGCGTCAGGATATTGCGTACATAATTCAGATGTTAGGCAGATATTTAAGCATATATGAATGGATCATTGGGTAGCAACGAAACTACTTAAGTAATTAATAGAGAACAAAGAATTATATGCTCTTTGTAGGAGATCGGATAATTTTGGAGATCATAAGGTATTCCGACTCCGATTTTGTTGGATGCCAACACAGCAGGAGATCCACATCAAGTTATGCTATTTTGAATGAGTGTCAAACATGCACTCATAATTTCTTCTACCATGGCAACAAGGTTTATAACATGTTGTTAGGCATATTTCAGGGAATATGGTTGCGAAATTTTGTCACAAGACTGCGCCTACAGGAAAGGGTGTTGAAAGACCACTCAAATTACGGTGTGACAATGAATCTGCAATACTGTATTCCAATAACAACAAAAACTTGTATAAGTCAAAGGATATTAACATAAAGTTTCTAGTTGTGAAGGAAAGAATTTAGAATGGTTTAAGTGTCTATATAGCACATTAGGACAAACTCCATGATTAGCGGATCCGCTCACAAAAGTATTATCACCCAGGATCTTTCATGAGCATACTGCTCATATGGGTGTTATCTTAATTAAGAATATGGCAATACAGTGGGAGTTTGTATTTTATGTATTTGGGTGCTATTTGGTTTTGGACACATTTATGTATTAAAGTATTTTGGATATTTATCTGATCAGATATATGGAAATTCAGTTCATTCTGTTTTCATTATGTTAAAGTATTGATCTCATTAAAGTTAAGGAGGACCAGTTGGAAATATATATGTATTGATCATATTGCGTGTAATTTCCATGCTACGCATCCATGATTGATCTATGTCGTATAGCTATATTGGTATATGTGACCATTGATGGTTTAGTTACGCTATATGTGACGAAGGCTGCTTTGATCCTATGTTGATATGGTTAATGGACGAGATTGTCCAGATATACCCTAAGGATTAAGATAGCAATTTATGAGCTCACTAAGGTTAACAAAATTATAAGGTTACATATGTGGCCCAGTGGGAGGTTGTTGGAATTATTCAATAATTAAGGGGCCACACATGTAAAATTAATTGTGTTTGGGCTATCTAAATAATTAAACCAAATTAAAGTGGTCTATTTGGAAATTGGCTTAAGGGTATAATTGTCATGAAATTAATGTGTAGATACCGGAGATAATTCTAATTTGATGAGGGGCCAAATTAGAAATATCACAACATACATATCTATATATAAGTGTATTCATTAGGGTTATGGTCTCCAACTCATACGGCCATCAAAGAGAGGGTTTCTCTATTCTCTTTTGTATCCCCGTCAACAAAGAGAGGAACAAAGATTTAATCTTTGTTATTAAGGGTCGTAGCGGGTTGGAAGATCAAATCCCATAAAGAGAAACGTCTGCTTCAAGATCCGTCAAGCAAAAACAATGGATTCAGGTACGCTTCCGCAATCAATTTAATTTATGTTCTTCATCTCATGAATCAATAGGGCACAACAAATTTCTAACATCAATTGCACTTAGATATGGAATTTCATGTTCCAATACGTCTTCATCATCTTCCTTACTACAGAATGTATCTCACTAGCATCTAGGTAAATGACAATCATAGGAATACTCGAGGGTTTTGTTTTGTCCATATTAAATCAACATAACACCTTTTATGTGTAACTCAATTGGTAAACCAAATACCATCAATATAATACTCATGCTAGATTCCTGAGCAAAATCTGGTTTTCCCAAGATCCATTATTTCAAATTTTGACGTCATGTGTGAGACAACTATCTCAAGCTCTTTAGGAGTTTTGTCACACGCTAATCCCAAAATAAGCAGAACCGAGCCACGTGATAATGACCAACTAATACGTATTCAGAGATTTCCAAATCAAATATATCTCTGGATAGTATCTACTTTGTAAATCTACAAGTGAACTCTAGTCCATACTATATAACAACATGTCACAAGTGTAAGTCTAATCTCATCTACAGATATGAAGTAAAGCAAAAATCTGAGAATAAAGCTACTGAATAACAGAGTACATAACAAAAATTAAAATAACAAAGTCCTACTAATCAGGTGGAAACAATTCCACTACTAAAATAGACAGGTAATAAATACATAAAGTAAGATAACTTGATTTAGCATCTAAAACATGATTCCTAAGTCGAAGGGCAGAATGTACCCAATATCAAATGTACTCGTTCGGTAAGGTCTCATTATCCTCAGAAGCGCCATATTTGGTCCGTACACCTCTAGGTAGGGCTAAACGTCTAATAATGGAGGAAACTAGGTCCTCGGAGGGATACACCATGATTCATAGAAACATGCTATATGTGTAAACAATTATAAATATGACAAGGGAACACTAACATATATGTGTATACAAAAGGAGGACAACTTCCATAAGCATGGGTTGTTTGGCTAAAACGAGATATATATATATATAGACTTATACGAGATCAGGGGCCAATATATATACTGCATTCAGTCATTTGTATAACGTGCACAGCATTTTCGAATGCCAAAGGCCAACTATAATATCCATGGTCATCATATCCCTACCTCTATCAAAATCTATGGGTTATAGGTAAAGTGTAAAGTAGTCCATACGTCTAATGAATACCCTCTCCACCCAATGCTACTAACAAGGTCACATACATGACATGGCCAATTCTTAACAACAATGTCATATATATATATATACACATACACATGCCGTACCATAAACATCATAATATTATTTTCCGTATTATGCTTAATTCCAATATTTGAAATGCTCAAACCCTCAAAAATATGGTTATTTTGCCCCTTCCACAAGTGTCAAACCGTCGCTGCAATTCCGATACGAGCCTCAAAGATCCATCTAGTACATCATTGCCTCCCATGTTTAATTTTTCTTATGATAGCCATAATATTCGATCTCCACCTCCTATGAGCCCCAACTTGCACCTTTGCTACATCTAGACGTCCCATAATACATGACATTGTAAAAATAGATGTGGAATACTCTTATTGTGCTGAGTGCATAGTATACATCAGTGACTAGTTACTAAAACCCTGAAGCTACTAAGTCTATCCAATGAGCCCTACTAAAAGCTTATACATACAATATTGCATTTTCTTCATAGCTCCTGCCACCCATATGAACTTTGCACTAGTGATTTTTGGAAGAACCTCCCTAAGAGAGTCATACACTCTATTATGCTCAAATATGCCACTGATCGACCCTTCCCATTGCCACACATCCGCCCAGTAAGAAGGATCCACTCTAACCGCCTAATAGCCTAACTAAACTGCCTTGCCATCTCGTGGACTTCCGACCTCTATTCGCTATTTTGTAGAATACAGCTAACTGGAACACCAACTCGCACCTGAATAAACACGTTCTTGCCTCCCTGTCCATCAGGCTACCGTCGATTACACATCCTTAAACTCGGTCGAAGGATAAACTATATCAACGACTTCCGTCGATTACACCCGCGAGTCATTCTCAGTTGCACATATGTCAACATGTAATAAGGTGAAATGAATAGAAATATGCAGTAATAATACATAAAAGAATAATAAAATAAGGTAATATACACTTGCCTGGAAGCTAGTCGAAGAAGTTTCAATATATCTAACAAGAATGCATCATATACGGATAGTCTCAAACAACGAAGTGGAACAAACGTCTCTGAATGATGAAATAAATATCAACATAGGTTTTGAAATATGTTAGAAATGAAAAATACTACATGTAAGCTCAATTTGGACACATGGCAAAAATTTGATATTTCAAGGCCAAACGTGATCCGCAAATGGACCCCACGGGGACTGGAAATTAGAGTCAAAACTGTAGTTATCTAAATAGGGCAGACTATATATCTATCTAATTAAGCTAGAATGATATTGCACAGCCATTGATGCTCTGAATGACAACACACATATGACAACAGGCTTATTGCATATGGTCGCGCCTGCGAGGAATCAAAAATTTGGTGTATGATTACCTGATGTACACGTAAGCACATACTTTATTATTCACATGTCCCTTACTGATCAAATTAATAATCTTCTAGGCAGTTATACCATATCCGCCTAGATTATTTTAATCTGTAAAGTGAATGCCTCAACCTGATAGAGGATGTGTTCCATGGTCTAAAACTATTTGAATCAGTTAGATGAATTCCTTTAGGGACCCTTATCTATAGTTCAATATCTAAATTATGCTATAGGTATACGGTAACCATATCATCAGTTACATGTCATGTTTTTTGAAAACTACCAAAACGACAAGGTAGCAAAATGCTAATAACATCCATTACGGGAGAGTAAGTCTCCTCATAATCAATTCCAGGACATTGAGAGAAGCCTTGCGCCATGAGACATGCCTTATATTGCACAATTTCATTTATCTCATTATTTTTTTATGAATACCTACTTGTATTTGTCAATTTTTATATTGGGTGGTGTTGACCCAAACAACATGACTTTCATTACTTTTTCTATTTTGACAAATCATTTCTACGTTGACATTTTAGCAGGACGTGGTATAATATTGTTGCACTTCAAAATTTTAGTTTCTAGATATGCAAAGATATCATCGAGGATTATCTTATTTCTATTATAAATCTCGTCTAAGCTAGCATACTGGATGGAGAATTTTTTTATTTTCGGATATGGGATTCTGTGCGCTCATCTTTTCCAGGATGTTTCTATAATCCAGAATAATATCATGAGTTGGACAGTTTGAGATATCTAAATGACTCGGGGTGCCAAACTCCTTCTCTATCAGGGAGAAAAATGTTTGAACCGAGGGTCTACCATACTTCAAGCTGAGGGAAGATGATTGGCTAGCCATTGGTGTACCGTATAACACTTCAGGTATGTGCCCTTCAGGGGCAATGTTTCTTTTAGTAAAAGTTTATGTCATATCGGGACATTATTCCTTGCAGGCTGATTTTCAGCACATATATATGATCTCATTAATTTGCTATATTAGAGAACATTTCTTGCATATTTTGTGTTACCATGTGAAGATCTAGTATTTTTTGCAGTGGCTAGCACATAGGGGGTTTGCTCGACGGAGGAGCACATGGGGGAAGAGAGAATCGGTTGACTTATATATATATATTTTGAGTGAGAGAGGGAGAGGGATTGATCGAAGGCAATTTTGTATTTTCATGTTTGATCAACGAAACAATTTAGCGGCTCGTAGAGACATAACTAAGTGTAAATACTAACGTGACATGCCGAGATATAATAATGCATTTAGCAATGTTTAGTGACATTTACTTAAAATTCTTATATTGATGTGGCATGTTTGCTCTTAGGGACATCCTTGAGACATCTCGACAACTTGTTTGGTCGTCACTATACGTCACAAACACATCTCTTTATTTCACACGCAATCTCCGCATCTACAACGACGTAATTATCAATATCCATGTTTGTTTGTGAGATGTCGCACACAACCAACAACATTATGTGTCACGGGTACATCGTTGGTCGTTGCTATTAGCGACGTACTTGGTTGGTGTCTCTAATACCATAGATTTTGTAGTGAACCCTCTTAGAGTTTTGGTGTAGTTCTAGGATACTTTAACATGATCCTAAAACAACCTAGGTTAAATATTTAGGAATTGAATATACATACTTCCGTTAGGATTTGGCTCATATTTGGTAATCCTAATAATCTTAGGATTAGAGAAAAATCATAGTTAAACTTCATTCATATTGAGTTTCCACATAAGAAAACTTACATCATGTTTACTTACGATTGGATTTCAATGTGTGAAAATATGGCATGCTATATAAAGGGAAATAGCATTCCTTATTTTATAGATCATTGTGCTCATAAAGTGTTAGGTAGCCACCAATAGGGTGAAAGAAAGAAAGAGAATAAATTGAAAGGATGGAAAAGAGGGAGATTGAGTTTCTCTGGTCATTTTGGATGTAACTTCTAGAGGTTATTTGTATTTTTTTTTCTGTACTTTGTCTTCCATTGGGGGTTAAAAACTTGTAACAATCTTGTAAGTCTTGTAATCTTATTTAGTAATAATATTGCTCTCCCGATGGTCTTATTGGTTAGGATTTTCAATGATCCTTGTATCCTCATATCATGTTTTGTGAATTTTATTTTCTTTGCAAAAATCAGCCATCGGTTCGTCATTGCTATTGTTGATACCTCGTGGGCCGGCGTAGTTCTTGGGGAATATGTTTCGTCGTTATTCCGAACAAATTCTTCCTACGTAATATAATAACCAACTGTCATCCCTCATTAGCCTTGTGTGCATATGGGAAAAGAGTTTTGTAAAAAAACTAGATTTGGGTTATTTAGGTTTCAAAACTCCAAAAAATAAAACTATGGTATGTTTCGATGTACTTTTGGAGTTGGAGAAAACTTAATCTCTAACTCACACCACCAAACTGCAGTTAGAAAAACTTCACTATTTTTGAGTTTTTGTCGAACTTCATTTTGAGCTCCATTTTTGTCTTCTTCTTTTTCGAAACTCTGATACTAACTCCAAACATCCAAACGTCTCGTAGCTTATACATAATTTCAATCTTGTAATTGAAGTTTCATCATTTCAAACTTTAGTTTCAAATGTCAAAACTCTAAATTAAGCCTAACTTTATTTTAGCAAACTTTGCACCCAAATTGGACTTAGAGTTTTTGTTACAATGAAAGAGTCTTTAATATGATACTTGAACAACACAAGTCAAATCTTTAGGACACTCACTTTAAATGTAATTTACAAAAAATATTTAATTATGTGGATTCAAATCTCAACTCAACCAATAAAATATGATTTCAATTTGTGGGATTGTTTTGACTAATTGTTTGTCACATCAGTTCACGATTTTACAAGTGTGTGTTCCAACGTAAAAGAAAATTATAATTTCTTTCAAGAAAAACTATACAACTTGTCGAAACAAAGAATTTCTATTTTGTAAAAGAATGTAAATACAAAAATAAAAATCTAAGTACTAGTCTTTCAGATTATGGAGAGTGTAACGGTGGAGATCAAATCGACGCGTACTTAACGATTCTGCTTCAAGTGTGAGGATGGTGAGATGCTTTCCCCTTCGCAAATGTTAACTTTAGAAATTCTAATTGAGAGCAACCTTGGTGTTCTTCAATGGCACGTTTACCAGAGGTGATATGGATGTAGTAGACCCAAGACAAATATCTTAGAATTCTCGTGGAGGAGGCACCACGGCATATAGGTTCTGCCTTGATAGATGAATGCCCCCTAAATGCACATCTGTGGAGGCTATTTATAGCAAAAATCCCAAAAAGGATTAGTTGCTAAGTTTTCAGAAGGCAATGTCCCGCGGGAGATGACTTTTCGCGGAAGGCATTGTTCCGCGATTCTTGGCTTCTTGCTGTTCCACGTTCTCCCACACTCACGCATGACTCAAGGGAACTCTACCACGTGGCCCCACGTTCGCGCGGGGCTTAAGGAGATTCTGTCAGGTGGCTGCAGTTATACCATGATTTAGGCATGTTCCTGCAAAGATTAAGGCGTGTTCATCCATGTGGGTGCCTGCTGTTAAACTGCACACATGACGACCTTGTGATGGTGACAATTGTACGTCTCGATTTATGCCAGTTTGCCATGTTCAGTACAATAATAAATGATTTTACCTGAATCCCGTGGGAAGGTCGTCCCCGTGGGGAGTCCCTTCATGCTGGAATTGGTCGCTCCAGCGGGGAGACCCTTCACGCTGGATGGCAGCTCCCGTTGGAAAGCCCTTCTCGCTGGAAGATAGCTCTAACGGAACTTCCATAGCCGGAGACGCTTCGTTTCATCTGTCGGACAATATTTCATAAGAGTCTTGAAGATTGCGGGAATAAAATTTGATTATTTTTTTAGCGCCAATATCGAGCACAATTAAAAGTGTGGACAAAGATTTTTCCACTTTCTTATATGAAACTTCGTATAGGAATTAAAGTCCAAGTTTAATGTCCCTACCTCACGTACAAGTTAGATTAGCAAACATTCATTTTTTTTATTATATGAAAATTCTTATACGAAAGTCCAAGTTGAATGTCCCTACCTCACGTATAAGTTAGGTTAGCAGACATTCATATGGTGCCATCTCTATCGTTTCATAAATATCTTTATATTCATTGCATGTTCACTCCATTTTTTTCCTCGGAAAATCACTTGCTGCTACCTCTCTTTTTTTTTCTCTTAATTTTATTTTATACAAGTTGAATCTTTCTTGAAAATCTCAACACACGTAAGAGAGGAACCAATGTATAGCCCACTATGCAAACTACTGCGGATCATGGTGTCCAGACTCTGCTCTCTGCAGAGGCCGACTGGTGCTGATCATAATATCATATTGATAGCACATGGCAACAGGGACTATTAGTTGACTAAAAATTAATGAGAAATGAGTGAAAAGATTAATCCCGAGACAGCTAGCATGCTGTAAGTGGATTGAGTAATAAACTATGGTTACACAGCCGAATCATAAAATATAATATAGGCATTAATTAATTGACTCCAGACTAAGTAAGTGGTAGTCCACTCTGTAACTTCAACAGCAAAATGGTAAGAACTTTCTCTATCCAATTTGTCTTTGTTAAAGATCTTTCATAAAGTTTACAGTTTTTGTGATGGTATGCATGCTCCTAGATAATAAGATATAGATGCACCTTGAAATACAATTTTTTTAAAGGATAGAATTCAGAAAGGACCACAACAGATTTCAAGAAGCATCAACCACTAGAACCCACAAAAAAACACACGACCGTAGACATGCTATCGAGGATCAAACACTGATCAAGTATGCAATATGTGGTACCTATGGCAACCCAAACAAATCTCAATCTTCTATTTTTATAAAAGATTGCAATATAATGTATATGTCGGCTCATTTGTCTCAATATCTGACCTCTTACAATTCTCAAGAAAAAGAAATACATAAAACTAACCCTTACAAAGTGCTCTCACCTAGAAATGGTTGCCACTGTCTTATGAAACGAGCTCCCTAACATAGTAGAATCTTTGTTAGAAATCACTCTTCTGCCTCGAAGCACAAGAAGCCAAGAGCACGAGTCTTATAGAAATTTGGTGAAATCTCCTTGAAACCTAGACGACTATACCCAAGCAACTTCCCTTAGCCTCAAATATATAGGATTATGAAAACCCTAATAATTGTTAGGAACCCTAACTTGATCATTAAGACACTAATCTCGACCCTTAATTCCAAACCAAATAAATTGACTAAAATAACCCCCATATAGCCTGAATCCGGTCAAGATGGCCAAGATTGAAATTTTGAAGAGGCCGCCAGGAGAGGAGAAGACCTGAACACAGTCAAGTTTCGCAAAATCTTTGAGTGGACCTACAAATGGAAGAATGATGGGAGGCTCGTAGATGACCAGACAACCAAGACATACATAAGTGTTTCTATAAAAAAAAAATCAAGTCAATTTTAGTATATTCTTTTTATAATTTTTTTAACGCTAACCCTAAAGCTATCCCTACTCTAAATATCCTAACGCTAACCCTAATTAACAATAAAAATCCTAACCCTAATCTAAACCCTAATTCTAAAGAATCTTAACCCCAAACCCTAATCCTATGGTACCTAAAAATCCTAACAATGACTCTACCCAGACAATAACCTTAAACCTATTTCGTTTTTTAAATATAAGATACTCATGAGACATTGGAGAGTCAACCCTCTCAGGCCGGTGGGGGAGGGGGAAGGGGAACTGTGACTAGTTAATTATGTACTCCAGGTGGGAGGAACGATCTGTGGGTACAAGCTATTGGGAAAGGAAAATGTGGCAATGTGTATCATACTGAATCATTCACATTGCAGTCGTCAGTTTACTCCAGAGCTCCTCCTCTATATCCACCTACATCATCACAGCCCAATGCCTACGACGATACACCTCATGGAACACTTAATATGTAGTAGGTTACAACGATGATGTACGATTTTCATAGGCTGTTGAGAGAGCTGAAAGAGACTCGTGATGCTCTACTTTTCCCACAGTCGCTGAGGACTTGTCTATAGTCTAGCTGAGACTTAGTACTTTATTTGTATTTTCTGTTTGAGACTTTATGAGTTGTACTTTTGTACTTGAGATTTATTCTGGTGGTTTACACCTAGACTTTTTATCTGTGACTTTCTTGAGATTCTTTCTTCTATTCCATCTTAGTATTGTGATTGAGTTACTTATTATTACTCTCCATTCGGAGTTTATTTTAGACTGTGTTAGATACTGTGACTCAGGACAGCGTTCTACCACCGACACTGCAGCGTTGGCTGGGCATTCGTTACTTCTCGTGCCCTTTCACTGGGTGCGGGTCGTGACAACCTTCAATGACTCTTACTCCTACTACTACTCCGACTCCTGCCATTCTTGAGGATAAGCAGCATATATTGTCACGACCCAATCTAGAATAATCGAATACGAGTCGAACACGTCCAACCTACGTTGGAAGACACAACATAATAAGCTGTACAATTCTAAGGAAAACTCCAAATCATATATCAAATAAGATAAAATATTGCAACATCTATAACAATCAGAGAACACTACAACAATAGTCACTATTACAACTTTAAAAGAACATAATACCGGAGACAAATCCGATAGCAAGAATAAAATATACAACTATAAAGTCTCAATACAATATCCAAAAGTAAAGTCTCTAAACAAATCTAAGAAATGAATTAGGGCTAGATCTCTGCAACCCCAATGATATCATCCTTCTCAACTATGGCCTCAAGCTCTGACTATAAAAGGTGGTACAAAATTCTCAAGTATATTTGTAACTTATCCAGTCAGGAAAGGAGCAAAGTGTCACGACCTACACCCAGTGTAAGGGCATGATGCCATGGGTACGTGCAGCCTACGCCGAAGTGTCGGTGGTAGAACGTTGTCCTAGGTTTCAACAATGACTAAATATAATATGAAGTACCCGTTAATATATACTCTCCATACGGAGGATAATCTAAGAAGATACAACTCAATCACCAAAAGCTAAGGAAGAAATAACAGCACGATATAGACTTGATAGAAAATATCAAAGTGCAATACAATCTAGAAAAGAAATAGGTTTTAGTGTTATCATTACATCCCAAAGTAGAAGTAATATTTATATACAACTCATAAAAGATAATTGAAAAAAAAACCAGATAACATCCTAGCAATCTATTCCAAGCACTACTGGTATTTCCACTAGGCCAGCTGGATCTTCCAAGTTCTCTGTAAAATTTTGTCAACATATCCAGTCAGAATTCGAGCGAATACATAACTCTGAAAATAGTTCCAATACATGGTAGGAAATATAGAACTAGCAATAGAATATAATACATGATGTGTTGTAAAAAAAGTACTGGAATACAAAAGATATAAATAAGTAAACTGAATACATGAAATATAATATAGAATCTATGAACTGTAATAAATATAAGTGTTTCAAAGCACAAGATGGTTATATGATTGGTTTAGGTTGTACATGAGTAATATACAGTAAATCGATTATACGTGACGGTATAATCGACATATACATGAGTACACTAGAGAAATTTAATCACATAACCACTTCTACTCCCTCCTATCCTAATCAATAGACAAGGATCCGAGCACATTACGTTATGTACATGATTGTTAGATATACATGAGAGTACATGAGAGCACATGAGAGTACATGAGAGCACATGAGAGTACATGAGAGCACATAAGTGTACATAAAATAATAGGAATACAAAGAGTACTCGATGTATATGGTAAAATATATGAACATGAAATACCCGATGCACCCGTTAAGAGGATAACATCTCATGACAAGATCCATATAGTACTGGTCCGTGTTAAAAATGTATCAACATCAAGTAAAGTAATCTAGAACAGGCAATATAAATATTATCATGATAAAAACGATCAGAGAATGTAATCGCTTGATATCCTGAGCAACTGATGTGTATCGGTATCCGAACTGGAGTCACAAGGACCTATTATGAGAATTATAAGTTACTGCGTGATCTAAATTAGACAACTGATTTAAATATGATTTCTATATGCTGCTAGGCTATATTCTAGGTCAACGAAGTCCAATTTGGTCAAACTAGGTCAAACATTGGTAAATTAGCCTAATATCTAAAGTTGTCTAAGTTAGACTATTAGGGTTATGCTAATAGGCATCAACCACATCCACATTCCATAGCTTGCTATTAGGATATCCAAGTATATAACCAAAGTATAACTTAGCCACAATTCCTCATCTACTACTAACCCTATGAGCATGCATGTATATGAATGATTGTATAATATCATACCCAAACCTAATAACAACCACCAATTACTCATATACAATATATGTACATACATTCATATGTGAGCCCAACTGCTATGAATAGACACACACACACACACACACACACAAGGCTTAACTCTAGGTCGAAAGGGACATAAGAGTATATAGCTGAACCTATGAGAGGGGGATAGAAGGTCTTTGCTCCTTATCAGGCTGGGATTAAAGGAAACTCAACCTGGACAGAACATGGAGATGCAAGGCCCCATATATCATACATATATGGATAAATGATCAAAAGACTAGGTAAACAATGAACTCTTTTATCTGTTACACATAACACTGAGTTTAACTAAACTAAAACAAATGGCAGATCAACTTAAATGGTCTGAACCAAGGTTCAGGACTGAACTAAGGATGTAGTAAACTTGGGATGACTGAACCTCTATGAGATGTAGGCTAATATAATGTAACACGTGTACACTATCTATTTGAACAACAATTGGACAGATATATCAAATGGTATGAAGTCTGAACAAAAGGAATAACTAAACATCAATATTCTGATGCTAAATAGTAAGCTCTTAGGCTATAAACTGCCCTTGCTATAGAGTATGCAGGACAAAAGTGAAGAGTTTTGAGGGTCTGTGTCACGACCCACACCCGTTTTTTGGATACGAGACGTGTCCAAGCCAGTCTACGCTGCAGAGTCGGCGGAAGAACGCTGTCACGGCCAAGATGCTCAAAATCATAATATATAAAATTTATTGCTCATTCATATTATTAAATCAAATCTATAAATTATTACAAGATTTACATTTAAAGAAAAGTACAAGTTCTTAAAAGTAATGAAAATGATATCATTTTTATCTAATTTCTAGGTTTTGGTCTACAAGTACACCCGTATCTCCCAATGCTAAGTGAAGCTACAGCTAACCTGAAAAATGTTGGTTTACAGTCAGGAATGGAACGAGTACATTCTCACAATAGATTCAATAAATGACGAAACCCATAAATCTGTAAATAATAATGGAATACACGACGAAAAGATAAGCATGGAATCATGACAAAAGCTGAGCATGGTGAAAATGGCAAGTGAGTACTAAAACAGAGTAGACATGTAGCTAGCAATGTATACTATAGAACCAGAAACTATAGCTATCTAGTGAGTTGAAATAACACTTCGACATGTAAAAGGCTAAGAGTAAATCCGGCACCCCGCACATGAAATGTGCGACAGCTATTAGGCATGAATAAGATCCGACACCCCGCACGTGAAGTGTGTGATTGCTATCAGACACAAATAGTTTTGAGTTTTTTACATGTCTAGAGTATTTTTTTCGTCCGACCAGTACTTATGGATCCAAAAATGTCACAAACACGATAATAGATTGGTCACAAACAACATGTAAAGAATCCATAACTACTATATCGTATAACTTCATGTCAAAAACCAATAAATATTAATATAAAATACTACTACGTACATGATTTATAGAGATAATCAAATATGAGAACTATCAGAGATGTACTCGCCTGAGGTCCTGTGCTGGTGAAACTGATAGTACCACCACTCAGATGAGTCACTAAACACATACAAAAGTCTCCAGATGCTGAAATAAACATTACCATCATTTTTAGAATAGTCAAATTAGTTAGAATTGCCTGTCCTTAACTCCAATTCTGGACACAGTAGCAAAACGGTAATTTCGGATCAAAACGGTGTCCACCGTTGGACCGATTTGTACTGAAAAGCGTGTCAAAGTCTATGGTCTCTAAAGTCATCAAACTATGTGTCTACAGGTTCAGTTTTTCGATACGAACCCAATCGTATGTCCAAAGTTGGATTTCGGCAGGTTGTGCACAAAATTGTCCATTGAGTTGGATCGTGGGGCCCACAAAACGACAATCCGGTCAATTGTCTCAGAATCAGACCAAACTGGGCATACAGGACCAAAAAAATAATACGGTCCTGTTGGCGTAAGTTTTGTCTCGATCTGACGAACGTGCACAAAGTAATTGAAAATTTTGCAAAGAGGTCGATACGGTGAATTTCGACGGATACGCATCAAATTCGTCGCGCACACGTAACCAATTTGAATTCCGTCAAAGCCCACACGTCCACGAAGCCGATACGCATCTTTCTATGCTTTTGGTTCGCGACCACGTCGCCCAGATTGGTGGGACGCACGTCGTATAGAAGGTTTTTCGGGGTTTTAAAAATAGATTTTTGTCTAACTTTCATCTAATTTAAAACAGAATACAATAAGCAAATAAATAAACTAATTATTGGGTTTCATCTTCTATAGGTTGTCTAGGATTTTCTTCTTTTACTTTCCTGGATTTCTCAATGGATTGACCAATTTTGGTCTTCCAAAATGGGGTTGGGGCTGCCCTGTTTGCTCTGTTCTCGAACAGTTTTTAACTCGACTTTGAGTCAATTTTCCGAGCGATCGAAGGTAGCTATTTAAAAAGTAGCTGAACAGAGTTAAAGGGGGTTGGGTTAGATACCTACCTGAGAAATTTATTCGCAAATCGATTGGGAATCGACGATGAAATTCATCCACAAAGTTGGATCGGAACAGCGTTGCTGCTGCTGTTCGCTGTCCACGCACGCGCGGGTTTCAGTCGCCGTCCGACGACTCGTGCGACGGTGCGCGGTCATGGGGAGGCCTCCCGGGCATTGGAGATGGTTTTAGGTTAGGGTTTGTGATGTTTTTTTGACGAACTTCTCTCTCCCTCTGTCTCGATCTATATTTACGTATATATTGATGGTGTTCGGTTTGGTTCCAAAAGAAGGAGGTCGGGCTTCCTGTGCTGGGAAGACCATTTCGTTGGGCTGGGCTTTTGGTCCAGTATGTTGGGGTTCCCTTTTACTATACTCTTTTTCCTTTTTCCTTATTCCTAAGTTATATATATATATATACACAACAATAACCATATCTATATATGCACACAATGCATATATATATATATATATATATATATATATATATATATATTTATATATATATATATATATATATATATATATATATATAATACGTACATACAAAAAAAAATACATACATACACTACAATGAATTTAACATTCATGTGTATAAAATGATTTATGCCGTAGCTATTTAAGAAAATATATTTATAACTATATAAAAATAAATCCATATATAATTCTATATATATATATATTAGAACATATTCTCATGTATTTCTATATACACATATCTAGAATGATATTTATACACATGCACAAGTAATAAATATATATATGGTATAAAATCCTAGAAATCTAGAAATATATCAGAAGAAGGATGTTCCTCATTTTATAAAATAAAATACTAATTTAATATCAATAACATATTTTTTTCATATATGTAACAGTTGTATCGCAACGTATTTATTATCCCATTTAAAATACAAAATTTACATAAAGAGCACCTACATGGACGTCTTGTGTCACAATACCCAACTACATGGACTGGCCTTGGTTTGGGTCGAGTCCGGGCAAGTTCGGCAGTATCGGGTTTCCTGAAATTCATAATATTAATAAATAACTAATTAAATCATTTATAGGGATTAACTTGCAACTTGGCCTGGTTTTCTTAGTTAGAATACACATATGGCTCAGCATTCCCCTACAATGGCTAAACACTAGTCAAAGTACTCCACTGCACTATCCATGCCATGATTCTTAGTCGTCTTGTAGTTAAAAACTCAACCATGGCTAAAGTCATCTACCGTAATAATTAATTAAATAATTACTTATAAAATTCTAACAATCGTAATTCAAAATAAAGTAAAACAAAATATATTAAAATTTTGGGAAGGCGAATTACAAATCTACCCATCTTAGAAATAAATTCATCCTCGAATTTAAGGACTACTAGGATAGGCAAGCTTGGTAGATTGGTGAAAGGTAGTAGAAATTTATGATAAAAAAAATTGATCGAATAAAATAAATTAAATATGAAGAAAGTGTTTGAAACTCTAAAATCTCTAAAATACTCTCAACTTTAATTTTGAAACAAGTTTGTTAAGGAAAATAATCATAAACAATGTATCGACGAAATCTGGCTTCCACACCGACAAATAAAATATGTGAATGAATAAATGAATAAAGTTTCTAAAACTTCGAAAAACAGAATCTAGGGTTACGGATGTGGAATTGATTTGGGGAATTAGGGATAGGGATTTGGATGGTTGGGGTTTTGGGAACTAGGGATTTGACCCAATCATACTCCAAATCAATCATAAAATAATGTCTAAACTAATACCTATTACTTTAATTAATCCTTGTATTAAAATCAATTGTCAAAATACTGTTAAGAATAATTCAATTATTTATAGCTGTGTATTTTTCACGAATACAATATCTTCTAAAATAATATAGTAATAATTTGAATTTAATATAACTCTCGATAAAATAGCAATTCAAATAATTCTAGAACAAAATCTCTTCTAAAATTTTGCAAATCTTTCCTCCCTTTTTTTTCCAAAATATATTTTGATTTTTCGATTTCATAAAATAATTAAACTAAAATAAACTAAATAGAAAATGTAAGAAAACGGAAAGTGGGCTTACGACCTACCCACCTTAGAATGATTTACCCTAGAAAGTTTAAAGGACACGATTAGGCACGACTATGAAGAATAATCAAGAAACCAAATTTTTAATTGATATGAATAAAATGACGAATGGTATAATCAAGGGAGTGATATGATTCATGATCTAATTAGTCATGCGTAATCATGGATATGAACAAAATGATAAAGATAGTAGACAAAAGGAGAGTGTGATTTGACACGATCAATATTCGGTCAAATAGTCTAGTTGACAACCAAATGTTTAAGAATGAGTTAAATTGAAATGATTTGGCATGATCCGATTACAGTCAACTTGGTCTAGTTACGACCGAATTTCTAAAGAATGATCAAGGTTTTAGATGCAATCTAAACAAGGCTATAGTCCCATAGATATAAGTTAAGATACAGTCATGATCAAGGTTAATCATGCAAGTCATCTATGCTTGATAAAATTAGAAAGTTGGCACGAGCATGAATAAGGTCAAATAGTCATGATCAAAATAGAATGAAAAATATAGCATTAGCAATAATTGATTTGAAATATATGCACGATTATGATTATAGTCAGAAGAGTTTAGTCGTGATCAAATTGTTCAAGGATGATCAAATCCAAAATCGTTTCGATATGCTTAAAATATTTATCCACAATTATTTAGGCACGAGTTTAGAATCAAAATTTAGATAAGTTTATGAATCCATTCGAAATTACATTAAAAGATGACAATCTAAAAAATAGAAGGATAAGAAAGGGAGGGAGAATTACCGGCCTATTGAGAAGATTGTGACTAGGAATAAGTACAAATCAATTTAAAAACTTAATAGATGTATGCCAATAAGACGTAGTCTCTATGGTATTCGAAACTCGTAAACATATTCGAAGTCATTTTACCAAAAATTTATGACTCGTAAAGTGTACAGCTAGCTGCATTAAACCCTTGGTTCCACAACTCAAGCTATGTTGCGGTAACGAATATCCTGTCAACTCTATCTAATCTTGACATAACAACTCAAGGATAAAATAAGACGACCAAGACATAGTTTTAATAATGTTCGATCATCCATGCTTACTTGAAATTATTTCAACTTAGGGGTCATGCCACGCAGTGCGCTGCTAGCTGCAGTTAACCCGCAGTCTCGATAATTCAAATAAGTGACGACAGTACGCTGCTGTCTTG
This sequence comes from Iris pallida, assembly GCA_029216955.1. Classification (NCBI taxonomy): domain Eukaryota; kingdom Viridiplantae; phylum Streptophyta; class Magnoliopsida; order Asparagales; family Iridaceae; genus Iris; species Iris pallida. The sequence continues at coordinate 14,855,554 of JANAVB010030220.1, forward strand.
TCGTCGCAAGTCATCAAAGTTATTCCAACTATATCCCTAAGAATATCAAAGGAGTTTAAAATATCATATAAGTTGATAAAGATAGAAAAAAAAGTGCATGTATCTGTTCTTCAAGTATAAGATCAGCTTCTTGAAAGGAAAAACAATTGGTTAGGAAGGATAATGATCGAAGTCAAAATAAGTAAAAAAAAAAAATCTTATAATCCTTATTTCATGAATATTCAATATTCAACGATTGAGAGAAAACTTTTGAATCCAAAAATTTAACTCGAGATTAATAGATAATTGAGTGAGAAGTTATTTTTAAAAATAATTCCTTAGGTCCAAGGAAAAGAATATAAGTGATACGAACTTATGATATGGCGATATTTTAGAAAAGGCATAAGATAAAGTTGTACAAATGATCCTGATTAGGGAGAAAATGATCGAAGGCAAAAGAAATATAAAATTAAATTTATATTTCTCTAATATTCAAGATCGAGGGAAAATATGTATAAAGCACTGTCTACCTATTATGAATATATTTATACGCAAATATATATGTATAGCCTAAGTAAATCCTAAAAAATCATTCTAAGAGAAGGTTATCCTATTTCCAAGTAAAATATAAATTTAAATAGCAATAATACATATATTATATTCAATATATAATTTATAGAATTTATTCACAATACTAGAAATGGACTACCAATATATATACACATCTATATATCTACATGGACGACATTGGTCGCACTACCTGACCATCAGGACTTGGGTTGGGTTCGGGCTAGTTTGGAACAACCAGGTCTTCAAAAGGCCAATAATCCTAATAATAAGTAATTAAATTATTTATTGGGTTATGTCACGATTTGTCCTAGTTTTTCTAGTTAGTGCACTCCTATGACTCGTCCTTCTCTACTATGGCTAAACACTAGTCAAAGTACTCGACCACACTCTCAGTGTCAAAACTCTTGGTTATCTTACACTCCAAAACTTAACCGTGACTAAGGCCTTCTATAATAAATATTTATAAAATTCTAAAAATCATATTTTAATTCAAAAAAATAAATAAAAGAATATTTTCTAAACTTTCGGAAAGAGGGATTACGAATCTACCCACTTTAGAAATACTATCGAATCAAAATACAATAGTGCATCCTTCTATGAAAATCATCTAATAGGATTTAGAATCAATACAAATAGGATTTAAAATCATCTAATAGTCCTAACAATTCTCCCAAAAATGGACTTACTCCTAGTTGTGAATGAGCATTTCCTAGTCGCCGGCTCGTAGTGGTACGACTAATATGGTACTATCACGAGTTCGCACAATTTGTAAAAACTGACCTGCATGGGCCACCACAAAAACTTGTCACGACCCGTACCCGCTTTTCGGATACGAGACGTGTCCAAGCCAGCCTATACACCGCAGAGTCGGCGGTAGAACGCTGTCACGGCCAAGATGCTCAAAATCACAACATTTAACATTTATTGCTCATTCACATTATTAAATCAAATCTACAAATTATTGCAAGATTTACATTTAAAGAAAAGTACAAGTTCTTAAAAGTAATGAAAATGATATCATTTCTATCTAATTTCTAGGTTTTGGTATGCAAGTACACCTGTATCTTCCAATGCTAAGTGAAGCCACAACTAACCTAAAAAATATTGGTTTTCAGTCAGGAATGAAATGAGTACATTCTCACAACAGATTCAATAAATGACGAAATCCATATATCTGTAAATAATAATAAAATATACGACAAAAATATAAGCATGGAATCATGGCAAAAGCTGAACATGGTAAAAATGACAAGTGAGTACTAAAACAGAGTAGACATGTAGCTAGCAAGGTATACTATAGAACCAGAAACTTTATCTATTTAGTGAGTTGAAATACTACTTCGACATGTAAACGGCTAAGAGTAAATCCGGCACCCCGCACATGAAATGTGCGACTGCTATTAGGCACGAATAAGATCCTGTACCTCGCACGTGAAGTATGCAACTGCTATCAGACACGAATATTTTTGGGTTTTTTTTACATGTCTAGAGTATTTCTCCGCCCGACCAGTACTCATGGATCAAAATATGTCACGAACATGGTAATAGACTGGTCACGAACAACATGTAAAGAATCCATAACTACTATCTCCTGTAACATCATGTTAAGAACCAATAAAATATCAATGTAAAATACTACTACGTACATGATTCATAGAGATAATCAAATATGAGAACTATCAGAGATGTACTCGCCTGAGGTCCTGTGCTGGTGAAACTGATAGTACAACCACTCAGATGCGTCACTAAAATCAACACATGCAAAAGTCTTCGAATGCTAAAATAAACATTACCAATACTTTCATAATAGTCAAATTAGTTAGAATTGCCTGTCCTTAAGTCCAATTCTGGACACAGGGAAAAAACAATAATTTTGGGTCAAAACGGTGTCCGTTGTTGGACCCGCTTTACACCAAAAAGCGTTCCAAAGTCTATGGTCTCTAAAGTCATCAAACTTATGTTTGTAGGTCCAATTTTTCGATACGAATCCAACTATATGTCCAAAGTTGGATTCCGACGGACCGTGCACAAAATTGTCGATTGAGTCGGATCGTGGGGCCCACAAAACGACAATCCGGTCAACTGTCTCTGAATCGGACCAAACTTGGCATATAGGACCAGAAAAAATGATACGGTCCTGTTGACACAAGTTTTGTCTCCATCTGACGAACGTGCATAAATAATTAGAAATTTTAGAAAGAGGTCGATACGGTAAATTTTGATGGATACGCATCAAATTTGCTGCGTACACGCAACCAATTTAAATTTCGTCAAAGTCCACACGTCCATGAAACTGATACGCACCTTTCGATGATTTCGATTCGCGATCACATCGCCCGAATTTGCGGGATGCACGTCGTATCGAAAGTTTTTTCGGGTTTTGAAAACAAATTTTTGTCTGACTTTCATCTTAATTTAAAACAGAATATAATAAGCACATAAATAAACTAATTATTAGGTTTCCATCTCCTATAGGTTGTCTAGTATTATCTTCTTTTACTTTCCTAGATTTCTTAATGGATCGACCAATTTTGATCTTCCAAAATGGGGTCGGGGCTGCCCTGTTTGCTCCGTTCTCGAACAGATTTTAACTCGACTTTGAGTCAATTTTTCGAGCGATCGAAGGTAGCTATTTAAAAATTATTTGAACGAAGTTAAAGAGGGTTGGATTAGACACCTACCTGAGAAATCGATTCGCAAATCGATTTGGTATCGACGATAAAACTCGTCCACAAAGTTGGGTCGGAACAATGTTGCTGCTGCTGTTGCCGTTGCGCTATCTGCGCGCGTGGGTTTCAGTCACCATCCGGCAACTCGTACGTGATGGAACTGGGGATTCCCAGAACCCTTCCTTTGATGTGCGTATTGATCGATAGAAAGTTAAACAGATCTAATACGTGTTCTAACCCTTCATAGGAGGAAACTAGGGTTCACGAATTATACCTGCGGCGGAAAGGTGACAAGTAATTTCTGGCAATCTCGAGCGGACGACCCCAAGATCTTCTGCACGTATTTTTTCCTCGAGTTGGACGTCGTGTGGGCGACGATCTCCCAACCTTTTCTTCTCCTTGGCAGCCCTCTCTTTCTCTCCTTACGTGAATCACGAATTTAGAGAAAGTTTCAGATTTCTGATCCGTAATCTGGCGGCCAGAGAATAGAGGATATATATAGGCTACGGCAGGGACCATGAGGAGAAATTAATGTTAGGCCTCCTAACAGATCTGGATATCCCGTATTCAGCCCGAACACATAATCCAGGCCCATTAACAATAGCTCGGTCCACTAATGAGCTATTGTTGTACTACCTCCCTAATCCCAAATTATGTTTGTGGGCTCCTTTTATTATATGCTCGTTTGGCTCCCCATGTTAAGATATCGTATGTCCGTCGATCAAATTAAGTTACTGACAACTATATTGATTCGATACTTTTATCCTTAAGTAGTACCGCTCAACTTTATTTATCATGTCGGATATAATCCACCTGCAGGGTTTACATGACAATCCTTATGAGCTCCTTAAGGGGACATCATCAACCCGATGTATCGGGACATGGATTCCATTTATAATCAACAGTCCATCATACATACAATGTTATTACCCAATTCATAGAGGTTGTTGATCCATAGTGAATCTCACTCTTTTATGAGTTAAAATAATGCACACTGCATATACATGTCCATTATTATATCCGGGTTAAGAGCACAAGCATCCATAATAACAGAGATGTTTGTTCTCTTATGTAGTCAGTACAAAGAGAACAACCTCAAGTGGTCCTGTTCAATACACACAAAGTATACTAGTGTAAACCTATAGTCAAGATAGACTATAATACCATATTACACTACAACCTTTCCAATAAATTGTCCAAGTCCATCTAGGTTGTGAACTATTTATATACTCCATAGGGAACTGATAATATGATCTTCTGTGTGACACCACACACCATATTATCTACAATATAGAATATCAGACATTTGTATTAACACTTGCAACAAATACAATATGCAAACATTTACCCATATGATTCTCATTCAAAATTTAAGGAAATAAGGTTACTAAAAAAGTGATGCTTTTAGTATATAACCCTAACAATCTCCCACTTATACTCAAAGTATTGCTTTTCATTATACTGTTACAAATCTCCCACCTATACTTAAAGCCATGCTGCTACACATCCGACTCCCATTCCCTCAACATGACTATCAAAAGCCTTACCTGGCAAGCTCTTTGTAAAGGGATCAGCTAGGTTGTCGGCTGATGCTATCTTGATCACAGTAACTTTTTCTTTCTTTACGAAATCTCGTATCAGGTGGTACTTGCGCTCAATGTGTTTGCCAGTCTTATGGGCTCGTGGTTCCTTCGAGTTTGTAACTGCACCACTATTATCACAATAAAGTGTAATAGACTTGGGCAAACTAGGTACCACATCCAAGTCCAACAGAAAGTTTCTGAGCTAAACCGCTTCTTTGGCTGCCTCAGAGGCTGCCACATACTCGGCTTCCATGGTGGAATCAGCAATACATTTTGCTTGATACTCCTCCACACAATGGCTCCACCTTCCAAAGTAAACACATAACCTGAGGTAGATTTCCTGGAATCCCTATCTGACTGAAAATCTGAGTCTGTATACCCCAAGGGAACTAAAATATCTGCCTGGTAAACTAGCATATACTCTTTAGTCCTTTTCAGGTACTTCAAAATATGCTTTACGGCAGTCCAGTGCTCTTGACCTGGGTTAGACTGATATCTGCTGACCATGCCTGCGGTAAAGCAGATGTCTGGTCTCGTACATAGCATTGCATACATTAAGCTTCCTACTGCTGAAGCATAAGAAACTGCCTTCATGTTCTCTATCTCTTTAGGTGTCCTCGGACACTGCTCCTTTGATAGAGCAATTCCATGTATAAAAGGTAAGAAAACTTTCTTAGAATTTTGCATACTAAAACGAATTAGTACAGTATCGATATAGGAAGCTTGGGATAAGTCCAACATCCTTTTCTTACAATCTCGTAGAACTTTGACCCCAAGGATGTGACCTACTTCTCCCAAGTCCTTCATATCAAACTGTTTGGATAACCATACGCTTATATCAGAAAACACCTTCACATTGTTTCCAATGAGCAAGATGTCATCCACATAAAGTACTAGGAACACCACTACATTTTCGTCACACTTTCTGTATACACTTGATTCATCCTGACATTGATCAAATCTATAGGATTTTGTCACCTGATCAAAACATATGTTCCAAGATCTGGAAGCTTGCTTAAGTCCATAAATGGACTTCTTGAGCTTACAAACAAGATGCTCCTGGCCCTTTTCAATGAACCCGTCTGGTTGTTTCATATAGATGTCTTCCTCAAGACTTCCATTAAGGAAAGCTGTCTTGACATCCATTTGCCAAATCTCATAATCGAGATAAGCTGCAATAGATAAAAGAATAAGGATAGACTTAAGCATGGCTACAGAAGAAAAGGTTTTCTCATAATCGATACCCTCTCTTTGAGTAAAACCTTTTGCTATAAGCCGAGTTTTAAAGGTTTCAACCTTACCGTCTGATCCTCTTTTTCTCTTATAGACCCACTTGCATCCAATGGCTTTTACACCAACGGGTGGTTCTACAAGCTCCCAGACCTGATTAGAATCCATAGATTCTATTTCAGATATCATTGCTTTTTGCCAAGACTCTGCATCTTTATCTTGGAGTGCTTCATTATAGGTACATGGATCATAATCTTGTTCCTCAGGGACGAAGTCTGACGACTCTTCCAAGAATATATATCTATCAGGTTGTATCACAACCCTCCCACTACGACGAGGCACTATCGGTTGTGGTGTAACATTTGTGACATGTTGTGCAGTTATTTGTGGTTCATCCTCTTGTACTATTGGTACTGAAGTACTTGGTGTCTCACATCTCAGTTCTTCTAGAACAACTCTACTTGTGGGTTTATGGTTCATCACATAGTCTTCCTCTAAGAATCAGGCATTGGTGCTAACAATGACCTTCTGATCCTTAGGACTATAAAATAAATCTCCTTTCGTTCGTCTTGGATAGCCTACAAACAAGCGTACTTCTGTACGAGATTCCAACTTATCTGCTTTCCCATTCAGCACATGTGCTGGACTACCCCAAATGCGAACATGTTTCAGACTAGGCTTATACCCAATCTACAGCTCTGTGGGAGTAAGAGGTACTGACTTAGAAGGAACCAAGTTCAAAATATAAGCTGCAGTCTCTAAGGCATATCCCCAAAATGAATCTGGCAAATCTGAATAACTCATCATTGATCTAACCATCTCCATAAGAGTTATATTTCTTCTTTCGGCTACACCATTCTGCTGGAGCGTTCCAGGTGCAGTCAATTGGGATGCAATCCTAGCCTCTGATAAATAATCCCTAAACTCTCCAAAGAGGTACTCGCCACCATGATCTGATCGTAATGACTTGATATATTTTCTATGACATTTCTCCATTTCAGCCTTGTATTCTTTGAATTTCTCAAAGCACTCAGACTTACGGCGCATCAAATAAATATATCCATACCATGAATAATCGTCAATAAATGTGACAAAATATTCAAAGCCACCTCTAGCTTGGATAGTCATGGGTTCACACAAATCAGAATGAACCAATTCCAACACATCTTTGGCCCTATACCCCTTTGCCGTAAAAGGCCTTTTGGTCATTTTACCTTCCAAGCAGGATTCACAGACTGGTAGTGCCTCCACTTCCAATGAACTCAAAGGTTTAACCAGTCTTTGAATCCTTCTTAGGATAATATGCCCCAATCGCAAGTGCCAAAGATATGTTTGGTTCATACAAGAAGGTTCTTTTCTCTTATTTAAATTAGATGACATATTATTCATTTCCATAAGTTGCATTGTGGGCGAAATAGGATTAATGACATACAAATTATCAACCAATGCACCAGAACAAATAAAATGTTTATTTTTTCTAATAACAATATTGTCATTAAAATAAACTGAATATCCATCCTTAACTAACATAGAAATAGAAACTAAATTCCTTCTAAGTGAAGGTGCATAAAGACAATCTCTCAATGTCAAAGACTTATTTTTACCAAAAGATAAAGTAACATCTCCTAATGCAACGACCGATAATTTTGTAGCATCACCCATGAACAAGCATATCTCTCCATCACTGAGCCGTCTGGTTTCCTGGAACCCCTACAATATATTGCAGACATGATTAGTGGCTCATGTATCTACACACCAGGTGCCGATATATAACACCGCTAAACATGTTTCAACTACTAGCAAATGAGATATACCTTCTTTGTTCCCTTGTTTGAGAAGTGGACAATCAGTCTTCCAATGTCCTGACCCTTTGTACTTGAAACATTTGCCTTTCGGCTTTTTCACCGCGCCTTGAGGTCCCATGCCCTTCTTTGCTGAGTTTGACTATTTCTGAATGTTATTTTTCTTCTTACTGTCTTTTGGCTTAGGAGTAGAAGCCTTTTCAGAAACAAAAATATGACCACTCTGTCTAAAGAGGGATTCAGCATCCTGTAGCTCTTTTGCAAGTTCTGCCAAACTATACAACCTTTTGTTCATGTTGTAATTAAGGCAAAAATGGTCAAAACTTTTAGGCAGAGTCCCAAAAATGATATCGACCTGGGATTTCCCATCGATTTTAGCTCCAAGGATCTCCATCTCATTCAGATGACCCATCATCTTGAGAACATGATCCCTTACTGGTGTACCCTCAGCCATTTTTGTATTCATCAAACATTTCATAGCAAACTGCCTAGCTGCTCTACTCTGATGTCCGAAGAGTTCCTTGAGGTTATACATCATGTCATAAGCAGTGGCCATGGCCTGCTGCTGATATTGTACTACATTTGACATAGATGCGAGAATATAACACCGCGTCATCTCATCTGCCTTTTTCCACTTCTTATAAGCCTCTTTGACCTCTTCATCCGAGTTAGCATCAGGCTTAGGTGGGCATTCCTCAACAAGTACATATTTGTACTCCTCAGCAGTCAGAACAATATCCGAATTACGTTTCCAGTCAATATAATTAGGTCCAGTAAGTTTGTTTTCTTTAAGAATCACCATAAGTGGACTGAAAGAACCCATTTTTGAAATCATGAGAATCACATAAATAAAATTATGTAGGGCAAAAAAAACTTTTTGAATTAACTAAATATTGATTCCCTCAAAACAATAATAAGAAATTCACCAACACCTTGAACACCATGAATTTAGCATGCCACGATAGTGTGGACGTATACAAATTTAACTTTGTTCAAGTAGGTTTTTCTTATTAATTTTACTATCATGTCAACATAACTTTATGACAAATAAAATTAATATGTTGGTCTTGTTCTGATCATACAAATAATAGCAGTGACTCCGATGGAGAGGATACCATTATTTATATCTAAGTGTATACAATTACTTAATACTAAGTCCATTACCTTGTAATGAGTTCCTTCGGATGGAGAAGTGAACACATACTAGGTAACTTTCTACAATTATCCCTAAGGAAGTTTGTACTGGTGATCCATAATTATACTCATCCGATATGGAGGAAAGCACTATAGCCAATACGCAAGTATAATTACATCACCTACAAATCAGTAATGGAGACCACATGATTTAAACTAAATAAATATCCTCACCCACTTAGTTATTTAACAATGAGGATTTTTCTACTAGTTGATATTATGTCCATGTTGTCCATTATTAAAGTAGGCTTGGTTTTTCAAAAAAAACAACCACACAATAATAAACATGCATAATCAGAAAAAACAAAATGACAAAAATAAGAGAAAATATCCAACTATTATGGTCATCTTTGCTGCTCCGTCCCCAACTATCCGAATCCAAAATCTGGCGTTGTGCAGATCTATTCGGGGTTCGACCTGCCCGATCAGGTCGCTGGGTTCGGGGCAGCGCCCCGATTTTTTTATTTTATGTTTTTGCTGTCGATTCCTTCATCGAAAAACATCTGTCTGGCTCTGGATTGCTTAAAACTAGCATCTCGTCCAACGTCAGAAACATCCACCACCGCCATCACGATTGATCAAAAATAATTAAAATTACATCAATCATATGCCTCCCGAAGGAGTTCACACATAATCTAGATTACAAAATTAAAATAATAAGCACGATCAACCCTCGTGATTTTAATTACATCCACAACAACAACAATATCAACGACATGTCCGTAGTTTAAACAACACAATCAAAAACATGCATTGGACCATAATAGTTGGATCTAAGATGCCTGCAAAATCGAGTTAGAACAGATCTACATCTACCGACTATTATACAGCGCAGGTTTTATTGGACAACATGGATGCATCTATCAATATGTAGATCCAAAGTGGCTCTGATACCAATTGATGGAACTGGGGATTCCCAGGACCCTTCATTTGGTGTGCGTATTGATCGATAGAAAGTTAAACAGATCTAATACGTGTTCTAACCCTTCATAGGTGGAAACTAGGGTTCACGAATTATACCTGCGGCGGAAAGGAGACAAGTAATTCCTGGCAATCTTGAGCGGACAACCCCAAGATCTTCTGCACGTATTCCTTCCTCGAGTTGGACGTCGTGTGGGCGACGATCTCCCAACCTTTTCTTCTTCTTGGCAGCCCTCTCTTTCTCTCCTTATGTGAATCACGAATTTAGAGAAAGTTTCATATTTCTGATCCGTAATCTGGCGGCCAGAGAATAGAGGATATATATAGGCTATGGCTGGGACCATGAAGAGAAATTAGGGTTAGGCCTCCTAACGGATCTGGATATCCTGTGTTCAGCCCGAACACACAATCCAGGCCCATTAACAATAGCTCGGTCCACTAATGAGCTATTGTTGCACTACCTCCCTAATCTCAAATTATGTTTGTGGGCTCCTTTTATTATATGCTCGTTTGTCTCCCCATGTTAAGATATCGTATGTCCGTCGATCAAATTAAGTTACTGACAACTATATTGATTCGACATCTTTTATCCTTAAGTAGTACCGCTCAACTTTATTTGTTATGCCGGATATAATCCACCTTCAGGGTTTACATGACAATCCTTATGAGCTCCTTAAGGGGACATCATCAACCCGATGTATCGGGACATCGATTCTATTTATAATCAACAGCCCATCATACATACAATGTTATTACCCAATTCATAGAGGTTGTTGATCCATAGTGATTCTCACTCTTTTATGAGTCAAAATAATGTACACTACATATACATGTCCGTTATTATATCCGGGTTAAGAGCACAAGCATTCATAATAACAGAGGTGTTTGTTCTCTTATGTAGTCAGTACAAAGAGAACAACCTCAAGTGGTCCTGTTCAATACACACAAAGTGTACTAGTGTAAACCTATAGTCAAGATAGACTATAATACCAGATTACACTACAACCTTTCCAATAGATTGTCCAAGTCCATCTAGGTTGTGAACTATTTATATACTCCATAGGGAACTGATAATATGATCTTCTGTGTGACACCACACACCATATTATCTACAATATAGAATATCAGACATTTGTATTAACACTTGCAACAAATACAATAAGCAAACATTTGCCCATATGATTCTCATTCAAAATTTAAGGAAATAATGTTAGTAAAAAAGTGATGCTTTTAGTATATAACCCTAACAGTACGGCGGTGTGCGATCGTGGGGAGGCTGCCCAGGCATCGGAGAGGGTTTTAGGTTAGGGTTTATGATGTTTTTTTGACGAACTTCTCTCTCCCTCTGTCTCGATCTATATATACGTATATATTGACGGTGTTCGGTTTGGTTCCAAAATAAGGAGGCCGGGCTTCCTGCGCTTGGAAGAGCATTTCGTTGGGCTCGGCTTTTGGTCCAGTATGCTAGGGTTCCCTTTTAATATATTCTTTTTTCTTTTTCCTTATTCCTAAGTTTTATATATACACAACAATAACCATATCTATATATGCACACAATGCATATATATATATATATATATATATATATATATATATATATATATATATATAAAATATATATATATATATATATATATATATATATATATATATATATATATATATATATATATATATATATATATGTATATATATATAATATTTAGTATATAAATACATACATACACTACAATGAATTTAACATTCATGTGTATAAAATAATTTATGCCATAGCTATTTAAGAAAATATATTTATAACTATATAAAACTAAATCCATATATAATTCTATATATATATTACAATATATTCTCATGTATTTCTATATACATATATCTAGAATGATATTTATACACATGCACAAGTATTAAATATATATGGTATAAAATCCTAGAAATCTAGAAATATATCACAAGCAGGATGTTCCTCATTTTACAAAATAAAATACTAATTTAATATCAATAACACATTTTTTTCATATATGTAACAGTTGTATCGCAACATATTTATTATCCCATTTAAAATATAAAATTTACATAAAGAGCACCTACATGGACGTCGTTGGTCACAATATTCGACTTCATGGACTGGCCTTGGTTTGGGTCGAGTCCGGGCAAGTTTGGTAGTATCGGGTTTTCTCAAAGTCATAATATTAATAAATAACTAATTAAATTATTTATAGGGATTAACTCACAACTTGGCCTACTTTCCTTAGTTAGAATACACCTATGACTCGGTAATCCCCTACCATGGCTAAACACTAGTCAAAGTACACCATTGCACTATCCATGCCTTGATTCTTAGTCGTCTTATACTTTAAAACTCAACCATGGCTGAAGTCATCTACCATAATAATTAATTAAATAATTATTTATATAATTGTAACAATCGTAATTCAAAATATAGTAAAATACAATATATTAAAATTTTGGGAAGGGGGATTACAGTCTGAACAATGAATAGTACAAGGAACTAAATTTATGGTTCAGTATCTGAACAAGAATAGGGACTGGTCAGAGACTCAAGGAACTGCCATGAATACTCAATATGTAAGATATGCAAGGCAGAACACAGGGTTAAGGGGATCTAAACTTGTTGGAAGAGCAGGACATTACCAATTGACTGCACAAGAAATATTAAAAGATCTAGCCCAAAGTAAAATCGACAGACCAATGACATGTGGACAAAGAGGAGCTAAAGGATTAGACCCAAAGTGGATATCTGAATCTATGGCCGGACATATAGGGTGTATTTGGGTTTAAATACAAATGCAATATGGTTTAATATAAAAGAGGTATAGGATGACATGGTCCAATTTTGGGGACTCATCTGAACAAAGAAGGGGATATGGGGATTGACACTATGAGAAAAACTCTTCGATTGGTTACCAAGTTCACAAGAACTGAAGTAATGTGAAAGGAGATTTGAACATGAGGATATGTAGGATAGAATATTTCTATATGAAATGAATCCTATGACTAAGGGATTGCACTTAATCATCTAGTGCAGAACATGATAAGTTAATGAACCTATTGTCCTCCTAAGGATAGAACAACAAGATAGGGCAAAATATTACCATGTGGGATAGAACATATGTGGACTAGGCATCCAAATAAGGTATACATGTATATGAATGGCCTGCACATAGCAATATGGACCAGACAAATATTTATGGACAGAACATTAATATGTTAAAGCCTCTAACATAAACCCAGTGTCTGGATGAAAACCCCACAACCCACACTCTCATGGCTAGAACTTAAATAGCCTAAACAAAATAATTGACATGGACTAACATTCATAATTGATATAGGAAAAGGAAAGTTTGATGCTCAAGAGGTACTGAACTACCTATGATACAACCTGGTATGATATTAAGACTGAAACCAAATAATGGACAGTGAACAAACACCGAGACTGAACATGATTTAGAAAGGAATATGAACAGGCAATGAATTGTACTTCTAATGCAACATGAACTGCACTATAGATGACAGGGGACTCATATTGAATGAGGGAAAGGTACATATGTGTAACACCCCAGCCCCAAAATACGTAGGACTATGATACGTATATATTCCAGCTACGCATCGAGAGGACTCCTGTCCAGCTCGGATATGTATAAAATGTCTGGTTGTTCTAGACCAACTATATCGCAATCCACTAAATATCGGTTACAATAATGAATCAAGTGTAGTAAGGCTGATCAGACCATTGTACACTGATTCTAGAATAGATAAATATGTTAGAGTGGATCCCCAATAACACATTTATCATGAACAAGCTAGAAGAAAGTAAAAGCTTGTACAATACTAGGCTATAATGCAACTAGAATCAAATATAGGAAAAAATCTAAATATGGAAGAGAAAAATAAACATCAACTAAATATACATGCAATCTTGGTGTAGCAATCATCCTCCGTCAGTGTACCATACCTTCATATAATAACTGGAGAGATTACCAGGTCCTCAGGGGACTAGCAAGACACATAATATACATGTCTACTTTAGAGTAAATAACATGCAAGAAAAATAGGAATAACAAGTATTGGAAAGGATAACACAGAAATGAACTCTACAGATGGTGGCATGTCATGAGAATATAATACTAATCATGGCTGTAGGTTCATGTGATAACAACTGAAGCCCGTTGAGCACAAAAAGTCCTATAATAGGTGCTCTATCATAGCCCGGGAAGGCACTAACAATAGAGATATAGCCACGGCTAATAAAATATTCTCTCATAAGGTACTAGGAAGTCAAGTCTATCTAGTCATGTCAACGTCAAGTATGAGTCAAACAGGTCAGGAAAATATGGCACAGACATAGAAGTACTATCACTAGACATGAACAAGATAAGAAAGATAGAAAAGCAACATGGAAAATGATTAACAGTCTACGTGAACGTGAAACTAGAAAATAACCATGACATGAAATAAGAGAAATATGTAACCAAGTAAGAAAGAATGAAAATATAGAAAGCATGTAAGTACTATAAAGTTTGGCAAGGTGTACTTGATTGAAGTTTTGTCCAATCTGTGCGGAGTATGCAGAACCAAAATCTATCCGAACCATCCATGAACGAATGAATCATACCCCGTGCAATATCTAACAACCCAAATCATAAAAAAATATGCATTATTTAATAAATAAAATTATAACTAACCACTCCTACCTGGAAAGCTTGGGTCATTCTAAGTCGTGTAATACCTATGTTACATAAACCATTTTATTAACCATACCACCTAGAGCTAGGTTATACTAATCTCTATTATCACTAATCGTTAATATTATGGATTACAAACTCTAGGTTCAAATATTATGTTTGAATTTCATAATTTATACAATAAAACCTATGTCACACGAATCGAGACAAGACGATTAACTACAAGGTTAATAATCTTGTCTTAGCGATCCATACGGTCACTATGCAAATTTTAGTGATGTGAGATCGCTGGAATTGACGGAGCTCAGTTTCGACGCTCGAATTTCAAAATACGAACATAATATACATGAATAACTTAATATATATGTACTTACCATATATAGACCTTAATAAAATATTTATACCAAAACTAGTCATATTGACTACCCTATTTAATATAACGTATATAGTATTAAATCTACATATAAAAGTAATATATTATTAACATAGAATATCACTTTTAATTCTAGAAAATATTTATAAATATTATATAATAAGAAATAATATATTTTATACATAGAAAAACATCTGTACAAGATTTGTATTAATTCTACAACATTATTCCTAGACTTGGTTTGCGATTTGAGGCCCGGAACAATAAATGTTTAAAAATATTAAATTCTATAAAAATTCTAAAAATTAGATAAAATATTATTTATAATGTTAAACCTTGCACAACCTAAAGTTCAATATGGTTTCGTGGAGTTTTGACACTTTTGGACACAAGAAAAGCAAAAAATTTTGGAGTTCGATGACACGACAAATGTCATAAATTTTAAAAAATAGAAAACGTATGCGAAACCTATCCTACAGATATGCCTCAAAAAGATATCGATTTTTATATTCAGAATAAAAATATAAGAAGGTTAGAAACTTAACTTAGATAGGTAAAAAAATGGCTCGCAACCATATTTGCCAGTTCTGGATACTCTGTCATAGAATCGATGCCACGGGCAAACCGCTTGGAACTAGACGATTCGGCGATCAGAGGTTGGAGTAGACACATAAAGGTAACTCTCAAATTTGTTTGAAGTAAAATGGATGAGAAAAAGTTGATGAAATCTCATCTACAAGTTGACTAACCTGCTGTAACGAATTCAGCACTGATTCTGTTGACTTCGGGTGCCTTTTGCGCCTTGTATCGATCAAATTAGGGATGAGGCTCCTTGATAAGGTGCCAGGGTGTTAAGGGGGGTGTCCTAGGGTCGAGATAAAGGTGGTAGGAGGGTTGGAAGAGGTCCGGGTGATGAGTTTATGTGGGGTGGAAAGAAAAGTGCAAAAATAGAAAAGAAATTGGAGGTTTTAATAGTAAAATATATAAAAAGTGTACGTAAATCCTAGATGTGAGAGATTTACGTAAGGTGAAAGAAGTTGGGGTGGAGTAAAATTTTGTTTGGTGGAATTTGATTGCATATTCTAAAAGATACAACAATTCTATCTCCTAGGATTTAAATTGGTTCCAAAATAGGAAAGTTGTTATAGAATTTGATTTAAATTAGATTTGATTAATGTGGCGGCATATTAATCCAAAAAACAAAATCAATCTAAGATATGTCTAATAGGTTAGGATATCCTAGTATAGGCTCCACGGGTCCCTAGTTGGACTAGTTTTGGGTCGGTAGAATTTTTGTGATCGATTTGAGTCTAGTATATCTATAGTTTGACTTATGTACCACTTACTATAAACTAGCACATGGGAACTCAATTGAGTGGCACATCAATGACATGTACGTAGTAGGGTCGAAATGGGTCAAAACCATATATTAGGTCAAATGATTTGGATCGAAGTTGGGCCTTAATTGCTAATTAGAAAGCTAGTCAAATTTTACGGTAGAGACTAAAATGACTATTTTACCCCTAAAGTTGTACATGAGAAAATATAGCACAAGGGAACACCTTTGGATGGGACATGATATATAAAACTAAAGGTGGACTCGTCTAGAATACAATTATGGGGTAGATTTGAGAAAATGATTATTATTGTGCTTCAAAAATCAAAACTACAAAATAGTACATTTGTAGTCATAATTAAAAATAAAAATATAATTTAATAAATAGAAAACATATAAAATAAGTATAGAAATAATTCAAAAAAAAATCAGGGTCCTTACAATCTACCCTTTAAGTCCTCGAAATTCAACAACTCAATAATGATACGTGAGAAGGCGATTTCCAACCACCACACAATGATCGGTTTGATTCAAATATTTAAGAAACATAGTCTAAAAGATTACCACTCTAGCCTATAAGAAATAACTGGCAAACTAATACTAATTCAACTATCGATAATTATTTTTCTACCATCCATGGTTACTAACTTCTTCCTATATTTGAAAGGTTGCCAACTTATTTACCTACTAGGGATCCTCATATGTTATTGTTATTATCTAGGTTGAGCTTATGAAACTTCTATATTGCACATCTAATCTAAACATCTAGCTATATTATCATAACCATACTATTATCACTTTTGTATATGTCTCTTTTTACCTGACCAAGCTAAACGATACCTACCATTCTGTCAAATCCTAACTTCATGACTGATATGGCATAATAGTAAATAGGCTGGGTTAGGCTATGTTTGGGTTTTTCTTTTGGAGGGCCAATCTCTATACTAAAACTATCACTCTATTCTTGATCAAGTGAATACCATAAGGGCGTAATATAGTATGATCATATATTTATATCTATACTGAGGAGTCTACCCACCTTTGGTCATACTATCCCATCAAACACATGATGGCTTAAAATTTTATAACCCTTATATACTAGTTGCTAAAATCCATACCATTAGATACCTATGGCACATGGCATCTCTAATCCCTCCTATCTATCGTGCAATCAAAATACAATAAGCAAACTACTTACACTATAACTAAAGAATTCTCTGATAAATCCTATATAGCATGATCATTCGTCACTCCGAAATAAGGAGAGACGAGAAGCAATGACATGAGAAAGCAAGGAAAGAATAATCGAGAGCAAATACGAAGTTCAAGGACGTAGAATTTTTTTTAAAGAATTGTCAAGGCAATTGTGGATCAAGATTCCTAAGGGTTTAGTCATGTTCGCAGGCCCGCTCGATACAGTAACATAACCGAAATGGCTATCTCTACCTGCATGGGCCACCAAAAAATATGTAACGCCCCAGTCCCAAAATACGTAGGACTAGGATACGTATACATGCCAGCTATGCATCGAGAGGACTCTAGTCCAGCTTGAATACGTATAAGCTGTCTAATTGTTCTAGACCAGCTATATCTCAATCCACTAAATATCTGTAACAATAATGAATCAAGTGTAGTAAGGCTGATCAGACCATAATACACTGATTCTAGAATAGATAAATATGTTAGAGTGGATCCCTAATAACACATTTTTCATGAACAAGCTAGAAGAAAGTAGAAGCTTGTATAAGATAGGCTATAATGCAGCAAGAATCAAATATAAGACAAAATCTAAATACGGAAGAGAAAGGTAAATATCAACTAAATATACCTGCAATCTTGGTGTAGAAATCATCCTCCATCAGTATACCATATCTTCATCTAATACCTGGAGAGATCACCAGGTCCTCTGGGGACTAGCAAGACAAATAATATAGATGCCTATTGTACAGTAAATAAGATACAAGAAAATAAGAATAACAAGTAGAGGAAAGGATAACACATAAAGGAACTCTACAGATTATGACATATCATGAAAATATAATATTAATCATGGCTATAGGTGCATGTGATAAAAATTACAGCCCGGTGAGGCACTAACAGTCCTATAACAGGTACTCTATTGTAGCCCGAGGAGGCACTCGCAATAGAGGTATAGCCACGACTAAAAAAACATTCTTTTCTAAGGTACAAGGTGTTGACACAAAGTCACAGTCAACCAAATATTGATAACATTGACTAAATAATACTTGTGATAATTCAATACGATATACGACGACTACATCAGTTCAAGTAAGACGACAGCTCATTTTTGCAGATACGAGTCATTTTTCGAGTCTGTAGTTTTATATTTTATTGAGTCTAGAATGATTGTAAGCTGAGTTATGCTGGGCTCTTGAGACTCAACCCATAACCTATCCAAATCCATAAAGCTCTACATCCAAAATCAGCCCACAGGACCCTTGGACCCATTCTGTGCTCTGGATACAGAGTTCGGGCCGAACTCTGCCTCCACACAGAGTTCGGGCCGAACTCTGCCTCCACACAGAGTTCGGGCCGAACTCTGTCCCCTAAAAATTAGTACCCAAATTTTTAAGGCTTGCTGGTTGCTAGTTGTCCAATGGCCAAATATTTAAAAATTTCTACCAGAATTCTGGCCGAATTCTGCCTGATAAAACCCTATAAATAGGCCAAGAATTCTCTCATTTTTAATCATCCAATCTTCTCTTCTCTTCTCTCCTAAGCTCAATATAAGCCATACCCTTCTTCATCTACTAGCCACAAGTTTTCTAAGTCTCGAGTGCTCAGCATCTCTCAGTTAGGAGTCTTGTGCAAGAGTTCAAGAAGTAGCTTAGAAAATTCCAAGCATCGCCACTGCGATCCATTGTAAGAAGTTGACGTGCTCTTCTGAAGTAAAGGCATGGGGTGTAACTACTATTTCACAAATAGTGGATTTAATCCTGAGCTAGAGTTCTCAGGCCTGGACTAGTCCTCCACGAGGGAAACCAGGTTAAAATCGGTTGTGCTTGCGTATGCTCTCTTGCTCCTTATTTATTTTTCATATTTACTCTGATTAATTTTAGATTGTGAAAGATTTGAATTTTTTATTGACTATTATTACTAGAACTCTATTCACCCCCCTCTAGAGTTGTCATCTGTTCTTCAATTGGTATCAGAGCTCTGTTCTCTTTACAAGGACTTATATCCTAGAGCTGATCCATGGCAACCACACAATCTTTGATTTTCAATCACGGTGAAGGACAGTACACTCATATGCCTTCCCTATTTGATGGAACTAACTACACGTATTGGAAAACAAGAATGAGTTTTTATCTCAAGTCGCTAGACTTTGACCTGTGGACTATCGTCACTGACGGTTACAAAAAGCCCGCTAGGATAGTTGTCAATGGTGATCTTGTTGAAAAATCACATGACAAATATTCTGACGAGGAGAAGAAACATGCAAGTATAGACGCGAGAGCTATTAATGCTTTATTCTGTGCTATAGATAGGAATGAGTTCAACAGGGTATCTACATGCACCACATCTCACGAAGTATGGAAACTTCTAGAAGTGACGCATGAAGGAACCACCCAAGTCAAGGAATCAAAGATAAGCCGTCTCACTCAAGAATACGAGGCTTTCAAGATGAAGCCAAACGAGACGATCACGCAAATGTTCACAAGATTCCTCGACATCATCAACCCCCTGTCTTTGCTTGGGAAGCAATATTCAAATCATGAGAAGATTTGCAAGATACTTAGGGGGCTACCAAAAATTTGGAACCCTAAGGTGACAGCCATCATAGAAGGAAATGATCTCACAACCATGTCTATGGAGACCTTAATGGGAAAGCTAATGACTCATGAGCTTGACCTCAAGGACTTCGAAGAGCCTGCTCCTAAGGCTAAGGAGATCGCACTCAAAGCTCACCGACGGAGGGATGAACCCGAAGAGACGGATGATGACAACTCAGAAGATGATGATCAAGGCCTCATGGTTCGCAAGTTCAAAAGATTCCTTCGCTTCAATCGAAGAAAGAAGGAACCACAAGAAGATGGAGAAGAAGAGCCAACCTGCTACGGTTGCAAGAAGACTGGACACGTCCGAAAAGACTGTCCATTCTTGAAGAAGAGCAACCGCTATGAGAAGCCATACAAGAAGACCTCCTCAAAGAAATATGCCAACACAAGCACTTGGCATGAAAGCGAAGCTAGTGACTCCGAGGAAGAAAAGAACTCTCCTCAAGATAGAGCTAATGTGTGCCTAATGGCGACGTCCGACAAGGTATCAAACGAAACTCTTGACGACTTCACTTTTGATGAACTTGGCGATGCTTTCACAGATTTACTTAGTGAAAAAAGGTCATTGGTAAATACAAACATGCCAAGAACAAAATCAAAAGTCATGAAGTCGAAATACAAAGACTTTCTCTATTACTTGATAACATTAGAGACACTTCACCCACGGATGTCACTGATGAGGTATCTAAGCTTAAAATAAGCTTACATGATGCCGAAGCACGCATTGAACAACAAACACAAAAAATCACAACACTCAACACGGAGCTTGTAGAAGAAAAGAGCAGACACAAGATTGCTATTACCAAGATGCATGGTTTGAATGCTAAGATTACTGAATTACAAGCTGTCTCTAAGAAACTAGAGACTAAATTGGGAAAACAGGTTGCTCAACCTCAAACCCAATCATATGAGACACACACAAAGCATGACACCACTCATACTAGTCAACCACGTCATCCTCATACTGCTCACAAACATGCTTACATGTACACACACTTTCACAAAGGACACAAACCACATGCACATAGAAATAATCATCATATGCCACAAAAACATCATGCTACACATAGATACAATCATCACCATGTCGCACAAAGACACAACCAACATCACTCTATATATAGACAATATCATCATGCCATGCCATATAGACAATATCATCAAGCCATACCATATAGACAATATCACCATGCCACTCCACATAGTCATCATTACCATGCTGAATCTACATATCATCACGCTTCTCCTCATTATTCTATTTATAGACATCATCAGCATGCTCCTAATGTAAATAGGAATGCTACATGTACTTATTATGGTTTACATGGACACATTTCACCACAATGTAGAATTAGAAGATTAGTAGATAGAAAGATATATGCATGGTTTCCAAAAACTAACTTTTCAGGACCCTCAAGAACTTGGGTACCAAAGGTCACATCTACTCTTGATGTAGGTGGACCTTTCCTCCTCAACTAAGAGTAAGTAGATTCTCGATAGTGGATGCTCGTGGCATATGACGGGAGACGCAAATCTTTTCGCATCACTATCGATGAAGAGAGAAGGATATGTATCCTTCGGCAATAACCTAAAAGGTTATATTATAGGTAATGGTATTATTGGTTATCCTCCCTCTCCCGTAATAAAGGATGTCTGTCTAGTGACCGAGTTAAAGCATAACCTGCTCAGCATCAGTCATCTTGCTGACCATGGTTTTGACATTAACTTTGGACAAAACAAATGCCTTATTTATGATAGGTCAACAGGAGACATTGGCTTTGAAGGGGTAAAAGAGGACAATATTTATATTTTCTATTTGTCTATAGATACTAATAATGCAGGTAGATGCCTATATGCTCATAAAGATGAACGGTTACTATGGCACCAGCGTCTTGGTCATGCCAACATGGATATTATATCCAGGCTATCGACTAAGAAGCTAGTTAGAGGCTTGCCCGATATCACATTCAAAAAGGATACCGTATGTGCCGAATGTGAGTTGAATAAGGCATCCAAGTCATCTTTTTATTCCATAAACTCTTTAAGCACTACTAGACCCCTGCAACTACTCTATATGGATTTATTCGGCCCTAGTAGAGTAGCCAGTCTTGGTGGAAAACTCTATGCCTTTGTTACTGTTGATAACTTTTCAAGATTTACTTGGATTTTCTTTCTTACTTATAAAAGTGATGCTATTTCAGTTTTCAAGATTTTTGTCAAGAAAGTTCAAAATGAAAAAGGCTACATGATTACTCGAATCCGATGTGATCATGGAGGCGAGTTCGAAAATTCTGATTTTGAAAAGTTTTGTGATTCCAATGGTTTTGATCATGAGTTTTCTTGTCCAAGAACTCCTCAACAAAATGGTGTTATGGAGCAGAAGAATAGGACTCTTGGCGATATGGCTAGAGTTATGTTGAACAAATTTTTACTTCCGAAATATTTTTGGACTGAAGCTGTCAGTACAGCATGCCATATTTTAAATAGGGTACTTATTCGTCCTATTAAGAAGAAAACACCCTATGAGCTTTGGTTTGGGAGAACCCCAAATGTTTCTTATTTTAGAGTTTTTGGCTGTAGATGTTTTATCCTTAACACCAAAGACAACTTAGGCAAATTTGATGCCAAAGCTGACGATGGTATTTTCCTTGGCTATGCTGCCAAGAGTAAGGGATATAGAGTTTTTAACAAACGCTCATTAATTGTGGAAGAGTCCACAAATGTGACTTTTGATAAAGATAACAGTACAACAGCTACTCTTGATGATGATGTTGAGCCATCAACGTTTACTCCAATGAACACCACAATCGAAACAAATTCTCTGGAAAGCTTGCCTAAAAAATTCTCTTTCAAGCCATCACATCCAAAAAATTTGGTAATCAGCGAGGTTTCACGTAGAGTAACTACTAGATCATCATTAAGAGACTCTATTGCTAGCACTGCCTTTATTTCACAAATTGAGCCTAAAAACATTTTAGAAGCTTTCAATAATGAATTTTGGATTTCTGCTATGCAAGAGGAACTCAACCAATTCGAGAGGATCCAAGTATGGGAACTTGTTCCTAGATCGGCTAATCACTCGATTATTGGTACTAAATGGGTTTTTATAAAAGTGAATGAAGATGGTTCAGTCACACGCAACAAAGTTCGTCTAGTAGCCCAAGGATACAACCAAGAGGAAGGTATCGACTACGATGAGACGTATGCCCCTATTGCTAGATTAGAATCCATTCGGATGCTTTGTGCATTTGTAAATTTTCAAAATTTCAAATTATTTCAAATGGATGTTAAAAGTGCTTTCTTGAATGGTTTTAATAAGGAGGAAGTTTATGTAAAACAACCCCTGGCTTTGAAAATCATAAATTTCCCGACCACGTGTTCAATCTAAAGAAAGCGCTGTATGGCCTCAAACAAGCCCCTAGAGCTTGGTATGAACGGCTAAGCAATTTCCTGCTTGAGAAAGGTTTTTCAAAAGGGAAAATTGACACTACACTTTTCATAAAATCTTTTAAAGACAATATTCTTTTAGCACAAATATATATAGATGATATTATATTTGGTTCCACTGATGAAACTCTTTGTCAAGATTTTGCCTAGTGTATGCAGACCCAGTTTGAGATGAGCATGATGGGGGAGCTCAACTACTTTTCTGGGCTGCAAGTCAAACAAATGTCAAATGGAACCTTCATCTGTCAGTCAAAGTATACAAAGGACATGCTAAAGAAATTTGACCTTGACAACGCCAAACCAATCAGCACTCCTATGGCTACTTCAACTAAACTTGAACCAGATGATAGTGGCAAACCCGTAGATCAACGTAAGTATCGAGGTATGATAGGCAGTCTACTTTATCTTACTGCAAGTCGTCCTGATATTATGTTTAGCGTTTGCCTGTGTGCTAGATATCAAGCAAATCCTAAGGAATCACACATGACCGCGGTTAAGCGTATCTTTCGATACCTTAAGGGTACAGTTACAGTGGGCCTATGGTATCCCAAGTCAACATCATTTGACCTCATTGGTTACTCTGATGCTGACTTCGCCGGATGCAAGGTCGACCGTAAAAGTACGAGCGGTACGTGTCATTTATTAGGAAAAGCTTTAGTCTCTTGGTTTAGCAAGAATCAGAATTCTGTCGCACTATCCACAACATAAGCTGAATACATCGCAGCTGGGCGTTGTTGTGCACAAATTCTATGGATGAAGCAAACCCTTGAAGACTATAATCTATCTTTCATGCATATTCCAATCTTTTGTGACAACACTAGTGTTATAAATTTGACTAAGAACCCCATTTGTCACTCACGCACGAAGCACATTGAAATTCGTCACCACTTTTTGCGTGATCATCAGCAAAATGGCACGATTAACTTAGAATTTATTGACACTGATCATCAGTTAGCAGATTTCTTCACAAAACTATTATCCGAAGAGCGCTTCAATTTTTTTTGTCGTGAACCTGGAATCTTAGATGAAGCTGTTATAAATTAAGATAAACCTGCGTAAATATCGAATATATCTTGATTCTATTATGATGAACTTGCTATGGGTACAAGCCGAAAGGGTCCTTCTGACAACAAGGCGTAAAAGCCTAAGCGACACGGTGCACTAGTCCTCAGGACTACCGCTAGCTGGGATCCGGCCCCTGCAGCTAACCCATGGCAGCTTCAAAATATTGAATTATGATATAATTCCTTGTTTATTATATGGTTCATTTTCATTTATCACATGCTGAAACACTATTATTTCAATTTTATATTGCTGCTTCAGACTCAATTTCTATTATTCTTTTGTTTACTAATTGGGTCTTTCCTATCTCTATACTCATATCTTATATCGGTTTGTCTATTACTTAACCAATATTTTTCTTGTTTTCTGCCTGATTCCTGTTCTGTGACCAGGACCCGGAATTCGGGCCGAACTCTGCTCCTAGCAGAATTCAGGCCGAATTCGGCCCAACTGTTCCAGAACCGGGAACAGCCCCAGCCGTTGATCAAACTATTGATCCAATGGTCATTATTTCACCCGACCAAGAGAAACCCTTTCCCTATATTCGGTTTCTCTTTCATCTCCTTCCTTCTTACCACCTTTCCACCTTCTCAAACACAATTCTATCAAAACCCTAACCCTACTTTCTTCTCTTTTATGCTCCATTCTTCCCCAAACTCAAGGAGAAGGCTTATTTTTTAATTCTCTTCCATAGTTCATCACTAGTTTAAGGTATAATTCCTTACTTTTCTATATCTCAATTTCTTTTATTATCTATTATGTTATGGCCCCTCGTCTGTTCAACCGCGAAAAGAGACTTCGGACAGAGGGAGCATCCTCGTCGAATGCTCTTCCACGCGTTGAGCCGCCCGTTGTACCACCCGTTGTACCGGCCATTGAACAACAAATCCATCCGTTGTTCAATCCTACTTGTCCCAATGATCCAAACACTTACGATGATCGAATTTTTGTATCACTAGACGCCTCTAATGATTGGTTTAGTAATTTTCGGACACGTCCAGTATTTGCGGGACACCCCATCAACTTTATCATTTTCTCACAATATGATGCACTATTTCATGACCTTTGTCTTGATGAACTCGTTACTTCTAATTCGGTCATTTATCGTAGTGCCATTCAAATATTTTACTGCAACTTGACCCATGATGACACTCATATCTATTCACGAGTTGCGGGAATTGATATATCCTTTGATGATTTTGAACTGGCCGAATATCTTGAGCTTCAAGATCCTAATTCTTGGGAAAAGCTTGTTGAAGCTAGATCCTTTATCTTTCCCGAAGGGACTTTACTAGAGAGCTTCAAGGACGACCTGTGTAGCCCTAACACATGTCCTCGTAAGCTCTTGGCAAAAATCCTCAATCCTTATTTCTATGAGCTTCATCGGATCATTTTTAATACCATTCTACCCAAAGCAGGTTCTACCGATGAAGTCACTTATTTGAGATCTCAGTATTGTACCATCTCTACTTCTATGTTCCCTTTAACCTTTCACGCACAATAATGGATTGGATGATCAACTGTAGGAAGAAACCAAGATCTTTGGTTTATGCATTATACCTTCCTATGATCTTTTGTGCGTTCCATGTACCCCTTGATGAGTGTCCATTCTTACCTGTCCCTGCCTTCCTCTCTAAGGCAAGGAGGCTTCAGGTGGCCATCGGCTCACCAGTAGTGTCTGAGCATTCTGATGATGAGCCAGAGGCCCCTCCTCTCGGACAGGATCCTCCTCCTCCTCCGGCCACTCTTGAGTCTCTTCAGGCCATGCTCCGAGATCGCTTCACTTTGGAGGACAATCGATGGACTCAGCTAGACTATCAGACTACCTTACAGATGAGTGCTATCAGCAACTCGCTGCATGATATTTGGTATTCCATGTCTCGTCATCCTTCCATGCCTATTCCTATGGAGCGAGACCCAGGTCATGAGGGATTCTGTATCGATGACCCTTGGGTTCGTCGCTACATGGATCCGGATGCGGCTTTTGTGGACCCACGTTGCTCCTTTACCGATGCTTCGGATGACGTCGGGCCCTCTCATGCTCGATGATGGATATGCACTACTTGTGATGCTGCTACTGTGGATTTTAGATTATATTTATGCATTTTGCTTTAGTTATTTTTATGTACTTGATTTGTAGTAGACTTTTTATGAGTTGTGCTTTTGAGACTTTGGCAGTACTATTATCAGTTTCTATGTCATTATGACTCTTGGTTATTATCTTAGTTTATATGCAGTTTCTTCTCTTTTTGATGTGTTTGCCAGTTATTCTTTAAATATCTCATATTGCTAAATGCCAAAAGGGGGAGATATGTGTATATTCTGTTCTGTTTCTTGGTTTATATGTGCTTTTTGAAGAATATTATTAACAGGCCAACAAGATTCACAGCATTGTTTATGGGGGAGCTATTCTTAAGCTCGGCACTAATTATGGGGGAGCTATGTCGTTATATGTGTCCAGGTATGGATATTGAATATACAATTATTATTTTGTCAATTATCAATATGGGGGAGATTGTTGACACAAAGTCACAGCCAACCAAATATTGATAACATTGACTAAATAATACTTGTGATAATTCAATACGACACACGACGACTACATCAATTCAAGCCAGACGACAGCTTATTTTTGCAGATGTGAGTCATTTTTCGAGTCTGTACTTTTATATTTTATTGAGTCTAGAATGATTGTAAGCTGAGTTATGCTGGGCTCTTGAGACTCAACCCATAACCTATCCAAATCCATAAAGCTCCACATCCAAAATCAGCCCACAGGACCCTTGGACCCATTCTGTGCTCTGGAGACAGAGTTCGGGCCGAACTCTGCCTCCACACAGAGTTCGGGCCGAACTCTGTCCCCTAAAAATTAGCACCCAAATTTTTAGGGCTTGATGGTTGCTAGTTGTCCAACGGCCAAATATTTGAAAATTCCTACCAGAATTCTGGCCGAATTCTGCCTGATAAAATCCTATAAATAGGCCAAAAATTCTCTCATTTTCAATCATCCAATCTTCTCTTCTATTCTCTCCTAAGCTTAATATAAGCCATACCCTTCTTCATCTACTAGCCACAAGTTTTCTAAGTCTCGAGTGCTCAGCATCTCTCAGTTAGGAGTCTTGTGCAAGAGTTCAAGAAGTCGCTTGGAAAATTCCAAGCATCGCCACTGCGATCTATTGTAAGAAGTTGACGTGCTCTTCTGAAGTAAAGGCACGGGGTGTAACTACTATTTCACAAATAGTGAATTTAATCCTGAGCTAGAGTTCTCAGGCCTGGACTAGTCCTCCACGAGGGAAACCAGGTTAAAATCGGCTGGGTTTGCATATGCTCTCTTGCTCCTTATTTATTTTCCACATTTACTCTGATTAATTTTAGATTGTGAAAGAGTTGAATTTTTTATTGACTATTATTACTATAACTCTATTCACCCCCCTTTAGAGTTGCCATCTGTTCTTCACAAGGAAGTCAAGTCTATCTAGTCATGTCAAAGTCAAGTACGAGTCAAACAGGTCATAAAAATATGGTATAGTCACAGTAGTATTATCACTAGACTTTAACAAAATAAGAAAGATAGAAAAGTAACATAGAAAATAAGTAACAGTCTACGTGCACGTGAAACTAGAAAATAACCATGTCATGAAGCAAGAGAAATATGTAAACAAGCATGAAAGAATGAAAATATAGAAAAGCATGAAAGTACTATAAATTTTGGCAAGGTGTACTTGCCTGGAGCTTTGTCCAATCTGTGCGGAGAGTGTAGAACCAAAATCTATCCGAACCATCCATGAATGAATGAATCATACTTCGTGCAATATCTACCAACCCAAATCATTAACAAATATGCATTATTTACTAAATACAATTATGACTAACCACTCCTACCTAAAAAGCTTGGGTCGTTCTAAGTCGTGTAATACCTATGTTACATAAACCATTTTATTAATCATACCACCTAGAGCTAGGTTATACTAATCTCTATGATCACTATTCGTTAATATTATTGATTACAAACTCTAGCTTCAAATATTATGTTTGCATCTCATAATTCATATAGCGAAACCAATATCACACAAATCGAGATAAGACGATTAACCACAAGGTTAACAATCTTGTCTTGGCGATCCATACGGTCGCTTTGTAAATTTTAGCGGTGTGAGATCACTAGATTTGACGGATCTCAGTTTAAACGCTCGAATTCCGAAATACGAACATAATATAAATTAATAACTTACTATATATGTACTTACCATATATAGACCTTAATAATATATTTATACCAAAACTAGTCATATTGACTACTCTATTTAATATAACATATATAGTATTAAATCTGCATATAAAAGTAATATATTATTAACATAAAATATCACTTTTAATTCTGAAAAATATTTACAGATATTATATAATAATAAACAATATATTTTATACATAGAAAAATATTTGTACAAGATTTGTATTGATTCTACAATATTATTCCTAGACTTGGTTTGCAATTTGAGGCTCGAAACAATAAATGTTTAAAAATATTAAATTCTACAAAAATTTCAAAAATTAGTTAAAAAAGTATTTATAATGTTAAATCTTGCACAACATAAAGTTCAATATGGTTTCATAGAATTTTGACACTTTTGGACACAAGAAAAGCAAATAATTTCGTAGTTCGGTGACATGGTAAATGTCATTAATTTTTAAAAATAGAAAACTGATACAAAACCTATCCTATAGATATGCGTCAGAATATCAACGTCTAGATTCTGGATAAAAAAATATAAGATGGTTAGAAACTAACCTTAGATAGCTAAAAATAGCTCGCAACCATATTTGTCAGTTCTGGATACCCTGTTATAGAATCAATGCCACGGGCAAACCGCTTGGAACTAGGGGATCCGGCGATCAGAGGTTCGATTAGACACACAAAGATAACTCCCAGATTTTGTTTGAAGTAAAATAGATGAGAAAAAGTTGATAAAATCTCATCTACAAGTTGACTAACCTACTGTGATGAATTCAGCACTAATTCAATCGACTTCGGGTGCCTTCTGCACCTTATATCGATCAAATTAGGGCTGAGGCTCCTTGGGAAGGTGTTGGGGTATTAGGGTGCGTATCCTAGGGTCGAGATGAAGGTGGTAGGAGGGTTGAAAGATGTCTGGGTGATGAGTTTCTGTGGGGTGGAAAGAAAAGTGCAAAAATAGAAATGAAATTGGAGGGTTTTAATAGAGAAATATATAAAATAGTGTACATAAATCCTAGATGGAAGGATTCACGTAAGGTGAAAGAAGTTGGGGTGGAGTAGGATTTGGTTTGGTGGGATTTGATTGCATATTCTAAAAGATACACCAATTCTATCTCATAGGATTTAAATTGGTTCCAAAATAAGAAAGTAGTTATAGGATTTGATTAATTTGGCTGCATACTAATCCAGAAAAATCAATCTAAGATATGTCTAATAGGTTAGGATACCCTAGGACAGGCTCTAGGGTCTCTAGTTGGACTAGTTTTGGGTCGGTAGAATTTTTGTGATCGATTTGAGTCCAATATGTCTATAGTTTCGACTTGTGCGCCACTTAAGATAAACTAGCACATGGGAACTCAATTGAGTGGCACACCAATGACATGTACATAGTAGGCTCGAAATAGCTCAAAACCATATATTGGGTCAAATGATTTGGATCTAAGTTAGGCCTTAATTGCTAATTGGAAAGCTAGTCAAATTTTACGGTAGAGACTAAAATGACTATTTTACCCCAAAAGTTGTACATAAAAAATATAGTATAAGTAACACGTCTGGATGGGACATGATATATGAAACTGAAGGTGGACTCGTCTAGGATACAATGATAGGATAGATTTGAGAAGTTGATAATTATTGTGCTTCAAAAATTCAAACTACGAAAAAGTACATCTATAGTCATAATTAAAAATAAAAATCTATTTTAAAAAAATAAAAAACATATAAAGTAAGTATAGAAATAATTCTAAAAACAATCATTGTCCTTACAATATGACATGGGGACTAAAGGAGTATTCAATATCTAAACTATCAGTATTATGGTATGGTCTCAAATATTCAAAAGACAGTTACATCAAGATAATGGACTAATACATGATTCAATAACTGAAACACATGTTTTTGACTGAACAAAAGGGTGATGGAGATATTTGGGAACGTGAAAACTAATACATTATATTGGGACTGGATGTCAAACATCTAGTGAATAGACATAACAGAGCTATGGGGGCTAATGTTCTATTTCGAAGGGACTGGACAATTAAATGTGGGGATAGGACAGATGAATGTAATTGTATACATGTTAACTAATGGCAGTACACTAGAACATTATGGATGCAGTGAATTAATATGGCCAATGCCTCAAATCAGTCATGGATGCTATTATATATCTGAGTCTGAACCTATATGTGAGCAGGGACTTATCAAATAAGCAGAACAAAGGTCACTGCTAGGACTGAACAGATGAAAAACTGTACCAAAAGTTTAGTATGAACTGAACTAATGGTAACCCTCAAACCATTACCTACATTTAAATGATGCTTGACATGCACATGGGAGCTGAAACATATATGCAGTGACTGAATAATGTATCTTGGACTGACATCAAGTGATATAGGAAATGGACCCCTTTAATGCAGTGAATGAACATTACAAATGGAAAATTGTTATGCAAGGGATAAATGACTTAAATGATAGGTGGACTGATAAGAATTTAACCATGTTAATACCATGGGTCACTCATAAAGAGACTGAGCAACCAGGTAGTGGATGGATACAATACATGGAATGGGACATTTGGTTGTAGTGAATTGGAACAATATAGACCATGGTGTAAATAAAATATCAGTGAGATGGACTGAACTTGTAATCCCCCTTCCTAAAATTTTAATATATTTTATTTTATTTTAATAGAATTGTGATTTTTAGAATTTTATAAATATTTAGTTAATTAATTATTATCGAAGGCCCTAAGTCATGGTTAAGATTGGAGTGCAAGATGACTAGAAATCATGGCACGAATAGTATATTGGCGTGCTTCGACTAGTGTATTAGACATGGTTGGAAAGGCCGAGCCATAAATGTGTCCCAACTAGGAAAATCAGGCCAAGTTGTGACATGACTCCTATAATATTTAATTATTTATTATAATTAAGATTATTGACTCTTAGGAGGCTCGATTGTAAAAATGTAGTCCGAACTGGACCCGAACCGAGCTCGAGCCCATGTAGGCATGTAGCGAGACCAAAGACACCATGTAGACCTATTTTTTCTATATGCACAGTTAGTATTTTATCTTAGGGATTTACAAATATTACTAAATACTTGTTTACGTACAATATAGGAAGTCTTAAATATTTATATGGCTTTTAGGTTACGTGCACGATTTCTTGTCGACAATTAAAGTAGGAGTACAATGTGTCACTCAATATTATACATATTAAGGTTATGATAGTTGTCATTATGATTATTATGAATATTGTTATTGTTATTATTACTATTATTGTCATTATTGTTGTGGTTAATAAATAATATAATTTATTATTAGTTATTTGTTAAATCACTAGTAAGTGGATTTGTACATATATATGTACAAAATTCTTATGCATAAACTATACCCTAGGAAAATATTATTAGGATTTTGGTTTTATTGGATATCCATTAATATATGGAAAAATATATGATATACATAAATAGATATATAGATATGTATAGATATATATATACAGTTATATAGAAATATAAGGACATATATGGAAATACATAAAGTTATATATATATATATATATATATATATATATATATATATATATATATATATATATATATATATATAGGATATACATATAGTTGTACATATAAAGTTACAAAGTAAAAAGAAATAGGAAAAAGAAAAAGAAAAAACAAGAAGAGAAAAAAACAATAATTGGAAACCAAACCCCCCCCCCCAAGCTCGGCCAGCCATCCCAGGCCCATCAGTACAAAGCCGAGCCCGAGTGAAACTCGCGTATATGTATCAATAGAGAGAGAAAGAGATCGAGAAAAATGCATCAAAACCCTAACCTTAACCCGCGCCCAGACCTGGAGACTTCCTCGCGCCACCATGGAGGACTAATCGGCCGGCCAAAGCGCCGCAAGGCCGACTGTGCGCACGACCATGCCAAAGAGCAATGGCAGCAGCAACAATACCAAGGGGCCGATTTTACAGTGGCATTTTGTCACGCTCGGTCGACCAATGGTCGATCAGTCTTTTGCGGTACATAGCTAACCTATACGACCACAATTGCCTTCAATTAGATTTATTTGTCTTTTGCTAGATTTCTCGTAGGATCGACACGAAGTCGACCCAAAATCTGTTAAAAACAGAGCATGTAAAACAGTCCCAACCTCTTTTTGGAAACTAGATTTTGAGCAAACCACCTAGTGTTTCCGAGAACTAATTAAATACAGTTACAGACAATATAGAGCATTGCAATGTAGTTTGCAGGAGTCGTTTTCATAGACTATGCGTCGTGAAATCAGTTCTCTAAAATTCAGAAAAACAGTCTTCAAAATAATATAAATTTTAGGACAACTTTCGATACGACGTGCGTCATGCTAAACTGGACGATATGGTCGCGAAACGAAAGCATCGAAAGGTGCGTATCGGCTTCGTGGACGTGTGGGATTTGATGGAATTCAAATTGGTTGCGTGTGTACGACGAATTTGATGCGTATCTGTCAAAATTCACTGTATCGGCCTCTTTGCAAATTTCTCAATTACTTTGTGCACGTTCGTCAAATCGAGAAAACTTACGCCAACAGGACCTTATCGTTTTTTTGGTCCTGTATGTGTCACGCCCCAGAACCATAATACTGGAGATCGGAGGAAAAACAAAGCCAGCTACGTATATCAAGGTATGCCAGTACCCTAATATACGATCAAAGCTGTCTAGAAGACAAGTGGGTGGACTCTAGCATGCCACTGACAACTCCTAAGGTCGAACAAATCTTATCTCAATCCAATCAACACAAGAAGCAATAAAGAGTAAATCATATATGAGATGGGTAAGGCATCCCAAACACAAGTACATACATAATCATGAGAGCTGACATAATAAAAGATATATTTACTGACTATAAAAAGTTACGTAAATGTACAACTAGCAGCTGTCCAGAATATATATCCACGCCGTACTAAGACGGAGGGAACAAAACCCAAAAACAAAGACTAACAAATATCCTTGGCTAATACACCACAAAATGAAAGTGTAAGATAAAGTGGGAAATATAGATAACCCACTCACTAATCCATGTCGGTCCTCTGAGTGCGAACCATCCGGAGGAGAAGACGGTAGATCCTCGTAATCAACTATGGAACCTGGCCATACAAAACCAGTGGGGTCAGGCCCCAAATAGCAAGTACCATAAGGAAGGCTCGAGGTGAACGACAAAGTCCAACAACAACATAATGACAGAAATAAATAAATATGGGTCGAGACTAGTGCGGTACCAATGTACGTATCTCGAGAATATAAATAACTGAATGGAAATATTGAACCATATAGCAATAGAGAACAATAAGCCAATGAGCAACAAGGGACTTAGGAACTACTAGAAATCGGAGCCACAACCCTTAAACCAAACAAGGACCAGGGTTGCATATCTTTTCCCTAGCAGAACATAGCCTCTGGCCACTCATCGACATAAGAGCATATAAAGTAATGCACAACCAAAAGTGCACGACCAATCATACCCACGGCTTGCTATCATTAACTAGCTAAGGTTATCACAATCCTAATTACTAGTATGCAAGTTGAGGATTTTTGCAACAACCGGATTGCAGATACCCGGATGTCCAGGGGTACGAGTATACATCTATTGCCCAACAAGACTGCTGGCAGATGAAACGTGTCTTGACTTGTAACATGAACAACCATATCATGTACTTGTAAAAGAAAATATATAACTGACAGCACCGTAACCCGGCATGACATGTGACTCGATCGTGTATCAATACGTGCAAACTTGGTAGGTCATGGAGCCCTTGCCTAGCAGGGTTGGGCCAGGCCTCATGGGGCCCTTGGAGCTCGGGTTTGGTAGTACGAATTTCCTCCTACAATGATCAAATTGAATTTTACTAGTCATTTACCTTATCATATTCATGTCAAATTCTTAAGTCGTGGACACTCAAGAATTTTCTAAGATGACGTGTGTTATGTACGAGTAATTCGTAAGTTATCACTTATGAACATCCCCGTACTAACATCACGTGATACACGGAAAAATATTCACACTCGATTGTCCAGTGCCAAGATACAATAGATTAACATTTAACAAGCTATATCCACGGTGTCAAGAAAGAACATGTACTCATATCTCGGGTCTAGAAATCAATAAGAAAATCAAGTCATGAGTGCGCTACTACGAACCACTATCAAGAATTTGGACATATACGAAAATCATGAGCACACCATGATAGGCTACTATCAATCAATATACAGCTAGACAATAAATCTACTTGACATAAAATTGGAAAAGACACGATAATACATGTCATGGCATGTAAGAAGAAATCAATAGAAAAATATATCAGGGCATGTGGGAAGAAATTAATCAAGATAAGTACATGACATAAAATAATTCATGAAAATATATTAGTGTCAAGTGTATATAGGGTGTACAATCATTCTCTAACTATACAAGGTCATATAATCATGTTAAGAGTCCATTACAATCGAGAAAATATCAAAAACAGACAAAAACGGACAAATACATCCTAAAACGGCATACCGACGGTATACGACGGTATACCGGTGGTATTTCGGCCTAAAGATAGAAAGTTTCTAGTGTAAAAATTGGCATACCTTCGGTATACTACGGTATACCGTCGGTATTCTGATCTTCCAAACAGCAACAAAATTTAGATTTTTGCCAAAACTTGTTTTGGCCATAAAAACTTCATTTTAAATTGAAATTCTGATTTTTAAAAGTCAAAATTGTATAGAATTGAATTCCCTACAACATGGAAGTATTAGTTTTCACAAATTAAAGTATCTGATAGATCAATACCTCAAAATACTCAAAAATCACATCTAGAAACTCAGATCTACGTAATTCTACCGATCAAAACCAAAAGTGCTATATACTAAAGATGTTAACAATTTAGAGGAGCATATTATAGAACAATAAAACTTTAATTTCTATAGAAAACAAATATATAGCATGGTCATGTCATTTTTGAGCAAGATGTACTTGCCTAGGGTTAAGTTCCAAGCCTAATCTTCTACTCCACCACCAAGAGGGGCACAAAACTACACTCTAGGCGTCAAGGCCAAGCTTCTATGTAAACCCCAAAGGAGGAGAAGAGAAGATGAATAAAGAGAGAGGGTGGAGAGAATGAAAAGAGAGAAGAGAGAGAAAATAACAGGGTATATATAGAAGGGGTGAATTAATCGTGATCGTTGGATCGTGATCCATGTCAAAATATAGATCAATCCTAGCCATTGAAAGAAAACCAATTATCCAATGGATAATAGGATGCATCGACACTATTAACGAAAATATTTAAATGCCATTCATCAAAATATCTAAATACTATTCACAAAAATATCAGAAATAATATTTATGAAAATATTATAAATCAAAAATATCTAAAATATGGAAAATTTGTCCGGACGGTATGCCATCGGTATACACCGATAAACCGTCGGTATGCCGGTTAAGGAGAAATTTATAATTTGGGAAAAATTTAAAATATTCCGAAAACCAAGAAAATACGAAATACAATACAAAATACGTATCCGTATATAAATTCCAATACTGTGAGACGAGTCTCACAACTCACCACAACTTAGAAAAATTCCATCATCAGAATTTCCTAAAGCCAGTCGAGCAAAAATACACATACTAAAATAATGTAAAATCATAACACATCAAAAGAAAATATCCCGTGTACAAGTGATATTTGAGATACAAAATTTAAATAAATATAGAAAATAATAAATACATACATATATAATACAAGAAAATAAGGTATATGGAATAATATACCCCTGAGTCAGTTGAGTAGGGATTCGTCCTCGCTTGCCCACGTGACTCACAAAGTGGATAAGGGTCAAGTCTCGAAGTAAGTCGGTACCAACGACTCAGTCGAAGACATGACTCTAATCCAGGATACACCTACGTAGTCGGGATATATGATAGATATCGTGTATCACGAGATACAGAGGCAGATGTGTGGTACGTGAAACTGGAGTTCACTCGTCGAATATGTCAAGTCGACCATCGCATTCCGGGTATGAATGGAATACAAGGCCGTCAACGGAACCCAAGAATAAAAATGACTGAAGGAACACCTCAGAAGCTTACTAACAGTCTGATTGCCCTCAACCAATATCTGCTCAATGGTAACAAACTATCACTGTCTATGCATCGGGACTGATGCTCTTACCTACTGCTGATTTTGTCTGACTTACTGGACCTGGGCAAACTGCGTCGGATGCTGACATTAAATCTGCTGAGACCGCGTCGGAAGGAGGTGCTGAACATGGTATCGGGCTGACTTTATTAGCTGAACTGACTGGAGTAAAGTGAATCGAGCAGCCACCAGATGCCGAGATGGTACTGGTACCTGACTCTGTGGAGGCGGGATCTGATGCCGACATACTGCCTGAACCAAGGAAGAAGATGGAGCAATAAAATCCTCGAAAGAAATAGATAAGAAGGTTGGGCGTCCCTGAATGATAAGGACACGTGATATCAAAAGGGACAAGAATAGAGCAAAGACATATCAAGCATGTTCACAGTTCAAGGAAAACGAGATGATGCAATCAGCAAGAGGAGATCAAAAGAAGACAAATATAGGATTGAGATTCTAACTAGATGAATCCCCCACAAGTCTGAAGATGGACCTGCATGGGCCACCAAAAAACCCTGTCACGTCCCAGAACCAGAATACTGGAGATCGGGGACAAAACAAAGCCAACTACGTATATCAAGGTACGCCAATACCCCAATGTACGATCAAAGCTGTCTAGAAGACAAGTGGGTGAACTCTAGTATGCCACTGACGACTCCTAAGGTCGAACAAATCCCATCTCAATCCGATCAACATAAGAAGCAATAAAGAGTAAATCATATATGAGATAGGTAAGGCGTCCCAAACACAAGTACATACATAATTATGAGAGCTGACATAATAAAAGATATATCAACTGACTATAAAAAGGTATGTAAATGTACAACTAGCAGCTATCCAGAATATACATCCACGCCATACTAAGACGGAGGGAACAAAACCCAGAAACAATGACTAACATATGTCCTTGGCTAATACACCACAAAATAAAAGTACAAGTTAAAGTGGAAAATAAAGGTAACCCACTCGCTAATCCATGTCGGTCCTCTGAGTGTGAACCATCCGGAGTAGAAGACGATAGATCCTTGTGATCAACTATGGAACCTGGACATGCAAAACCAGTGGGGTCAGGCCCTAAATAGCAAGTACCAAAAGGAAGGCTCGAGGTGAACGACAAAGTCCAACAACAATACAACAACATAATGACAGAAATAAATAAATATGGGTCGAGACTAGAGCGGTACCAATGCACGTATCTCGAGAATATAAATAACTGAATGAAAATACGGAACCATATAGCAATAGAGAACAATAAGCCAATGAGCAACAAAGGACTTAGGAACTACTAGAAATTGGAGCCATAACCCTTAAACCAAACAAGGCCAGGGTTGCAGATCTTATCCCTAGCAGAACTCAGCCTCTGGCCACTCATCGACATAAGAGCATATAAAGTAACGCACAACCAAAAGTGCACGACCAATCATTACCTACGGCTTGTTATCGTTAACTAGCTAGGATTATCACAATCCTAATTACTAGTATACAAGTTGAGGATTTTCGTAACTACCTGACTGCAGATACCCGGATGTCCAGGGGTACGAGTATATATCTATTGCCCAATAAGACTGCTGGCAGATTAAATATGTCTTGACTTGTAACATGAACAACCATATCATATACTTGTAAAAGAAAACATATAACTGACTGTGCCGCAAACCGGCACGACATGTGACTCGACCGTGTATCAATACGCACAAACTTGGTAGGTCATGGAGCCCTTTCCTAGCAGGATTGAGCCAAGCCTCATGGGGCCCTTGGATCTCGGGGTTGGTAGTGGGAATTTCCTCCTACAATGATCTATTTGAATTTTACTAGTCATTTACCTTATCATATTCATGTCAAATTCTTAAGTCGTGGACACTCAAGAATTTCCTAAGATGTCGTGTGTTATGTACGAGTAATTCATAAGTTATCACTTACGAACATCCCTGTACTAATATCATGTGATACACGGAACAATACTCACACTCGATTGTCCAGTGCCAAGATGCAATAGATTAACATTTAACAAGTTATATCCACGGTGTCAAGAAAGAACATGTACTCATATCTCGGGTCTAGAAATCAATTAGAAAATCAAGTCATGGGTGCGCTACTACGAGCCACTATCAAGAATCTGGACATGTACAAAAATCATGAGTACGCCATGACAGGCTACTATCAATCAATGTACGGCTAGACAATAAATGTACTTGACATAAAATTGGAAAAGATACGGCAATACATGTCATGGCATGTAAGAAGAAAACAATAGGAAAATATATCATGGCATGTGGGAAGAAATTAATAAAGATAAGTACATGACATAAAATAATTCATGCAAATGTATTAGTGTCAAGTGTATATAGGGTGTACAATCATTCTCTAACTATACAAAGTCATCTAATCATGTTAAGAGTCTACTACAATCGAGAAAATATAAAAAACGGACAAATACAGCCTAAAACGGCATACCGGCGGTATACGATGATATACCGGCGGTATTTCGGCCTAAAGACAGAAAGTTTCTGGTGCAAAAATTGGCATACCTTCGGTATACTACGGTATACCGTCGGTATTCCGATCTTCCAAACAGCAACAAAATTTAGATTTTTGCAAAAACTTGTTTCGGCTATAAAAACTTCATTTTAAATCGAAATTCGGATTTTCAAAAGTCAAAATTGCATATAATTGAATTCTCTATAACATGGAAGTATTAGTTTTCACAAATTAAAGTATTTGATAGATCAATACCTAAAATACTCAAAAATTACATCTAGAAACTCAAATCTACGTAATTCTACCGATCAAAACCAAAAGTGCTTTATACTAAAGATGTTAACAATTTAGAGGAGAGTATTATAGAACAATAAAACTTTAATTTCTATGGAAAACAAAAATATGGCATGATCATGTCACTTTTGAGCAAGATGTACTTGCCTAGGGTTAAGTTCCAAGTCTAATCTTCTACTCCACCACCAAGAGGGGCACGAAACCACACTCTAGGACTCAAGGCCAAGCTTCCATGCAAACCCCAAGGGAAGAGAAGAGAAGATGAATGAAGGGAGAGGGTGGAGAGAATGAAAAGAGAGAAGAGAGAGAAAATGAGAGGGTATATATAGAAGGGGTGAATTAATCGTGATCGTGATCCATGTCAAAATCTAGATCAATCCTAGCCATTGAAAGAAAACTAATTATCTAATGGATAATAGGATGCGTCGATACTATTCACGAAAATATCTAAATAATATTCATCAAAATATCTAAATACTATTCACGAAAATATCAGAAATACTATTCATGAAAATATTATAAATCAAAAATATCTAAAATATGGAAAAACTTTTCGTACGGTATACAGTCGGTATACACCGATACATCGTCGGTATGCCGGTCAAGGAGAAATCTATAATTTGGGAAAAATTTAAAACATTCCAAAAACCAAGAAAATATGAAATACAATACAAAATACGTATCCGTATATAAATACCGATACTGTGAGACAAGTATCATAGTATGCAAGTTTGGTCCGATTCTGAGACAGTTGATCGGATCACCGTTTTATGGGCCCCACGATCTGACTCAACGGACAATTTTGTTTATGGTCCACCGGAATCCAACTTTCGACATACGGTAGGGTTCATATCGAAAACTCGGACCCGTAGACATGTAGTTTGACAAATTTAGAGACCATAGACTCTGGCACGCTTTTCGCTACAAAGCGAGTCCAACGGTAGATAACGTTTTTGCCCAAAATTACCATTTTGTCCCTGTATCCAGAATTGGACTTAAAGACAGGAAATTGTAGCTAATTTGACTATTCTGAAAATATTGGTAATGTCTATTTCAGCATCTGGAGACTTTTGTACGTGTTTGACTGTTGTGGCTCAGTGAGTAGTATAGTATTACATGCTTTACCAGCTAAGGACCTCAGGCAAGTGCACTTTCTGATTGCTTTCGATTCATAATAGTTTCCATTTCATGTTTTTACATATGCTCTCTTGCTTGATGACACATTGTCACACGGATTAGTATCATAG
Source organism: Iris pallida (assembly GCA_029216955.1). Taxonomy (NCBI): domain Eukaryota; kingdom Viridiplantae; phylum Streptophyta; class Magnoliopsida; order Asparagales; family Iridaceae; genus Iris; species Iris pallida. Next base: position 14,896,652 of record JANAVB010030220.1, read on the forward strand.
ATTTTTTATATTTTTTGACTGTCATTTACATGGTTACATGCTTACGACTTGATTCCATGAGTACTAGCTCGGCAGGAAAATATCTTAGTAAACGTATGAACTACCTATTCCATCCCCAAAATGTCTATTCTTGACTGTTAGCAGCTGCATACTACACGTACAGGGTGCCAAATTTACCCCTTAGTCGTTCACACGTCGAAATTGATATTTCAACACACGTAGACAGTTCTTATTCCAGTTATTTCATCTTGATTTTTACCACTTGCCATGGCATCCTAGTTACATGTTTTTCTTCAGTTGATACATCTTGTTGTAGAGTTACCCGCTTGCTTTCTAGACATGCCATGATATCATTTACTAGCTAGTTCATTTCATATATGTTATTTACATGTCTTGCGAATTCTATTGTGTTTTCGATTTGCTGTCGGTTTGTGTGCTTGTTCCATTCCTGACTGGAAAAAAATATTTTTTAGGTTAGCCACGACCACTCTTAGCATTCGGAAGACATGGGTATGCTGAGGTCAACCTAGATAGTTGAGTTAGTTATCTTTTTATTTTGTGAGACAATGTATTTTCTAGCAAATATAAACTTGTAAAAACTTGTAAAGTTGTTTTAGTTTTGTGAATGAGCAATAAATATTATATTTTATGATTTTGAGCACCTTGGCCATGACAACGTTCTACCGCCGACTTTACGGCGTAGGCTGGCTTGGATATGCATTCGCATCCGTATAAAAATAAAAAAATGGGTGCAGGTTTTGACAAGTTTTTGTGGTGGTCCATGCAGGTCTGTTTTCGCAAAAGATTACGAACTCTTGGTAGTACCATATTAGTCGTACTGCTGCGAGCCTACGACTAGGAAATGCTCATTCACATTAGGAATAATTTAAATTTAGGAGGATGATTAGCACTTGGAGTCCCATATTCAATTTAACCGTTGGGTAGTTAAGATTGGTATACAGGCCATATGATTTAGGTAGGATTCAACCCTTACCATTGATTGTGACATTTATTTTATCCCTTTTGCTCTTTTTCCCTCTCTAATTAATGGCAGCTCTCCCTTTTAATGACAACAGAACCGAGAGAGCGATAGAAAGAGAGAGAGAATTAATTATTTTATGTACAAGGCATAGTAAGGGTACTATATTGTACGTATACATTTGTGCGTATTGTATTAGTTAGTATTATTGAATTGGGTACAATGTTATGCATATATAATTGTATTGAGATATATTATGATTATATTTGTTATTGTATTTAGTATTATGTACATTGTGTTTAGGTAATGAAATAGATATAAGAGCATTATGTTTTTGGTTGAATATTGGGTTTAGATATGGGCTGGTTTAAAATGATTAATATGTTTAGTCCATATTCCTTAGGCAAGTTTACATATATGGATTTCTTTGGATAATGAATATTACATAGTTAGCATAGAAATATATGTATATATAATACTTGTTTTGGGACACAAGATGAATTTTTATTATGGGCTAATATTTGTTTTATTTTAATATATAGATTTTGGGTTTGGTCGGTTGTACTTGGTCAGGTTGAAGTAAATGGTTTTATACATAATTTGCTTGGGGCTTTTAAAACGTAGTTGGGATATGTGAGTATATGAGTATATATATACATGCATAGGTAAAGGGAATAGAAGATCTATCCTTGTTTGGCTTTGACAATTACCCTCCCTAGCCACTCACTTTATTTTAAATTGATACTCGAAATGACACACATTTACACCTCTCACATCTCGACCCCTTGAAAACTGTTGGATTTTCTTACCTGCCCAAGCCATATTACTGATTTATTTGCATAAGTAATCATCTTTCCTAAAGGTTAATACTCTATATCTATCCATTAACTTTTGAGCTTAACATGATCCAATCATACCTATACTTGTTCCGACTCAGTTTTGTTGGAAATTCAAGGTGTACATAAGTTTTCCTCGAATCTTCGAGTATTAGAGGAGAAAAAAAATTGTATTTCTTTTGTCTTCAATCATTTTCTTATTAATCGATTGTACGATTATCAAATGAATACTTTTGCTTCGAGTACATATACTAGACAATTTCTATCATGATCGAGTTGTTTGAAACTTCAAAAACTTCCTTAAAAGATTCTTATAGGCAGAGTTTGAAAGAATATTCGATGACCTATGATAGCTAGACAGTTGCGTGCTGTCAGCACTTATTGAACTATCGAGACTACGGGTTCTCTGCAGCCAGCAGCGCACTGGCATGGCAGGACCCCTAAGTCGAAGTAGTTTTAAATAAGAGTAGAATATCGAGTATTATGAAAGCTATGCCTCATTTGTCCTATTCAATCTTGAGTTATTATATAAACATTTGATAGGGTCAATAGAGTATTCGGTACCATACCATTACCGAGTCACGATACCAAGGGTTTACTGCAGCCAGATGTACACTGACGGGGTAGGAATTGTCGGTAAAGTAACTTCACGTATATATATGGTTTTCAAATGTTATAGAGACTATATCCATGTAGCATGTGACTGTTGATTTTCATGGTTCACAACTTCATGAACTCTTGATTAAGATTCGATTAGTTCTTACTTTTCCATTTCCTTGAAACATTCCATTTTATCTTTTACCCTGCCGTATCATTATTTATTTTCCTAGAAGTGCTTTAAACCTAATTTGATTTCCTCCCACTAGGTTCATAATCACACCTAAACTATGATTCTATGATCATGTTTACACAATCGATCGTGTTAGAACGATTCCAATTTGGATCATCCTTAAAGACCTTTTGGTCACGACTAGATTATTCGATTCTATTTCGATCGTGCCAATTCATATATTCTCCTAGAATTTGATTCTATAATCGTGCCGAAATAATTTTTTTAGCTAGTTGTTCATACCAAGATGATTTCAATCTTGACCGTTCCTGAACAATTTTTCCACTTAATTATAGCCAAGGTTTATATTTTTCTTCCAACCATGGCCATGACTATTTTGATCATGATCACGCTCGTGCCAACATTCTGATTTTCACCATTCTTGGATGACCTACACGATTATCCTTGATCGTGACTGTATCTTAAATATGACTATAATTGTGTTTAGATTTCATCTAGGACTTTGATCCTTTCTTGGAAAATTGGTCGTCAACTAGACCATTTGACCAAAGGTTGATCGTGTCCAATCACACTCCTCTCTTGTCTATTATTTTTACTATTTTGATCATTTTCGCAATTATGTGTGGCTAATTTAATCATGAATCATATCACCCCTTGATTCATTTGTTGTTTTATTCGTACCGATTGAAATTGTGTTTCTTGATTATTCTTCGTGGTCGTGCCGAATCGTGTCCATTAAAATTTCTCGGATAAAATATTCTAAGGTGGGTAGATAGTAAACCCACTCCCCGAACTTTTGAAAGATTGTCTTGGAAAATAAAACTTTCTAACTCTATTATAGATGTTTTGAAATAAGAGGAGTTTTGCCAAAATTTTCTTTTAAAAAAATATATATATTTTAAAATTACAGAGATCGACTTTTAATAATTATATATCATTATCAAATATATTTCTACAATTTTAATTTATAAATATATTTTGATGATATTAAATATTACTTTATATTCATATAGTGACAAATTATTGGATGAAGTTCGACTAAATTTTGTTTAGATTTGTGCAATTATATTTTAGAAGTTAGTTGATAACACTTGGTGTCCATTTAAGGTTATTTATCAAATATTATATTTTGATTTGATTAAAAGTAATTTTGAAATATTATCAATAAATTTTTTGAATTATTTAAAACAATTATTATGGATTATCCTTGATTTATGGGAGTTAATATTTATTTTAGAATCTTGGAAAGATTTGATCAACCAAGTCCATCTATCCGGGTAATCCTTAAATTCGAGGACGAATTTATTTCTAAGGTGGGTAGATTTGTAATCTCCCTTCCTGAAATTTTTATATATTTTATTTTATTGGAATTATGATTTTTAGATTTTTATAAATATTTAGTTAATTAATTATTATTGAATGCCCTAAGTCATGGTTAAGATTGGAGTGCAAGATGACTAGAAATTGTGGCACGAATAGTGTATCGGCGTGCTTCGACTAGTGTATTAGCTATGGTAGAAAAGGCCGAGCCATAAATGTGTCCCAACTAGGAAAACCAGGCCAAGTTGTGACACGACTCCTATAATATTTAATTATTTATTATAATTAAGATTATTGACTCTTAGGAGGCTCGATTGTACAAATGTAGTCCGAACTGGACCCGAACCGAGTTCGAGCCCATGTAGGCATGTAGCGAGACAAAAGACACCATGTAGACATATTTTTATATTTGCACAAATAGTATTTTATCTTAGGGATTTACAAATATTACTAAATACGTACTTGTTTACGTACAATATAGAAAGTTTTAAATATTTATATGACTTTTAGGGTGAACGATTTCTTGTCGACAATTAAAGTAGGAGTACGATATGTCACTCAATATTATACATATTAAGGTTATGATAGTTGTCATTATGATTATTATGAATATTGTTATTGTTATTATTACTATTATTGTCATTATTTTTGTGGTTAATAAATAATATAAGTTATTATTATTTATTTGTTAAATCACTTGTAAATGGATTTTTACATATATATGTACAAAATTCTTATGCATAAACTATACCCTAGGAAAATATTATTAAGATTTTGGTTTTATTGGATATCCATTCATATATATATATATATATATATATATATATATATATATATAAATATATATATATATATATATATATATATATATATATATATATATATATATATATTTATATATATATATATATATATTTATATATATATATATATATATATATTTATATATTTATATATATATATTTTTTCTTTTATATATATATATATAAAAGAAATATATATATATATATATATATATAATATATATATATATATATATATATATATATATATATATATATATATATATATATATATATATATATATTTATATATATATATATATATATATATATATATATATTCTTTTATATATATATATATATATATATATATTATTTTTTTTATATATATATATATATATATATATATATATATATATAAAAGAAATAGGATATACATATAGTTGTACATATAGAGTTACAAAGCAAAAAAGAATTGGCAAAAATGAAAAACAAAAAAAAAGAAAAAAATAATAATTGGAAACCAAACCCCCCCAGGCTCGGCCAGCCATCCCAGGCGCATAAGTACAAAGTCGAGCCCGAGTGAAACTCGCGTATATGTATCAATAGAGAGATCGAGATCGAGAGAAATGTATCAAAACCCTAACCTTAACCCGCGCCCAGCCCTGGCGACCTCCCCGTGCCGCCATGGAGGGTTGTCGGTCGGCCAGAGCGCCGCCAGGCCGACCGCGCACACGACCATGCCGAAAAGCAACGGTAGCAGCAACAATACCGAGGGGCCGACTTCATAGTGGCATTTCGTCACGCTCGGTCGACCAATGGTCGATCCGTCTTTTGCGGTATAACACCCAGTTTTTCAAATGAGAGTAATTTTGAAATTTTATAATTATAATTATTATTTATTGATATTTATTTTATATTATGATTTTTGGTGATTTTTAATTATTTTTAAACTATTTAAAAATATGACTTGTGATTTGGTATTTTGCTAGTGTAATACTAGAGATAAGTGACCTATAGCCTAGCCATGTGATTAGGGTATTTCATTTATCATTTATAGTATAGGGGTATTTTATCATTTTTAAGGTTATTTGAATTTATTATAATCTATTTGAATTTATGGGAATTTTTAGGATTTATTTTGGAATTATTTGAATGATGGTTGACTAGGTTGACTTTGACGAGCAATGACTTGGTAGACTAAACTAGAAACTAACCCTAGTTGTGTTTGGACTTGGTTAGGTCATGTAATCCTAGTTAGACTAGAGTTAACCTATTGTTTAGTCATTAAACTCAAGTTAGAATAGTTAAGTCATAAGCCATGACTTATGGTTGAGCTATTAATTAGCCACTTGGCACATAGGGGCCCAAAGCCCAACCCACTAGCTAACCCTAACCCTAATCCATTAGTTGGCCGGCCACACCACACTAGCCTAGGGAATCCTACCCTATAAATACTCTCTTCCATTAGGGCTAGCCTCTTTAGAAAAGTTCATTTGGAAAGAGAGGTATGTACCAACTTTATTAATTCATAGAAAATCCAAATTAATTCATTTTTCTCTCAAACAAATTGCAAAAGGTTTTAATTTAGGTTTTCTTGCTATTGGTATATGTTATTCTCAGTTTCATAGCAATTTGGTGAAGTTTTGGGAGCAAGGAGACACCCCCTCTTTGGAGCTTTTGAGGAGTTGTGACACCAATAGGTAAATCCCTAAAACTCTTAATTAGATGCTATTATTTTTGCATAATGAACTAGATCTAATTGTCCCCTCGCTAACCCTAGATTTCTGTAGGATTTTGTGTCCATTTTGTGTCCTAAATGGACACGTATCAGCCCATTAGCTAAGGTGTTTGATGAAATGCCCCAAACGACATTTCGAATTGTTTTTAGGGAAGTTTCTAAATAGTAAATTATGTTTTAGTGTTGCTTACATGATTCTGGTCGACTGAGGTGTTTATGGTGTCGTATCGGGTCGTTTTGGACACGTGCACACGCGGGTGCATACGCACGCGCGAGCTGTGCACTTCCCCTGCTACTCGGGGCTATTTACATGGAGCACACGCCACGTGGACACGTGCCACTTGGCACGGAGGTGGGGGAAACCACTGTCAGGCCCCCCTCGAGTCTCATGACACGTCGTGTCGTATCGGACACGGAATCCGCAGTGCATTGGATTTACACTGACTGAACACAGTCTATTTTTTAGCACTGATACGGTCTAATAACTCGGACACGACGACACGTGGACCTAATACAGGGTGTCACAAACCTAGGTGGACACTAGGCGAACCACCCTGCACGAGGACACGACCTAATTCGTGTCGTTCGGATGCATGACACGCGTGCACACACGCACGAGACTGCTTTCATGTGTAGTGTCCAGTTTATGCTCGATTGAGTTTTTATTGTTTTGGACACGTTGTGTCTTCGTGGTTGGACACGAGTAACTTTTTGGACACCTGCACACATAGTATTTGTATTACCAACCTATAATTTCACAATTTAGTTGTTTTATGAATCAATTTTCCAATTTCCTAAAAAACCTGATACATGTGGTATTCAGTATTTCTTTCCAGATTTCAATTTACATTTTGGCAATCATTTTAGCTAGTTTAAATGTTATTAATTACATGTTTAAGTCCCTAATATTGTTCTCCTATATGTAATCTAACTGTATGCTAATTTTGAAGTAGTTTCATCGAGTTTTGGGTTTCGAAAATAGGATTGAATGAATATGACTGTTTTCAAAAAACCTGTAACATGTTAAAATCGGGAAATTCATCACTGTGCAATCACTTATGTGATTTCCTCTTCTATGATTTTCTAAACTGAAATGGGGTTTGTGATTGGGAGTTTGGATTGGGGATTTCTGTTAATTTCAGGAAGAAAAACTGAACTGTCATGTGGGTTCCCTGTTTTGCTGAGCACAGTCACCCCTACACACACACACATAGATCACACTCATGTATACACACACACTTTGATTCTAAGATTCCTCACAAATCTCTCACACAGGTTTTAGTCCCCTCACTCACTCACATTGCTTGCCTCTACACTAACACACACACACATCACTCCTCTTTTTATTCCCTTTGCATTCTATATACCTAATGTATATATATGTGATGTATATATGTAATATGTGTATCTATATATGTAATATAAGTATGTGTAATATATTTATATGTATCTAGTATAGATACTTGTAAATGGATGTATAGATTATATTATGTATATATGTAAGTATCATATATATCATAACATGTGTGTGTGCTATTATATATCTATTATATATATATATATATATATGTGTGTGTGTGGTATACATATAGGTAGCCAATATGTATATATATAAGTATGTGTTATATGATTTCCATGTGTAGGCCTAGATGCAATGTAGGTTGTGATGTTGGTTTTGACTTATGTTGTATAGGTTGTATGGGCTTGGTATACTAGCATAGGCTAGTTTAGCCTTGATTAGACTAGTATAGACTTGTTTAGACCTAGAATGACTTGTTTAACCTAATTTAGACTTGTTGGACCTAGTTTGACCATAGTTGACCTAAGTTGACTTCTAGGGTTGACCAGAGTTGACCAAGAGTTGACTTTGGCCAAGATTAACCTAGATATATGTAGAGTGCATAGTAGAACTTCATTTTACCATTATGGACTTGTTATGACTTGTGCTATTCTAAATAGGAGCCAGACACCACTCCTCGGACAGTACTTCATCTTGGACACTCAGATACTAGGCGAGTACATTCTCTGTTCATTTCATATCTTGTTTAGATTTATTTTCCTGCTTTAAATTACTTTACTTGATATTGTCACGTTGGTCACACGGATTAGTACTATATGGATCCCTTCTTGAGATATTACCCCTCAGGGAGCATCAAATACTACATGTTCTGTGCGTTTCACTAATATGGTGTATCACTATGCTTCACGGTTCGTTGATCACTTGTGATATGTACTCTCATGATCACAGACTCTTCTTTGAATCACCCATTTATGGGCATTTCCAGATCACCCATTTATGGGCCCTCCATGTATCACCCCTTGTGGGCCTTTGCATGGAATCATAACATAACCTGGCTGGATCCTTGTGTATTGATTGGGGGTTCGGGGGAGTAGAAGTAGACACATGAATAATATCCAAGTAGTATCTCACCTGATCACCTCCATAGTGTCTCATCAGAATCTTCTATGCGATTCACATGTTTATATTGTACTCTGACTCACTAGCCACTGATAGTTCTCTATTTACAGTATATATATTTCCATTACAGCTTTCTCTGTTTACATCATGTACTTTTCTTCAGTTCTTGTATCTTACTTTACTACATGATTATATTTTCTAACCTGCTATGATCTGTTAAGATGTATTGTACTCGCTCCTGTCCTGACTGGACCTGTTGAAAATATTACAGAGGACGAGGAGGAGGCCTGTGTGGATACCTACTACGGGACAGCTCTAGATGACACCATTGATCCGAAATTCCAGCCAGATCTATTAGCTATAGAGATTGAGGCTCCCTAGTTTAGGTTTACTTTTATTGTCATTTGGGATCTGGATTGTATATATTCTTTCATAATCAGTAGTTGGGACTTGTATTCTGGATGTTGCTGAGATGATATCTTAGACACTTAGACTCTTATGATCTTCTATATTTTATTTGAGTTTTATATCATATCGTACTTCTTCTTTCTTAGTTGTGATTGAGTTTACATTCTGCTACGTCACCCCCATTCGGTGAGTATAAACTGTTTAGTCTTATACTGTTAGATCTATTGAGACCTATGACAGCGTTCTACCACCGACACTGTGGCATAGGCTGGGCGTTGTTACGTTCTCGTACCCTCACAGTGGGTGCGGATCGTGATACGTTTTTAGTGGTGGCCCATGCAGGTCGAAATTCGCATTAGTGCGATTCTGTAGTAGCGCAACGACTTAGTTGTACTACTACGAGCCTGCTATAGGATATAGAAATTAAGATGTTAGGATGAGAGGATACTCAATCACTGTTACGATTCCTTGAGAGATTCCTGGGATGACCCTTTAGAATCTCATTTTGAACTCTGATTTAAACTCCCTTTCCCTAATTTTGATTCACCTTTTTCCTTGATTTGAATTTGATTTTGGTGGATTCATTATAGAACTTTGAATCCTGGTATTAGTTGATGATTTTGATAAAATTCAGTAGTTGTTGATTTTAATTTTGTATTTAATATTTTCAAATTCAAGGCACTCAATCACACTTAGGATTCTTTGAGAGATCCCTGGGACGACCCCTGAGAAACTCATTTTTGATCTTCAATTGGAATTCCTTTTTCCTCTTGTAGGGATTCACCCTCATTCTTGCTATTGAATTTGAGCTTGGTGGGCTCATTTCGTTTGAACAGATGAGAAAGAACAGATCTTCATTATTCCTTCTTGCCATTATTTCCTTGTATTCTTATTTTCTTCTTATCTTAAACTCTGTCTAATTACACCAATCACCCATATCTTATCATCCCTACCAGATGTACCTCAAAACCCTTGAATCTTCATATCTTCTGCCTGGGAAAGACTGAAGAAGTGATGTGAATCATGTAGCTCAAATGAGACATAACTGATTATTATATGATGACCTAAAGGAAATTAAATATGGAGTGTTCAATATTGAAACCTTGAGATAGAAATGTGGTAAAGGTCTCGAATAGAATCAAGAGATGTATACTACCAATCTGAAAACAATCACACTTGGGGAGATTTTGGGGTTTTGAGATAGTTTATAGGTGTATTCAAACTGATGAGGATATTCAAGGTCAATCTAGATTTGAGAACCTCGAAACTCTGGTTATTGATTCTTGGGAAGTTTTACCCTAAGGCTATGTAGAAGGTTAGTAATGGAAAAGAGAAATTAATTGCATTCAATAAGGATATTGAACAAGATATTGCAAGGAAATGACTATGGATAGAGGGAACATAAAGTTATAGAAATTTAGAGATTGATGTGGAAAAATTTTTTTAGGAGAATAATATTCAAAGGTGTATGTCGAAGAAAATACGGAAGATAATTTTATGATGGAGGATAAGTTTTGTAACGCCTAAAGGTATTTAAATTAAATAACACGAGGAGAACCATTTGAACAAGTTCAAGGAATTCGTAAACGGGATTTAGAGGTTTCAGGCCAAATTAAGACAAGGTGAAAGAATTTGGAAATTTAAATAAATGGTTAATGTTGATTCCTAAATGTGAAGGCTATGCTTCATGAGTAATGTTTGGAAATTATAAATTGCCTACGGTAGTCATGGTAAAGGCTTAGGTAAAGGTTAAATTTTTATATGGAGACTGGTGAGGTAAGGATACGATTGGCAAGTTATGACCAGGTGAGCTTAAGGGTATCAGAAACAGATGATTAACTTGATCTTCCTTATCTTGTGCATTTATTTACCACCTCTTGAACCCCCATTTCTATTTGAGATTCTTTGACGTTCCTTATCGTGACCTTGACATTCATAATGTAATACTAGCTGTTACCCTCCAATAAATCTTATATGCAAGACCTAGACGAACTCACCTTCGTGTAGGTATATCATTTTCTACTAAAATCCGTCTCATTGTACTCTATTTTCTTGATATAATTTTCTGGTCAAATGACTAAACTATAACCTCTACCATGATACTGAATTATTCCTTATTTCAATTAGAGATCCAGCCTTGACTCAATTCCTTCGACCCAACCTGTGATGATGTTCTGCTTGATTCCTTAAATGCTTAATCTTGTACCTCATTTTGATTGCTTGACCCATTTAGTTAAGAATCTGGACTATGTATCTTCGTTCATCACTACCACCCTTACTTATATCTTATGCTGCTAATTGTACTTAGTTTTACAAGCTTATCCTTTTCGAGCTTGATCATGACATATTTTATTGGGTGCACATCTACTAACATATTGTCTAATCAGAACCGGCATATGATGGTCTGATCAACCTATTACGTTTTGGTTTGCTTTTCATATTAATCTACGTGGATGGAGACATATTTAAACTTGTCCTAGAATCTTATCCGCAACAGCCTTGACAATTCTTCTTGGAATTATTTTTATCGCCTATGAACCTCGTATTCGTATCCAGTTGAATTAAATTTAATCATGACCTGGATCTTCGTCATTGGATGTTCGTGCTCATACTTGATTTCATTGATTCCCCATCTTGCCCAAATCTCGATTTATCCCGAAATTGATCAACTTAGATCGTGTCAAGACAAAAATCTAATTGTGATTTGTTGTGCCTAAAATTTTACTTTTTACCATTTTATGGAATAGTAACCTTTTAATAATTTCTTAATTGTTTGTTAATGACTAATTTTTTTATATAGGATGGTAGACAACCCTTACAACCTTGATGGTTATTGTTCCCTTACCTTCCCAATTAGGATACCCTAGATTGCTTATTTATTGATACCATAGTACTGTTTTGACCTAGAATGACCAGTGCACCTAGGTGAGACTTCCAACTGCTACAGTATGCCCTGACCCTGTATGCCATTCCTTCAAATTGCATGGTTTAGATAAAAATCTTTAGGACCTTGATTGTCGGGAAATAGGGATGTTACCCCCATTAGTATCAACTATGGATATATATATAGGTTAGTCCTTGGTGTGGGGAATGTGTGTTTATAAACCTGTAACCTATGAGATTTACAGTATCAGCCTTGATAGGATTAGAAAGTTAAGAGCTAGCCTATTATAGAGTTTTCTTTTTGCTAAGTTCTAGTTGCCAACACCTAGGTAGCTAGCATAGGTAAAATCCTAAGAAATTGACTAGTAATTGACCCTTGACTATGTTTGACCTAGAACGGGGTGCGATCATCTTAATTTCGAGGACGAAATTTTTCTAAGGTGGGTAGGATTGTAACACCTAGTTTTCCAAATGAGGGTAATTTTGAAATTTTGTAATTATAATTATTATTTATTAATATTTATTTTATATTATGATTTTTGATGATTTTTAATCATTTTTAAACTATTTAAAAATATGACTTATGATTTGGTGTTTTGCTAGTGTAACACTAGAGATAAGTGACCTAGAGCCTAGCTATGTGATTAGGATATTTCATTTATCGTTTCTAGTATAGGGGTATTTTTGTCATTTTTAAGGTTATTTGAATTTATTATAATTTATTTGAATTTATGGGAATTTTTAGGATTTATTTTGGAATTATTTGAATGATGGTTGACTAGGTTGACTTTGACTAGCATTGACTTGGTAGACTAACCTAGAAGATAACACTAGTTGTGTTTGGACTTGGTTAGGTCATGTAACCCTAGTTAGACTAGATTTAACCTATAGTTTAGTCATTAAACTCAAGTTAGAATAGTTAAGTCATAAGCCATGACTTATGGTTGAGCCATTAATTAACCACTTGGCACATAGGGGCCCAAAGCCCAACCCACTAGCTAACCCTAACCCTAATCCATTAGTTAGCCGGCCATACCACACTAGCCTAGGGAATCCCACCCTATAAATACTCTCTTTCATTAGGGCTAGCCTCTTTAGGAAAGTTCATTTGGAAAGAGAGGTATGTACCAACTTCATTAATTCATAGAAAATCCAAATTAATTCCTTTTTTCCTCAAACAAATTACAATAGGTTTTAATTTAGGTTTTCTTGCTATTGGTATATGTTATTCTCAGTTTTATAGCAATTTGGAAAAGTTTGGAGAGCAAGGAGACACCCCCTATTTGGAGCTTTTTAGGAGTTGTCACACCAATAGGTAAATCCCTAAAACTCTTAATTAGATACTATTATTTTTGCATAATAACCTAGATCTAAGTGTCCCCTAGCTAACCCTAGATTTTTGTAGGATTTCGTGTCCATTTCGTGTCCTAAATGGACACGTATCAGCCCATTAGCTAAGGTGTTTGATGAAATGCCCCAAAGGGCATTTTGAATTGTTTTTAGGGAAGTTTCTGAATAGGAAATTATGTTTTAGTTTTGCTTACATGATTCTGGTCGACTGAGGTATTTTTGGTGTCGTATCGAGTCGTTTTGGACACGTGCACACGCTGGTTCACACGCGCGCACGAGCTGTGCGCTTCCCCTGCTGCTCGGGGCCATTTGCACGCAGCACATGCCACGTGGACACGTGCCACTTGGCACGGAGACGGGGGCAACCACTGTCAGGCCCCCCCTCGAGTCTCACGAAACGTCGTGTCGTATCGGACACGAAATCCGCAGTGCGTTAGATTTACACTGACTGCACATAGTCTATTTTTGAGCACTGATACGGTCTAATAACTCGGACACGGCGACACGTGGACCTAATACAGGATGACACAAACCTAGATGGACACTAGGCGAACCACCCTGCGCAAGGACACGACCAAATTCGTGTCGTGTCGGGTGCACGACATGCGTGCACACACGCACGAGACTGCTTTCCTATGTAGTGTCCAGTTTGTGCTCGATTGAGTTTTTATTGTTTTGGACATGTTGTGTCATCGTGGTTGAACACAAATAACTTGTTTGACACCTGCACACATAGTGTTTGCATTACCAACCTATAATTTCATAATTTAGTTGTTTTATGAATCAATTTTCTAATTTCCTAAAAAGCCTAATACATGTGGTATTCAGTATTTCTTTCCAAATTTCAATTTGGATTTTGGCAATCATTTTAGCTAGTTTAAATGTTATTAATTACATGTTTAAGTCCCTAATATTTTTCTCCTATATGTAATCTAAATGTATGCTAATTTTGAAGTGGTTTCATTGAGTTTTGTGTTTCGAAAATAGGATTGAATGGATAGGACTGTTTTCAAGAAAACCTGTAACATGGTAAAATCTTGAAATTCATCACTGTGCAATCACTTATGTGATTTCCTCTTCTATGTTTTTCTGAACTGAAATGGGGTTTGTGATTGGGAGTTTGGATTGGGGATTTCTGTCAATTTCAGGAAGAAAAACTGAACTGTCATGTGGGTTACCTGTTTTACTGAGCACAGTCACTCCTACACACACACATAGCTCACACTCATGTATACACACACACACTTTGATTCTAAGATTCCTCACACATCTTTCACACAGGTTTCAGTCCCCTCACTCACTCACATTGCTTGCCTCTACACTAACACACACACATCACTCCTCTTTTTATTTCCCTTTGCATTCTATATACCTAATGTATATATGTGATGTATATATGTAATATGTGCATCTATATATGTAATATAAGTATGTGTAATATATATATGTATCTAGCATAGATACTTGTAAATGGATGTATAGATTATATTATGTATATATGTAAGTATCATATATATCATAACATGTGTGTGTGCTATTATATATGTATTATATATATATATATATATATATATATATATATATATATATATATATATATATATATATATATATGTGTGTGTGTGGTATACATATAGGTAGCCTATGTGTATATATATAAGTATGTGTTATATGATTTCCATGTGTAGGCCTAGATGCAATGTAGGTTGTGATGTTGCTTTTGACTTATGTTGTATAGGTTGTATGGGCTTGGTATACTAGCATAGGCTAGTTTAGCCTTGAAGTATAGACTTGTTTAGACCTAGAATGACTTGTTTGACCTAATTTAGACTTGTTGGACCTAGTTTGACCATAGTTGACCTAAGTTGACTTCTAGGGTTGACCAGAGTTGACCAAGAGTTGACTTTGGCCTAGATTGACCTAGATTCATGTATAGTGCATACTAGAACTTCATTTTACCATTCTGGACTTGTTATGACTTGTGCTGTTCTAAATAGGAGCCAGACACCACTCCTCGGACAGTACTTCATCTTGGAAACTCAGATACCAGGCGAATACATTCTCTGTTCATTTCATATCCTGTTTAGAATTATTTTCCTACTTCAAATTACTTGATATTGTTACGTTGGTCACACAGATTAGTACTATATGGATCCCTTCTTGAGATGTTATCCCCTCAGGGATCATCGGATACTACATGTTCTGTGCGTTTCACTTACATGGTGTATCACTATGCTTCACGGTTTATTGATCACTTGTGATATGTACTCTCATGATCACAGAGTCTTCTTTGAATCACCCATTTATGGGCATTTCCAGATCACCCATTTATAGGCCCTCCATGTATCACCCCTTGTGGGCCTTTGTGTGGAATCTTAACATAACCTGGCTGGATCGTTGTGTATTGATTGGGGGTACTGGGGAGTAGAAGTAGACATGTGAATAATATCCAAGTAGTATCTCACCCGATCACCTCCATAGTGTCTAATCAGAATCTCCTATGCCATTCACATGTTTATATTGTACTCTGACTCACTAGCCACTGATAGTTCTCTATTTATAATATATAAATTTTTATTACAGCTTTCTCTGTTTATATCCTGTACTTTCTTTCAGTTCTTGTATCTTACTTTACTGCATGATTATATTTTCTAACCTGCTCTAATCTGTTGAGATGTATTGTACTCGCTCTTGTCCTGACCGGACCTGTTGAAAATATTACAGAGGACGAGGAGAAAGCCTGTGTGGATACCTACTACGGGACAGCTCTAGATGACACCATTGATCCGGATTTCCAGCCGGATCCATTAGCTATAGAGACTGAGGCTCCCTATTCTAGGTTTACTATTATTGTCATTTGGGATCTGGATTGTATATATTCTTTCATAATTAGTAGTTGGGACTTGTATTCTGGATGTTGCTGAGATGATATCTTAGACACTTAGACTCTTCTGATCATCTGTATTTCATTTGAGTTTTATATCATATCGTACTTCTTATTTCTTAGTTGTGATTGAGTTTACATTCTGCTATGTCACCTCCATTCGGGGAGTATAAACTGTTTAGTCTTATACTGTTAGATGCATTGAGACCTAGGACAGCGTTCTACCACCGACACTACGGCGTAGGCTGGACGTTGTTACGTTCTCGTACCCTCACAGTGGGTGCGGGTCGTGACATAGCTAACCTATACGACTATAATTGCCTTCAATTATATTTATTTGTCATGCGCTAGGTTTTCCACAGGATCGACACGAAGTCGACCCAAAATTTGTTAAAAATAGAGCATGTAAAACAGTCCCAACCTCTTTCTGGAAACTAGATTTTATACAAACCACCAAGTGTTTCCGAGAACTAATTGAATAATGTTATAGACAACCTATAGAGCTTTATAATGCAATTTGTAGGAGTCGATTTCATCGACTATGTGTCGAGAAATCAGTTCCCCAAAATCGAGAAAAAACAGTCTTCAAAATAATATAAATTTTAGAAAAACATTCGATGTGACGTGCGTCTCGTCAAACTGGGCGACGTTGTCGCAAAACGAAAGCATCGAAAAGTGCGTATCGGCTTCAGGGACGTATGGGCTTTGAAAGAATTTAAATTAGTTGCGTGTGCGCGACGAATTTGATGCGTATCCGTCGAAATTCACCGTATCGGCCTCTTTGCAAATTTTCCAATTACTTTGTGCATGTTCGTCAAATCGAGACAAAACTTGCACCAATAGGACCGTATCATTTTTTCTGGTCCTGTATGCCAAGTTTGGTCCAATTCTGAGACAGTTGATCGGATCGCCGTTTTACGGGCCCCATGACTCGACTCAACGGGCAATTTTGTGTACGGTCTGCCGAAATCCAACTTTGGACATACTGTTGGATTCATATCAAAAACCGAATCCATAGACATGTAGTTTGACAACTTTAGAGACTATAGACTCTGGCACAATTTTCGGTACAAAGCGAGTCCAACGGCGGATATCATTTTTGCCCAAAATTATCGTTTTGTCCCTGTATCCAGAATTGGACATAAGGACAGGCAATCTTAGATAATTTGACTATTTTGAAAACGTTAGTAATCTCTATTTCAGCATCTAGAGACTTTTGCACGAGTTTGACTGTTGAGGCACACTGAGTGGTATAGTATTATTGGTTTCACCAGCTAAGGAGCTCAGGCAAGTGCACTTTCTGATTGCCTTTGATTCATAGTAGTTTCCATTTCATGTTTTTACATATGCTCTCTTGCTTGATGACACGTTGTCACACGGATTAGTATCATGGATTTGTTTATATTTCTTGACTGTCATTTACATGATTACCATGCTTAAGACTTGATTCCATGAGTAGTAGATGGGCAGGAAAATATCTTTGTAATCATGTGAACTACCCATTCCATTCCCAAAATGTCTATTTTTGACTGATAGCAGCTGCACACTACACGTACAGGGTACTGGATTTACCCCTTAGCCGTTCACACGTCAAAATTAATATTTCAACACACGTAGACAGTTCTTATTCCAGTTATTTCATCTTGATTTTCACCACTTGCCATGGCATCCTAGTTACATGTTTTTCTTCAGTTGATACATCTTGTTCTAGAGTTACCTGCTTGCTTTTCAGACATGCCATGATATCAGTTACTAGCTAGTTCATTTCACATATGTTATTTTCATGTCTTGTGAATTCTATTGTGTTTTCGATTTGCTGTCGGTTGTTCCATTTCGGACTGAAAACCAACAATTTTCAGGTTAGCCGTGACCACTCTTAGCATTTGGGAGGCATAGGTATGCTGGGGTCAGCCTAGATAGTTGAGTTAGTTGTCTTTTCTATTTTGTGAGACAATGTATTTTCTAACAAATGTAAACATGTAAAAACTTGTAAAATTATAAAATTATTTTAGTTCTCTGAATGAGCAATAAATGTTATATTTTATGATTTTGAGCACCATGGCCGTGACAGCATTCTACCGTCGACTCTGCGGCATAGGCTGGCTTAGATACACATTCACATCCGTATAAAAAAAGGGTGCGGGTCGTGATAGAACTTATTAGTTCATACATGTCAGTTGGAGATGAATGGAACAGTAGACATTTACCCCTCGACTGATATATGTGAAATCAAGGACTGAATTAAAATAAACAGATGGATAGATAACCTACTGTAAGGACTGAACAATAAGGAACAATAGGACAAATCAAAAGACAGAACAAAATAAGTATCAATTAATGGACTTCACAGACAACTCTGGACAGTGAACAACTCAATATAAACTAAAGCCCCCATTCAGTATTTGATCATTCAAACCATCCTCTAACTACTAGATAAACCCAAGATTGATAACTCAACACATAACCAATTTAAAAAAAAAGTTAAATCTGAAATTTAAACATTAAATGCCCTAAGAGTCATTTCATCGAACACTTGGTATGCGTATTCGATACGATGCGATACGCCCGTGATACGCCCGATCCAAAAATGACCCAAGGTATTCCTAGAGTAATAGGGATCCTAAATGAATGCATCTATACTACATGAAACAAATTTAAAGGGTTTAGAGGGCTCTTACCTCTTGGGAGATGGATTCCCAAGGAACAATTCCTAAATCTAGATCTCTTCAAGTTCTAATGGCCAAATTGCTCCAAAAGCTTCCAAGCTAGCCAATAGAGGCTTTCTCTCTTCAACGAAAAGAGTTTGCAATTAGTTTGAGGGAATTTGGACTCAATTTGGAAGATGGAGAAAATTTGGGGAAGAACACAAATTAGGGTTAGGGTTTCTAATGAAAGGGGAAGAAGAAGGAAATGTTGCTATTAATAGCAAAGGGAGACTCACATGTGGCCGACTAAGGGGGTTTGGACTAGGGTTTCTATTGGGTGAAATGTCTAAAAGCCTCCCTAACTTCTTATGTAAATCCCTATAAGAAAAGGCCCAATATAGCTTATTATTTAAGTCTTTAATAGGTTATAAATGATATTCTAGCTAGATTATAGTCTAACTACTAATTAATAATAAAATTTATGATTATCTAATCTCGCTAAGTCTTCCTTGGTCATGACTAGCCATCTAATCAATAGGGTTATAAGGTTTTACCAAATTATATCACTAACACAATTTAATTAATTAAATAATAACTTAAAATAATCAATTTCACAAAAAGTCAAAAATATTCTCATTTTAGAAAAATGGTAGTTACACAAAGTACAACCCCAACAAGAAATAATCTACAAAGTAATCTGAAATACACAAGTAATTAATAATATGGACTAAACTATAATATGAAACAATAGTACAAGAACTGGAATAATGAACAAGACAATCAATGCAAAAGTGAATTAAAATGTTAAACTAATGTGTGGTCAGCTGGAAACCACAATATCACAATAAGGTGTGGCTTAATCGTATGTGAGGTGTACGATTAGGCTATTCATAATAACCTAGCTAAGGGGTGTGGTCACACACGAGGCAATATTTTTCCAATTCTCACAAGAAAACAATGAGACACAATAAGACATAATACAATCGTGTAAATCTCGTGTCCAATATGAAAACATGAAGTATGACAGAGTTACAAAGTAAAAGTCTAAGTCGGTGTACTTGCCTTGCTCTGGAAGATCGAGAATAGAAAAGCATAAACCTCTATGTCCACCTAGGATGTGTACAAGTTGGTTAGGATCTACTTTATGACAATTAGCTGAATATTTCTAATTTACTAATTAACTATTACTACCAATAAGCTATTTCCATATACATAACTAGCTAAGAAGAATTTTAAATCTACGTAGCAAAATAATATTAGATACTAATTATAATTATCAGTTGGAAATATTTATAATAACAACATAATGCTAGTAGAAGGTTTATAAATGATTAGTTGTGAAACCACTATTTGATATAAAATATATTTACAATAATAAACTGAATTTGTAATAACAACATGAGAAGCCACTCCAGTACCCATTTTCTTCCCTTCCATACCTGTATGAGCCTAAGCCCAACTTTAAGCCTAACCTATTACTGGTTGTAAACCCCCCAAATTTTTACTAAATATTTTTTGGATATTATTCGTTTTTTTATTTTATTCTCAATATTTATTTTTGCTTTTATTTCATGATATTAGTTTGTTGATTTAGGTATATTGTGATGAACACTAGGTTTACTTTGGGGGCCGAGCTCAAAGGAAGTTTTTTTTTTCTAAATTCCAAAAATTGAGATTTCTATCAAATCTTTTCAAAATTCTTTCTACTCAATCCTACAAAGATTCTCCACCACTTGAACCCTATAGTGATCTAAATCCAAATCAAAATCTTAGTGTAAATCTGATTTAAATTCAAGGGAAAAATCTAGTTGGAAGTTCATATAAAGTATCGAAACCTTTTCGAATTTTTTGGAAAAACCCTAGAGAAACCTCCTATGAACCCGATCCTTTAATTCCAGGAGTCCTCGACCGTCCACGCGCCCTTCTCGCTGGCTACAACCACATAGAGGACGTCGGAGCGCCGATGCGCTCGTCCGGGCCGAGAGCAACAGAAAAGACTCTGTTTCGACCCACATCGAGGTACTCCTCTTTCCGATTCACGTTCTTCTTATATACTATATCGTTTTCGATTCCATATGTTCCTTTGTACAACCTAGGTGACCCTCTAGAAATCCTATCGACTGGTTCTAAGTTATCTGCCAAAAATCGACGCAGAAACCCTTGCGAATTCTCAGGAAAAAGTGATGTATTGCCCCTGTTTCTTGACAGAAATTTAATCGTAAAACCTATATTTGAAGGCCCACAAGTCTTAGGCTTTGCGTTATTTTGAAAACCATGATAATATGATTGGAGACAACCTATACATGATTGAAACCTAACTATTAGTTTAGGATTTTGCTCACTAATTTCTGAATTAATGTAGATTGAAAACTAGCAAAAAAAATATATTTTAAAAACACTAAAAACCTCGATACGAGGTCCGTCCCGACAAACCAGATGACTCCATCGCAAACTGAAGGTATCAAAAGGTGCGTATCGAATTTGTGGATGTGTGGGCTTTGACGGAATTCAAGTTGGTCACGTGTGTGCGACGAGTTTGACCCGTATCCGTCGAAGAACGCTGTATCGGTCTTTTTCCAAAATTTCTAATTACTTTGTGCACACTTGTCAAAATGTGACGAAACATGCGCCATTGGAATCGAAATATTTTTCCAGTCCTGTGAGCCAAGTTGGTCCAATTCTGAGACAGTTGATCAGATCATCGTTTTGCGTGTCCTGCGATCCGATTCAACGAGTAATTTTGAGCATGACTCATCAAAATCCAAAATTGGATATACCGTTGAGTTCATCTCAAAAAACTAAATCCGTAGAAATATAGTTTGATGACTTTAAAGACCTTAGGTTTTGGCTAGCGTTTCGGTGCAAAGTGGGTCCAACGGCGGACACCGATTTGACCCAAAATTATAATTTTACCCATGTTCCGGAATTAGAATTTTGGACAGGCATTTCCTAGATATATCTTTTACACCAAGAACGTTTTTGATGTTTATTTCAGCATCCGGAGCTGTCGGTGGTTTGTGAGTTTTTGTGCTGATGCTTGTGACTATTAGATTGCCCTCCTCGCACCGCTGGCAAATATACCTTGCTATGATATCTGATTATGCATATTTATTTCAGTATATCTAATTTTTTTTTCTATTTATTTGTTTAAACTGTGCGTCTAAGTCACACATGCGTACAAGCGACTATATTAGTCGTTTTTTTTTGTTTTTTTCTTTATTTCATACATATCGACTTAGAGTTAAGAGACGACCTCATGTGTATGAAGCATCTCTATGCTTCATTGGCCCTAACACTTGTGTATCATGATTCATAAGTCTCATATAGATCTCGGACGTATGTATCGACTGGCCATCGGTGCGCACATGTCGTACGATAGGCAATAACTGCTAATAGTTATGGATGTCTAGAAGACTTAGCAGTTATTAGGAATGTCGTGATGTGGATATAGCACGTGTAGTGCATAGGATGGGAGGAGACATCTATTAGGCGTAGGGGCTTTCACTCATTTACTTTCCTCTAGATGCCCTTAGTGACTCAGTCGAGTGCTAATGGGCCGTGCATTTATTTTTCTTTAGCTGCCGTTAGTGACTCACCCGAGAGCTAGTGTGCTATGCACTTATTTACTTTTCTCTAGATGCCACTAGTGTCTCGGTTGAAACACTAACGCGCCGTGCCTCTATCTTCGGAAGGCCCCTGTGTGTAACGTTGTCTTCAAAGTGCATTTTCACATAGATGGTTAGGAAGCCCAGTTGTTGTTTATATTTCAGTTATTGTAGCAAGTTTTTATGTATCTTGTTACGTCCCTCTGAGGACCTGGTGATCTCTCCAGGTATGGACGACGAGCAGTATCCTGAGGAGTACGGGTCCGGACTTGACTCTTCCTTCGCAGCCGAGTAGGGCTCACCCGCAGAGCTTATTTGATTTTCTTTTTAGTTGATGGACTATGTAGTTGCTACTCTTTCTTCTGTTTTATTTCAGTTGATTTCTTTCATTAGATCGGTAGTGGATTTTGTCTCTACCCGATGGATATTTCGTTTTACATTATATTCAGTTGAGACATTTGATTAGTCATTCCTTTTATTTGTCATTGTGGATGAGATATGGATACTGCCTGTGACCATGTTATATTATTATTAGCTGGAGCTCTTTATTACAGCTTATGTGTATATACGTAGATTCCATATATTAGAGTAGTCTGTGTATACATACAGCTGGCATGTACGTATTCATAGTCCTATGTATTGGGACTGGGGCTGTAGAAGCATGGAAAAGAATAAAGAAGGGTCTATGCGGCTCCGACAGAAGGATCCCCATGCGGCTCAGAAGTCCATGCGACTCAGGGGTCCGTGCGGCTCAAGGGTCCATGCGGCTCGGATAGTTCCATGCGGCCCAGAAAGAAGCCACGTGGCCTTCAACAGTTCTTCTCTACATTCGGCTGCATTTATTGTCCTGATGGCTGCTCTGACAAATGATAGCTATGACAGCTCTGACATAAAGACGTAATGATGACTCTGACAGGATGGCGTATTCCTAGGAAAGAGGAAAAAATCTTCTGACAGCTGGCAAGATCCACCAAGTCCCGAGGTCACTTCATATGGCTGCTACATTTATGCGGCCGCCCACTCCATGCGGTCGCACGTCATGCGGCTGCATCCTTCATGCGGTCGCCCATCTACATGCGGCTGCCTATCCCCACGCGGCTGCCCATCTGCATGCGGCTGCCTATCCCTATGCGGCTGCCCATCCCCATGCGGTTGCCTATACCCATGCGGCTGCCCATCCCCATGCGGCTGCCCATCCTCATGCGGCTGCATGCTTCATGTGGCTAAGAGGACCACCCATATGCGGCTCTGCCAAGATGGTCCAGTTGAGACACATGGCGCTCTTTGCAATAATTGAGACACATGGCAGTCTTATCTTCCCTGAAATTATGGGTGCTAACAAATCCTAACAAAATCAGATTTGTTGCGATCGTCATAATTGTCCAGATCAAATCAAATCAAGCAAATTGGACACGTGGCAGGCTATCACATATCATAAAAATTCATTGCAATTAATATTTATTGCCCACAGAGATTTGATGCAATCACATTAATTGCTCAAATTTATTATATTCAAGATGAACGGTCCAGATTAATAACTCTTAAGCCGCCGACTTTTCAAAATGGGTAATCATTGCAAACCCTAATGATCACCCCTACTCCTCTAAATAGCAAGGTGCTATTCCCTTACAAAAAAAAAAGAGAGACAGACGCGGAGAGGGACAGACGCATACAGAAAGAGATACGCAGAGGAGCACATAGAGAGAGAAAAAGGAGAGCCTTTCTTTGTCAGAGCCAAGGCTACGTCCGATCGTCCACGGAGTAAGGCAGAGCTGCTGTCGCTTTTCCGAGCCACTATCGTCACCCCTAGAATCAAAAATAAACAATTGTACTTAGATTGTTGTACCTAGATTTTCGTCCCTAGGCTTTCTTTGTACGAGCGAGTTTGTATTGTGAGTCTAAGTTCAGTCCTCGTATATAATTGTTCTGCACTTTCACAATCAATAGCAAACACGATGGCGACTCTGCTGGGGACAAACTTCTTTACGGCTGAGAAGTTGGTGATGCAATCAGATGCAGCCAAACTTGGCTCCACACAACAGAAGATGGTCGTTCGCTTCGACCAACAGGCGTTTGAAGAAATGCTCTCCGACGGGAGCACTGGCCCGGTCCAGTAGCGAATCCGCACAAAGAAGGCTCGCAGGGAATGGAGGCCCAAATTATTTGCTCTTTCCCAAGCCCTGGACGGAGTACTCTCTGCTACCCAAAACGGTGAAGGCAACTCTCATGCGGCCCCACTTCAGGCCATAGAGGACTCTGCTGTCCCCAAGTCCGGCAAAGGAAAGCACTACGATGCTGGACTTGTAGGGGCAAAGAGTGATTCTATGTGCTCCAGGAAGAAGCCGAACAAAGGCACTAGCCGCAGGCTGAACATTTATGCGACCAAGATTGCCAGCTGCATGCATGATGTCCATACGGCCGAAACTGCCAGCCGGATGCAGAATACCTATACGGCCAAGATTTCCACCCGCATAGATAAGACTTATGCGGCCGAGACTTCCAGCCGCATGAAGAAAGCCCATGCAGCTACGATTACCAGCCGCATGAAGACTGTTGATTCCAGTCGCATGCTGTCTGCTCCACACGGCTCAGGCTCAGTCTTTGATCGCCTCTCCTATGGTCCTGATCTCTCATGATCCCGAGAAAATATGTCTGACTCTCTGCAGCACCACTTAGACTCTTCCTATTATCTGCCCTCATGTACTAGAGTAAAGAAGTCTAGGACAGCACGAGCTTGGCGAGCTCAGTCCGCTGTCCCGACCTCTGACTATCCGAGCACTCCACATACTGTTATGCGGGCCTCTGATGGGAAGTTGTACAGAACCACTCGAGTCCAGCCCCCAACGACAAACGGACAGAGTGGTTCCCAATAGTCTTCCAAAACCCAGGGAGCAAACATGGTCGTTCCAGAACCATCTGACTTGCGTGAGGTTATCCTCTACAAGCACAAGGAAAAAAAAGAGGCCTCGGTGTGCAAAGAGTCCTCCCACGGACGTCACTGCATCCAAGTCATTGTCAACTGCTGTTGCAACAACGCGACGGTACGAGAAGACCGGCAGTCCGTCTTCCAAAGATTACAACAGCCGAGCTCAGGGGATGAGACGCCTCCCGTTGGCTCCTGCAACTCTACTCAGAAAATTCCTGCCGATGGGAGAGGGAAGAAGATAAATGTTTCCAGCCCAAAGATTTCAACCACTGTGACTAAGAAACTGTCGTCTAAATGGTCGTCCACCACCGGAGTTTTCCAAGGTACCCATTCAAAGACGAAATCTGCTATAGTGGGAGATTCATCATCCACATCACTGGGAGTCGCTGGAACTAGGAGTAGCACTCCTCCGAACATCCACAACAATCCGATGTTCCAAGGAGACGAGCCCGGGAAAACAACTCTCCCATCAGATACAGCAGGTGCCGACGTCCCCGAGGACGTCCACGACTCTCAAGATGAACCAAGCTCTGAAGCTGGGGGTAGTATCCCTTCTGAATCCGAACCAGAGAAGAACATTCCCACATACCCCGATGACTTCTCTGTACAGGGGTATGATTCGAAGAGCACGTTGTCCACCGTCCCTTCTATTTCTACTCATGTGAGAATGACATTCAGGACAAACGACGAACAAGATGGTTCCAGTGATCGCCAACGTATCGACACTCTGGAGCCCATACTGCGCACCTTGGTCCAATCTGTGGACGAAATCAAAGCGGCTCTTCCCACTCTACAAGGAATGACACCTGGCCAAACAAGCTTGGGTCCTGCGGTCAATACAGACTCGAACTCAGCGACACCAAACCTGGGCAATAATCCTCCTGAAATGTCGGCTCCTACCGCTGCAGATGAGGCCAGGGAGGCAAGAAGAGAGGTCCAGGAGCTTCGGGCCATGTTCCATGCCCGAGAAAGCTGCCAAGACCTCAGGATACGACAACCGTATCCCGTTGCGTGGAGAGATGTTCCCTTCCCACCAAAGTATAAACCATTCCACATCAATCTACATGATGGGCGGACATCTGCAAGAAGGTACATCACCTACTTCGAAGTCACAACCGACCATCTGCCTCATGACGATGCCATCCTTACGCGGTTGTTTATCGGAGCATTGGAAGGAGTCGCCTTCGACTGGTACCATAACCTGCCAGACAACTGCATCCACTCCTTCGCCAGCTTCAAGCGCATATTCTTGGAGAGATTCTACGAAGTAGGACAGGACTTCACAATGTCCACCCTCATGGATATCGTTCAAGGGGACAAGGAGCTGACAAGGAACTATATTGAGCGGTTTTGCCAAACCGCAATGAAGTTTCCATCTGGTAATCCGGATTCCTCCTTAATTGAAATATGCCAAAAGAGACTGCTCCCAACAATCATCCTCTGGATGGGCAAAAGTCGGTTTAAGGACTGGAAGACGTTTATCATCAGTGCCACTAGTGCCGAAGACAGGTTGAAGAAGGCTCGCCAACTGGGATTACACATCTCGGAGGGAGAGGACAACGGCAAGCGCCCTAATACCAACAACAACAATAGTGGTAACTCCTCCAACAATCGGGAGAACAAGGGCAAGCAGGCTATGGTGGCCGACACAGCCCAGAAACCTGAGTCAAAACCAGCAGACAAGCAATGGCCGTAAATGATCTACTCCTTCGAAGACGGCCATGTCAAGCCCATCTTGGACATGCTCATACAAGGAGATAGAATTCAGCTCCCTCTACCAAGACGGGAACCTCAGCCGGCAGAAATGGAGAGCCCAAAGTACTGGCATTACCATCGCTACGTCCACCATGCTACACACGACTGCTACCAACTGAAATGATACATCCAACATCTTATCGATTCGAAGGCTCTGGCCATTGACTTCGAAGAGTTGACCGTGGCAGCCAATATGGTGTCGGTATAATTCGGCAGCTTCCCTCCAACTGAGACTCAAGATGGCGTGATACCCATCCCTCAGGAGGCAATGGAGATTGCTAATCTTTTACCTCCTCGAGATCAGACTGCTGGTCTGGTACCCCTCACAACGTCACGAGGGGAGGTCATGTGGGTCCATCCGGACTTGGTACCTAAAGTGACTCGGTCCACACCACCCTCCACTGGCAAGAAGACGAGCGAAAAAGTCAGATCTTGTCGCACAATCTGGGCAGATGACGAAGAAGCCACAGCTGTCATTACCCGGTCCGGTGCACAATCCCATCCTACGCCGAATAACTCAGTTAAAGATCATCAGCCGGCTACTGCTGACATTCTAGGACCTTCTCAGCCTCCGACGACCGACAAGCCTAGGCCAAAGGAGACTCGCTTTGACAAACCCCTCCGAAAAGAGGCACCTCATGGGCTGGAAAGGCCCAACAACTTTGACATCCTGGCACAATTGGCTAACACACCGGCCAAATTGTTATTATACGAGCTCCTGAGACTCTCCAAAGATGTTCGCGTGGCACTAAGCGATGCACTCCAGAATGTCGACGCATATCTAGCTCAGGTCAACCTCACGGGAGAGAGCCCGCCTGCAAATCTTCAAGACAGCGCTTGCACAGGAGCGATGCCCAACATTGTCTTCACTCCACAGAATATGCTCATCAAAACCAATCTGCATGATCGTCCGTTATACTATACTGGATACATCGGTGACATAAACGTGGATCGAATGCACATTAATCCTGGTTCTTCCATAAGCATCATCCCGAAGGGTCTCTCACATCATCTCCGCATTCTTATACATTGCCTGATGCCAACAAACACTGCCATCAGCGGTTACAATTCGGGCAGGAGCTACCCGATTGGGAAGATTCGCTTGAAGTGCCAAATTGGCGATCTTCAGTCAGAAGTCACCTGTTATGTCATAGATGCAGACACTTCCTACAATATCCTCCTGGGCGACCTTGGATACACGATTACATGATCGTGCCTTCCATGCTGCACCAGTGCTTCAAGTATGTCGACAAATACTGCTTCGTGAGGATAGAATTTGCCGACATCGATCCCTTCAAAGGGGTCGAATCCTACTACTCAGACTCCTGCTTATACGAAAAGTCGAAGAGGCACCTTGGTGAAGGAGATGTACAAGCTCGAACTGAGACGGCCACAGGATCAGAAGAACCTATGATGATCCTCCTCCAAGCTCACAAACCTAGCAAGTCCGCACCCCTTACGGCCGCTCTGCGTTAGGACGCAATCAGCCTCTCGGCATAAGAGAGTCAAATGATAATCCGGCTGCCAAGGTCCAGCCAAGCGCCAAGACCCAAAACGGAGCCACTGACAATCAGACTTCCTAGAGTTGGTCAGCCACAAACGGAGAAGCTCAGTCCCTCCGACAAGCCAATGACGATATGTCTTCCCAAAAAGAATCGTCAGCCCGATGCAAAGTTTGGGGCTTCTAGCGAGCCAACTACGCCCCGCCCAACATCGAGTACCAAACTGGGGGTCGCTAGTTTGCCAACGACTCTACGTTCTGCTCCACCAGCGGAACCCCTAATGATCAAGTTGCCCAAGTCATCTTCTCAGTCTTCATTTATACAGGGGGTGGCCGAAGAAGAACCAGAACTGGCCAAGTATGTGGCTGCTCATACTGATGTTCCATCCGTAGATGATGTAATCCCGTACACGGTCACTACAAGAAAGATGGCCTATTCCAACGTTTTATAAACGTCGTAAAAACGGAATAAAACGTTGGTATATGTTTAGCCAACGTTTGTCCAACGATTTATGCAAACGTCATCGTTGCCCTAGTTGGGAATTTACAACGTTTGCAATAAATATTGCTATAGGGATTAGACGACGTTTGCAGTAACGTTTATAAACGTCAATAATAGTACAAAAATGGTTAACATTTTTCAACATTTTTACAATAAAAACGTCGGCATATGTAACTTATTTCCAACATTTTATAATATGTTGGAATTATTTTTTCCAACCTTTGTCGAAGAAAACGTTGGGTTGTGATTTTCCAACGTTTCCCAAAAAATGGTTGGTTTTGTGTTTCCAACCTTTTTCTAAAAAATGTTGATCTTTTCCAACGTGTTTACACAAACGTTGAAAATATAATTTTGGATGGTACTTTTCCAACAATTTACCAAACACGCCGTAAATTTAACCTATTTCCCAAAACGTTGGGATTAGTTGTGTTAATGGGTGATAATTTTCAAATAATTTGACAAACATATCGAGAATTCAACTATTTTTCCAACGTTTTATCTAACCACTGAATTTGTTACAAAAATTGGTTAAAAATATCTGCCATAATCACATCAAATATAAATGTTCTTGTACATAAAAAAATTTCAGATCCCATCACAAACATGTAAATGCATCCACCACCAAACAATCAGACAAAATATATATTAATATAAAATTATTGTAAATTAAAATGTTGTCTGTGTCAAA
Source organism: Iris pallida (assembly GCA_029216955.1). Taxonomy (NCBI): domain Eukaryota; kingdom Viridiplantae; phylum Streptophyta; class Magnoliopsida; order Asparagales; family Iridaceae; genus Iris; species Iris pallida. The sequence continues at coordinate 14,926,666 of JANAVB010030220.1, forward strand.
AGTCTTTATATCTTTATCCATTCTCCAAAATACAAGTTCCTTCAAAGTAAAAATTAGACAATCTTTACGAACCGTAAAAGTAACTTGATCATGTAAACCTGTAAAAAAGAAAGAGAAAAATTAAAATTAGGACATACAAGTAAATAATGAATATTTTTAAGACTTATTGTGCAAGTTGACCTTCTCTACTAATCAGTTCCTTTTGGTCCTCTTCATAGCCTGAGGTCCTGAATTAATGAACACAAGAAAAAGAGAGTAAAATTTAAGGATATATTTAATATAAATATTAAAATTCAATGCTTTAAAGAGGAACTGATATATATATATATATATATATATATATATATATATATATATATATATATATATATATATATATGTGGTGTACTGTTCTATTTTTTTAAGTTCATGAAGTGAAGGAACTACCTCTAAGTTCTCCAAGACTATGGAGGTTTATAACCTAGAAAAGAAACTAATTTGCTAAGCCAAATGAATCCAGCTATCACACATTTTATTCAGGGGACATTGAAAAAACTGTAGAAAGTTAAGTATAACAAGGACAATCCTAATAATTTTATGAATTTGCAGACTGCCAACAAAGAGCAGCCATGCTACTAATAGAGGAGAAATTAAAAAAAAAATCTTAATAGCTCATCACCATATATAATATAGGAGAAATAAAAAAAATTCTAACCTCACAATAGCTTCGAAGCTGAGATCGTGGTACAGTGTGCGTTTGCACTTGCTTTGGTCGTTGCAGTTGCGCTTACTTTGGTGGTTGCAGTTGTATTCGCTTTGATGGTTGTATTGTTTGTCTTTTTGATTGAACCTCTGATTATAAATGTGCCGACTGATGCAATATTGGAGGCGATGTGCACTCAAAATTGTTTTCAAAAAACTAACATTATAAATACAAGAAAATGTTACATGCAATCCATCAAATAAATTTAGCTCATATACATCTAATAGTTGATAAATTCTAACCTGTTCTATGCCAGAAGATACATCTCGTGGAGATTGTAAGAAAGTACCCATATCACGTAGATGACTCTTAAGTAAATTTTGTATTTGTGCTTCCATTCGATCACTCATTCGAGATTCCACAGCAGATAACTTTTCTTGCATCTGTAGTTCCATCTGCTCTTTCATTTCAGTTTTGTTTCTCTCATTTTCAGCTATCATGTCACGTCGAACCCTTTTATTTTCAGCCTCCATTTTACGTCGCAGGTTCTCTAACTCTTGTTGATATTTTTTCTCAATCTCCCTCCTTTCATCCTGGCGTAGTTTATACGATGGTCCGAATACCATAGTCGGGGTGACACCAAGCCCATATGTCCCCACATGACCGTGCCTGTCACGTCCTATAACTCGCCCATATATGTCATCTCGTGCAACACCGGTCTCTGGATTTTTCGCTTCTAGTTCATCCATCTCTTGCTGTAAAATCAACTCATATTCATATAAACATAACTACAATTTAGATAAACTTATAAAAAGTGTAAATAATAAAAAATAAAATTAGAAGTAAGATCATACAATCGCCTTAGCTGCTATTTCATTTACTGGCCCTTTCCCTTTAGTTACATGTGTTTCCTTGTATACCATCCTACGAGTTGGCTCGTATCCGATGGATTTAGCCAGCTATAAGTACAAAGAATCAACGTATCAAATTATTAATGATAAACCTGCTTTCCTGGTACATTAAAAAATGTATGAACTAATAAATAAAATTAAATTTGTTTTACCTTATTTCTAACTTCAGCATGGGGAGTTCTACCAGATGTGTGTGGTGTTGTCCATTTTTTACGAATGGCCTTATTCTTTTCACTTTTGGCCTGATACAAGGAAAATACAAATATACAATCAAATACTATGATAAACTGAAAACCAATGCTTCCATAAATACAAATATACCTTTCCCTTATCAGAATCCAAATAGTAGATGAGTCTTGGCCACTGACTTTCCTCGACCCTTGGGGGGCAATGCTTCAACCGTTCCTCATTAGTCATATACTTAGTATAACCCTGACGCTTTACTTCAGCCTTCCACTCCTTCCATTTTCTTCCGACAGACGCCATCATAAATTTTTTCATCTGGTCTGTGGCATTTGTATTTTCCTATTTAAATAAAATATAAAGAAAAAAGTCATATAATTATTCGCATATGTAAATTACGACACAAAGTAATTTAATATTGCTAGTAGGTTATTCATCTACTTCACCTTAATATGAGTCCAAATTGCATCCTTCCCAATGTCTGGTACATGCCTCCAATCAAGGTAAGTTAAAGATGCTAGGTGGCCATTTCGTGCTAGAACCCCTAAATTTGAAGCAAGTCTGGAACATGTTTCCTCAATTGGTTGACCAAGATTGTTGACATGAATCTCTAGAATGCCACCATCTTCTGCCCATCCCTTATGCATTAAAGTAGGACCACGGACTCGTCTCTGCTCCTCCTGACTGGAATTCAGGTCTAAGTATAAAATAGACATAAAAATAATTAATGCACAATAATATTAAAACCCTGAATTTTAACTTCAATGATATTAATATCACAAATATGTGTGATGTTAATATTATTATTACCTGTCACTTGATCTTCTAGTTGTTCGTTGTTATCGAACAATACTCCTGTTTTCTCCTCTTCCTCAGCAATAGTAGGAGGTGGCCAATTCAAAGGAGGTTCAACCATGACAGTGTTGGCACCTACTTGCTCTTGTTCCTCAATAACGGTAGGCATAGCTCCCCTATTCAATTGGTTGCGTCTACTTGTCGCCATTGGATTTTAGCTTGGCTACAATCAAAGAATGTATACAAGAAAATGTACTAAAAATATAAGTCATTAAATGAAACAATCAACTTGGAAGCAATTAAAAGTAAACGATGACATGTTTAATTCATCCTTGACACAATGAGATTTCGAATAATGTCTGAATTGAGATTCTAATATATTTACAGAAAAGTTGATAACAAAATCTTCAAAGGTAAGCATAAAGAATTATGTCAATCAAGAGTACAGTTGTCAGTATCTTACATGTTTACACTAAATATTTACCTCCAAAGTGGATAAGAATGTAAAATGGAAGGGTACAACTTGAAGGTATAGTTCCCATGTACCATGCTGCTATAAGGATAAGAAAGTATCTTACATGATTCGGTACCCATGTATCATGCATTTTCTATGATTGGTTCTTTGATCATAATCGAGCTAAAATCCCATGACGACAAGTAGACGCAAGAAAAATAAAAGAGGAGCTATGCCTATTGTTACTGAGGAACAAGAGCAAGTAGGTTCCAACGTTGTCATGGCCGATCCTCCATTGAATTGGCCACCTCCTAATATTACTGGAGAGCAAGAGCAAATAGGAGCATTATTTGGCAACAACGAACAACTAGAAGATCAAGTGACATGTAATAATAATCTTAACATTAAATATATTTGTGATATTACTATCATTGAAGTTAAACTTTTCGGGTTTTTATATTATCTAATTTATGTCTTAACTATATACATTACTCCTCCCTTATGTCTATATACACCTTAATGAACTTTGATATCCTAAATTCTTTTAGAGGGAATACCCCAAACACTAACATACGTACTGCCATGATAGATGGGTTCACTGCTATTCACATTGACCCTATATGCATACACTGATACTCATCTCCACACTGACACCTAATTGATTCACTATTACTGATACACACATAAATCCCTATTACAAAACTCTACAGTCATTACACCCTCTGATAGAGATACCCTCCCTTCATATGGACACACACACACACATCTCTTTCAAAGCTGCTGTCATGAACTACACTAATTCTCCCTGGTTACTAGCTGCTGCAGGAATTAAGAACTGCTGCAAACTACTACTAGAAATGATGTTGTTGCTGCTCATTGATACACTGTCTAAAGGAAAACTGCAGTCCTAAATACTAAACTACACACAGGTTTGTTGGTTCTGATACACATAATCAAGAGATACTTTGGCACCCAATTTTATTTCGCATTCACTCAACTAGTAGGTAGTATTGTGACTGTAAGGAAATGTTGAAGATGTTGGGAACATGAGATGTGCAGCTATTGCTGCTTTGTAAGGTTTGGTTTTCTTAGCAGTCCCTTGAACCATACGATTAGTCGGGTTTAGGAGCTTCTTGGTGCCATTTTCCTCATCATTTATATCTTCTATTTTTTTATTTTTTTTACACAAACGCCTGGCTACTGCACCTAAAGCTCTACCTATAAACTAGTACTGCTGCCCTGCACCTACATGCCCTTTCTAACCATGATGCACACACATTCACTGGCATTCACTCTCCTGACATGGGAACTATTGCAGTTGGCTGTTGTAAAGATCTACAAGTCCACACACAATTTTCTTCCAACCTCTGCTGCTCATTACCTTAGTGCACACACCCTGTGACAAGCATTGCATACTACTGATACACTAGTCCACACAGGAATTTGCTGATTCTACATGCTTAAAATGGTAGCAATTTAGTGGTGCTAGAGTATTACTAAGGCCAGAGTTCAGTCCTCAATCACATTCCATGTGCTCACTCATATTTACCCTGGGTTCACAATAGGATACTCCAAATTCGATTCCAAGAGACCAAGACAGCATGTTATCAATATGCCAAATCCTACTCTTGCTACTAACTATATATGCCATGCATACATAATCTACAGATCACATTATCTGCTGCACACTGGTCGTAGGCCTGATGACGCACACACACACACACATACACACACACACACACATACACACACACACACACACACACACTATATATATATATATATATATATATATATTATATATATATATATATATATATATATATATATATATATATATACTCCTATGACGCATAACATATCCCTTACACTACACATCACAAAATTGAAACTCTAACATATAGGACAGAACTTATAGGCAACCGATATTCATATAATTGATACTCTAACATATAGGACAGAACAAAAGACAAAACTTAGGGACTGATATTCATACATGGATAGTGTCACACCCCGAGTCGACAAACCGTTCGTCTCCGATGTTACTTTGCCGATTCGATCGTCCTCGCTAAGGCGTGATGCCGCACGAGCCTGGAGTTGCGCTCGTGCAAGGCAAGATGACAAGTTCTCAAATGGTTATCTTTTCATTTTGATATTAATACGCCAAGTTGAAACTTCATAATTCACATCAGAATATAAGACGCAGTATAGGAAGATAGAAACGCTTTTCATTCATAGCTTGCAACCAAGTGCAAGTCGTAATTACATTGGATACCGTTGCGGCTACATTGATTGAAAACATAAAGAGAATACATTTGACAAGTTGCCTGAACTACGCTTGTCGTCCCATACATTTGCCCCTTTATACAAAGTCGTCGACTTGAATTGGCTTCAAAATACTTCAGCATAGGAAGAGCTTCAAAACGCCTCTCCGTACTCCAGCTCCAGTTTAGTTGGGCGCGCCCGTCGCACCTGGGGAAATTGGGGGAATGGGATTAGCACACTTGCTAAGTGGACGAGACGAACCCACTCGTCTAAACCGACTATGATTGTTAGGGTAGGCATGCTTTAGAGTTGTCTTTCTATTAGAACTAAATGAATTCAATTCATATTCGATAGCCATCTTTGCGTAATAAAGCATGCAGTGAACCATAGCAGTTTATCATATTTCTTACCACGGCCGTGCTCGTCCCTGCATAAAAACAGAGATAATATTTACACCTGCATAAGACAATAGGTGAGCATGCTACTATCTTATATGCGGTCATTGATGTTACACATCACATGGGACTATCTCAATGGCATTTCGGCCCGCTCAGTCTAGGTTGCAAGCCTGACAGACGGTCCGAAATGCATCAGTACCGAAGCACGATTAATCATTCCCCCTAGGTCGAGTCAATTCCGATGCCCCGGATATCGATTCGAGGAAAATATCAACTTGTGCACAAGCTGTCCATGACCATGCCAATGCGTGAACAGTTTATATATGCAACCAGTTTTGTATAGCGCGGACAGTATTGAACGACATTATCATTTCCCCCAACTCATGCAACGTTTCATTTTCCCCAAGCCGTACTCCGATTTAGCGTCCCGTAAACACCAAATTGTCCGAGGCATCATAACCCACGATTGACATTTCATAATATTTTGCAGCACGTAAAATAGTCTATCTTTTTACTAGAACCTTAAACTTTCTGGTTTATGTGATAGACTTGTATTTTCAGAGTGAATTTCTCTAAATCGATACGTTTTCCCGAGTTCTTGGACTTAGTGGATTGGCATGCAATCAACTTGGCATCGTTCGATTTGAATGAATTCGAAGCAAGGAATAAGTTTGCGGGATAGAGTAGAAAAGAAGGGGCCGAATCACCCACCGATCACTTCGCTTCGTGCAGGTCGTCGAAGCTCTACGCAACGTCAATCCTTAGTTACGCGAGCTCCTGCAATGCATCAACACTTTGTTAGATTTCCTTCTTTTCCCCTTGCATCAAAATTTGTAATTGCATCCATGAAAACGACGCGAAAGCACTTCATCAAGCCCAGCGGCAAATCTCCAAGAAAACCATACAGCGGTCCGGTCCCGTCGAAGGGACTCTTATAGAGAGCTCACTCGCCGAGACGCAGCCCGCTGCATCTAGGACAAATTCCAACAGAAGTCGTTCCATTAGTTGGATCGATTCTCGTAACTTCCGTCCAAATCAATTTGAATCGATGCCGCAAGGCGTTAACGTTTACCAAGCTTAGCGATCGAGTCAGATGGCCATCTAAGTTCCCGGCCGATCTGACTCGACGCTAGCATATTATGAAGTTCCGTCGCCTATCGAAAGCGGGGCGCTACATAATATACCACTAAGAAAAAGTTTCGTCCCGAAACTTAAGAACAAGGGTCTGACCTTAATTTAGACAAACAACGCAGGATACTTCTCTTTCATCTCCGCCTGCATCTCCCATGTCGTCTCCTCGACTGAATGGTTCCGCCAAAGTACGCGGACCAAGGACATCGACCGGTTTCGCAGCACCTTTTCCTTGCGGTCTAAAATTTGAATAGGCTCCTCCGAGTAAGACAAGTCAGTACGTAGCTCCAACTGATCGAAGCTAACCACATGACTTGGATCGTGCACGTATTTTTGAAGTTGTGAAACGTGGAAAACATCGTGCACATCAGCTAAGGCAGGAGGTAGTGCGATCCGATAAGCGACCGTCGCAACTCGCTCAATGATCTCGAAGGGGCCTACAAATCTCGGGCTCAACTTGCCTTTAACGCCGAACCGCATCACACCGCACATGGGCGTTACTTTTAGAAATACATGGTCCCCGGCCAAGAACTCTAGCGGTCGCCGACGAAGATCTGCGTAGCTCTTTTATCGACTTTGCGCGATGCGGAGTCTATCTTGAATCAAGCGGACCTTTTTGACGGCCTGCTCCACCAGTTCCGGTCCAAGCACTTGTCGCTCTCCGACTTCATCCCAGCATATCGGCGAACGGCACTTCCTCCCATAGAGCGCTTCGTATGGAGCCATCTGAATGCTCGACTGATAACTGTTGTTATACGCAAACTCCGTAAGCGGCAAATGCGTATCCCAACTAGTCTTTAGGTCGATCGCACACAGACGCAACATATCTTCTAAGATCTGGTTGACCCTCTCCGTCTGACCGTCTGTTTGGGGATGGTACGCCGAACTAAAGTTCAGTTTGGTCCCCATCGTCGCTTGGAGGCTCGTCCAGAAATGCGATAGGAATCGCCCGTCTCTGTCCGAAATTATAGAGGCCGGTACCCCGTGCAGTCGAACAATCTCATCGACATAGATTTGTGCTAACCGATCGACGCTCCATCCTACTTTAATTGCGATGAAGTGTCAATCTATCAACAATGACCCAAATCGCGCCATTCCCCTGCGGCGTCTTCGGAAATCCCACAATGAAATCCATCGAGATATTGTCCCACTTCCACTCAGGAATGGGGATGTTCTGCAGTTCGCCGCCTGGCCGTTGGTATTCCGCCTTTACCTGCTGACACGCCATGCATTGCGATACGAACGTAGCCACGTCTTTCTTCATACCGTGCCACCAAAAGTTTGTGCGCAAGTCCTTGTACATCTTGGTGCTTCCAGGATGTAACGAGTACTTCGCATAGTACGCCTCTGTCAGAATTTCTTTTCTGAGTTCGGCAGTTTCCGGAATGCAGAGCCTTCCCTTTAGTCGCATCGTCCCGTCTCCGTCTTCCGCAAAGTCAGTCGCCCTTCCCGTTGAAATCAGCTCGCACATTTTCTTCAGGAATGAGTCATCCCCCTGTGCGGTCTTTATCTTGCTAAGCAGGCTCGATCCTAACTTCAGTTGAGCTAGGTGCAGGTGTCGATACTCAATTCCGAGTTCGATACCCATCGCTTCAAGGTCTCGCTTTATCTCCTTGTTTATGGCCAGTGTTCCCATAAACATTCTGCTGAGTGCGTCGGCCACCACGTTTCCCTTGCCCGATGTATACTCGATCGTTAGCTCGTAATCTTTTATGAGTTCGAGACAACGTCGCTGTCGTAGGTTGAGCTCCCATTGTGTAAATAAGTACTTCAGGCTTTTGTGATCTGTGTAGATTCTGCATGCCATGCCATAGAGGTAGTGCTGCCATAACTTCAATGCAAAGACGATCGCCGCTAATTCTAGGTCGTGCGTCGGGTAGTTTTTCTCGTGCTGCTTCAACTGCCGTGAAGCGTAGGAGATGACTTTGTCTCTCTGCATGAGTACACATCCGAGGCCAGTTCTCGACGCATCGCTGAATATCTGAAAGCCTTCTGGACCGTCTGGAAGTGCAAGGATTGGAGCTGAGACGAGCCGTCGCTTCAAATCTTGGAAGCTGGATTCACAGTTATCGCTCCATTCAAATACTACTCCCTTCTGGGTGAGGCGAGTCAGAGGCGACGCTAGTTTTGAAAAGCTTCGCATGAATCGACGGTAGTAGCCCGCTAAGCCCAGGAAACTCCGAATGTCGCTAGCCGAGGCAGGTCGTTTCCAATCCACCACCGCATCAATCTTCTTTGGGTCCACCGCGACACCTTCGGCAGAGATTACGTGCCCGAGGAATGTCACGCTACTCAACCAGAACTCGCACTTACTCTGCTTGGCGTACAATTTATTTTCACGCAAAATCTGTAGTACCGTCTTCAAATGTTCCGCATGTTCTTCACGATTCTTTGAGTAGACAAGGATATCATCGATGAATACGACTACAAATTTATCTATTTGAGGTCGGAAGACTCGGTTCATCAGATCCATGAACGCGGCTGGGGCATTCGTCAAACCGAACGGCATGACGAGGAATTCGTAATGACCATATCGAGTGCGGAAGGCAGACTTCGATATGTCGTCGGACTTGATCTTCAATTGATGATAGCTTGAACGAAGATCGATTTTGAAAATATTGCCGCGGCTTACAGTTGGTCAAACAAGTCGTCGATTCGCGGCAAAGGATACTTGTTTCGCACGGTCGCCTTGTTGAGTTCCCGATAGTCGATGCATAGCCGCAACGACCCATCTTTCTTCTTCACGAACAGTACGGGAGCTCCCCACGGAGAGACGCTAGGGCAAATAAATCTGCGGTCTAGCAACTCTTGTAATTGCACCTTCAGTTCCTTTAGTTCTGCTGGAGCCATTCGGTAAGGCGCCTTTGATATCTGCCGTGTATCCGGAAAGGTGTCGATGCTGAATTCAATTTCTCGATCCGGCGGTATCCCGGGCATCTCGTCAGGAAAAACGTCAGGAAAATCTGCCACAACATCAGTCTGCATTGTGTTTGTATTATCCGTCCGCATGTCTCGAACTGATGCCAAGTATCCCGCACAGCCGAAACGCAGCATACGCCTTGCCGAGATTGCCGACACCATCATCGCCGTCTTCGAGGCCGTACCGCACGAATATGAGAACTCTATCTCGCCAGGAAGGCAAAACACCACTCTCTTCTCTGTGCACTCGATCGTTGCACGACAAGCGCCCAACCAATCCATGCCCAGGATTATGTCGTAATCTTTGATGTCTAGCACGACGGCATCCAAGGATAGATATCTTCCCCCGACGCAAAGGTGGCCATCCCTACAAATAAAGTTCACAGGCTATCGACTCCCGACGGCGTGCTAACGCTAATATTTATATCTAGTGATTGCATGGTTATTTTATTTTCTTTCGCAAAATCAGCAGATATAAAGCTATGTGTCGCACCCGAATCGAATAATACTCGAGCAGGTATATCTTTGTAGAGTAATATACTTGTTACAATCGTATCGGACGCAAGCGCCTCGTCCCGAGTTAAGGCATAAACTCGGCCTTGAGCTCCGTGGCGTTGGTTCTGATGGTTGACGGGCACCGTATTCGTGCCTTGCAGTGTCGGCGCTTTATGCGGATTCGGGACGTTCCACGGTAGGTTATGTTGATTTTGAACTTTCGACGGGCAATACCTTGATATGTGGTCCGCCATTGGGCCGGTTATCAAATGTGTTCGGACGTTTAGATATTTCCGATCCCCCGACGTCGTTAGGACGCTTGTTGAAGTTATTGCGAACGACAGGCACGGCCCTTTGTGACATACGGCCAAAGATTCGCTCGCTATCAAGTGCGGCTTCGTAGGATTCACGATAAGTTTGGCATCGCTGGTTCATGACGTCCCTACGCAGTTCTTCGTTGAGGCCTTGCTGAAAACGCTCGTACCATTCTTCTTTGTTAGGCAGGAAGGCACCGACAAATTTTGCAAGTTTCGAGAAGCTTGCATCATAATCTTCGACACTCATATTCCCCTGCCTCAACATCATGAACTCGTCTGCCTTCTGTCGACGGATGGCGCGAGGAACGTACTGCTCAAGGAAGGCTGTCTTGAACATTTCCCAAGAAATCTTTCTGCTGGAATCGGTTTCACAGATCTTCTGTTTCTTCGCCGCCCACCAGTCATGTGCTCGTAGTTGTAACTGCAGCGCCGCACAGGCCACCCTCTGGGACCCTTCGATGTAGAGGAGATCGAACAAGTCCTCCACCTCTGCGAGCCATCCTACTATCACGTCGGGCTCTGCTCGGCCGTTGAACTTCGGCGGATTCATTTTGCGGAACTCCTTCACTTTGAACATGGAAGGAGAGTTCATCATTTGAGGGGAGCCATCTTCCTCCTCGTCTTCTTCTTGATCACCTTGCTTTTCCTCGGGCTCTTCGTCCGTCGTCTTGGTATTGCCTGCCATTCTACTAGCTATCTGAGTCAGGGCATTCATCTGTTTTTGTTGCACATCAAATTGGGCTTTGAATTGTGTCTGAAGCTGCTGCTGCTGTAGTTCCATCAACTGTAGCATCTTCTGCATAGTCGTCTCGCTAGGCTCAGTGCTTTTTGTGCTCGACGTACTATCTACAGTTTGGGTTGTTGGGCCGGCAATTTTCTTATCTCGCTTAGTCATTCCTACAAATAGTATAAACCCGTTAGTATTTTTCAAAAATATCTACGGGCTTACCTGTATGGAACTTGTATTTCACGCAGCATGCCGACAAGCATTCAATCAAGCCATCGCAACGGACATTCCAACAATGAAATATATTTCAAAAATCCGAGAAAACATAACTGAGCTCTGATACCAATTTGTCATGCCCCGAGTCGACAAACCGTTCGTCCCCAGTATTACTTTGCCGATTCGATCGTCCTCGCTAAGGCGTGATGCCGCACGAGCCTGGAGTTGCGCTTGTGCAAGGCAAGATGACAAGTTCTCAAATGGTTATCTTTTCATTTTGATATTAATACGCCAAGTCGAAACTTCACAATTCACATCAGAATATAAGACGCAGTACAGGAAGAAAGAAATGCTTTTCATTCATAGCTTGCAACGAAGTGCAAGTCGTAATTACATTGGATGCCGTTGCGGCTACATTGATTGAAAACATAAAGAGAATACATTCGACAAGTTGCCTGAACTACGCTTGTCGTCCCATACATTCGCCCCTTTATACAAAGCCGTCGACTTGAATTGGCTTCAAAATACTTCAGCATAGGAAGAGCTTCAAAACGCCTCTCCGTACTCCAGCTCCAGTTTAGTTGGGCGCGCCCGTCGCACCTGGGGAAATTGGGGGAATGGGATTAGCACACTTGCTAAGTGGACGAGATGAACCCACTCGTCTAAACCGACTCTGATTGTTAGGGTAGGCATGCTTTAGAGTTGTCTTTCTATTAGAACTAAATGAATTCAATTCATATTCGATAGCCATCTTTGCGTAATAAAGCATGCAGTGAACCATAGCAGTTTATCATATTTCTTACCACGGCCGTGCTCGTCCCTGCATAAAAACAGAGATAATATTTACACCTGCATAAGACAATAGGTGAGCATGCTACTATCTTATATGCGGTCATTGATGTTACACATCACATGGGACTATCTCAATGGCATTTCGGCCCGCTCAGTCTAGGTTGCAAGCCTGACAGACGGTCCGAAATGCATCAGTGCCGAAGCACGATTAATCATTCCCCCTAGGTCGAGTCGATTCCGATACCCCGGATATCGATTCGAAGAAAATATCAACTTGTGCACAAGCTGTCCATGACCATGCCAATGTGTGAACAGTTTATATATGCAACTAGTTTTGTATAGCGCGGACAGTATTGAACGACATTATCATTTCCTCCAACTCATGCAACGTTTCATTTTCCCCAAGCCGTACTCCGATTTAGCGTCCCGTAGGCACCAAATTGTCCGAGGCATCATAACCCACGATCGACATTTCATAATATTTTGCAGCACGTAAAATAGTCTATCTTTTTACTAGAACCTTAAACTTTCTGGTTTATGTGATAAACTTGTATTTTCAGAGTGAATTTCTCTAAATCGATACGTTTTCCCGAGTTCTTGGACTTAGTGGATTGGCATGCAATTAACTTGGCATCGTTCGATTTGAATGAATTCGAAGCAAGGAATAAGTTTGCGGGACAGAGTAGAAAAGAAGGGGCCGAATCATCCACCGATCACTTCGCTTTGTGCAGGTCGTCGAAGCGCTACGCAACGTCAATCCTTAGTTACGCGAGCTCCTGCAATGCATCAACACTTTGTTAGATTTCCTTCTTTTCCCCTTGCATCGAAATTTGTAATTGCATCCATGAAAACGACGCGAAAGCACTTCATCAAGCCCAGCGGCAAAGCTCCAAGAAAACCATACAGCGGTCCGGTCCCGTCGAAGGGACTCTTATAGAGAGCTCACTCGCCGAGACGCAGCCCGCTGCATCTAGGACTTATTCCAACAGAAGTCGTTCCATTAGTTGGATCGATTCTCGTAACTTCCGTCCAAATCAATTTGAATTGATGCCGCAAGGCGTTAACGTTTACCAAGCTTAGCGATCGAGTTAGATGGCCATCTAAGTTCCCGGCCGATCTGACTCGGTGCTAGCATATTATGAAGTTCTGTCGCCTATCAAAAGTAGGGCGCTACAGATATGGTCTGATACTCTAACATATAGGACAGAACAAAAGACAAAACTTAGGGACTGATATTCATATGTTGACAGAACAAAAGACAACTTGCCACATGGTACTGCAGTATCATACAATTGTTACTCTTAGGGACTGATATTCAGGATATAGGCAACAAAAGTATATGCCAGGTTACTGTAAACAAGCAAAGAAAACTTACAGCAGTTAATGCTAAGGTACCAAATCCCTACATTAGAGAGGAAGTACTAATCAACAAGCATACAAATAAAACTTCTCTTAAAAAAATGATAGGGGTTTGGCAAATTCATATGTAATTAAAATATATCTTATTGTTTCAATAATGATCAATGTCATTATACATAAGCCAAAAAAAGTATGGAGTTCGAACAAAGTCTTCAAATAAAAAAATCAAAGAATCAATCACAAAAAATGATATATGTAATTTTCTAATCATCTTCATCACCCCGCCCATTTGGTTCCTCGTCAACTTCAACTCCATCAACACCTTGTCGAACCCAACTAATATGATCATCACGTGTGAATGGTGTCTCGTCCAAATGTTGATCACTCCATAACTCTGTTTGATCTTCCATAGTTCCATTAGTTGATAATTGCTCTCCAAACACGTCAAAAAAGTCTCTAGGCTTTGTCTTAACAACCACTTGCCAGTCATTCTCGACGGGATCTTGTACGTAAAATACTTGTTTTGCCTGAGATGCTAGTATAAAAGGTTCATCTGTTACTTGTTGTCGAGTGTACAACAAATGACGAAAGTTTACTAGCGTAAATCCCAAATCATCTCGCTCGATGAGACCTCTACTATTGTTAACCCAGTCACACTTAAACAAAACAAACTTGTACTCTTTAAAATAATAGAGCTCAATGATGTCTGTCAAAATCCCATAGAAATTAACATCTCCAGATGTAGGATTTCTATCTCTTACACTTGTATAACTTTCAGTCATTGCCTTTAACATGACTCCACTATTTTGTGTGGTTCTATTTTGCTCACGAGCCTTTGTATGATACCGAACACCATTTATAATATATCCTGTGAATCTTTTTGCTTTTTTAAGGGGGCCCAAAGCTAACATCCGAATTTCTTGTGATATCTCCACATTAGCTGTCTCGATCAACTTCGTCACCTATTTCAAAGGGGAAAAATATTATACAATTTACTTAGGAGGTAATCTATTTAACATTAAAAGATTTTAAATATCAATTTTTTGCTTACATGATCCTTAAACCATAAATGAAATGTTTCATTGTGAATACGGTCCACATCATGTGGTCTGAGACGAGAATTACTCCTAATTGACATACGGTGAGCCATGTAATAGAAAAACATCGTATCATTATGTAATGTCTTAAATGGCTACAAAATAGGAAACTTAATAATGTAGCATACTTACTCTAGAAATGGTAAAATTGCATCGGTATTGACTAGCACATATCGATGTGCTTGTGCATATGTTATGTCATCAAGTACAAATCCCACCGACTTTCCTAATTTACGGCCCACTTCTAAATCAATAGAATTGGATACACCGTCATCGTTCCTTACCGGTCGACTGGACTTGGTCTCAATATCATTTAAGTACCTCGAGCAAAATGTCAGACACTCTTCTACCCAATATCCTTGTGCAATTGAACCCTCTGGATGACTGCGAGTCCTCACATAGTTCTTCAATGTGGACAAGTATCTATGGTAGAAATTTGGCTAGTTACCAATAATGCTTTTTATAACAAATAAAAATACAAAAATAATAAATGATATCATACCTCTCAATAGCGTACATCATTCGGTAGTGTGGTGGACCTCCTATCATCGCTTCTTCTGCTAAATGAATGACCAAATGCTCCATGACATCAAAAAATGCAGGCGGAAATATTCTCTCAAGATGGCAGAGCGTGAGCGCAATGCGACATTGAGCATGTTCCAAATCCTTTACATGCATTACTTTTGAGTACATAGTCCGAAAATAGTTACTCAATTCAATCAACGGTCCAAGCACATTCTTAGGCAAAACATTTCTCAAAGAAATAGGAAGAAGCTCTTGCATCAAGATATGGTTGTCATGACTCTTAAGTCCTGATATAATACGTTGTTTAAGGTTAACACGACGTGATATGTTCGAAGAATAACCATCCGGGACTTTTACCTTCATCAACATTTTACACACAATATCTTTGCATTTATTGTCCAACGTGAAACATGCAGGCGGCAAATAATATTTGTTATTTGTCCGTTTTTGTGGATGCAATGGCTTACGAATACCAATTTCTTTTAGATCTTTACGAGCATTTAAATTATCCTTTTCCTTTCCATCAACATTTAATATAGTCCAAAGCACATTGTCACACACATTCTTTTCAATATGCATTATGTCAAGATTGTGGCGAAGCAAATTGTCCTTCCAATAATCTAACTCAAAAAATATACTTCGTTTCTTCCAATTATATGTTAGGGCCCCATCTCCTTTAACCGTCCTTCTCCTCTTACGTTCTGACTCTGGATCTTTTCCAAACTTATTATTGAAGTCTTTTATTTCAGCGTACACTTCATCTCCTGACAGTCGAGTGGGCTTTGTATCCAATTCTATTGTACCATCAAAAGAGACTTTGTCAATGCAAAATTTATGTCCTTCCGGTAGCCATCGACGATGGCCCATATAGCATTGCTTACCTCCGTTGGACAACCATCGAGAATGAGTGTATTTTTGACAACAAGGACATGCCAATTTACCTTTTGTGCTCCACCCCGACAAAATTGCATATGCAGGAAAATCACTTATTGTCCATAGCAATGATGCACGCATTTTAAACATCTTATTACTAATTGCATCATAAGTGTCTACTCCAACCCACAATTTCTTCAACTCATCCATTAGAGGACGCAAATAAACATCGATGTTATTTCCTGGCCCATAAGGACCATCGATTAGTATCGATAATATCATAGAAGGTTGTTTCATACATAACCATGGTGGCAAATTATATGGTATTAAAATTACTAGCCACATGCTATGTGCAATACTCATGCTCCAAAATGGGTTAAATCCGTCACTAGATAAGCCAAGCTTGACATTTCGTGGGTCCTCAGCAAAATCTGGATATTTCTCATCAAATGTTTTCCATGCAAGAGAATCTGCAGGATGCCTTAAATTCCCATCATTAATGCGTTCTTCGGCATGCCATCTCATTTGTGATGCTGTCTTTGATGACATAAATAGTCTCTGAAGTCTTGGTATCAACGGGAAGTATCTTACCACCTTCGCAGGAATTTTTCGATCACTATTAGAATTGCTATCTGACTCAACCTTTAATTGTTTATACCTTGGGGTATGGCACCTGTTGCATTCAATCTCTTGTTCTGTCTCATTCCAGTACAACATACAATCATTAGGGCATGCATGAATCTTCTTATACTCTAGTCCCAAGTTCGCAATCAATTTTCGCGCTTCGTAAAAGGACTTCGGCAATATCACACCCTCAGGGAATGCATCTTTTAATAACTCAAGCAACATTGTAAAGGATTTGTCGCTCCATCCACTAAGACACTTGATATGCAACAATCGAACAAGAAACGAGAGTGTTGAATACTTCTTGCAGTCTGGGTATAACTCTCGCTCAGCTTCTTTTATCAAATTAAATTTTTTTTTAGTTTCTTCATCAGGACCTTCCATATGTGGATGATGCTCAACATCGTCCACAAAGTTTATTTGGTCAGTTGGAGGAATTCCAAAGGCATCATGTATCATCTTTCGCATTTCATCACCGACAACAGAGTCACAAGAAGGATTTGAAGATGACGGAGACTCCATGAAAAGTCCAACACGTGTAGCTCTCTAAAAAACGATTTAGTAGTATATGTTCGACCACATCATCTTTCTTTACATATATCATATTGCGACATTTCTTGCACGGGCACAATATTCTTTCGGCATTCGGTCTATTAGTTGAAGCAAACTCCACGAAATCTTCTGCTCCTTTCTCGTACAAAGGATGGCATTTGTTTTGTATACTAATCCAGCTCTTGTCCATTAGTACGTTCAACCTAATGGTATTGTCTCACAACTATGAAGAAAAAGTCAAGAAGTTTAATAAAATATAAACAATGACCCAAAAGACTAAATCAATACACAACTTATAAGAAAAAAAGATGTCAATTGAACTTGATGGTACAATAATTATATATTGACAATAATAATTCACATTACAGGAAGGTCTTTATCAAATATAAACTAAAGTTAGTTTTGCATGCATAGATATCTTTAATCTTCAAATGTAAATGCACTGCTGTCGTTAATAAAGCAAAAAATAGTAAGATAAAACAAATTGATGGCATTCGAAGGCCTAAAAGACTCCATTCATGGATACACTATCAATGTGATGAATTTCATCGACTAGATTTGCAGAGGACACACAAAATGCCTTCATTAAAAAAAATTCCTTCACTAGAAGAAAGTTGTCTTTGCATGAACAAATGCATTCTCTAATAATCTCTTCTCTGCTACTACTCTACTAATAGATAGAATCTGAACCAGTAAGAGTACTGATACTCTTCCCTGCTTCCAACCTAGCTACTTAGCAGTTGAAATGCTATGCTAGACTATGAATGGGCCTAGGTTTGTTGAGCTGGGTAATTTGCTGAACTGACTATGAAATGCTAAGCTAGTACTGCTGCCATGCACCTACATGCCCTTCCTAACCATGATGCACACACATTCACTGGCATTCACTCTCCTGACATGGGAACTATTGCAGTTGGCTGTTGCAAAGATCTACAAGTCCACACACAATTTTCTTCCAACCTCTGCTGCTCATTACCTTAGTGCACACACCCTGTGACAAGCATTGCATACTACTGATACACTAGTCCACACAGGAATTTGCTGATTCTACATGCTTAAAAATGGTAGCAATTTAGTGGTGCTAGAGTATTACTAAGGCCAGAGTTCAGTCCTCAATCACATTTCATGTGCTCACTCTTATTTACCCTGGGTTCACAATAGGATACTCCAAATTCGATTCCAAGAGACCAAGACATCATGTTATCAATATGCCAAATCCTACTCTTGCTACTAACTACATATGCCATGCATACATAATCTGCAGATCACATTATCTGCTGCACACTGGTCGTAGGCCTGATGACGCACACACACACACACACACACACACACACACACACACACACACACACACACACACACACTATATATATATATATATATATATATATATATATATATATATATATATATATATATATGTATATATATATATATATATACTCCTATGACGCATAACATATCCCTTACACTACACATCACACATCACACAATTGATACTCCTATTGTGTCAAAGTGAATAGTCTAGTTCATTCCAGGAAATATTGAATAGTCTAGTTCATTCCATGTTTAGCCAGTCTAGTTATAGGAAATTATCTTGGTACATGGTAAGCCAGACTATTGTGTCAAAGGAAATATTGATCTACATGTTTATACATTACTGCCAAAGTGAATAGTCTAGTTCATTCCAGGATGATTAGCCAGACTATTGTGTCTACTTTAGATTACTAGATTGATAAATGTCCTGTAGCTATGGGTCTAGAATTGAATTTTTTTGTGGTATGTTGGTGATTAAATTGAATGGCACATGTTCATTTTTACTTTCTCAACCAAAATTATGTTTCTTGTCTAGAGGTGCTACTGATCATCCCATGCCTGTGTTAGCCAAGATCGCACCTGACCTTCTTAGAATATTGGTATTTAAGCTTAAAGTTCTTGCTCACATGATGCATCTGGTTTAGTTTTCGGGTGGTATCCTGGTGGTAGAAGTTGCAAAGTGTTTCTTATGGTTAAGAGGTTAAGTACTATGGGTGGCCTAATCCAGATCTTAGTTCTTATTACACCAAAACTGATTTGATTATTGAAAAACACCGATAATCTACAACAGTACTTCTTGAGGAAATCCCTAACTCCACATTGTTCTTCCTAACAAATTATATCTCAAACTCATACATGAAACTTTTCTACCTTTTCTAGTATTAATTAGTTGTCAAACTGGCAAGATAGTTGATTCAGTTTTGTATTGTTCCAGTTTCTGTGAATAAGTAATATTGCAGTCTACAGATTCTGTAAATATGTAATATTAAGCTTGTGGTGGTTTCGTAATTGTATAAGAACGGCTATGGTGCATCAATAAAGAGAGTAGAATAGTACTTTTGATAGATTGATTATATGTACAGGTGAATTGTAGTTAATCAACCACATACCTAACCAATAAGTACCATTTCAAATATAAAGTCAGGGAGTTGTTCAAAATCAATAAAGGGACTGTTTTATCTAAAAGTGGCCAAAGTAGGAATTTCAAGAATCTCAATGTTTAACCATTGAAATTATATATGAATGTCTCATAAAAAAAATTCTCTTCTTTGCATCCAGATTTCAAACTAAGATGTAAATTTTCATTGAGTTTCAACCATAAACTGATATAAAACATTCTAAAGATACAACAAAGGGTGATCGAAAACAACCCGATTGGCGTTTGTGTTAAAATAATGTAAATATCTCACTCGCAATTAAATATAAGTTATTTATAGATACTTGTTGAAAACCAACATGCAACCAAATTGATGTTTGTTGAAAAATAATTAAACATAAATTATTTACAGATACTTGTTGCTAAGAATTGATGTCATTTCCTATTTAATTTAAACCCGAATTTTAAACGTCGACCGAATAGGAGAATGGAACTGCTAAAACTACCAAACAATTGGGTTTAAAACCTTCTCCTCTATCACCACCACCACACACTCACATAAACTACCAAAAAAATTACTTCAAGAAGAAAATATTAACGCCATAAATTAATGGCTTCATGATTTAAGAATAGGTATCATTACTATAATGTGTATATTAACCTATAGATTAAAATATAGATAATAACATACCTCAACGCCGAAACGGACGAGAGGATGTCCTGGCCGTCGACGAACGAGGCGAAACGGACGAGCGGTAGAGGACGAGCGGTCGACCAACGAGGGGACGAGCGGTCGACCAACGAGCGATGAACGGTCGACCAACGAGCGGACGACCTGGCCGCCGACGAACGAGGCCTACGACGAACAAGAGGAAGACCGGGATAGGTTCGACTTCTAATTCGAGAGAGACGTACGAACTAGGGTTTTCTACTTGGGAGACTTCTAATTAAATTTGTGGAAAGGGTTTAGGAGGGAAATTTTTGTTTTAGAGGAAAATTGGAAAATATTGGAGAAATCTGGTCCTATATGTGCCTTTATTTTCTCTTCAATAGCTGCTACATATAGGGACTGACGTCTCCATATTTAAACGTAATATACAGAGAACCGACTACAATATATGGCTGCTACATATAATTAAGGACCCAACGTTTCCATATTTAAACGCTATGGAAACCGAATATTGACCATATAACCACGTTTCCAAATATAAATGTTAGGTTTTATTTGGTGATTTGCCGCCAAAGTGTATCGGCTTTCCAACGTTTATTTAAAAATGTCGAAAATAAATTGTATAAACCAACGTAAACGTAAACGACAGGAACAAAGTCAAAAAAATGTTGAAATTTTTTCAAATACGCGACATATTTGACAAAACGATGGAAAATATCCCAACGTTTAAGAAAAACGCAGGTCATTCTCAACGGTTGTTTTAAAACGATGGCACATGTTTGTCTAAGCCAACGTTTACATAAATGTCGGATGGAAAAACGTTGGGAAAACCCTATTTTCTTGTAGTGGGTATAGGCACTCACCTATACACACAGGTGAAAAATGTTACCGCATAATCGAGGGAGGGGACCATCCAATCATCTTCGGTCGGAAGAATGATCCACAGCCCTTCACTATAGAAGAAGTCGATCTCGAATCGGACTCCGAGAGACTGACTCTCTATCTATATAGCCCCCAATCCAAATACTTCATACAAAAATAGGGGTATGATCTGGAGACTATGCCAGGTTTGAACTACGACACTGGTCTACGATTACCTTTAAAGTCGCCGGTCCCGGCTGGCAAACCACAGGACTACTACAACAAGACCCGATGCGGACTGGGATATATTACGCCTGCAACGACCCCTGAAAGCTCAGATGAGGAATGCGACTGGCATTCACACTCAACCGGATCACCAACTTCTGATTTGGATATCAACATCGGGGATGTATTCAGGCAAGTCCTGTCTGTCAATATGGCATTCGCCGATGCTTACGAAGAAGGTAAAGACTTTCCTGAACTCCTCGAATTACAGCCGTGGGCCCAACAGCTGGATGCGCAATGGGAGAAGCAGTTTGAACAAAGATAGCCTCCTACTGAAGATGAGGTCATGCAAGTGGATCTCGGCAGCGACTCTTCCCAAAAACTAATCTTTGTTAGTAAAAGCCTGACAGACGAAGAGCGAGAATCGCTACTGAAACTTGTCAAAGAATATATTGATGTGTTCGCTTAGAGCTATGAAGACATGCCAGGGTTAAACCCCGATGTTGCTCTTCACAAGCTCAACATTCTGCCAGAAGCAAAGCCAGTCAAACAACAGCAACGACGCTTCCGTCCAGGCATCATGGATGCGATCGAAGCCAAAGTCAACAAACTGATAGCCAGCGACTTCATTCGTGAGGAACAATATTCGGACTGGGTCGCCAATAAAGTACCGGTCCTCAAGAAGAATGGAAAGATTCGAATCTGTATCGACTTTCGCAATCTGAACGAGGCATATCCCAAAGATGAGTTCCCCCTCCCTATCATAGACATCATGATTGACAATACCTGCGGCTTCGAACGTATGTTGTTCATGGATGGCTTCTCGGGGTACAACCAAATCAAGATGTCTCCCGACGACGAAAAGCATTCATCATTCCGAACACCAATAGGCACGTTCTGCTACATAGTCATGTCTTTCGGTTTAAAGAACGCTGGCTCCACCTATCAGAGAGCTATGAGCATCATCTTTAGAGACCACTTGCACAAAACAGTGGAATGCTATGTTGACGACATCGCCGTCAGAAGCCGCTCTAAGGAAGATCATCTGTATGATATAAGGACAGTGTTCGACCTGATGCGAGCGCACAATTTGAAAATAAACCCCACGAAATCCTTCTTGGGCGTATCCAGCGGGAAGTTCTTGGGTTTCATCATCACCTCCCAGGGTATCCACGTAGATCCTAAGAAGACGAAGGCAATCATGGAGATGAGTCCCCCGAGAAATCTCCGAGAACTCCGAGGCCTTCAAGGGAGGTTAGCTTACATCAGGAGGTTCATTTCCAACCTCTCCAGGCGATGTCAGCCATTCACCCATCTCATGAAAAAGGGTGTCTCATTCGTATGGGATGAAGAATGCCAGCGTGCCTTCGACAACATCAAAGAATATTTGTCGAACCCTCCAGTCCTGGTGGCCCCGGTTACTAGAAAACTATTTCTGCTCTATGTACGAGCAATAGAGCATTTCCTCAGCGCTCTGCTAGCACAAAACAATGATGCAGGCCATGAGCAAGTTATATATTACCTCAGCCGAATGATGATCGGGCCGGAGCACTGATATACCGCCATGGAGAAGGAATGCCTCGCCCTGGTGTTCGACATTCAAAAAACGCGACACTATGTCATAGGGCAAACCGTACATGTGATATCACGAGTCAACCCCCTCAGGGTACTCATGACTAAACCAGGGGAACTCAGCTCTCGCATCGCTACATGGGCAATATTACTGTCCTCCTATCATATGATCTCCGTCCCACAAAAGGCTGTTAAAGGTCAAGCTCTGGCAGACTTTTTAGTAGCCCACCCAGGCTCGGAGTCGACAAGAATATACGAAAAAATCCCATATGAGATCGTCGACTCGCATACGGCCTCTCACGATGATATATGGCGAATGTTCTTCGACGGTGCTTCAAGGACCGGACCCAAGGACAACATCATCGTCGGAGTCGGGGTGGTGCTGATTTCTCCTTCCGGACTGGTGATCAATCGCACTTAATCCCTCATGGAACCCTGCTCTAAAAATGTGGCCGAGTACAATGCTTTAGTCATTGGCCTCCAATTTGCAAGAAAGCTGGAGGTAGAATATCTTGAAGCATACGGCGATTCACAGTTAATCATCAATCAGATCCGGGGTTCATACGAAGTCCGCCAAGAAGACATGATCCCCTATCACCAAATAGCGATCAACATCATCTCGTCATTTGAAGGGTTCTTCATCGAACACGTCCCCAGACTCTAAAATATCGAAGCCGATGCCCTAGCAGGCCTTGTCGCTTCCCTAGCAGTACCGAACCATATTCATCATTCGGTGGACGTGATAGGCCATAAACTGGTCTGTCCCAAGAACAACGTTCAATTCGTGGCGAGTTATTCCGCTCAGACGATCGACGAAGTACCAGACTGGAGACAACCATTCATAGACTTCGTAGTCTACGACATCCTGCCCGAGAACCCAAAGGAAGCCACCTCTACGTATCGAGTCATATCCGGCCTAAGTTGTCATTGACAGCGATAGTCAGCTGTCTGGTCTAGTCATCATCTAGTACAATCTTATATCTTATCACAACATTTATCATGAGTTATCCACTACCAATCATTACAAATTACTATATAATTATCACAGACTTATACATGAATATCCGGATACGAAGCCGGTAAGATTATTAATATTATCTAACCAATAACATATACTCGGTAATAATACATCCAATCATCCTATACATGAATCTACATCTAAATGTCTGGAGTGAGCTCCGCTGCTAGGTCTCTTTGCTGGTCATGACGATCTAAGGATCAATCCACCTGTAATCAACGATCCTGTCAGGAAAAGAGCAAAGTACATAGTAGCTAAACCAATCAGAGTATCAAAGAAAATGACATGAGCTAATAATAAGTAAAGGAAATAACTGACATATGCACTAACTGACACGTCTTCATCGCATACCAGAACTGATACCAATGATGAATCAATCATTTTGTCGAATAGATCATAGGAAGAATCAAATACTATATTAGGTGGATTTTTCTTGATAAATATTAATCAAGAATCGGAGATTTCAAAGAAGAATGACTCAAATATCGATTAGGCATGATCGAGGATGAATAAACTCACCAGATCGATCAAAGATCAATTCTATCCTCTGAAGAAGCATGGAAAAGAAAAGAAAAAGTCCATACGGCTCAAAACAAGGGGAGTCTCATGTGGCTCAAGAATTCCTTAGAGCTTCATGTGGCTCAAAAATACTTTAGAGCTTCATGCGGCTCAAAAGTCCCATAGGGCTTCATGCGGCTCGAAAGTCCCCGACAGCTCCATGCGGCTAGGACAAACCCACGTAGTCCTATATGGTTCAAAAATAGGCCTCTACAGCTAGCCATAACTCTACGCAGCTGGCTCATTAAATGCTCTGACGCAATGCGACAGCTCTGACACAAAGGATTGACCGCTCTGACATAAAGGTAAAATGATGACTCTGATATAATGACGTGCTCCTAGAGAGACGAGGAAAATCTTTATAGCTGGCATGATCCACCAATTCCAAAGCTCTTTATGCGAATCTCTTCAAGGACTTCCATGCGGCTCAGTTGTGAGGCTACCCTCATGCGGCTCAGTTGTGGGGGCCATCCTTATGCGGTTCAGATGGGAAGACACCCTTATGCGGCTCAGTCGTGGGGGCCACCCTTATGCGGTTCAGATGGAGAGGCACCCTTATGCGGCTCAGTTGTGGGGGCCACCCTCATACGGCTCGGTTGTGAGGCCATCCTCGTGCGACTCAGTTGTGAGGCCATCCTCATGCGGCTCAGTTGTGAGGCCACTCTCATGTGGCTCAGTTGTGGAGCCATCTTCAAGCAGCTCAGTTATGAGGTCACCCTCATGCGGCTCAGTTGCGGGGTCATCCTCATGCGGCTCAGTTGTGAGGCCACCCACATGCGGCTCTGCTATGACGCACCATTCATATGGCTCGCAGCATAATGGCGATAAAGATACGTGGCAGAAGATTGACTGAGACTTATCCACACGGATTTATTGCAACCAACAAATCCTAACAATACAGATTTATTGTAACCGACACAACGACCCAGATTGATTCCCAACAAATAGATCAAAGTTAATCTTAACCAATCCCCAACTGCCCACTTTTCAAGGTGCAGTTACTGCACACCCCACTCATCACAAATTCCTATAAATAGCATGGGATTATTCCTTTACAAAAACACAGAGACAGACACAGAGAAAAAAGCACACATAGAGCAGAGAGAGCATCCCACAAAGCAAGAGAGCACTTCTTCGCCGAAGCCAAGGTCACGTTCGATCGGCCAAGGAGTAAGGCAGAGTTGATATCACTTTTTCGAGCCTCTACCATCACCCCCCAGAATCAAAAACTAAACAATTATACTTAGATTGCTTTTTCTAGGTTTTGTTCCTAAGTTCTCTTTGTACGAGCGAGTTTGTATTATGAATCAAAGTTCAGTCCTCCCATAAAACTGTTCTGTCCTTAGATAATCAATAGAAAATACGATGACGACTCTGCTGGGGACTAACTTCTCCACTGCTGAGAAGCTGGTGATGCAATCGGACGCAGCCAAACTTGGCTCCACACAACAGATGCTGGTCGTCCGCTTCGGCCAGCAGGCGTTTGAAGAAATGCTCTCCGACGGAAGCACTGGCCCGGTCCAGAGGCGAGCCCACACGAAGAAGGCCCGTATGGAGTGGAGGCCCAAGGCTTTCGCTCCTCCCCAAGCTCTGGAAGAGGTGTTCTCTGCTGCTCAAGACGGCAGAGAAGACTCTCATGTGGCCCCACTTCAGGCCACAGAGGACCCTGCTGTTCTCAAGTCCGGCAGAGGAAAGCACTACGATGCTGGACTTGAGGAAGCAAATGGCGACTCTATGCAGTCCAGGAAGAAGCTGCATAAGGGTGCCAGCCGCATAAAGAAGGCTCATGCGGCCAATAATTCCAGCCGCATGAAGGCTCATGCGGCCACTAAATCCAGCTGCATGAATGTTCCTGAGACAGCCAAATCCAGCCGCATGAATGTTGATGTGGCCACAAATGTCAGCCGCATGAATGCCCATGCGGCAGCCAAATCTAGTCGCATGAATTCTTACGCGGCCACAAATGCCAGCCGCATGAATGCTCATATGGCCACCAATCCCAACCGCAGACCATCTGCTCCATATGGCTCGGGTTCAGTCTTCGACCGCCTCTCATGCGGTCCTGATCTCAGATGCTCTAATAAGAATGTGCCAGACTCTGTGCGGTACGATTTGAACTCTTCCTACTATGTGCCCTTGGGTGCTAGAGGGTAGAAGTCTAGTGCAGCGCAGGCTCGTCGAGCTCAGTCAGCTGTCCCAACCTCTGACCATCAGAGAGCTCTGCTTACTGTTAGGCGGGCCTCTGATGGAAAGTTGTACAGAACAGACCGTGTCCATCCCCCGACGACAAACGGACAGAGTGGTTCCCAAAACTCTTCCAATCAGGGAGCAAATATGGTGCCAACACACGCGTGTGCACGGGACTCCCGGGCCCACAAAATGAGTGACTTGCGTCAGGTGATTCTTCACAAGCGCAAGGAAAAAGAAGAGGGCTTGGTGTGCAGAGAGTGCTTTCATGGACATCACTGCACTCAAGTCATTATCAACTGCTGCTGCAGTAAGGCGATAGTACAAGAGGACCGACAGTCCGTCTTCCAACGACTGCAGCAGCCAGGATCGGTCCTGCAAAAAAGCTCAGGAGACGAGGCTCTTCATGTTGCCTCATGCTATTCTTCTCAGAAGATCCCTACCGACAAGGCGGGGAATAAGATAAATATTTCCAGCCCGATGATCTCAACTAGTGCGGCCAGGAAACTTGCATCCAGGCGGTTGTCCACAACCACCACAGGAGGAGTTTATCAGGGTACCCGCTCTAAAACAAAATCTTTAACATTTAGAGATTTGTCATCTACATCTCTGGGGGTAGCCGAAGCTGGGGGTAGCACTCCTCGGAACATCTACGACAATCCGATGTTCCAAGAAGATCAAGCAGGAGAGACAGTTCCTCCAACAGATGCAACAGAACCAGACGCCCCTGGAAACATCCATGGTTTCCAAGATGAAGCAACCTCCGATGTAGGGGTAACACATACTCCGAGTTCGAACCGGAGGAGAACATTCCTACATATCCCGACGACTTCTCCGTTCGGAAGTATGATTCAGAGAGCACATCATCTACAGTCCCTTCTACTGTTCCCCGTGTTAGAACGGTATTTATGACTGAGAATAACCAGGACGGTCCCAGCGACCGATAGCGCCTCGATACTCTTGAGGCCATACTTCATACCTTGGTCAAATCAGTAGATGAGATTAAGGTAGCCGTACCGATTCTCCAAGGAAGGACGCCTGGCCAGATAAATGTGGGTCCCACCATCAATGCAGACTCAAACTCAACTACACCAACCCCGGGTGATAATCCGCCCAGAATGACGGCTCCCACCACTGCAGACGAGGCTAGGGAGGCAAGAAGAGAGGTCTAAGAGCTTCGGGCAATGTTCGATGCCCGAGAAAACTCTCAAGACCTCAGGATACAACAGCCGTATCCTGCTGTATAGAGAGATGTCCCCTTCCCTCCTCGGTACAAGCCATTCAATATTAATCTATATGATAGCAAGACCTCTGTAAGCTGATACATGACCTACTTTGAGGTCACAATAGATCATCTGCCGTATGGAGATACTATCCTTACTCGGTTGTTCATTGGGGCACTAGAAGGGGTCGCATTCGACTTGTACCACAACTTGCCGGATAACTGCATTCATTCCTTTGTCGGCTTCAAGCGTATGTTCTTAGAGACGTTCTATGAGGTGGGACAGGATGTCACAGTGTCAACTCTCATAGACGTTGTCCAAAGCGAGAAGGAGCTGACAAGGAACTATATTGAGCGGTTTTGCCAAACCGCGATGAAGTTGTGTCACACCCCAGAACCAGAATACTGGAGAGCAGGGGCAGACATAGCCAGCTACGTATATTGAAATAGGAACCACCTCGATATACGGTCACGGCTGTCTAGAAATATGAGGGTTTACTACAAGCCAACAGTCTCTTATGGTCATGAACAAGCCTAATATCTCAATCACAAGCAAGTAAGTAAGGTCGCAAGATGTATGATCATTAAATATACAATAATAAGGCGTCCCAAATATTACATATTCAGCTGATCATGAAGCTAGTCGTACAAAATGCGGGGACTAGCAAGAGTTAAGTCATACATGATCAACCCTAGGATTTGTTAATCATGTTTACAGCCCGTAAGCAAACAGTAAGTAAAAGTGCATCGAGCTAACAGGTGCTCGTCGGCTAAACGCCTCAAAAGAATAACTTTACAATAGAGTGAGCGAAACAAAATAGAAAACCCACTCGTAACCCGGGTTCCTTCTAGTCGCTACCATTGGGCTGGAAGCTTGGTAGATCCTCGGGAGCTGCTCCGAAATCTGGCCACACAAAAGCAGCTGGGTCAACCCCAGAAAGAGCAAGTGCCACAAGGGGGCCATGAAATAAGAACAAAATCCAGCAATCAGCACAAGAAAATCTAATATTAAAACTAGAAATTACGAAAACATGGCAGGATGATATACGACGAGATAACCATAGAACTATTTTGATAGCCAGGTTACAACCCGTAAACCAAACAAGGACCGGGGACCATTTATCGACAAGATAATAATAATGCAAGAAATCAAGGCAGGGAGGAATCTTGTACTGGACCAAGACATGGCTAGACTGGTTATACCTCATTCAATCAATCACGGCCAAGCAGATACTACGGCTTACTACTTTAACTAACTAGGGTTATCACAGGCCTAATTACTAACAAGATGCAGTGAGATTGTTCCACAGCCACAAGCCCTAGAGACCATCCAGGTTACCTAGGTCAAAAATTAGGGGTTGAATTCAGGTGGGTACATCGCCTAGAAGATAAATGTACCCTTAGGTGACTTAGAGGGTGCAACACGCGACGGCGTGCTGGAAATATACCCTACTCGACGGCAGGCTACAGATCCCAAAAGCGCCCAGGTAACGGGATTGCCTGTAGCTGTGTCATCTCTTCATGACTACTGTGTTAGTCTAGTTATTAACCTTAATCCATTTTAGTAGGTACTCCTGACCGTGGTACTAAGGAGTCCCCTTCTAGACATGATGCAAGACAGGATAAGTGGATTAATCAAGCAAGCAAGAAGAACTACCCACGGTGTCAAGGCAAGTCAAGTTAATTTAGCCGTCACAACAGCATTAAGATAAATCATGTCAGGGTACTTGTCAGGAGTGCGCCACGACGGGCCACTATCATGTCAGGTTGGTCATGTCAGGAGTGCACCACTACGGGTCACTGTCGTGTTATGCTAGTTCCTTGTCATACCATGCCATGTATAATAGTCATTCCAAAAGCACGCACACAGGGGAGCAGCGTACGCACCAAAAGCAAGCACGCAGGAGAGCTGCGTACGCGAAAAGTCACGCACATAAGAGAGCTGCGTACGCAAAAAGTCACGCACGCTGGAGAGCTGCATACGCAAAAAGTCACGCACGCAAGAGAGCTGCGTACGCAAAAAGTCACGCACGAAAGAGAGCTGCATACGCGAAAAGTCACGCACGCAAGAGAGCTACGTACGCGAAAAGTCACGCACACAAGAGAGCTGCGTACGCGAAAAGTCATGCACGCAAGAGAGCAGCGTACGCTAAAAGTCACGCACGCAAGAGAGCAGCGTACGCGAAAAGTCATGCACGCAAGAGAGCAACGTACGCAAAAAGTCACGTACGCTGGAGAGCAGCGTACGCGAAAAGTCACGCACGCAAGAGAGCAGCGTACGCGAAAAGTCACGCACGCTGGAGAGCTGCGTACGCACAAAAGCACACACGCAGGGAGCTGCGTACACGTAAAAACACGCACGCAGGGGAAAGGATCTTCTTCTCTATGGCTGGGAAGAAGCTCTCATGGCTCCCAAAACTTCAAAACACCACAACTTGGCCATCCGAACTCCAAATCCAGATTTCCAAAGTTCCAACGAGGGTGGAATCGAACTCTCTTCCACATGAAAACATCAAAACCCATAAAAATCCAACTTAAGTAGATCAAAACCATGTAAAACCGAAAATGGAGAAAGCTTAGATCTAGAACAATTGAGACTCCAAATCATAAAATACCAAGTTCTAATGTTGATCACCATATCCTAATCTAGCAAATGGACAAATAAAAGAGGGTTCTCATGTGGTGGCAAGGTGCACTTGCCTATGGGTTGGTGTTGTGGAGAGGAAGGAGAAGAGAGTTGTGTAGAGGAAGGAGAAAAAGAAATTAATGGAGATTTATAAGGAGAGAGAAAAGGTTGGTAGAGTTTTAAAGAGGGTGGGATATGGTATGTTGAGGGTGGAGCATAGGCTAAGGTGTTCCAATACCAAATAAACCAAACCAAACCAACCCAATCCAATTAAAACCAAGCCATGACAAAACCCAAAATATGAGAAATACCGAAATTCCACAAGTTGAGAAAAATAAAAATAAAAAAATACATGCCAAAATCCAGATACGAGTATAAATACAAAATACGGGAAATACAAAAAATGAGGGTGACAACTCTACCCACCTTAAAAGAATTCCGTCCTCGGAATTTAATCAAGGAGCTAGAGATTGTCACAACAAGCTACATTAAGCACATGCAAGTTACACTAAGCAGTTCAATCATACAATCATACAATGCAAGCAAGGAAGGGAAAACGTAAGGCATAAGAAAGACATTATACCTCACGAGTCAAACAGGTAGGGATATCGCGATCGGATGTCGTCCTCATGCTCCCACGTTGACTCACCTAGAGAGTGATGACCCCAAGCAACACGGACTAATTTAATAGTCTTGTTCTTGAGTATATTCTCCATCCGGTCCAATATAGACACGGGCCTCTCCTCATACGAAAGGTTGGTACCAACAACCAATTCCGAATGGTCTAGGATGTGGCTCGAGTCCGGAATATACTGTCATAATTGGGACAAATGGAATACATCATGCACCTCACTCAGCGACGGCGGAAGAACGAGACGATAGGATACATCTCCTACTCGCTCTAGAATATCAAACGGCCCTATATACCTAGGACTAAGCTTTTCCCATACGCCAAAGCGAATGACGCCGCGGTTAGGCGAGATCCTAAGGAATACATGGTCGCCGACAGCAAATTCTAAGGGACGTCGATGAGCATCGGCCCAATGGCGCTGGCGGTCCTGGGCAACTCGGAGGTGATCTCTGACCTTCCTGACCACTTCAACCGTCTGGGAAATCAATTCGGGTCCGAGCATCTGTCTCTCTCCGACATCGTCCCATGCTAGCGGGTATCTGCACTTCCTGCCATTAAGAGCCTCGAAAGGTGCCATCTGGATACTGGCCTAATAACTGTTATTGTACAAAAATTCTACCAGGTGCAGATGATTCTCCTATGAATCACCGAAGTCAAAGGTACAGGATCTCAACATATCTTCAAGAGTCTGGATTGTGCGCTCTGATTGTCCATCCGTCTGCGGGTGATAAGCTGAGCTGAATTGAAGGCGAGTCCCCAAACTCTTCTGCAAGCTATGCCAAAAGTGTGATGTGAATCTTGAATCCCTGTCTGAGGTGATGCTGACTGGCATACCGTGAAGCCTGATGATCTGCCTGAGATACATCTCTGCTAACTGCACCGTCGACTGTCCAACTCTGAATGGGAGAAAGTGTGCCACCTTGGTAAGCCTGTCCACAATTACCCAAATAGCATCTTTGTCGGCCGGAGATCTGGGCAATCCGGTCACGAAATCTATAGTTATATGTTCCCATTTCCATTCTGGGATCGGTAAGGATTGAAGAAGTCCAGCGGGCCTCTGATGTTCAGCTTTAACCTGTTGGCAAACCAAACACCGAGAGACAAACCGGGCTATCTCCCTCTTCATGCCATTCTACCAGAAATACTGATGAATATCACGGTACATCTTCGTACCACCCGGATGAATAGAATATTATGAACTGTGGGCTTCTGCCATGACTTCCTGTCTGATATCTCCACTGGGTACACAAAGACGAGTACCGTGCCGAAGGGTACCGTCTTCATGGATAAATAACTCTGGCCTTCCTTCTGCTTCACACTCTACTCTGAGTCACTGGATCTTGGAATCTGTTGACTGCGCCACCCAGATTCTCTCAACTATGCAGGACTGAACTTGTAGGCTGGCCATCAATGCCACGCTGGTTGGAAGAACCACTTCAATTCCCATCTTCTAAAGATCTGCCAATAATTCTGGTTGCGCCGTCAGGAAATAAACTCCGACTCTCCTGCTCAATGCATCTTCTACAACGTTGGCCTTCCCGGGATGATACTGCAAATCCACATCATAGTCCACTAGTAGCTCGAGCTATCTCCTCTGCCGCATATTAATGTCCTTCTGGGTGAAAACATAATTCAGGCTCTTATGATCAGTAAAGATCTCCACTCTATCTCCGTACAAGTAGTGTCTCCACAACTTCAAAGCAAACACTACTGCCGCCAATTCCAAGTCGTGGGTCGGGTAACTCTTCTCATGATCACGTAGTTGATGTGACGCATAAGATATTACCTTTCCATGCTGTATCAAGACACACTCCAATCCTCTGTCTGAAGCGTCACAATAAACTGTGAATCCTCTGGTCCCATCTGGAAGGGTGAGAATGGGAGCCGTTATCAAACCTCGCTTCAACTTCTCAAATGATTCCTGACACTCTGCTGTCCAAACAAACGACACATTCTTGCGGGTCAACTGGGTCATCGGCGCTAAAATCCTTGCGAAATCTGAAACGAACCGCCGGTAGTAGCCGGCCAATCCAAGGAAGCTGCGAACCTCTGCCACTGAGACGGGTACCGACCATGACTCGATAGCCATAATCTTCTGGGGATCCACTTCCACTCCTCCTCGGGTAATGATGTGACCCAAGTATGAAATGCGATCGAGCCAGAACTCGCATTTACTGAACTTGGCGTACAACTGATGCTCCCTAAGCGTATAGAGGACGACTCTGAGATGCTGCTCATGCTCTACTTCACTCTTGCTGTAGACCAGGATGTCATCTAGGAACACGATCATAAATTGATCCAAGTAAGGCATGAAAATGCGATTCATGAGGTCCATGAATACGGCCGGCGTATTGGTCGCTCTAAAGGGCATAACAAGGAACTCCCAATGTCCATACCTCGATCTGAATGCTGTCTTCGGGATGTCCTGCTCTCTGACTCTGATCTGGTGGTATCTCGACCGCAAGTCGATCTTCGAGAATACTGAAGCCCCTCTGAGCTGATCAAACAAGTCATCTATCCTCGGAAGAGGGTATCTGTTCTTGATTGTCACCGAATTTAAGGTACGATAATCAACACATAGCCTGGACGTACCATCCTTCTTTTTCACAAGAAGCATCGGGGCTCCCCAAGGCGATCCACTTGTACGGATGAATCCCTTGGTCCTCAGTTCTTCAATCATCTTGTATAAAATCTCCAACTCTGAAGGCGCCATAATGTAGACTCGCTCTGATACTGGTGCTGTCCCGGGAATCAAGTCTATAGTAAACTCAATCTCCCGCTCCGGCGGCATCCCTGGAAGATCCTCTGGAAAGACATCTGAAAACTCTTCAACTATCCGGGGTAACTGTACTGCTGCTACTGCCATCTGCAATGCTGGGGAAGACGGCTCCACTGCACCTCTGGAAAATGAAAACTCTGGCTCGTCGGGGATACTAAAGACAACTCTGCCAATATGGCAGTCTATCCTAGCATACTGGTTCCTCAACCAATCCATGCCTAGGACTACATCATAGTCTGCCATAGGAAACTCTATGAATCTAGCGGGGAACTCCCTACCGCTAAATACGATCCGACACGAAGAAAACACTCGATCTACTCCCACAAGGCCACTACCAGTAAGTATATTGAGCCTCACTGACAATGACTCGGGATCCAATCCTATTTGTGTCACGAATCGTGCAGACATAAATGAATACGATGCACCAGAATCAAATAATACAGACACTGGAGAGGAGTTGACGAGAATAGTACCTACCACAACCTCACCTGGTACAACTTCTTCTTCCATAGCCATCATCATGGCCTGACCTTGTCCTCTGGCTGCTGGTCCCCTCTGCTGTAAACCTCTCTGCCTATTCTGGGTCTGAGCTTGGGCTTGTGCATACTGCTGGGGGTGCTGTTGCGGGAATGCCTGAGACTGAGGCGGCAAGGGCCTCGAAGACTGATACTGCTGCTGCTGAACTGGTGCGGGGGCCGGTCCTCTCACCGAAGAGCTAGAAGGGTTGGATGCTGATGAACAACCCCTATTCGGGCAGGCCCCTATCCTATGATCTGCTGCTCCACAAGCCAGGCACAATCCCTGCACCCTGCGACAGTCTGCCACCACATGCCCTGGCTTCCCGCAATGAGAACATCCCATCGCGGAAGTCTGCTTCTGCTTCTGCTGCTGCGGGTACGTCGGGGTCGAATGCTGAACCGACGTTACTGAGGCCGCCCGTCTCGGAGTTCCAATGGTCAATCTCCTGGCTGCCGGGGCTCGAGCTGATGATTGATGCATCTGACTGTGGGACCGCTTCCTACCTCCGGTCCTATCCACGATCCTCTGGAAGGTGTACTCATGCCTCCTAGCTGCTCTCAAGACTACATCGAACGTCTGGTGCTCGAACTGCTCAACCGCCAACAAGATCTCCAAATGCAGTCCCTGCTGGAATCGCTGGGCCCTATCAAACTCGATCGCCACCAAGGTGGGGGCAAACCTACTGAGTCTAGAAAACTCCGATGCATAACTGTCGACTGTTCTGCCTCCTTGCTTCAAGTTGGTAAATCTGGTTTGCAGGTCGTACCGAGCCACAGCATCGAAATACTTAGTCTGGAATCTCTCTCTAAACACTGTCCAAGCAATGGGTGCCACTAATCCCATGGCTTGCGCCGCCCACCAACTGTGATCCAAGTCCAACAACTGCAGGCGTACCACCGCCACCTTCTCATTCTCGGGTGTCCTAGCTGCTTCCAGAATCACCTCGGTATCCTGAAGCCATGCATCCGCGGCAATCGCATCCTCGGTGCCGTCGAAGAAAGGAGGGTTCAAGCGCTTGAAACTGTTTGCCGCCTGGTTCCCTGGATGTCCGCCTCGGGTCAAAGTATCTTGAACTGTCTGGTGCAGGGCGTCGCCTCGACGATCCGGGGAAGCTATCAAGGTTCTGATGAGGCCTACTAAGGTACCATCATCTGGCTCTGTGGGCTGGACAGGCCGAACCGGTGACTCTCCTCCAGTAGGTATCACTCTGGAGGCGACTCCGGAATACTGGGCTTGATCTCCAGGTTGCTGCTGGTCTACGGGAGGTGCTCCTCCTTGCTGATCGACAGGGTCAGGTACAGTGCCGCTGAGAAAAACGACACAGGGAAACAATAAGGAAGGACCAGGACAGATCAACGATACAAGCGTGTAATCAGGGCGAGAATTTCAGGGATTTTAAAAATACGGGCGGAGATCAAGGGCGAATACTGATTGAGACATCTATTCGGTAAACCCTCACATTTCTTGATTGACAAGACCTGCATGGGCCACCACTTAAACCGTGTCATGCCCCAGAACCAGAATACTGGAGAGCGGGGGCAGACATAGCCAGCTACGTATATTGAAATAGGAACTACCTCGATATACGGTCACGGCTCTCTAGAAATATGAGGGTTTACTACAAGCCAACAGTCTCTTATGGTCATGAACAAGCCTAATGTCTCAATCACAAGCAAGTAAGTAAGGTCGCAAGATGTATGATCATTAAATATACAATAATAAGGCGTCCCAAATATTATATATTCAGCTGATCATGAAGCTAGTCGTACAAAATACGGGGACTAACAAGAGCTAAGTCATACATGATCAACCCTAGGATTTGTTAATCATGTTTACAGCCCGTAAGCAAACAGTAAGTAAAAGTGCATCGAGCTAACAGGTGCTCGTCGGCTAAACGCCTCAAAAGAATAACTTTACAATAGAGTGAGCGAAACAAAATAGAAAACC
Source organism: Iris pallida (assembly GCA_029216955.1). Taxonomy (NCBI): domain Eukaryota; kingdom Viridiplantae; phylum Streptophyta; class Magnoliopsida; order Asparagales; family Iridaceae; genus Iris; species Iris pallida. The sequence goes on from JANAVB010030220.1 coordinate 14,963,209, forward strand.
CACTCGTAACCCGGGTTCCTTCTAGTCGCCACCATTGGGCTGGAAGCTTGGTAGATCCTCGGGAGCTGCTCCAAAATCTGGCCACACAAAACCAGCTGGGTCAACCCCAGAAAGAGCAAGTGCCACAAGGGGGCCACGAAATAAGAACAAAAGCCAGCAATCAGCACAAGAAAATCTAATATTAAAACTAGAAATTACGAAAACATGGCAGGATGATATACGACGAGATAACCATGGAACTATTCCGATAGCCAGGTTACAATCCGTAAACCAAACAAGGACCGGGGTTGTAACCCTTCATCTGAACAGAACTTGGTTCCCCACCATTTATCGACAAGATAATAATAATGCAAGAAATCAAGACCGGGAGCAATCTTGTACTGGACCAAGACATGGCTAGACTGGTTATACCTCATTCAATCAATCACGGCCAAGCAGATACTACGGCTTACTACTTTAACTAACTAGGGTTATCACAGGCCTAATTACTAACAAGATGCAGTAAGATTGTTCCACAGCCACAAGCCCTGCAGACCATCCAGGTTATCCAGGTCGAAAATTAGGGGTTACATCGTCGAGAAGACAAATGTACCCTTAGGTGACTTAGAGGGTACAACACGCGACGGTGTGCTGGAAATGTGCCCTACTCGACGGCAGGCTACAGATCCCAAGAGCGCCCAGGTAACGGGATTGCTTGTAGCTGTGTCATCTCTTCATGACTACTGTGTTATTCTAGTTATTAACCTTAATCCATTTTAGTAGGTACTCCTGACCGTGGTACTCAGGAGTCCCCTTCTAGACATGATACAAGACAGGATAAGTGGATTAATCAAGCAAGCAAGAAGAACTACCCACGGTGTCAAGGCAAGTCAAGTTAATTTAGCCGTCGCAACAGAATTAAGATAAATCATGTCAGGGTACTTGTCAGGAGTGCGCCACGACGGGCCACTATCATGTCAGGTTGGTCATGTCAGGAGTGCACCACAACGGGTCACTGTCGTGTTATGCTAGTTCCTTGTCATACTTTGCCATATACAATAGTCATTCCAAACATATTAAGTAAAATCAAGTTCATGACAAAAGGCATAAGGATATAAAATGGGCGTAAAATATCTAATAAAATATCAATATACAGGGCTATAGAAAAGCCAAGCTTAAAGAAATAAGACCAAAACTCTAAGAGCTAATGGGTTAAGCAAGGGGTCAGGGGAGCAGCGTATGCACAAGGGCACGCACGCAGGGGAGCAGCGTACGCACCAAAAGCACGCACGCAGGAGAGCTGCGTACGCGAAAAGTCATGCACACAAGAGAGCTGCGTACGCAAAAAGTCACGCACGCTGGAGAGCTGCGTACGCAAAAAGTCACGCACGCACGAGAGCTGCGTACGCAAAAAGTCATGCACGCAAGAGAGCTGCGTACGCGAAAAGTCACGCACACAAGAGAGCTGCGTACGCGAAAAGTCACGCACGCAAGAGAGCAGCGTACGCGAAAAGTCACGCATGCAAGAGAGCAGTGTACGTGAAAAGTCACGTACGCAAGAGAGCAGCGTACGCGAAAAGTCACGCACGCTGGAGAGCAGCGTACGCAAAAAGTCACGCACGCAAGAGAGTAGCGTACGCGAAAAGTCACGCACGCAAGAGAGCAGCGTACACGAAAAGTCACGCACGCTGGAGAGCTGCGTACGCACAAAAGCACGCACGCAGGGAGCTGTATACGTGTAAAAACACGCACGTAGGGGAAAGGATCTTCTTCTCCATGGCTGAGAAGAAGCTCTTATGGCTCCCAAAACTTCAAAGCACCACAACTTGGCCATCCGAACTCCAAATCCAGATTTCCAAAGTTCCAACCAGGGTGGAATCAAACTCTCTTCCACATGGAAACATCAAAACCCATAAAAATCCAACTTAAGTAGATCAAAACCATGTAAAACCGAAAATGGAGAAAGCTTAGATCTAGAACAATGGAGACTCCAAATCACAAAATATCAAGTTCTAATATTGATCACCATGTCCTAATCTAGCAAATGGACAAATAAAAGAGGGCTCTCATGTGGTGGCAAGGTGCACTTGCCTATGGGTTGGTGTTGTGGAGAGGAAGTAGAAGAGAGTTGTGTAGAGGAAGGAGAAGAAGAAATTAATAGAGGTTTATGAGGAGAGAGAAAAGGTTGGTAGAGTTTTAAAGAGGGTGGGATATGGTGTGTTGAGGGTGGAGCATAGGCTAAGGTGTTCCAATACCAAATAAACCAAACCAAACCAACCCAATCCAATTAAAACCGAGCCATGACAAAACCTAAAATACGAGAAATACCGAAATTCCACAAGTTGAGAAAAATAAAAATAAAAAAAATACAGGCCAAAATCTAGATACGAGTATAAATACGAAATACGGGAAATACGGGAAATGAGGGTGACAAGTTGCCCTCCGGTAATCTAGACTCTTCCTTGATTGAAATTTGCCAAAAGAGGCTGCTCTCCACAATCAGCCTATGGATGGGCGAAAGTCAATTCAAGGATTGGAAGACTTTCATCATCAGTGCCACTAGCGCAGAAGACAAGTTAAAGAAAGCTCACCAACTGAGATTGCACATCTCGGAAGGAGAGGACAAGGGCAAACGCCCTAATGCCAACAACAACAACGACGGTAATTCCTCCAACAATCGAGACAACAAGGGCTGTCACTACCATATTTCTAGTTTGAGTGTATTTTTATCATTTTTGGAGTTATTTGAATTTATTATAATTTATTTGAATTTATTGGAATTTTTAGAATTTATTTTGGAATTGTTTGAATGAGGGTTGACTAGGTTGACTTTGACTAGCAATGACCATGGTAGACTAATCTAGGAGCTAACCCTAGTTGAGTTTGGACTTGGTTAGGTCATGCAACCCTAGTTAGACTAGAGTTGACCTATGGTTTAGTTATTTGACTCAAGATAGATTATTAAGTCATAAGCCATGACTTGTAGTTGAACCCTTAATTAATAACTTAGCCACAGAAGCCCAAAGCCCATTAACTAATGCCTAACCCTAACCCTAACAAGTCTTGGCCGGCCACATAACCCATATTGGGAATCCCCCTATAAGTATTCTCCTCCATTTAGGGCTAGCCTCTTTAGGAAAGAGCAAGTTTAGAAAGAGGTATTTTCCCAACTTCATAAATCCCTAGAAAATCTATTTTAACTCCTTTTTAATCCAAAAAAATTGCAATAGGTTCTAATTGATGTTTTCTTGCTGTTGGAATTTGTTTATCTCAGTTTTCTATCAATTTGCAGGAGTTTGGTGGCTTTTGGGAATCCTCATTCAAGGATTATTTGTGTTAAAGAACACACATAGGTATTTTCCAATCCACCTATTATAATTAGGTTTTAATTGCATGAATACCTAGCCCTAACTGTCCTGGTCCTATAGGAATAGGGTTTGCCAAGTTTCGTGTCCTTTACGTGTCCGTATCGGACACGTATCAGTATGGTTTTCTTAGTGTTCGACGAAATGCCACAGTAGGCATTTTGATCGAGTTTTCAGAAAGTATTTGAATAGAAAATTAGTTTTTCATGTTGCTTATGGGATTCTACACGACTGAGGTGATTTCGTGTCGTGTTCGAGTCACATTGGACTCGTGGACACAGCCCCGCGTGCGGCTAGGGCTTTCTCTGCTGCTCGAGGCCTCGTGCTCAGTGCACAGGCCACATGGCGAGCTGTGGTTGGACTGAGAGGAGGGGGCAGTGTATGCAAACCTGTCCCTCAAGTCTCGTGTCCAACAGAGACGTATCGGACATACGAAGTCACGCGCACTAGTTACATGCGCGCGCCACGTTCAGACAGATCGCGTTCTGATACGTGAGTCGTTTCCACTCTAGACACGACGTGGTCGTATCATATTGTGTCTTATGTGTAGCCTGACACGTGGGCTACATGTGGGCATGACCACGAGACCCCACGTGTCGTGTGTCGTGTCCTACACACACGTGCACGTGTGCACGACACTGTGCAACAATGGGTGCACTCCACGTGTTTGCAACGTGTTGGACACACCTGTGTCGTATTTTTCGGACACGTGAGGACACCCTAGACACGTGTACATATACTACACTAATTGCCAACCCCTGTTTGTGATTTTTATGACGAATTTTAGGGTCAAATCATTGAATCCCCAATGGAACTGATACCCGACTGTCAACTGTTGGATATGATGATATTTTTTGAGATTGTGATTATTTCTAATTGATTTTAATCATGTTAAGTGGTTGTTTGATTTACCTACATGTGTATTGAATGATGATTATGTTAGTGTGTGATTTGTGGGAGCTCTGGGTTTCGAATTTGGTTTTTGGTAATCAGTTTGCACATTGCAAATCCTATAAAAACCAGAGAACTGAACTGTGTTTAGCCTATGTATCCCACACACACATTCCTATCTACCACTGTCACACATTGCAAGTAAACTTGAAAACCAAGTATACATGAAATCTGAAACTGAGTTGTATTTCCTGAGATTTTCCATTTCTGTTTTGGAAATCTGAGTTAATGTACACATATCACATTGTTAATTTTCATTCCTAAGAGTACTAGTATGCACTGTCACTTAGTCTTCATGGATGCTTAAAAACCCGAGAAGTCTTTCCCTTTTTCCTTAAAATGAACCACACACGCACACAAATCATCAAGCACACACACTGTTTTCCTCACTCATGGCCACACTGCTGTCCAGGTTGGACTGAACACTCTCACACCCTCTTATTCCCCTCACATTCTTTCACATTCATACACTCCCTATTTTCTACCCCTCCCTATTATATATAGATGTATGTGTCTAAGGGATTTGGATGTATAATGTATGTAATATATAATATGTGTATCTATATATATAATATAAGTTTGTGTAATATATAGGTATCTAGTATTGATACATGCTATGGATGAATATGTTATATTAAGTATATATATAAGTATCATATATATGTAACTTGTGTGTGTACTAAATATATGTATTATACATATATATGTGTTATGTTTTAGATTACATAAATATATTAAGAGTGTTATGTTTTAGATATAGATTTTGACTTGTGTATGTGTTAGGGTTGGCCTACAGGCATGATATAGCCTATGGCATATATGTGTGTATGCTTGACTAGTGAGCCTAGATTGGACTTGTATAGCTTTATTAGACCTAAAATAGACTTCCTAGACTAGTGTAGACTTGTTAGACCTAGTTTGACCATAGTTGACCTAGCTTGACTTCTAGGGTTGACCAGAGTTGACCAAGAGTTGAATTTGGCTAAGATTGACCTAGATTCATGTAGAATACATTGTAGTCTTCATTTTAGCATTCTGGACTTGTTGTGACTTGTGCTGTTCTAAATAGGAGCTAGACACCACTCCTCGGACAGTACTTTTATATTGAACACTCAAATACCAGGCGAGTACATTCTCTGATCATTTCATATCCTTTTAGAATTATTTTCCTGCTTTAGATTACTTTACTTGATGCTGTCACGTTGGTAACACGGATTAGTACTATATGGATCTATTCTTGAGATGTTATCCCTTCAGGGAGCATCGTATACTACATGTTCTATGCGTTTCACTTACATGGTGTATCACTATGCTTCACGGTTCATCGATCACTTGTGACATGTACTCTCATAATCACAGAGTCTTCCCTGAATCACCCATTTATGGGCATTCCCAGAATCACCCATTTATGAGCTATCCATGTATCACCCCTTGTGGGCCGTTGTATGGAATCATGACATAACCTGGCTGGATCCTTGTGTATTGATTGGGGGCACGGGGGAGTAGAAGTAAACATGTGAATAATATTCAAGTAGTGTAGTTCCCAGAATCACTCCATAGTATAGTTCCCAGAATCTCCTATGCCATTCACATGTTTATATTGTACTCTGACTCACTAGCCACTGTTAGTTCTCTATTTACAGTGTATATATTTCCATTACAATTTTCTCTGTTTACATTCCATACTTCTTTCAGTTTCCTGTATCTTACTCTACGATATGTTTATATTTTCTAACCTGCTATGAACTGTTGAGATGTATTGTGCTCGCTCCTGTCATGACTGGACCTGTTGAAAATATTACAGAGGACGAGGAGGAGGCTGGTGTGGATACCTATTACGGTGCTGCCTTAGATGAGTGCCTGGACCTGGACCAGCAGCAGGTCCCACTAGCTGTGGATGACACACCCTTAGATTAGGATGCTTTCATTTACATTATTCTATGGATGATTGTACATATTGATACTTGGGATCTGGGATTATGTATTTTATCTTAGACACATAGACTCTCTATTTGTACTTGGGATTCCTTTCATTTCAGCAGTTTTATTTATCTATCTAACTGCTATCTTATCATCTGCCTTAGTTGTGATTGAGTTTACTTTCTGCTATGTCACCCCCATTCGGGGAGTATAAACTGTTTAGCTTTATATTGTTAGATGTTGTGACCTAGGACAGCGTTCTACCGCCGACACTGCGGCGTAGGCTGGACGTACCCATGCCTCGTACCCTTACTACAGGGTGCGGGTCGTGACACGTTTTTAGTGGTGGCCCATGCAGGTCTAGATTAGAAATGTACTGGTATTCGAACTAGAAAATCACTGCAGCCTGCAGTAAAATTAGGAAAATTTTAAAAGTACTCAATCACATTAAGGCAATCTCTTTATCAGATTTCGTATATCTAAATTTTGCTGCTTATTGACTTCCTTTGAATTTAAACTGTCCTCCTTTGATATTTCGACTCATTCTCAGCAATTGTTTCTTTTTGATCTGTGTCTCCAGGATGGTTGAGATGCGATCGTATTGCCAGGGCCAGGGGGACGCCGATGAGAGGTCTGCCACCTCTCATACTCAGCATCCAGCCCCTAGTACCACAGCCCCAGTCATGCTAGCTGGGGTAGGCATTTCATCAGCTTTTGGAGGAGCCCCACCACATGTGAGGCATGAGCCGAGGGACAGTTGACGCCGTTCAGCTGTTAGCCTTCTTCCGGCAGTACATGGAGGGTCAGCAGACCCAACAGCAGAGTCACACAGCAGAGCTCACACGAGGCATTGAGCTGCCAGTGACCGCAGTAGAGAGAGTCGTAGCTCAGCCAGCGGCAGCCCCGCAGCCGCACCAGCCACGGGAGAAGGGCATCCAAGATTTCCAGAAGATGCACCCGAGGAACTTCCGAGGGACAGATGGGATCTTGTATGCTGATGAGTGGATCGAGCATATGGAGAAGATTTTCAGATTGTCTGAGATCACGCCGAGGCTCCAGATGGAGGCAGCGGCTAGCATGATGCAGGATATGGCCCGTACCTGGTACCAGACCGACCCAAGGGTTGGCACAGCAGGACAGACTTGGGCAGCATTCAAGAAGATGTTCAAGGAGAAGTTTTTCCAGACGCAGCATTGGGAGCCCTCGAGACCCAGTTTGAGGCCCTAGTCCAGTGGAGCCAGTCCGTAGAGGAGTACGCATGAGAGTTCTGCCGCCTGAGCAGATTTATGGAGGACTTGTCGAAGACGACGAAGGCCCGGAGGTTCCGGAAGGGCTTGATAAAGGAGGTCAAGTCCTACACCAAGAACGCCCGTAGTGCTACATTTGAGGAGATCCTGGTGGACGCACTAGCTGCAGAGGATGATCTTGAACTTAGGCTCAAGAGGGGGGCGAGACTCCCAGGGAGGCAGTAGTAGCGGAGGACCGTCCAAGATGCTGTATTTCCAGTAGCAGCACCAGCAGCACCACCAGTAGCAGAGGTTTCAGCCGCAGCAGTTTTAGCAGCCGAGGCACCAGCCAGTGCAGCATCAGCAGCAGAGGGTGCAGCAGCAGGCACCGAGGCAGCAGGCTACCACCTGTGCTTATTGCAAGAAGCCAGGGCACGGGTGGAACGAGTGTAGGAAGAGGCTGGGCAAGTGCCTGGTATGTGGCTCAGAGGACCACCAGATGAGGGAGTGTACCTTAACCACGGGACGAGCAGCTCAGGGAGAAGGAGCCAGGGCAGCAACAGGCCAGCAGAGGGGACCAGCCCTGCCGACCCAGCAGCAGAGATTTGTTTAGCACCAGCAGCAGGCCAGGAGAGGCCAGTTGGGGCGAGCTTTTGCCATGGCGGCTGAGGATGCAGAGGTGATAGGAGAGCTGATTGCAGGTTTGATTCTCCTCGACTCCAATCTAGCTTTTGCATTATTCGATTTTGGTGCTTCACATAGTTTCATATCAGTATCTTTTACGATTAGACACGGTATTATAGCTGAATCGTTGCCTAGGACTTACAATATCACGACCGGGGGTAGCATTATCCTCGTATGTGATGTTTGTAAGGGTCAAAGAGTTGTTTTGGAAGGCCGTGAGTTGGAGATGAGCCTACTCGTAATGCCATTGCCGAACTACGATATAGTTCTCAGCATGGATTGGTCGAGCAGGCACCATGCCAGCATTGATTGCAGAAGGGGTAGAGTTCTTTTCAGAGCGCTGGGGGAGCCATAGTTTGAGTACTACAGACGTCAGGCGGAACAGAGCAGCGGAGTTTTCTGCGGAGTCTCGGTTGAGGAGCAGGCGATTCCACACCCCTTGATAGTAGAGTATATGGATGTTTTCTAAGAGGAGTTGCCGGGATTGCCATCAGACAGAGACATAGAGTTCTCGATAGACTTGGTTCCAGGAGCGGAACCCATCTCTCAGCATGTCTATCGAGTGAACAACAGCGAGTTGGTGGAGCTGAAGAAGCAAGTGGATGAGCTGCAGGACAAGGGCTTCATCCGCTCGAATTCGTCGCCATGGGGTGCACCATTGTTGTTTGTGCCGAAGAAGGATGGGTCGGTACGGTTGTGTATTGACTATAGGGCACTCAACAACCTCACGATCAAGAACAAATACCCACTATCGCGGATCGACGATCTTTTTGACCAGTTGAGCGGTGCTCGGGTATTTTCCAAGATTGATCTGAGGTCGGGATATCACCAGGTGAAGGTGAAGGGGGAGGATATTCCCAAGACCGCTTTCAGGATGCGGTACGGGCAGTTTGAGTTTTTGATTATACCGTTTGGGCAAACCAATGCACCAGCAGTATTTATGAACCTAATGAACAAGGTGTTCCACCAATACCTGGATCAGTTCGTGGTGGTGTTCATTGACGACATCTTGATATATTCCAAGACTGAGGAGGAGCACGAGGAGCATCTACGGATAGTGCTGGAGACTCTCATGAGGGAGCAGCTTTATGGAAAACTCTCCAAGTATGAGTTTTTCTTGGACCAAGTGGACATTTGGGGGCATGTGGTGACTGGAGATGGTATCACAGTTGACCCTAAGAAGATTGTAGCAGTTGAGGCATGGGCAGCGCCGACTTCAGTTGCAGAGATCAAGAGTTTCCTGGGGCTGGCAGGATATTATCGGAAATTTGTGCAGGATTTCTCCCGGGTTGCAGAGCCGTTGACTCGGTTGACCCGAAAGGATGCTGAGTATGTTTGGTCAGAGGAGTGTCAAGCAACTTTTGATGAGTTAAAGAAGCGGCTTACGATAGCTTCGATTCTGACATTGCCTTCAGGATCAGGTGGATTCACTATTTATAGTGACGCTTCAGGGAAGGGCTGGGTTGTGTCTTACAGAAGCATGGGAAGGGGATTGCCTATGCTTTCAGGCAATTACGTCCCTATGAGAAGAACTACCCTATCCATGACCTAGAGCTGGCAGCGGTGATATTTGCTCTGAATTTGTGGAAGCATTATCTGTATGGAGAGAGGGTGGAGATCTTCACAGATCATAAGTGCTTAAAGTATGTGTTCACTCAGAAGGAGTTGAACATGAGGCAGCGCAGGCTAGAGTTGATGAAGGACTTTGACATCCTACTTCAGTATCACCCAGGAAAGGCCAACGTGGTTGCCGATGCCTTGAGTAGGTATCCGACAGCCATGTATTTGACCATGGATCGGCATTTGCTTGCAGACTTGGAGAGCCTTGGGATTGAGGTGATCGTGTCCGGGGTACAGATGTAGTTATGGGGGATGCAGATTCAGTCGGACTTGGTAGAGAGGATCAAGGCGACTCAGTTTGAGGACGTTGCTCTGCGGTGTCTCCGAGAGCAGGTTCGAGCAGGATTGGGGGACGACTAGTTTTCTTTTGTAGATGATGGTGCCTTGAGGCACGGTTCCATATTATGTGTGCCCAGCGGAGAGCTCAGGGAGTAGGTTTTGTAGGAGGCCCACAGATCTTAGTACTCTATACACCCTGGTGCCAACAAGATGTACCGAGATCTGAGGGAGCATGTTTGGTGGTCCAGGATGAAGCGGGAGGTGGCTCGCTTCGTAGCTAGGTGCTTGGTCTGTCAGCAGGTCAAGACGGAGGGGCAGATGCCCGGTGGATTATTGCAGCCGCTGTCCATTTCCGAGTAAAAATGGGAGCATATCACTATGGACTTCGTATCAGGATTGCCGTGTACACCAGAAAAAAAAGACACAATTTGGGTCATCGTTGACAAGTTGACCAAATCGGCCCACTTCTTGCCATTCAAGGTGGGTACGTCTACAGAGAGGCTTGTGGAGATGTATATGCAGCAGATAGTCAGGATTCACGGAGTTCCGGTCAACATCGTCTCAGATTGGGATAGTTGCTTTACTTTCCATTTTTGGAGGAGTCTGCGGACTAGCTTGGGAACTCAGCTTAAGTTTAGTACCGCATACCACCCCCAGACGGACGGACAGTCAGAGAGGACTATTCAGACACTTGTGGATATGATGCGGACGTGCGTCTTGGACTTTGGAGGTTCCTGGGAGGATTATCTACATTTAGTGGAGTTTGCTTACAACAACAGTTTCCAGGCCAGCATTGAGATGTCACCTTTCGAGGCTCTGTACGGGCGTAGGTGCCGTACACCCTTATCTTGGGATGATGTTGGTGAGCGAGCTTTACTGGGGCCGGAGATGGTTGTTGACGCAGCCGAGAAGGTGAAGCTCATCAGGGACAGACTTCGCGTGGCGCAGGACAGACATCGACATTGGGCCGATAGCCACAGGAGGCCCTTGGAGTTTGAGGTACATATTAGATTAGGATTAGATTTAGGTTTGATTATTTGTGTTTTGTTTAATCATGTTTATTTATCATAATTAATTGCAACCTTGCTTGTGATTTGGTCGGAGACCAGGTTTTCTTAAGGATATCTCCGACTCGTGGTACGATACGTTTTGGTGGAGGCAGGAAGCTTAGTCTGTGCTTCATCGGCCCTTTCGTTATCAGCGGGAGAGTCGGTGACGTGGCATACAGGCTAGATTGGCCACCTGTACTAGTGGGGGTCCACAACATATTCCATGTATCACAGTTGAGACAGTACGTGGCTGACCCTAGCCATGTGCTCGATCATTCGGAGATTGAGGTTGGACCTTCTCTCAGCTATCCAGAGCAGCCAGTGGAGATACTGGATCGACGGAAGAAGGTTCTGAGGAACCAGGTGATACCCATGGTACGCGTCGCATGGAGACATCATTCTCCAGGAGAGTCTACCTGGGAGCGGGAGTATGAGATGCACGAGCGATACCTTATCTTTTTGGACCGTAAGGTGTACTTTCTATCCTTCTCATCAGTTGCATTTCGCCTTTCAATTTCGAGAACGAAATTCTTTTAAGGAGGGTAGATTTGTCACTACCACATTTCTAGTTTGAGGGTATTTTTGTCAATTTTGGGGTTATTTGAATTTATTATAATTTATTTGAATTTATGGGAATTTTTAGAATTTATTTTGGAATTGTTTGAATGAGGGTTGACTAGGTTGACTTTGACTAGCAATGACCATGGTAGACTAACCTAGGAGCTAACCCTAGTCGAGTTTGGACTTGGTTAGGTCATGCAACCCTAGTTAGGCTAGAGTTGACCTATGGTTTAGTTATTTGACTCAAGTTAGATTATTAAGTCATAAGCCATGACTTGTGGTTGAACCCTTAATCAATAACTTAGCCGTAGAAGCCCAAAGCCCATTAACTAATGCCTAACCCTAATCCTAACAAGTCTTGGCCGGCCACATAACCCACATGGGGAATCCCCCTATAAGTATTCTCCTCCATTTAGGGTTAGCCTCTTTAGGAAAGAGCAAGTTTAGAAAGAGGTATTTTCCCAACTTCATAAATCCCTAGAAAATCCATTTTAATTCCTTTTTAATCCAAACAAATTGCAATAGGTTCTAATTGATATTTTCTTGCTGTTGGAATTTGTTTATCTCAGTTTTCTATCAATTTGATGGAGTTTGGTGGCTTTTGGGAATCCTCATTCAAGGAGTTTTTGTGTTGAAGAACAGACATAGGTATTTTCCAATGCACCCATTAAAATTAGGTTTTAATTGCATGAATACCTAGCCCTAAGTGTCCTTGTCCTGTAGGAATAGGGTTTGCCAAGTTTCATGTCCTTTACGTGTTCGTATCGGACACGTATCAGTGTGGTTTTCTTAGTGTTCGACGAAATGCCATAGAAGGCATTTCGATCGAGTTTTTCGAAAGTATTTGAATAGAAAATTAGTTTTTCATGTTGCTTATGGGAATCTACACGACTGAGGTGATTTTGTGTCGTTTCTGAGTCACACTGGACTCGTGGACACAGCTCCGCACGTGGCTAGGGCTTCTCCTGCTGTTCGAGGCCTCGTGCTCAGTGCACAGGCCACATGGCGAGCCGTGGTTGGACTCAGAGGAGGGGGCAGTATCTGCGAACCTGTCCCCCAAGTCTCGTGTCCAACGTAGTCGTTTCGGACACACGAATTCACACGCACGGGTCACATACGTGCGCCACGTTCAGACAGATCGCGTTCTGATACATGAGTCGTGTCCACTCTGGACACGACGTGGTCGTGTCATGTTGTGTCTTATGTGTAGCCTGACACGTGGGCTACACGTGGGCATGACCACGAGACCCCACGTGTCGTGTGTCGTGTCCTACATACACGTGCACGTGTGCACGACACTGTGTAATACTGGGTGCACCCTACATGTTTGCAACGTGTTGGACACACCTATGTCGTATTTTCTGGACACATGAGGACACCCTAGATACGTGTACATATACTACACTAATTACTAACCACTGTTTGTGATTTTTATGATGAATTTTGGGGTCAAATCATTGAATCCCCAATGGGACTGATACCTGACTATCAACTGTTGGCGGAGATGATATTTCCTGAGATTGTGATTATTTCTAACTAATTTTAATCATGTTAAGTGGTTGTTTGATTTACCTACATGTGTATTGAATGATGATTATGTTAGTGTGTGATTTGTGGGAGCTATGGGTTTCGAATTTGGTTTTTGTAATCAGTTTGCACATTGCAAATCCTATAAAAACCTGAGAACTGAAATGTGTTTAGCCTATGTATCCCACACACACAATCCTATCTACCACTGTCACACATTGCAAGTAAACTTGAAAACCAAGTATACATGAAATCTGAAACTGAGTTGTATTTCCTGAGATTTTCCATTTCTATTTTGGAAATCTGAGTTAATGTACACATATCACATTGTTAATTTTCATTCTTAAGAGTACTAGTATGCACTGTCACTTAGTCTTCATGGATGCTTAAAAACCTGAGAAGTGTTTCCCTTTTTCCTTAAACTGAACCACACACACACACACACAAATCATCTAGCACACAGACTATTTTCCTCAATCATGTCCACACTGCTGTCCAGGTTGGACTGAACACTCTCACACCCTCTTATTCCCCTCACATTCTTTCACATTCACACACTCCGTATTTTCTACCCCTCCCTATAATATATAGATGTATGTGTCTAAGGGATTTGGATGTATAATGTATGTATACAATATATAATATGTGTATCTATATATATAATATAAGTTTGTGTAATATATAGGTATCTAGTATAGATACATGCTATGGATGAATAGGTTATATTAAGTATATATACAAGTATCATATATATGTAACTTGTGTGTGTACTAAATATATTTATTATACATATATATGTGTTATGTTTTAGATTACATAAATATATCAAGAGTGTTATGTTTTAGATATAGATTTTGACTTGTTATGTGTTAGGGTTGGCCTATAGGCATGATATAGCCTATGGCATATATGTGTGTCTGCTTGACTAGTGAGCCTAGATTTGGCTTGTATAGCTTTATTAGACCTAAAATAGACTTTCTAGACTAATGTAGACTTGTTAGACCTAGTTTGACCATAGTTGACCTAGCTTGACTTCTAGGGTTGACCAGAGTTGACCAAGAGTTAACTTTGGCTTAGATTGACCTAAATTCATGTAGAATGCATTGTAGTACTTCATTTTAGCATTCTGGACTTGTTGTGACTTGTGCTGTTCTAAATAGGAGCCAGACACCACTCCTCGGACAATACTTTCATATTGGACACTCAGATACCAGGCGAGTACATTCTTTGATCATTTTATATCCTGTTAGAATTATTTTCCTGCTTTAGATTACTTTACTTGATGCTGTCACGTTGGTAACACGGATTAGTACTATATGGATCCATTCTTGAGATGTTATCCCCTCAGGGAGCATCGTATACTACATGTTCTGTGCGTTTCACTTACATAGTGTATCACTATGCTTCATGGTTCATCGATCACTTGTGACATGTACTCTCATGATCACAGAGTCTTCCCTGAATCACCCATTTATGGGCATTCCCAGAATCACCCATTTATGGGCTATCCATGTATCACCCCTTTGTGGGCCGTTGCATGGAATCATAACATAACCTGGCTGGATCCTTGTGTATTGATTGGGGGCACGGGGGAGTAGAAGTAAACATGTGAATAATATCCAAGTAGTGTAGTTCCCAGGATCACTCCATAGTATAGTTTCCAGAATCTCCTATGCCATTCACATGTTTATATTGTACTCTGACTCACTAGCCACTGTTAGTTCTCTATTTACAGTGTATATATTTCCATTACAGTTTTCTGTGTTTACATTCCATACTTCTTTCAGTTTCCTGTATCTTACTCTACTGCATGTTTATATTTTCTAACCTGCTATGAACTGTTGAGATATATTGTGCTCACTCCTGTCCTGACTGGACCTGTTGAAAATATTACAGAGGACGAGGAGGAGGCTGGTGTAGATACCTATTACGGTGCTATCTTAGATGAGTGCCTGGACCTGGACCAGCAGCAGGTCCCACTAGCTGTGGATGACACACCCTTAGATTAGGATGTTTTCATTTACAGTATTCTATGGATGATTGTATATATTGATACTTGGGATCTTGGATTATGTATTTTATCTTAGACACTTAGACTCTCTGTTTGTACTTGGGATTCCTTTCATTTCAGTAGTTTTATTTATCTATCTATCTGCTATCTTATCATCTGCCTTAGTTGTGATTGAGTTTACTTTCTGCTATGTCACCCCTATTCGGGGAGTATAAACTGTTTAGCTTTATATTGTTAGATGTTGTAACCTAGGACAGCGTTCTACCGCCGACACTGCGGCGTAGGCTGGACGTACCTACATCTTGTGCCCTTACTCTAGGGTACGGGTTGTGACAAGGGCAAACAGGCTATTGTGGCCGACAAAGTCCAGAAGACTGAACCGAAGCCGGCAGAGAAGCAGTAGTTGCAGATGACTTACTCCTTCGAAGACAACCATGTCAAGCCCATCATTGACATGCTTATACAAGAAGATCGAATTCAGCTCCCTCCTCCAAGGCGTGAACCTCGCCCCGTAGAGATGAAGAGCCCCAAGTACTACCACTACCATCGTTACGTCCACCATGCTACACAAGACTGCTTCCAACTGAAGCGGTACATCCAAAATTTCATCGTCTCCAAGGCCCTGGCCATTAATTTCGAAGAGGTGACGGTCGCTGCCAACATGGTGTCAATCCAATTCGGCAGCTTCCCTCCAAAAAAGACTCAAAATGGAGTAGTACCCGTCCTCCGGGCGAAGATGGAGGTCGCTAATCTTCTACCTCCCCGAGACCAGGCTTCTGGTCTAGTGCCTCTCACCACATCACGAGGGGAGGTCATGTGGGTCCATCCGGACCTGGTACATGAAGTGACTCAGCCCGCAGCACCCTCCACCGGCAAGAAGAAGGGTGGGAAAGTCAAGTCCTGTCACACAATCTCGGTAGATGTTGAAGAAGCTACGGCTGTCGTCATCCGGTGTGGTGCACAATTCCAACCTACATCAGGTAACCCGGCTGAAGAATGCCAGCCGACCGCTGCTGACGCTCTAGGACCTTCTCAGCCTCCGCCGGCCGAGAAGACGAAGCCAAAGGAGACCCGCTTTGACAAGCCGCTCCGCAAAGACGTACCACATGGGCTGGAGAGGCCCTACAATTTTGACATTCTTGCACAATTGGCCAACAAACCGGCCAAATTGTCATTATATAAGCTTCTGAGAATCTCCAAAGATGTTCGCATCATACTGAGTGAGGCACTCCAAAATGCCGACGCATATCTGGTTCAGGTCAATCTAACTAGGGAGAACTCGCCGACGGATCACGAAGACAGCAATTGCACAGGGGCCATGCACAACATTGTGTTCACTCCGCAGGACATGCTTATCAAAACCAACCTGCACGATCGCCCTTTGTATTATACTGGATATGTCGGCGACGTCAAGGTGGATCGGATGCACATTGATCCCGGTTCTTCGATAAGCATTATCCTGAAAAGCTTGTTCCACCATCTGCGCATCCCTATGCATCGGATGACTCCTACCAGCACCGCCATCAGCGGCTTCAATTCCGGAAGAAGCTATCCCATCGGGAAGATTCGTCTGAAGTGCCAAATAGGCGACCTTTAGGCGGAAGTAACCTGCTATGTCATCGACGCAGACACCTCCTACAATATTCTTCTGGGGCATCCGTGGATACACGATTATATGGTCATGTTTTCAACATTGTACCAGTGCTTCAAGTACGTCGAAAAACACGGCTTCGTCAGGACAGAATTCGCTGACATCGATCCCTTCAAAGGGGTCGAATCCTACTATTCGGATTCCTGCTTGTACGAGAACTCCAAGCGGCACCTGGTCAAGGAGGATGTTCAAGAACCGACGGAGGCCATTGCGGGGCCTGAGGAACCCCTGAGAATCCATCTCCAACCCTGCAAACCAGGCAAGACGGCACCTCTAACAGCCACTCTGCGTCGAGAAACAACGAGTCTCCCGGTACTCACTGTACAAAAGGAGCAGATGATAATCCGACTGCCAAGGTCCGGCTAAGGGCCAAGACCCACGACGAAGCCACTGACGATTAGGCTGCCGAGAGCCGGCCGGCAACAAGCAGAGGAGCTCAATCCCTCTGTCAAGCCGATGACGATTCATCTTCCCAGAATGAGTCGACAGCCGAGCGCTAATCCGTGGACTGCAAGCGAGCCAACAACTCCCCGCCTCGCACCAAGCACTAAACTGGGGGTCGCCAGTGCACCAACGGTTCTACGTTCTGCCCCACCAGTGGAGCCCATAATGATTAAGCTGCCCAGGTCGTCCTTCCAGTCTTCATTGACACAGGGGGTAGCCGAAGAATAGTTAGAGCTGGCCAAGTATGTGGCTGCTCACACTGATATTTCGTCCAAAGATGATGTAATTCCACCGGAAAAGATACCTTACTTCATTAATAAAGGGCTATCTTTGAACTACATCGAGCTTAATAAGCTTTGTACAATGTATGCTATGGAACACGGTATAGGCACCCACCTACACACACAGGTGACAAACATTTATGCCGCAAACCAACTTACTCCCGTGGAAGACGCTTGCTTTATAGTCGATGGAGAGGATCACCCAATCATCTTCGGCCGAAAGAATGACCCATAACCCTTCAGGATAGAAGAAGTTAATCTCGAACCCGACACCAGAAGACTCCCCTTTATCTGTATAGCTCCTGATCCAAGTACCTCATGCAAAAATAGGGGTATGATCTGGAGACTATGCCAGGCTTAAACTACGACACTGGTCGGCGGTTACCCTTACAGTTACCAGTCCCGGCTGGGAAACCACGAGATTATTACAACAAGACCAGATGTGGGCTACGTTATGTTACACCTGCAAGAACTCCTGAAAGCTCATATGAGGAATGCGACTGGCATTCGTACTCAACCGGATCACCAACCTCTGATTCGGATGTCAGCATCGGGGACGTATTCAGGCAAGCTCTATCTGTCAATATGGCATTTGCTGATGCCTACGAAGAAGACGAAGATGTACCACTACTAAAATAAGGCAAATTAGCGACATCATGATACGTCGCTAATAACGACAATTACGTTGCTAATTGTAATTGGCGACGGCTTTAGCGACGTAAAGTGAAGGTCGCTTTTTAGCTAGTCGTAGATGGCAAATACGTCGTCCTACGTCACTGTTTGCGATGTCCCATCTGTGTCGCTGGTCGTCGCAAAGTTAGCGACGTAGAGCAACAAGAACTATACGTCGCAAACATAGCGACGTAGTGCGACTTCTTAGCGATGTTTAGTTCTATTGACGTGATGATATGACATGCCTGCCACGTCAGCAAGGTGACGACATACATCGATGTTACGCCGCTAATTAGTGACGTATTAGCGACGTCCACATACGTCGCTAAGACGTCGCTATCCGTCGTTATCCGTCGTTATCCGTCGCAGAATACTGAAAAAAATTTAAAAAAATATAATGTGTATTTTTGTTATGCTGTGTGTCTGTGTTTACATTGTGTGTGAAGTGCAGTGTTCGTACCATCGACAGTTTCGCTTACTGTTCTATGTTTTATCTTGGATAGAAAGAGCAACAGTTCAAGGTGCACTTCTTAGATCTTCCTCTTCACGTCCTTCACCTTCTCGGGATCCTGTACGACGTCCCGAGAGAGTGAAGGACGTGAAGAGGATGCTCTGAGAAGTGCACCCTGAACTGTTGCTCTTTCTAACCAAGATAAAACATACAACAGTAATCGAAACTATCGACGGTTCCGAACACTGTATTTCACATACACTATAAACACAGACACACATCATTACAAAAATACACATTATATGTTTTTAAAATTTGAGCAGCACCTCCTTTGTATATCAGATCATCGCTTATAACCCAGCGTAGGTATATTTGTCATCCCCATCGCAGATATCATCATAATTAATAGTCTTCCATCATAACAGTCTACAACTAATAGATGAATAACAGTCTCCTATCATAACAGTCTACAACTAAATATCATACATGTACTCAATGAAAATACCAATAAATTAAATATCACAAACATACATGTCCAACAAACATACATGTCAAACAGAGTCAAATAATAATGAAAATCAGTGTACAGAACAGTCAATGGGCCAATAGGGCCAATAAATATAAAGATGATAAAAAAATCTACTGGATTACTGAGGACCCCTGCCGCGCATCTGGGATAGCATGTACTCATACTGTTCCTGTGTGAGCTGTACCGTAGGGTCAGTAGGAGGCAGTATAATGTCTGGAGTTGTCGCCATCGATGGACCGGGAGGACATATCTGCTCCAGCTCTCGCAGTCGCTCACCACGCGCAGCAAGGGTACTCACCATCCTCTGAGTACTCTCCTCAATCGAAGCCGATACCTGATTGAGTGAGGCAGACATGGTCCTCTGCGATCCCTCCAACTCGACCTGTCTACACTCTGTGCGCTGTGTAGACTCGGTGAGCGTGTGCAAGCTGGCAACTGTAGCCTACTGCAGACTCATCAGCTCCTGTATACTGCGCTCGACCACATCAAATCGTCCGGTAATCATCGGAGGGTCGGATCGTCGCTCGATCGTATCAGAAATCTGATGCTGTAACTCACGATGCAGCTCGTCGATCTGACGACGAATATCCTGAGCTCGTGACGACACCTGCGACGCCGGATAATGTGCACTGACAGAGGGGACCCGGGATGACTCCCAAGCTAAATACGCGTCGTAGGATCCCGTACCGTAGTACGTACCCTTCTGAAGATCGCCAACGACAGTCATCCAGAGGTCGTCCTACGATGGAGCTGTAGGCGGCTGGGAGGAAGTACCAGCCCCTCCCTCTGCTGGCGCACTAGCAGCAGTAGCCGCCTCCTCCTGTAGCCGAACAAACTCGGCCTAGAATAATGTTTGCTAACGTGCAAGTGTTTGCCATAGTCTATATTGATATCTATTTTTCTATTTTCTAAATTATAGTAAATTAATATAAAGAATAGAATGTACATATGCCTGCGTCGCCCTCTCGTCAATGAACTCTCCAGCCCTCCGATGGGTGACCAGGAAGACGGTCACCATGTTGGGGTCCTCACCCTTTTTTATCTATTAAAATATATTATCTATTATTAGTATTAAATATTCTATCGAACTATATATAAATTAATGTCTGTCATAGAAAATGTACTAGACGACGAAAATGCTCTGTCATCGGAATGGAGCCACCACACCACTTACCGGCGCTCGATCGTGCCACCTTGGCCTTGTCAAACCGCTCCTGGTACCTGGGCTCGCTGAATCTAGCCTTTATCGCAGTCCACTGCTCTGGCATGATCCAACCATGGATCGGCTATCCGAAGCGATCATGAGACTTCTAGTCGTGGATCGCATCACGGATGAGCTTTCCTGCGACGGCAGAAAATTGGCCCTCGATCTTCGCCGTCCGATGTGGTGGATAGAAATAGGTCCTCTACAAGAAGTAGAAAATAGAAAAGATGTATAATATACACAAATGATTATTAAAATTTAAAGGTAAACAAATTTTTTACCTTGAAGTGGGCGAACCAAAAGGCCTTCCTATCTGCGGGAGCATCTGAGTAGTTAATCCAAGGCCCACCATAGTTCTGCCTCAGAAATACCTCCAGTTGTCTTTGTACTGCATGAGGCCGATATCTATACATTAATAATTCTCATGAATATATATGTACATATAATCATTTGAGAAATATATATTAATTAATTAACTTACTTCGTTGGCCCGTCCGTCCAAATCTCCATACGCGTCTCGCCCGGGGGAGCGCATGGAGGGTCGCTCTCACCTCCTCCCTGGACAGGATCAGTCTGATCGCCGTCCTCCATATGCTCGGCATCGGCTTCCCCATGGAGCCATTGGCAGGAGGAATGCTGAACGCGGGATCACGAATGCGGGATACGGGATCAGGAACGCTGGACGGCTATGGAGGAGTCGCCAACCTCTTGGAACTGCCCTGTCCCGGTAATGGACCGGAAACAGAACGGTACAATGGCGTACTCGAAGATGAGGATGAGGGTACGGAATCCCCATCTCCAGTCCGAGGTTGACGGGACTGCCTAATATAAAATCCTCCGCGACGTCCAGATGGACTAGTCATACCTGATAATAACATATGACAATAAAAGAAAAATACATATTTATATGATAGACATCACAGATTTTTAAAAAATATCATAGTCACAGATAAAAGTGTCACTAAAGTGTCCCAGATTTATATGATAAAAGTGTCACTAAAGTGTCAAATATGATAATAAAATAAACGTACAGATTTAATCCTCTTCTGAAAATTCATCTAGCTCGTTTAGCTCATCTTCTTCTTCTTCTTCTTCTTCCTCCACTACATCTTCACTTTCATATGCATCTTCCTCTTCAGATAATTCTACTTCTTCTACACAATTAGAAGTGTAATGAGGAACTTCCGTCGTGTCTACTTCTATAATATTTGTTACAAGAGGTAGTTCATCCTCTTGATAAGCTATATCGTCAACCTCAAAGGTATTTCTAGCTTTGGTCTTGAATACTGCCCACCAGTCCGACCTTGTTGTTTCCTGTTTAGGATAACTTGTGAAGTACACGAGCTGAGCCTGACTTGATAGGACAAATGGTTCATAGGCTTGATATCGATGCCGATAGTTTATATCAACAAGACCGTGCTTGTCTACTTTCTAACCTTGACCTTCAATCGGATCGAACCAATCACACTTGAATAACACAATCTTAGCTGGTTTTATTCCATAACTATATGTCAGCTCCACGATCTCCCGTAGCATGCCAAAAAAATTGTTGCCCGGATCAACATCTTTGTAGTTCGAAGATCTGATACACAAACAGCTATTTTTGGTGGAGTCGAGATCCACAAAGTTGTCTCTGATCGGGCAAGTTGTTGACTTGAACCTAAATCCATTAACACAGTAGCTTGGCCATATTTTTGCAGCATAAATTGGTCCATTGGCTAGCATTCTAATAGACTCATTCTCAAGTTTTGCGTATGGACGATCGACCTAAATACCATAAAAGAAGAAATTAAGCTCATTCTCAATCAAGTGCATATACAGAAAGGTAATTACAGAGTTCTCAAGTCTTACATATGTACTCAACCATGATAAAAAATAATGCCTTATTTTTTGTTCTAGTTCTTCTTCTGTTATGTGTGGCCTACCTGACCTCACATTATCATTAAATATGCTAAAAACAACATCGTTCAATTAATGTAATAGTATAATAATCAACACTATTAAAATAATGTAGAAATATTAATTACTTACCCCTCCAGTTTCTTGACTTCCTCCTCATCGCAGTTGAGTAATACATACACCTGAGCAGCGCTTAGCTCATCATTGTTCAGATATCTTTTCTATATTTTATCCAATGGCTTTCCTGGAGCATTAAATACCTTCAGTATTGTATCATTACTTTCATGATCTCTGTCGTCGTTTCTGGAAGCTCTCGTTCTATTAGTTGCAACATGAGGCTTGAAATACATCGAACAAAAGTTTGTAATCTCCTCGAGAACATAGGCTTCATAAATAGAACCCTCGACCTGTGCCTTATTTTTCACCTTTCTTTTTAGGTGGTTCAAATATCGCTCGAATGGGTACATCCATCGATATTCGACGGGTCCACCAATACGTGCCTCATAGGATAGATGAAGTGGCAAATGCTCCATAGAGTCGAAGAATCCAGGAGGAAACACCCTCTCTAGCTTGCACAGTGTTACCGCAACGTCCTTCTCTTGCTTTTCTAGACGATCAACGAGCAATTTCTTAGAATAAAGATCCCTGAAGAATATGCTAAGCTCCGTAAATGGATCCCAAATTGCCTGCGGTAAGAATTCTCGAAATACAATCGGAATTAACCTCTCCATGAATACGTGACAGTCGTGGCTCTTCATACCCGTCAATTTGTTTTCCTTCAGATCGACACATCTTTTCAGATTTGACACATATCCGTCTGAAAATTTTAGGCCCTAGATCTACCGACAAAGTCTCTCTTTATCCTCCTTGTCCAGCAAGAAAATTGACTTCAGTAGGATCTGTTTTCCATTCTGCTCTATCAAATGCAACGCAGGGCGTTTGCATATTTCTTCTAAGTCCAACTTGGCCTTGGGATTGTCTTTCATTTTTCCTTTACGTCCATCATAGTATTAATTATGTTATCAAACACATTCTTCTTAATATGCATGACATCAAGATTATGTCTGATCAGATTGGTACTCCAGTATGGCAGATCCCAGAATATGCTCCTCTTTGTCCAGTTATGATCTCTACCAAATCCATCACACTTGTACCCAGTTGTAGGATCTTTGATAGCACTTGGAAAATCTCTAACCTCCTCCCATATCGTGGCTCCGCACCACCTTGGCGGTGGATCACCCTTCTCTACAACGCCGACATGGAATGCATTCCTGTTCCTTCTGAACGGATGATCTTTTGGCAGAAATTGCCGATGACAATCAAAGAAGCACGGTTTTCCTCCGTGTTTTAAGCGAAAAGCCTTACTATGGTCCATGCAATACGGACATGAGATACGACCATGAGTGCTCCATCCAGATAACATTCCATAGGCCGGAAAGTCGTTGATGGTCCACATAAGGGTTGCCTTCATCTGAAAATTCTGCTTCTTGGAAACATCGTACGTGTTAGCGCCTACATTCCATAACTGATTCAATTCATCTATCAAAGGCTGTAAGTACACATCAATGTTCCCCTTGGGATTGTTCGGACCAAGAATTATAACGGTTAGAAATATGTACTGAGTCGTTATGCACATCCAAGGCGGTAGGTTATACGGAGTGACAATCACAGGCCAGCACGAATACTGGGATCCCAAAAGACCAAAAAGAGTAAAACCATCAGAAGATAGCCCCAACCTGACATTATGCGGATCTGAAGCAAAATCAAGATACACTCGATCAAAGTGCTTCCACTCTTCTCCATCGGATGGGTGATCCAACGATCCTTCAATCTGTTCTCGCATGTGCCAACTCATATTTTCGGCCGTCTCTTTTACCATAAATAATCTTTGCAACCGCGGCGTTAAAGGCAAGTAGTGTATTGAATCGGTCGGTCTTCTTGCTCCGGTAGACCGTCTTGTACTAGTTGTCTTATAGCGATTAGCACCACAAAATCTGCACACATCTGCGTCCTTGTCATCTTTGTAGTACAGCATGCACCCATTGTGACAAGAATCGATTTTCTCGTATACCATCCAGAGCGATCTCACCATCCTCTTAGACCGGTAGAAGTCTTTAGGCAACTTAGCACCCTCAGGCAATATTTCTATAAGCAACTCCATAAGACGGTTGAAACAATCTTGCGACATGTTAAAATCGGACTTGATGCTCAATAATCTTGTAACCACCTCCAACGGTGAATGATCCTCACAACCAGCATATAATAGATTTCTTGCATTCTCCAGCAACTCCATGAACTGTGCAGCATCGGCGTTCGGTGCCTCCTCAGGGGCATCATGATCGTCCGGATCGAAACTAGGACCCGCCGCGTCAAAAATCATGTTCACCAACCCATCGTCGTAAGCAGCGTTATTGTGGACATTCTCATATGACTCATACTCTGATGCTAAAGACACAAGTTCTCCGTGCGCGCTCCATTGATAGTAATTCGGCATGAAACCCTTCGAGTATAAATGATACGTGCCTTCCACTTCTGGATGATATTTCAAATTGCGACATCTCAGACACAGACACTTAATTTTGGTACCATCCATGTACTGAGGGAACGCCTTGGCAAACTGTAGGAACTGCTATACACTCTCTATGAATTCATCTCGTACACCGCACATGTCATCAGGATGACGGTTGTACATCCACGAACGATTCCGTAAGTAGTATTTCATATCCATATCCAATTGAGGATAATTCTGTAAGATAGATACATGCACATTGCAGTCAGTGAATGAATGTTAAGACAGTTTAGATATGGATGCGCAACATAAACTGTTCATTCATTCCACATATTACAAACAAAGAATTTGAAAGAAGAAACAAAAATAACTGTGTTGGGACTAAAACAACTGTCTTGTGTCAAAGTGTCGTATCCGATAGACCGATACTAATCCGATACAGTCGATACTAATCCGATACCGATTTTGATACTCATCCCAACTGTCCAATATCAACCCTTTGGGTCTACAAGAGTTACTTCACCCAGTTTGTCAAGAAAGGTAAAACATTTTAAAGTAATATACTATAACTTGGCCTTTGGCCTGTGCTTGAGCAGTATTCTAACTCAAACTATCTATCCTCACTAATAAATTAATATCCTACTTTAACATCTACTAACTCTCATATTCCTTCTAATATAAACTAATATACTAATCTAAACTAACCCTTTAACTGAAACTAATATCTAAACAATGCTAATCATGAACTAACACCCTAACCTGGAAGTCCATACTGCTCAAGCACAGGCCAAAGGACAAGTTATAAGGCAAAATGCTGGCAACTGCCTGTAGCTATAAGGCAAAACCAAATGTTGACGGTATATATACCGTCAACATTTAAAAAGTTTACTTGTCTTGATAAAGTGAATGAAGTAACTCTTAAAGACCAAAAGGATACTCTATACACTCTATGTAATACGATATACCAATCATACCTACACTTCTAGGATAATCTTACACTGTAGTAATGAATTGCCCTTACTAAAGATGCTCTTAGGTAACATATTTAACAGATGAGATTTTCATGTTGCACTTACGCATTTGTAGCTATAAACTGCTTGAGCAACAACATATAGGCATGGGAATCGGTATCGGACTATTCCTATGAGTATTGATATCGACGATATCAGTAATAGACTTACTAGCTAGGGTTTTGGTCAAAACCAATTATTTTCAATTTTTCTTAGAGGATACGCTTCAAAGGACAACGTACGTGATCAGTTTAATTAGCTCACCGGATAAAGGGGACACCAAAAAAGTCAATATTGCTGACCACCTCCACTAATTGCTACTTTTGATTGCCAACCACATTATTAATAATAATAATAATAGTAATAATAATAATAATAAAGTCAACACACTAGACTATACTAGACTACCTTCACTTACACCCCTAGATGACTTTGGCTCAAACCAGCCAAAGCTAGTTCAACGAGAGCTCCAAGAAAAAAATGGCTCTCCTCCCATAAACCATAATGGAAACTATACTTGAATAATGCACTCTATTCATTTGGGACTATTCCAGGTGTCCAAATTATAAGCAACCCTATATACATGATATAAATTTCCAACATGTGACATTCATCCATAGCTACTGCTTAATTATTTCATTCGGAGTTCTATTATGTGTGAAATGCAAGACGCAAGTTACATTCCCGATGGACTTTTTTATATCAAATTGGCGTTTCTAAAACACTAGTCCAATTGGAGATCTCTAAGAACATTTGAGCATACATGATTAAACAAAATTGCAGCCCGAGCTATTCTTGGACTCTACATTGCATGGCTAAATATTGATGCATGGATGAAGTTATGACACATTTATATATTATGAACTCTAACAATTATTTTAAGGACGAACTCGTGACACACACACACACACACACACACACACACACACACACACACACACACACACACACACACACACACACATATATATAAAATGAATGATAATCCTTGTTTTACATGAAGGGGACTTGGGTAAGATATAATGTATCAGTGACACATTATGCTTTATATATGTTAATGAATTAACTACACCAAAATGACAAATTAGGAACACTAGGTCCTTTTCAATTTGGAATGCTTATTTTCCGCTTCTAGGTTATGGAACATAATAAATATGTTCCCGAACAAAATAGCGTTCCTAATTTAATTTAATTTATTTTTTAGAAAAATTATTTAGTTAGATAGACTATAAAATATTTTTCTTCCAACGAGCATACAGCCGAACCCAAATGTTCCAAACCTTTCCATACCTTTTGCCCCAATCTCATCTTTTCCAAATATTTCATCTTTTCTAAGGGTCGTGTTAGTGTCCAAACAACTATGAGGGGTAGAGGAGGAGGAGGAGGAGGAGGGAGAGGAGTTAATTAGGTTAGGGTTTACCTGAGCTCGAGGAGGAGGAGCTCGACGGGGGGGTAGGGGTCGCCGGAGGGGGAGGGAGTCACCGGAGGGGTAGGGGTCGCCGGAGGGGGAGGGAGTCGCCGAGGGGGGAGGGAGTCGCCGGGGGGAAGGGGAGCTCGAGTGAAAACTGGAATTTTTGAGTGAGGGGAAAAAATGAAACGCTGTACCCTGAGTAAAAATTTTAGCAACGTCAAGAGATACCGTCGCTAACCGTCGCAAAATTTTAATAGATGGCGACATATTTTAATAATATGTTGCTGAACGTCGCTATTCAGCGACGTGATTTAACTTCTGTCGCTGAACGTCGCAAGTCAGCGACGTTTTGCGATGTTTTATATAAAGGAGTCGCTATATTCCATATTTAGCGACGGCATTTTGTGCCGTCGCTAAATTACGTCGCTAAAAGATCATATTTTAGTAGTGTACCCGAACTTCTCGAATTAGAACCTTGGGTCCAGCAACTAGATGCACAATAGGAGAAATGCTTCAAACTTCATGAACCTCCCACTGAAGATGAGGTTATGCAAGTTGACCTCGGCGATGAGTCATCTCCAAAGCCAATCTTCGTCAGCAAAAGCCTGACAGACGAAGAGCGGGGGGCGCTTTTGCAACTCGTCAGAGTGTACATTGACGTGTTCGCCTGGAGCTATGAAGACATGCCAGGGCGAAACCCCGAGGTTGTACTTCATAAACTCAACATTCATCCAGACGCAAAGCCGGTCAAGCAACAGTAAAGACGTTTCCGTCCGGACATCATGAATTCTATAGAAGCTGAGGTCAACAAACTGATAGCCAGTGGCTTCATCCGAGAAGAGCAACATCCAGACTGGGTCGCCAATATAGTACCAGTCCTCAAGAAGAATGAAAAGATTCGAATTTGCGTCGACTTCCGAAATCTAAACGAAGCATGTCCTAAAGATGAGTTCCCTCTTCCCATCATGGACATCATGATAGACAACACATATGGCTTTGAGCGCATGTCATTCATGGACGACTTTTTAGGATACAACCAAATCAAGATGTTTCCTGATGAGGAGAAGCATACATCATTCTGAACACCGATTGGTACACACTGCTACACAGTCATGCCCTTCGGTTTAAAGAATGCTGATGCCACATATCAAAGAGCCATGAGTGTCATCTTCAGAGATCACCTACGTAAGACCGTGGAGTGTTATGTTGATGACATCGCTGTCAAAAGCCGCTCTAAGAAAGACCATCTGCAGGATCTGAGGACGGTATTCGACCTGATGCGAGCGCACAACTTGAAGATAAATCCTACCAAATCCTTCTTGGGCGTATCTAGTGGAAAATTCCTAGGTTTTATCATTACTGCCCAGGGAATTCATATAGATTCGGAGAAGACGAAGGCAATCATGGAGATGGGTCTCCCGAGAAATCTCTGTGAACTCCGAGGCCTTCAAGGGAGGCTAGCTTACATCAGGAGGTTCATCTCTAACCTCTTCGGACGATGTCAACCATTCACCCACCTCATGAAGAAGGGCGTTGTAGAAGCATAGAAAAGAATAAAGAAAGATCCACACGGCCAGAGAGCCCCATGCGGCTCAGAGAATTCATGCGACTCAAGGATCCATGCGGATCAAGGATCTATGCGGCTCAAACAAGTCCTATGCGGCTCAAAGAGGAGCCACGTGGCCTGCAAACAGCTCTTCCGATTGTCCTTTATTTAAAAGACTTGACGGCTGACAGCTCTGACAAGGTAACAGTTCTGACACAAAGATATCATTATGACTCCCTCATAAAGACGATCTCCTAGGGAAGCGAAGAAAATCTCTTACACGATCCTTCGAGATTCAGAAACTGTCATGCGGCCTTGACACGTGGACAGTCGTATGCGGCTCAAGTAGAGACCATCCTATGCGGCCCAAGCGGAGGCTCCCCTATGCGGCCTAAGCGGAGGCTCCCCCATGCGGCTCATGAAGACTAGCCCCATGCGGCTCACTAAGACTATCTTCATGCGGCTCACGAAGACTAGCACCATGCGGCTCACGAAGACTATCTTCATGCGGTTCATAAAGAAGGTACCCATCATGCGGTCATCCATACTCATGTGGCTCAAGTCATTACCATGCGGTCCAAATATTCAGGGGGCCACCCTCAGGCATCCTTGACACGTGGCCAGCCTTATGCGGCCCAATGAGGAACAACTTTCCTGCGGCTCAGATTTCTACTGTGGCTTGCGGTTGCGACACGTGGCATGATAGCAGGGCACGTGGCATCAAATTGATCGAAATCCTTCAAAAAATCCCAATAAAATATTGGGATCAAATCAGATCATTTGCAAACAAGCAAATTAATGACACGTGTCGAGAAATCTGAGGTTGGCATGACAAATCAGGAGGATTTATGTCAATCAGCATTAATTACCCACAAAAGATTTGATGCAATCACATCTATTGCTCAAATCAAGATGAACGGCCCAGATCCCATGATCCTTAGCCACCGACTTTTAAGAATGGGCAATCATTGTAAACCCTAATGAGGCCTCCCACTCTTATAAATAGCAGGGTGCCATTCCCTTGTAAAAAGGATAAACAGAGACAGAATCATATACGCATACAGAGAGAGACAGAGAGAGCCAGAGAGCCAAAGAGAGAGCCTGAAAAGAGAGCATTTCTTCAGCAACGCCAGGCAGTTCTTCTATAGAGCCAAGGCTGCACCCGATCGTCCAAGGAGTAAGGCAGAGCTGCCGTCGCTTTTCCGAGCCTCTACCGTCACCCTCCAGAATCTAAAATAAACAATTGTACTTAGATTGCTGTACCTAGGTTTTCGTCCATAGTCTTTCTTTGTACAAGCGAGTTTGTATTGTGAAGTAAAAGTCCAGTCCTCCGATAATTGTTCTGTTCTTTTATATTTCATGGCAAACACGATGGCGACTCTGCTCGGGACAAACTTCTCTACGGCTGAGGAGTTGGTGACGCAATCGAATGCAGCCAAACTTGGCTCCACGTAACAGAAGATGGTCGTCCGTTTTGACCAATAGACGTTTGAAGAAATACTCTCTGGGGAAGTGCTGGCCCGGTCCAGAAGAGAACCTGCACAAAGAAAGCTCACAGCGAGTGGAAGCCAAAATCTTTTGCCCCACCCCAAGCTCTGGACGGAGTATTCCCTGTCGCCCAAGACGGCGAAGGCGACTCTCATACGGCTCCACTTCAAGCCATAGAGGACTCCGCTGTCCCCAAGTCCGGCAGAGAAAAGCACTATGATGCTGGACTTGCAGGGACAAAGAGTGATTCTATGAGCCCCAAGGAGAAGCCGAACACTCATATGGCCAAGTCTGCCAACCGTATGCAGTATCCTCATGCGGCTAAAACTGCCATCCGCATGAAGGAAGTCTATGCGGCTAGATCATCCAGCCACATGAAGAAAACTCATGCGGCCGAGACTCCCAGCCGCATGAGGAAAGCCTATGCGGCTACGCCTGCTAGCCGTATGAAGATTATTGATGACAATCGCATGGCGCCTACTCTGCGTGGCTCTGTCTTCGATCGCCTCTCCTATGGTCCTGATCTCTTGTGCTCCCAAGAAGACATGTCTGACTATCTCCAGTACCACTTAGACTCTTCCTACTATGTGCCATCACGCACTAGAGTGAAGAAGTCTAAGGCAGCACGAGCTTGGCAAGTTTGGTCAGCTGATTCGATCTCTGACCATCCGAGCGTCCCACATACTGTTATGTGGGCCTCAGATGGGAAGTTGTACAGAACCACTCGAGTCCAGCCCCCGGCGGCAAACAGACAGAGAGGTTCCCAAAAGTCTCCCAAAATCCAGGGAGCAAACATGGTTGATCCAGGCCCATCTGACTTGCGTGAGGCCATCCTCCATAAACACAAGAAAAGAGAAGGTGTATCAGGATACAAGGAGTCCTCCCACGGACGTCACTGCACCCAAGTCATCGTCAACCGCTATTGCAATAACGCGATGGTGGGAAAAGGCCGGTAATCCGTCTTTCAAAGACTGCAACAGCCGTCTTCAGAAGACGAGGCACTTCCCGTCGCCTCCTGCAACTCTGCTCAGAAAGTCCCTGCCGATGGAAGAAGGAAGAAGACGAACGTTCCCAGCCCGAAGATCTCAACCACTATGACTAAGAGACTGTCGTCTAAGCGGGTACCCACCACCAGAGTTTTCTAAGGTACCCATTCTAAGACGAAATCTGCTACAGTAGGAGATTCGTCGTCCACACCACTGGAGGTTGCTGGGACTGGGGGTAGCATTCCTCCGAACCTCCACGATAATCCGATGTTCCAAGAAGATGAGCCGGAGGAAACAACTCTCCCATCAGATGTAGCAAACTCGGACGTCTCCGAGGATGTCCACAACTTCTAAGACGAGGCAAACTCGAAAAC
Source organism: Iris pallida (assembly GCA_029216955.1). Classification (NCBI taxonomy): domain Eukaryota; kingdom Viridiplantae; phylum Streptophyta; class Magnoliopsida; order Asparagales; family Iridaceae; genus Iris; species Iris pallida. The sequence goes on from JANAVB010030220.1 coordinate 14,994,836, forward strand.
TGGGGGTACTATTCCTTCTGAGTCCGAACCGGAGGAAGACATTCCTACATACCCCGATGATTTCTTATTACAAGGGTATGACTCGGAAGACACGTCCTCCACTGTGCCATCCATCTCTCCTCACGTAAGAACGGTATTCATGACGGACAGCAACCAAGGTGGTTCCAGTGATCGCCAATGCATCGACACTCTGGAGGCCATACTGCTTGCCCTGGTCAAGTCTGTGGACGAGATCAAAGCGGCCCTTCCTACTCTGTAAGGAGGGACGCCTGGCCAATCAAGCGCTGGTCCCACGGTCAATGCGGACTCAAATTCAGCGGCACCAAATCCGGGCAACAATCCTCCTGAAGTAACGGCCCCCACCGCTGTGGATGAGGCCCAAGATGTGAGAAGAGAGGTCCAGGAGCTCTGAGCCATGTTTCACGCTCGAGAAAACTCTCAAGACCTCAGAATACGGCAACCGTACCCTGCAGAATGGAGGGATGTCCCCTTTCCGCCAAGATATAAGCCGTTCAACATCAACCCGTATGATGGCAAGACCTTCGCAAGTCGGTACATCACTTACTTCGAGGTCACCACCGACCATCTGCCCCATGACGATGCCATCCTCACACAATTATTCATTAGGGCATTGGAAGGAGTCGCCTTCGACTGGTATAGCAACCTGCCAGACAACTGCATCCACTCCTTCGCCAGCTTCAAACGCATGTTCTTGGAGAGGTTCTACGAAGTAGGACAAGACGTCACGATGTCCACCCTCATGGACGTCGTTCAAGGGAAGAAAGAGCTGACGAGGAACTACATCGAGCGGTTTTGCCAAACCGTAATGAAGCTGCCGTCTGGTAACCCGGATTCCTCCTTAATTGAAATCTGCCAAAAGAGACTGCTTCCAACGATCAGCCTCTGGATGGGCGAAAGTCAATTCAAGGACTGGAAAATGTTTATCATCAGTGCCACAAGTGCCGAAGAACGATTGAAGAAGGCTCGCCAACTGGGATTGCACATCTCAGAGGGAGAGGACAAGGGCAGGCGTCCCAACGCCAACACCAACAATGGGGGTAGCTCCACCAACAATCGGGACAACAAGGGCAAGCAGGCTATGGTGGCCGACAAAGCCCAGAAAACTGAGTCAAAACTGGCAGACAAATAGTGGCCGTAAATCACCTACTCCTTCAAGGACGGTCATGTCAAGCCCATCTTGGACATGCTCATACAAGGAGACAAAATTCAGCTTCCTCCACCAAGACGGGAACTTCGGCCGGCAGAAATGGAGAACCCAAAGTACTGCCATTACCATCGCTACATCCACCATGCTACACAAGACTGCTACCAGCTAAAATGGTATATCCAAAATCTCATCGATTCGAACGCTCTGGCCATCGATTTTGAAGAGGTAATTGTGGCCACCAATATGGTGTCAGTACAATTTGGCAGCTTTCCTCCAACAGAAATGCAAGACGGTGTGATCCCCATCCCTCTGGCGACAATGGAGATTGCTAATCTTCCACCTCCCCGAGATCAGGCTGCTAGTCTAGTACCCCTCACCATATTACGAGGGGAAGTCATGTGGGTCCATCCAGACTTGGTATCAAAAGTGACTCAGCCCGCACCATCTTCCATCTGCAAGAAGAAGAGTGGAATCAGGTCCTGCCGCACAATCTTGATAGATATCGAAGAAGCCACAGCCGTCGTCACTCGGTCTAGGGCACAATCCTAACCTGTGGCTGATAACTCGGTTGAAGATCATCAGCCTGCTACAACTGACGCTCCGGGACCGGCTCAGCCTCCGACGACCGACAAGCCTAGGCTGAAGGAGACTCGCTTTGACAAATCCCTCTGAAAAGAGACACCACAGGGGCTAGAGAGGCCCTACAACTTCGACATCTTGGCGCAATTGGCCAACACACCGGCCAAGTTGTCATTATACGAGCTTCTGAGACTCTCAAAGGATGTTCGCGCGGCGTTGAGCGATGCACTCTAAAATACCAACGCGTACCTGGCTCAGGTCAACCTCACGGGATAGAACTCGCCTGTAGATCTCTAAGACAGCGCTTGCCCGGGAGCGATGCCCAACATTGTCTTCACTCCGCAGGACATGCTCATCAAAACCAACCTGCACGATCGCCCATTATACTACACTGGATACATCGGCGACGTAAAGGTGGATCGGATGCACATTGACCTGGCTCTTCCATAAGCATTATCCCGAAGGGTCTGTTACATCATCTCCGCATTCCTATGCATCTCCTGACGCCTACAAGTACCGCCATCAGCGGTTTCAATTCGGGCAGGAGCTACCAAATTGCGAAGATTTATCTGAAGTGCCAGATTGGCAATTATATGATCGTGCCTTCCATACTACACCAATGCTTCAAGTATGTCGACAAATATGGCTTCGTAAGGACAGAATTTGCTAACATCGATCCCTTCAAAGGGGTTGAATCCTACTACTCAGACTCCTGCCTGTACGAAAAGTCGAAGTGGCACCTTGGTGAAGGAGATGTGCAAGCTTGTACCGAGACGGCCACAGGATCAGAAGAACCTCTGACGATCCACCTTCAAGCTCGCAAACCTGGCAAGTCCGGACCCCTTATCGCCACTCTGCGTAAGGACGCAATCGGCCTCTCGGCACAAGAAGAGCAGATGATAATCCGGCTGCTAAGGTCTGGCCAAATGCTAAGACCCACAACGGAGCCACTGACAATCAGGCTGCCGAGAGTCGGCCAGCCGCAAATGGAGAAGCTTAATCCCTCCAACAAGCCAATGACGATACGCCTTCCCAAGAAGAGTCGTCACCCCGATTCAAGGTCTGGAACTTCTAGCGAACCAACCACTCCCCGCCCAGCATCGAGTACCAAACTGGGGGTCGCTAGTCTGCCAACAACCCTACGCTTGGCTCGACCAGCTGAATCTCTGACGATCAAGCTGCCCAGGTCGTCCTCTCAGTCTTCATTTATACAGGGGGTAGCCAAAGAGGAATCGGAGCTATCCAAGTATGTGGCTGCCCACACTGATGTTCCCTCCGCAGATGATGTAATCCCCCTAGAAAAGATACCTTACTTCATCAATAAAGGGCTATCTTTGAACTACCTCGAGCTTAATAAGCTTTACACAATGTATGCTATAGAACACTGTATAAGCACTCACCTACACACACAGGTGACAAAGGTGTACACCGTAATCCAGCTTACTCCAGTGGAAGATGCTTACCGCATAATCAAGGGAGGGGACCATACAATCATCTTCGGCCGGAAGGACGATCCGCAGCCCTTCACCATAGAAGAAGTCGTCCTTGAATCAGATGCCGAGAGACTGCCTCTGTATCTTTATATCCCCCAATCCAAATATCTTATGCAAAAATAGGGGTATGATCTGGAGACCACGCTAGGCTTGAACTACGGTACCGGACGACGATTACCGCTAAAGCCACCAGTCCCGACTGGCAAACCAAGAGACTACTATAGCAAGACTCGATGTGGATTAGGGTATGTTACACCAACGACGACTTCTGAAAGTTCAGACGAAGAATATGACTGGCATTCACATTCAACCGGGTCACCAACTTCTGACTCAGATACCAGCATCAGAGATGTATTTAGACAAGTCCTATCAGTCAACATGGCATTCGCCGACGCTTACGAAGAAGATGAAGACATTCCGAAAATCCTCGAGTTAGGACTGTGGGCCCAACAGTTAGATGCACAATGGGAAAAGTTGTTCAAACAGAGAGAACCCCCTACTGAAGATGAAGTCATACAAGTGGATCTCGGTAGCGAATCTTCTCTAAAACCAATCTTCGTCAGTAAAAGCCCAACAGACGAAGAGCGAGAATCGCTGCTAGAACTTGTCAAAGAATATATTGATGTGTTCGCATGGAGCTATGAAGACATGCCTAACAGACAAACAGCGACGCTTCCGCCCAGGCATCATGGACGTGATCGAAGCCGAAGTCAACAAACTAATAGCCAGCGGCTTCATTCGTGAGGAACAACATCCGGATTGGGTCGCTAACATAGTACCAGTCCTCAAGAAGAATGGAAAGATTCGAATCTGCATCTACTTCCGCAATCTGAACGAGGCATATCCCAAAGATGAATTTCCCCTCCCTATCACAGACATCATGATTGACAACACCTGCGGCTTCGAACGTATGTCATTCATTGATGGCTTCTCGGGGTACAACCAAATCAAGATGTCTCCTGACGACGAAAAGCATACATCATTCCGAACACCGCTTGGCACATACTGCTACACAGTCATGCCTTTCAGTTTGAAGAATGCCGGCGCCACATATCAAAGAGCCATGAGTATCATCTTCAGAGACCACTTATGCAAGACGGTGGAGTGTTATGTCGATGACATCGCCATCAAGAGTCGCTGTAAAGGAGATCATCTACAGGATCTGAGGACGGTATTCGACCTGATGCGAACGCACAATTTAAAAATGAACCCTATGAAGTCCTTCCGGGGCGTATCCAGCGGGAAGTTCTTGGGTTTCATCATCACCGCCCAGGGTATCCATGTAGACCCTGAGAAGACAAAGGCAATTATGGAGATGGGTCCCCCGAGAAATCTTCGCGAACTCAGAGGCCTTCAAGGGAGGCTAGCTTACATCAGGAGGTTCATTTCTAACCTCTCTGGGAGATGTCGGCCATTCACCTATCTCATAAAGAAAGGTGTCTCGTTCGTATGGGATGAAGAATGCCAGCGTGCCTTCGACAGCATCAAAGAATATTTATCGAACCCTCCAGTCCTGGTGGCCCCGGTTGCTGGAAAACCATTCCTGCTCTACGTACGAGCAATGGAACATTTCTTCGACGCTCTGCTAGCACAAAACAACGATGCAGGCCATGAGCAAGCCATATATTTCTCGGTCGAATGATGATTGGGCCAGAGCACCAATACACCGCTATGGAGAAAGAATACCTCGCCCTGGTGTTCGCCATTCAGAAGACGCGGCACTATATCACTGGACAAACTATACATGTCATCTCACGAGTCAACCCTCTCAGAGTTCTCATGACTAAACCAGGGTCACTCAGCTCTTGCCTCGCTACATGGGCAATATTACTGTCCCCCTATCATATGATCTTCGTCCCACAAAAGGCTGTCAAAAGTCAAGCCCTGGCAGACTTTTTGGCAGCCCACCCGGGCTCGGAGTCATCCAGAATATATGAAGAAATCCCAGATGAGGTCGTCGACTCGCATGCAACCTCTCATGATGAAATATGGCAAATGTTCTTCGACGGCGCTTCGAGAACTGGACCCAAGGGCAACATCGTCGTCGGAGTCGGGGTGGTGCTGGTTTCTCCTTCCGAATTGGTGATCAATCGCGCTTACTCTCTTACAGAATCCTGTTCCAACAATGTGGCCGAGTACAACGCTTTGGTCATTGGCCTCCAACTTGCAAGAGAGCTGGGGGTAGAATATCTTGAAGCATACGGCGATTCTTAGTTAATCGTCAATCAGATCCGGGGCTCATATGAAGTTCGCCATGAAGACATGATCCCCTATCACCAAATATCGAAGCCGATGCCTTAGTAGGCCTGGCCGCTTCCCTAGTAGTGCCAAATTATACTCACCAATCGGTAGATGTGACAGGCCACGAACTGGTCTGCCCCAAGAACAACGTTCAATTCGTGGCGAGTTATTCCGCTCAAACGATTGACGAAGTCCCAGATTGGAGACAACCATTTATTGACTTCGTCGTCTACGACATCCTGCCCGAGAACCCAAAAGAGGCCACCTCCATCAAACGGTGTTCTCTCAGATTCTTCTACGATACAGAGACGAAAATACTGTATCGGCGATCCTACGTTGGATTATTGCTTCGGTGTCTGTCAAACACAGAAGCCAAAGAAGCCGTACGCGAAGCTCACGACGGTGTCTGCGGGGTCCATCAGCCTGGCCCTAAGTTGTAAGACCGTCTTCGTCGAATGGGCTACTACTGGCCCACGATGGTAGCAGATGTGATAGACTATGCAAGAAAGTGCAAAGCTTGCCAAGTGCACGTAGACTTCATCCACCAACTATCCAAGTTTCTACATCCGACAGTGGCGTCCTGGCCATTCGAAGCATGGGGAATGGATATCATCGGTCCGATTACTCCACCTTCCTCCCGAGGACACCGCTTCATACTCGCGATCACGGATTACTTTTCCAAATGGGCAGAAGCTGTCCCGCTTACAGAAGTAAAGACTTCAAACGTGATCAGCTTCCTTAACCATCACGTCATCTATCACTTCGAAATGCCCCAAAGGATCATCCACGATAATGGTCCGCAGTTTGCAAGCCACGCCTTCTATCTGTTCTGCGACAAGCACCGCATCCAGAATATTGCTTCAACGTCAAACAATCTAGCAGCAAATAGGTTGGCAGAAGCATTCAACAAAACCATCATCAAGTTACTCAAGAAGTTCGTATCGTCCAACAAATGCGACTGGAATGAGAAGCTTGGTGAATGCTTATGGGCGTACCATGCCACAGTCCGAACAGCCACAGGGAACACACCATTCTCCTTTGTGTACGAGAGTGAGGCAGTTCTTCCATTGGAGACTCAAATACCCTCACTCCGTATCGCGCTCACTTATCAATTGACGACGGACGATAACTACCATCGCCGGCTACAAGAGTTGAAGGCCTTAGATGAAAAGTGCCTCCTGGCTCAGCAACGAATCGAGCTTTACCAAGCACGCATCTCTGGAGCCTTCAATAAGAAGGTTAAAATCAGAACATTCCAGGTGGGCGATCTCGTTCTGGCAGTCCGAAGGCCGATGGTCATGACTCACAAGACCGTCGACAAATTCTAGCCAAAATGGGAAGGTCCATTTATCATCGAGGCTGTATTCTCCAACGGTGCTTACTGCCTCGTAAAACAAAATGGATACTTGCTCATGTTGCCCATCAACGGCAAGTTCCTGAAAAAATATTATGTCTAAACGACACACTCCAGATCATTGAGTCATGTGCCCGCTGGTGCCGCTGAACTCACTTCCACAATATTCCAGATCATTGAGTCATGTACCCGTCGGTGCCGCTGAACTCACTTCCACCATATTCCAGATCATTGAGTTATGTACCCGCCGGTGCCGCTGAACTCACTTCCACCATATTCTAGAATATCGAGTTATGTACCCGCTGGTGCCGCTGAACTCACTTCCATAATATTCCAGATTACTGTCATGTACCCGCTGGTGCCGCTGAACTCACACTTCCAAATTCCAAATTATCGAGTTATGTACCCGCAGGTGCCTCTGAACTCACATTCCGGTCACTCTTTCAGATAGCAAGTCAAGTATGACCATACCTCTGAACTTTCTTTCTGGAAGAGATCCTCCCTTATGATCCACTACCCGTACTCCCAGTGCAAAAAAGGGTAACAGATCCACAAATTTCTAAAACGGCCATGTCCTCATTACCTCTGAGTCATTTCACTTCCGCCAAAAACAAATCACCCCTTTACATAGAACTTCCATGTCCTCATCACCTCTGAGTCGCTCTATATACCCTCCTTTATTAAGCCTACTCCTGCCATGTCCTCATTACCTTTGAGTGGGAAGGCTCCGTCGAAGAAACCTTCATGCTTGCCATGTCCTCATTACCTTTGAGTAAGTATGATGATTTCCTTTGGACTTATTATCTGTACCCACAACCGGACTACGCTAAGGATAATAGGTTCATAAATATTCTTCGCTGAGTCCACTCCTGCCATGTCCTCATTACCTCTGAATAGAAAGACTCTGCGGTAAAACCTCCGTACTTACCATGTCCTCATTACCTCTGAGTAAGTATGTTGGTCCTCTCTCGTCTTATTATTCGTACCCTGAACTAGGGTACGCTAAGAGTAATAAGCCCACAAATGTCCTCTGTTGACCACAAATATTCTCCGCTGAGTCCACTCCTGCCATGTCCTCATTAGCTCTGAGTAGGAAGACTCCACGGTAAAACCCTCATACTTGCCATGTCCTTATTACCTCTGAGTAAGTATATTGGTTCCCCTTCATCCTATTATCCGTATCCTAAGTCGAGGTACGCCAAGGATAATAGGCCCACAAATGTCCTTTGCTAAGTCTCTTAGTACAGGCCCACGATTCCTCATCATGCCCCGGGAGCCCAGCTGCTCCATGGCATTCTATCTCCCGATACTTGGAACGTCCACAACAACATGACCATGGAACCGTTCTAAGTATCCCCAATCAAACTTGTTACCCGTACCTAAAACTAAGGTATGCCAGGAGTAACAGGTCCACAAACAAGCCCCCCCATGCGGGACAAACATCACCACAATACCACAGGCACAAACAAGCAATACAAATAAAGGGTAGAATAGAAAGTACTCTTTATTTGAAAGACGAAAAAAGTATTACATGTTTTGGGACCACGTCCCTCTCAAAGTGAAAAGGAAAAAGAAAACAGAAACGAAAGAAGAAAAGGCTGACTATAGCTCGACATTATATAGCTCCAAGAGGCGGTTTCTCACCAAGGCAGTACCCCGCTCAAGCCTCTGTCTAGCCCTGCGCTCAGCCTCCTGGGACAACCGCTCTCCATTATCTAGGTTCATGAGTGTCCGCCAGTCATCGTCCAACCTCTTCAGAGCCACTTCCAAGTCAGCCGAAGCTTTATTGACGTTATCAGCCTCCTGGATAATCAGCCCTCTGTCGATCCGGGCAGCCTCAAGCTCAGACTCAAAGAAAGTTAACTTCCTTTGGAGCTCAAAGATCTGCTCCTGCATCTCAGTAATCCCACGGGAAGCAATCGCTTCCCGAGCTATAACATCTTCGCTCTCATGGCTCAATTGATCATATCGGTCAGACAGAGTGCGGATATCCTCCAGTATGGCCGGCCTGGTTTTATCCTGAGCAGCCATCGCCTTCTCTATAGCAGTTGTGAGGGAGCCACGCTCTTGATCTATAGCAGCAAATAGATCAAACTACTGCAGTACCTGAAGATGGGCCACCAGCTGATCGATCTCCAGCAACTTCGACTCCAGAAGTGCAGCCACCCCTGCTCCACCAGGAAGGGCCTTAAGGATATCAATTTGACCCTCGGCGCATTGTCGGGCCAAGACGAAAGATGTCCCTCTCTCCACAGCTGCTTCTATCCCCCTTTTCAAGTGACGAAAAAAGCTGTCGACCACGTCCTGTAACGCTTTGTCCAGTACCTCTGTAGAGGACGGCATCGGAGGAAGCGTGGCCGGCAGCACCAAAGGAGTGGTACTAGAACTTGCCACCAGGGGGGAAACTTTCAAGCAGAACGATGCACGGATGGCGGCTAACTCTTTATCTGCCATCCGAAGAGCCTGGATACTTGGCAGGGCGGAGAGGTCGACTCTCGAGGCCGCCCGAGCAGAGGAAGACACAAGGACCATCGTCCCCTGCCCCGATTGCCCCATCACCGAACTTGTCAAACTCGAGCCCGCAGGAGGACCATCAAGACAAGCCGGAAGGGGAGGATGTACGCTCCTCTCTGCTAGTGCCCCTTCGGCAGAGTCTGTCTCAACAATGTCCATCCTCGGCACTGGAGAGACAGGACATGCATGTCCATGACAATGATCAATCGTCGTGACCCGAAGGATGTTATTATAGAGCAGATAGGCCTCCTCGCAAGTTAAGATTCGGTTTATCTTACCGGAAGAGGAGCAGATAGGCCCCGTTCATGCGGCCGAGATATCCATGCGACCAGGACATCATATGCGGCCAGGAGAATTTATACATGGTCATGCTTCTTATTCAAAGTATTTCAATTTTGTAAATTGAAAACTTTGAAGGGGATCTTGTAGAAGCATGGAAAAGAATAAAGAAAGATCCATGTGGCCAGAGAGCCCCATGCGGCTCAGAGAATTCATGCGGCTCAAGGATCCATGTGGATCAAGGATCTATGTGGCTCAAACAAGTCCTATGCGGCTTAAAGAGGAGCCACGTGGCCTGCAAACAGCTCTTCCGATTGTCCTTTATTTAAAAGCCTTGACGGCTGACAGCTCTGACAAGGTGACAGTTCTGACACAAAGATATCATTATGACTCCCTCAAAATGACGGACTCCTAGGGAAGCGAATAAAATCTCTGACACGATCCCCCGAGATTCAGAAACTGTCATGTGGCCTTGACACGTGGATAGTCATATGCGAATCAAGTAGAGACCATCCTATGCGGCCCAAGCGGATGCTCTCCCATACGGCCCAAGCGGAGGCTCTCCCATGCGGCTCATGAAGACTAGGCCCATCTGGCTCACTAAGACTATCTTCATGCGGATTACGAAGACTATCTTCATGCAGTTCACAAAGAAGGCACCCATCATGTGGTCATCCACACTCATGCGGCTCAAGTCATTACCATACGATCCAAATGTTCAGGGGGTCACCCTCAGGCAGCCTTGACACGTGGCCAGCCTTATACGGCCCAATAAGGAGCAACTTTCCTGTGGCTCAGATTTCTGCTGTGGCCTGCGGTTGTGACACGTGGCATGATAGCAGGGCACGTGGCATCAAATTGATCAAAATCCCTCAATAAATCCTAATAAAATATTAGGGTCAAATCAGATCATTTGCAAACAAGCAAATTAATGACACGTGTCAAGAAATCCGAGGTTGGCATGACAAATCAGGAGGATTTATGTCAATCAGCATTAATTACCCACAAAAGATTTGATGCAATCACATCTATTGCTTAAATCAAGATGAACGACCCAGATCCCGTGATCCTTAGCCGTCGATTTTTAAGAATGGGCAATCATTGTAAACTCTAATGAGGCCCCCCAGTCTTATAAATAGCAGGGTGCCATTCCATTGTAAAAAGGACACACAGAGACGGAATCATATACACATACAGAGAGAGCCAGAGAGCCAAAGAGAGAGCCTGAAAAGAGAGCATTTCTTCAGCAATGCCAAGCAGTTCTTCTACAGAGCCAAGGCTGCACCCGATCGTCCAAGGAGTAAGGCAGAGCTGTCGTCGCTTTCCCGAGCCTCTACCGTCACCCCTCAGAATTTAAAATAAATAATTGTACTTAGATTGCTGTACCTAGATTTTCGTCCCTAGGCTTTCTTTGTACAAGCGAGTTTGTATTGTGAAGTAAAAGTCCAGTCCTCCGATAATTATTCCGTTCTTTTATATTTTATGGCAAACAGGCATCTCATTCGTATGGAATGAAGACTGCCAACGCGTGTTCAACAACTTCAAAGAATATCTGTCGAATCCTCCAGTTCTGGTGGCCCAGGTTGCTGGAAAGCCGTTCTTGCTTTACGTGCGAGCGATAGAGCATTCCCTTGGTGCTCTACTAGCACAAAATAATGACGCAGGGCACGAACAAGCTATCTATTACCTTAGCCAAATGATGATTGGGCCTGAGCATAGATACACCACTGTGGAGAAGGAATGTCTTGCTCTGGTGTTCGCTATCCAGAAGACGCGACACTATGTTATAAGACAAACCATACATGTCATATCAAGAGTTAACCCCCTGAGGGTACTCATGACCAAGCCGGGTGCACTCAGCTCACGTCTCGCTACCTGGGCGATATTATTGTCTCCCTACGACATGATCTTCGTTCCACAGAAGGCTGTTAAAGGTCAAGCTCTAGCAAACTTTTTAGCAGCCCATCCAAGTTCGGAGTCAACCAGAATATATGAAGAGATTCCAGACGAGGTCGCCAATTCAAATATGGCCTCCGATGATCCCGTCTGACGAATGTTCTTCGACGGTACTTCAAGAACCGGGCCCAAGGGCAACATTGTCGTTGGGGTCGGAGTGGTACTGATTTTTTCTTCTGGCTTGGTGATTAATCGGGCATATTCCCTTACAGAACCCTGCTCGAACAACGTGTCCGAGTAAAATGCCTTGTTTATCGGCCTCCGACTTGCAAAAGAACTGGAGGCAGAGTACCTAGAGGCATACGACGATTCACAGTTAATCGTCAATCAGATTCGGGGTTCATATGAAGTTCGTCATGAAGAGATGATCCCCTATCATCAGGTAGCGATCGCCATTATTACATCTCTAAAAGGGTTCTTCATAGAACATGTTCCGAGACTCCAGAACATTGAAGCCGATGCCTTAGCAGGATTGGTCGCTTCCCTGGCGGTCCCAAAATATACTCATCATTTGGTGGACATAATAGGCCATGAGTTGGTCTGTCCCAAGAACAACGTCCAATTTGCTGAGAGCTATTCTGCCCTGACGGTCGACGAGACACCGGATTGGAGGCTCCCATTTATTGACTTTGTAGTTTATGGCATCTTGTCGGAGAACTCGAAAGAAGCCACCTCTATTAGAAGACGTTCTCTCAGATTCTTCTACGATACAGAAACAATGATGCTGTATCGACGGTCATACGACAGATTAATTCTTCGGAGTCTGTCCAATACAGAAGCCAAAGAAGCTGTACGTGAAGCACATGACGGCGTCTGCGGGGCCCATCATCCTGGCCTAAAATTGTAAGATCGCCTTCGCCAGATGGGCTACTACTGGCCTACGATGGTGGCAGACACGATAGACTATGCAAAAAAGTGCAAAACATGTCAGGTATATACAGATTTTATACACCAACCATCTGAATTCCTACATCCAACGGTGGCATCCTGGCCATTTGAGGCATGGGGAATGGATATTATTGGTCCAATCACTCTACCTTCGTCCAGAGGACACTGCTTCATACTGGCAATTACATATTACTTCTCCAAATGGGCGAAAGTTGTCCCACTTACAGAGGTGAAGACATCAAATGTGATCAGCTTTCTTAAACATCATGTCATCTATCGCTTCAGACTGCCTCGAAAGATCATCCACGACAATGGTCCGCAGTTCGTAAGCTACGCCTTTTATCGATTTTGCGACAAACGCCGAATCTAGAATGTTGCTTCAACACTATACAACCCAACGGCGAATGGGTTGGCAGAAGAATTCAACAAAACTATAATCAAGCTACTCAAGAATTTTGTATCTTTCAATAAATACGACTGTAATGAAAAGCTTGGTGAATGCTTATAGACGTACCGTACTACAGTCCGAACGGCCACCGGGAACACACCATTCTCTCTGGTGTATGAGAGTGAGGCAGTTCTCCTACTGGAGACTCAAATCTCCTCGCTCCGCGTCACCCTCACCTATCGATTGACTATGGATGATAATTACCGTCACCGGCTATAAGAGTTAGAGGCCTTAGATGAGAAGCGCCTGTTAGCTCAACAACGAATCGAGCTGTATCAAGCCCGAATCTCCGGAGCCTTTAACAAGAAGGTTAAACTCAGAACATTCCAAGTAGGCGATCTCGTTCTGGCAGTTCGGAGGTCGATGGTTATGACTCATAAAACCGTCGACAAATTCCAGCCAAAGTAGGAAGGCCCATTTGTCATCGAGGTTGTATTCTCCAATGGTGCTTACTGCCTCGCAAAACAAAATGGAGACTTGCTCATGTTGCCCGTCAACAGCAAGTTCCTGAAGAAGTATTATGTCTAAACGACATCCCCCAAATCAACCGGACTGTTAAGTTATGTGCCCTCAGGTACCGCTGAACTTACACTCTGGTCATCCCAAGTGAATCTATATCACATCTTCTGTGTAGTAAGTCACGTATGATCATACCTCTGAACTTCCTTCCTAAAAGAAAATCTTTCTCATGATCTATTACCCTCACTTTTAGTGCATAAAAAGGGTAACAGATCCACAAATTTCCTGAAACAACTACGTCGATGTCACCTCTGAGTTGTTTCACTTCCATCAAAAAAAATTACCCCTCACGTAGAACTTCGACGTCCATATTACCTCTGAGTTGTTCTATGTACCCTTCATGGTGTCCACTCCTGCCACGTCCTCATTACCTCTAAGTAGGAAGACTCCATCGAAGAAACCCTCATATTTACCACGTCCTCATTACCTCTGAGTAAGTATGTTATTTTCTCTCGACTTATTATCCTTACCCAAAACCAGGGTACGCCAAGGATAATAAGCCCACAAATGTCCACAGTTGACCACAAATGTCCGCAGTTGACCAAAAATGTTGTACTAAGTTTTCTAGTACACATGTCTCTTTTCTCACAATCTCATGCCTCTGGAACCCAGTTGTTCCATTGCATTATTTCGCTCGATACCAAGAACTTCCATATCCACCTTACCGCGGAGTTGTTCTAGGTATCCCTATCAAACTTATTATCCATACCTAAAACCATGGTATGCCAAGGGTAATAGGTCCATAGAAAAAGCCCCCAGTGGGACAAACACATAAATGTAGTACAAATATGACAGATAAAGGATGATGCAAGCAAAATCATTTATTCAAATCAAATCAAAAGTACTACATTCTTTGGGACCACGTCCCTGCCAAAAAAGATAAAAAAAATATAAAGAGAGAAAGAAAAGAAAAAAGCCAACTATGGTTCAGCGATACATAATTCTCTGAGACGATCCCTCAGTACGGCCGTCGATCGCTCAAACCGCCGCTTGGCACGGCGCTCGGTGTAACACCCAATTTTCTAAATGAGGGTAATTTTAAAATTTTGGAATTATAATTATATTTAATGAATTTATTTCATATTATGATTTTTAGTGATTTTTAATTATTTTTAAATTATTTAAATCCATGACTTATGATTTTTAGTATTTTGCTAGTGAACAGTAGAGACTGCCTACCCTAGAACCTAGCCATGTGATTAGGGTATTTTTGACATTTTTAGGGTTATTTGGATTTATTATAATTTATTTGAATTTATGGGAATTTTTAGAATTTATTCTAGAATTGTTTGAATGAGGGTTGACTAGTGTTGACTAGGAGACTAACCTAGTGACTAACCTAGGTTAAGACCACTTGGTTAGGTTAAGTAAACTTGGTTTGACCTAATTTAGTGAGGTTTAAGTCATTAGAACTTGTTTGGAGAGTTTTGGAGTTGGCTTATGACTTCATAAGTCATGATTAAATGACTTGACTTAAAGCCCATAGGCCCACACCATGAACCAACCCTAACCCTAATCAGCCCATGGCAGCCAACCTAGGGTTCCACACCCTATTTAATGGCTCTTCCATTTGTTCTTGCCTCTTTTATTTTTTTTCTCTCAAGCTTTGAAGAAAGAGGTATAGCCATCTTCCCCAATCCATAACTTTTCCATTTTAACTCCTTTTTGGCTCAAACCACTTGCATTAGATTCTAATTGTCTCCCTCTTGCTGTTCATGGAGAGTATTCTCAGGCTTGGGGCAATTTGGAGAGTTTGCCTAACAAGGAGAAATCTTCTTTTTGGTGCTTTTTATTGGAAATTGCACATATAGGTAACTTCCTATTCCTTCCATAGAATTTCGTTTTCTTTGCATGATTAGAAAGCCCTATGTGCCCTCTCTCTGTTGGTATAGGCATTGTTAGGGTTTGTATCCAATACGTGTCTGTATCGGACACGTATCATGAATAGTGTGCATGTGTTTGATCAAATGTCTGTGAGGAATTTATTTCTGATTTTTGTGGAACCAATTGCATGTAATGATAGATCTATATGTGTACATCATGTTTCGTATAGACTGAGCACAGATTCGAGTCACAGCAGCCTTAGGGCAGTACCCTGCTACTCGAGCCTTAGTTCTCCACTTATAGGACACGTGGACACTTGATTTTTGACACGAACCACGGGGCATTGTCTGCGACCACACTCCCAAAATTTGGGAGTGTCTCGTGGACTATGCATGGAGCTTTTAAGCTCGCACGGGTCATGCGCTGTCGCGCACGGGCTGCTGTACGAGTGCACAGACACCACTGATACGCGTGTCGTATCGTATCTGTGGGACTCGTGGACACGGTGCAGTATGTGTCAGACCTAGTTCTATCTTAGGTGAACCCTTGGACACGAGCACGTGCCGTGTCATGTCGTGTGTCGTATTTTATGGACACGTACACGTGTGCACGACACTGTGCAACACTGGGTGCACCCCATGTGTTTGTATCGTGTTAGACACGCCTGTGTCGTATTTTTTGGACACGTGAGGACACACAAGACGTGTACACATGCCTTATTAATTACCAACCATTAATAGTGAGTTTATGTTGGATTTTGGGGTCGAACCATTGAATCTCTATATAGGACTGATTCCCGACTGTTGCACATTGGCTGGGTGTATCTTTTCTAAGTTGTGTTATTTTTCTACTGATTTTAATCATGATAAATAGTTGTTTGATTAGCCTACATGTGATAGAGTTGTAGTCCATGTTAAAAATACGAATTGTGTGAGGCAATGAGTTGATTTTGGTTTAATTTGTTTTTAACTGTCAAAATATGATTTTATTCCTATTTCTAAACTGATTTTTGGTGTCAATTGAAATATTAACTCATATCTAGGAGTATTAGTTACTGCAATGATTGGTTTATGAATGATGCTGAGAATTTAGTTTTTTGAAATGGGTCGGTGTGAGGAAAAAACAGGGAATTGGGTTTTCGAAATTTGTTTGGATAAAATGTGTTAACTGTATGACATTCCCTGTCATTGCCATGTTCTTCCTGAGACACTCATGTACTAATAATAGGTCATGGTATATTAGGCTTGAGTGTTGGTTTTAATTGTTTGGTTTTCAATTTCATGAAATTTGTGACTGAAACCTGAGAACACACAAGTCCTCCTCACATACACAGTGGCTCACTAATACACACACACTTTTATTTCCCATTAAACCTGAAATATGTAAAAACTGAGATTGGCTGAATAGCTCTAGGATTTCATTGAATGTTTACTGAGATTTCAGTGATACTGGAATGTTAAATCCATTTGTTTGGGTTAACCCACTGTTTTGTTGAATTGGTTCACACACACTACTCTATGTAAACTGGAAATGACTGTGAATAGATAACTGAGGTTTAGCAATACATGAGAACTGGAATTTATAAAGCTGAAGTTTGTTGTTAAGCTGCATGTTAACTTGGTAGTATGATTGTTGTTTTGGTTTGAGAGCTGTAGGTGGGGTTGATGCATTAGAAGGGAATTCGAATGTGTGTTGATTTATTTAGATTGAACAGTCATTGCATCCTGAAATTCATTTCCATATCATGCCATTTTCAGTCCTTAAACCCCCATGTGCAGTCCATACTTCAAGCCCAATGACAGCCCTTGATACATCCTTAGCACCATCAAATTTCAGTTCAAATACATCCTCATGAATCCCCTACAAATCAGTCCCTTGACTGTCCTTAAACATCCAATACCTGCTGCTGATAGCAGCAGGACAGTCCCCCCTACCCACCATGATTGGCTGTCATATAACCCTCCTTTGTTAGCCTATTTACCATCCATAAACCACCATACAAACACAGCTATATAACTGTTCTAAACCAGTCCTAATCCCCCTTAACAGCCCATACAATCACCATGTTGGCTGTACCATTTCACCCAACATCAGTCCAAATTTGTTCCCCAATCCAAGCCCCAAACTCCCTTATATTCTGTTCCAATATCAGCCATTGTATTACCCATTGCTGTCCTAAAAACCTGTCCCATAGCAACTTCATTTCAGTCCAACTTAAGCTTAACAAAACCTGTCCTGTGGACCACCAAATGCCAATCCCATTGTCCCAAGTCTAGCCTATATATCAGTCCTCATTTTCCTCCTAAAATCAGTCAATGTAAACCCCTATATGTTGTATGCCTATATATATATATATATATATATATATATATATATATTTATTTATATATATATATATATATATATATATATATATATATATATATGTAATGTGTGTGTAGGAATAAATATGTGTCTATACATATATATGTGTAGGCAAGCATGAGATTATGAAATATAGGCCATGTATATATATGCTAGTATATAGGAATGCATGTGATAGTGTAAGTTAATGAGTGGTATATATAAGTTATAAATACAATGTTGGATAATATGAGAATGTAATGTCAACATATATAAATATGTAATATGTGTTCTCTATGACCTGTGATGGTGTGTGATTGCTAGACTAGGATTGGTTAGGCCTAGTGAGACTTATTAGACTTGTTGGGCTAGGACTTGACCTAGTTGAACTAGTTTGACTAGTCTAGTTGACTAGAGTTGACCGAGGGTTAACTTTTCTGTATTGTACATTTCATATATCACCCTCTGTATACATCTTGACTTGTGTTGCTCTAACTAGGAGTCAGGTACCTCATCTCGGACAGTACATTTATTTCAGACATTCAGATACGAGACGAGTACATTCTCTGATCATTTCATATCCTGCTTAGAATTATTTCCTATATTAAATTACTTTACTTGATACTGTCACGTTGGTCACACGGATTAGTACTATACGGATCCCTTCTTGAGATGTTATCCCTTCAGGGAGCATCGGGTACTCTATGTTCTGTGCGTTTCACTTACATAGCGTATCATATGCTTCTTTGGTTCTTTGATCACTTGTGACATATACCCATATGATCACAGAGTCTTCTTTGAATCCTTATCCCATTTGTGGGACTACTATGTATCACCCTTTGGGGGCTTATCACCTTCCGGAGGCTTATCACCCTTTGGGGGCTTATCACCTTTCGGAGGCATATCACCCTTTGGGGGCTTATCACCTTTCGGAGGCTTATCACCCTTTGGGGGCATATCACCCTTTGGGGGCTTATCACCTTTCGGAGGCTTACCACCCTTCGGGGGCTGTTACGTAGAATCATAACATTACCTGTTTGGATCCTTGTGTATTAATTGGGGGTACGGGGGATTATAAATAGCCATATGAACAATTCCAAAGTAGAATAGCCATGTACGCCTCTTTAGTATAGCCATGTACAAATCAAGCCGTTCAAATGTCGACTTTGTGCTCTAAATCACTAGTCACTGGTAGCTCTCTACTTATAGTAGATATTTCTATTACAGTTCTCTCTCTGTTTACATACTGCATTTCCTTCAGTATCTATATCTTACTTTACTGCATGATTATATTTTCTAACCTGCTATGAACTGTTGAGATGTATTGTGCTCGCTCCCGTCCTGACTGGACCTGTTGAAAATTTTACAGAGGATAATGAGTAACCCTGCACCCCTTACCTTGGAGCTTGCCTAGATGACACTCGCGACCTGGACCCCTGGGGATGTTCAGGCAGCTGCTGAGGACGATACCTTGCTTAGTATAGATAGCTTAGATTGTTTCCTTTTCATGTTTAGTTGTTGTCCTGGATTCCAGAGTTGTATATATTTTAGAGATGTTGAGACTTGTATTTCACTTCTGTTGTACCTCAGTTGAGGATTCTCTTATCTATTTTATCGTGCCAAATTCTATCTCTAGATTGTGATTGAGTTGTACCTTTATGTTGGCCTCCTTATGAAGAGTATTCATATTATGTTAGTTATAGTTCATGACCTAGAACAGCGTTCTACCGCCGACACTGTGGCGTAGTCTGGGCGTTGTTACGCTCTCGTACCCTCACAGTGGGTGCGGGTCGTGACACTCGGCCTCCTGAGTCAACCGCTCCGCATCCTCCAGATGTGCGTGAGCCTGCCAGCCATCTTTAAGCTTCTTTAGAGCATGCTCCAAGTCAGTAGAAGCACGGGTGACTTTGTCGGCCTCCTGAACAATTAGCTCTTTACCCGCGCGGGAGGCCTCGAGCTCAGATTCTAAGAAAGTCAATTTTCTCTGGAGCTTGAGGATCTGCTCCTTCGTGTCGATTATCCCGCGAGAGGCTGTCGCTTCCCGAGCAATGCAATCCTCTCTCCGACGGCTCAGCTGATCATACTGTAGAGACAGATCGTGGAGGTCCTTCATTATAATCGGCTTGGACGCATCTCGTACGGCCCTTACCTTCTCCATAACATTTATGAGGAAGGCACGCTCCTGATCTACCGCCGAAGACAGGTCGACTTGCCGTAGTATTTGAAACTGGGCCACAAGCTGATCCACCTCTAGCAATTTGGGCTCCAACAGCTCAACTATTCCTGCCCCACCGGGGAGGGTTATAAGGAGTTTAATCTGGCCCTGGGAGCATTGACGGGCCAAGGCAAAAGAGGTCCCCCTCTCCAACGCAGCCTCAACTCTTCGCCTCAAGTGACGGTAAAAACTGTCAACTACATCCTTTGACGATTCATCCAGAACTTCCGAAGAAGATGGCGTCAAAGGAAGGGTAGCTGGCAGGGTCTCTCAGATATGTCCAGAACTTGGGAGTTCTTCACAGTCAGGGCATCCCTGAAGAGGAACGCAGGCATCAGGTGTTCGCCCCCCATTAACCCTGAGTTCATCATCCCCGAGATAAAGAAAAAAGACTGGTTTTTAATGTCTTTCAGCCTCTCCACAGGTTCGTCTTTGGAAGCTGGTTCACCACATACTCGACTATGTGGTCGAACCTACAGCCCACAGCAGATTGGGCGCGACCCATCAAAGGTTCTCTCGCAGCATTGACTGGCAAATTCACTGAAAAAAGGACAAAAGAAACAAGTTAGAAGATGGCCAGGGAGAACTGCTTAGTGTTTTCGAGCTTATGCGGCTCTGATCAGGCGGGTCCTTATGTGGCTCAATTTAATAGAGTTTATGCGGCTCTATTTTTTGGGGGGGCCTCATGCGGCCCAGTTCAAGTGAGCTTATGCGGCTCTGTTTTAACGAGACCTCATGCGGCCGAGTTCAGATGAGCTTATGTGGCTCTTTTTAGCAGAGTTTTATACGGCCAGTTCAGATGAGCTTATACGGCTCTGTTTAGCGGGGTTTCATGCGGCTGGTTCAAGTGAGCTCATGTGGCTCTGTTTATCGGGTGCTCCTGCGGCCCAGTTCAAGTGAGCTTATGCGGCTCTGTTTATAGGGTGTTCATGCGGCCCAGTTCAAGTGAGCTTATGCAGCTCTGTTTTATGAGGCCTCATGCGGCCGAGTTCAGATGAGCTTATACGGCTCTGTTTTACGGGGCCTCATGCGACTGAGTTCAGATGAGCTTATGCGGATCTGTTTAACGGGGCCTCATGCAGCCGAGTTCAGATGAGCTTATGCGGCTCTGCTTAATGGGTGCTCATGCGGCCGGTTCTAGTGAGCTTATGCGGCTCTAATTTGGTGGGGTCTCATGCGGCACAGTTCGATGGGTCTTCATGTGGCCCAGTTTGCAAAGTGCTTATCGGACATGAGATGTACACGCGGCATATACAGCACAGTATGCGAATTTATCACAATGAACTTGAACATTTCAATGAAGATGAAGAAGGCCCACGCATAAAATATGCGACGTAGCCATGATGGTTAGGGTTTTAAGTTCATACAATTTCTCTTAATATCCTTACCATCAATGGCGGGGTGGACGTCGGGATGAACTGTGGGCGCCTCAGTCGATGAGGAAGCCGCTCCCTTACCCTTCGTCGCAGCGCTAAAGGAAGCTTTGGGAGCCATTGATGATCGGAGAAGGAAGAGAGGATGGCGACTAAGGGAAAGAAGAGTTGAAGAGAAAAGAAAGTAAAGAGTCTCTCTCTTCCAAAAATACTCGTATTTATAGGCTGACAAGGGGCGTGCGAATCGGTGGACGCTTCGCATTATGCACCGCCTAGAAGATAAGGCCGACTCTTAGATTTCTATCCCCTACATGCAAAAGATTACTCGTAATCATTAAGAACAAATCTAAATATTTAAAGCTGACTCTTGGGATCCTATCCCAAAAGACGGCTTTAAATCAAAGCAAATCAAAGGCAATTAATGAGACGCCTACGTGGCATGAAGGACAACATGCTGCCAGAGAAGTCTATCCGGCCAGAACAGTCGATGCGGCCAGAGTAGTCCATGCGGCCAGAACAGTCCATGTGGCCAGAACAGTCCATGCGGCCAGAACATCCTATGCGGCCAGAGGAGTCTATGCGGTAAGAAGAGCTTATGAGGACATAGCCATGCTTCTTGTTCAAAATATTTCAATTTTACAAATTAAAAACTTTGAAGGGGGTCTTGTAGAAGCATAGAAAAGAACAAAAAAAGTCCATGCGGCTCAAAACAAGAAGAGTCTCATGCGGCTCAAGAATCCCTTAGAGCTTTATGCGGCTCAAAAATGCTTTAGAGCTTCATGCGTCTCAAAAATCCCTTAGGGCTTCATACGGCTTGAAAATCCCCGATAGCTCCATGCGTCTCGGGCAAACCCACGTGGCCCTATGCGGTTCAAAAATAGGCCTCTACAGCTAGACATAACTATGTGCAGCTGGCTCATTAAATTACACGACCCGCACACACTGTGAGGGTACGAGCGCGTAACAACGCCCAGCCTACGCCGCAGTGTCGGCGGTAGAATGCTGTTCTAGGTCACTATCTAACCAACCACTCACGCAATTATATAATATACTTGTCAAAATATCAACTCCGAATGGAGGATAAGTATAGATATAATGTAATCTCAATCACAGTCTAAGCACGATATGATAGCATAGAAGATCATAATTAAGACTAAATACCAGAAATAAAACCAACAACTAAATAACATAATCTGACAATCTCAACTGCATAAATCAACTTACATACTACTCCAATTCTAAAACATGAAATCTAAACAAAACAACTAGCTAATCTCCCGATCACTCCTGAGTGTTGGGGCCATAGGTAGCTAAGCCATCTCCTGGTCCGTAATATGTAGGGCATGGGTCCTCAGGGCAATCATCTGTAAAATTTATAACAGAATGACAGAGAACTATAAAGCAGTTATAGACAGATGTATTGATAAACATTGCAGTTTATATTCAGGTGATGGTAAGAAAGACAGATAAAATGCAAAGAAAATAAGTAACTAGGCAAGAGAAGAATTATGGCAATAAATATTGTAAAAATAGAACTAGCTGAGCCAGGGTAATATAATATAAGTCCAGACAGTAATGTAGACAAGTGCAACTCCAATGTAAGTCCAGTACAAGACGAATCTAATACAAGATGAATCCAGTAAGGGACGATCCCAGTCATAGTGATCAATGATTCCAGGGTGAGTCTAGCCTATACTCTAGCAGTGTGTTTTAAAATACCGAGATCGACATACAAACGGCTATAGGTAATTCGGCACATCACACACATGGCCGGGTGTGAGATGGCTATCATTCTAGTTTGATTTCAGCATAGGGTGATTCCAGAATTGGGGTATGTCTACATGTCTTACTCTAGTATTTCCCCTCCCAGCAAGTGAATCCAGAAATTTGATACAATGATTCAAGATGAGTCCAGCCAGATATGATGATACCAGTAAATGATTCCAGAATGATTCCAGTAATAGAGGCCAGACAATAAATGTGTGTCGTATACATGAATCCAGAATATCCATATGTGTTGTAACAGAGAATCGCATACAACTAACTAGAACTGAAATACAGTAATTGACAAGTAAATGAGAGAACTATCAGAGAATGTACTCGCCTGATACTCTGAAAAGAGTAGTGTAATATCAGATGTCTGCACCGGAGTCACAATGTCCTAAATAGAGCAGTACAGGTCATAATATGTTTAAAACAAGGTAAATGATGTTTACAATACAATCTACATGATTTCTAGGTCAATCTAGGTCAAGTCAACTCTTGGTCAACTCTGGGTCAAACCAAGTCAATATCTAGCTAAATTGTCAAACCTTGGTCAACTAGTCAACCATTGGTCAATTTGCCTAAATCTAAAGTTTTGGCTAGTAGACTAGTTAGTGTTAAGATAATGGGCTATCAAACCATATTACCATATTCAACATTTAGCTATTAGGATAACCCAATCATAATACCATAGCATACCTTACCGACCATTCTTATCTACTACTAAATCTATGAGTATACACACATATGAATGGTTTATATAATAACATACACAATCAACTACCTCAACACATATATATATATATATATATCTACATATGAAAAGTATAACTCTAACCTCTCATATAATAGCCACATACATATATATCAGACATAACCCACATATGTGCATAATGTAAACATGTGAGTCATAAAAGTGTGTAACCACCTATATATATGTAAATCTGGAACATGACAGGGCAGCAATTTGCTTGGGTATATGAAGGGATATGGGATGAGTGGAATGCAAGAAATGGTTTGGGGAAGTGTAGTAAACCACATGCTAAGTTGGACTGAACAATGAACAAGCAAATACACCTATGCAGGACAGTGCAAAGAAGGATGAGGGACAGAACAATATCCTGTAATAGTTGTTCATGACTGAACAAAAGAGTTAGGGACATACCTTGCAAGGAGATGTGGATCATATGTTCTTCCCTAAACCAAACATATGGCAAAGGATACTAGAACAAAAAAATACAGGACATTAAGATTTGGGACTGGCATTTACAAGTAATGTGGACGTCTGTTCTCATCTGAATAGTAAGGATATGCAGGACATTGATCCATGGTCAGAAACTCTAAGGGAAGGAATGACCAAATTAAGAATGCCAAGTTCTTCTCGAGCCTTTACTCCACCCTTGCATGACTGATACCCAAGGATTAGCAATGGACAGACATCACAAGGTAATATGGAACATAAGACTTGAACAAATAGAAATATGGACATGATATGTGGACAGCACATGGCTCGACTGAAACCCATGTAGGCAGATACTCTAATATGTAGGACAGTGACTAACTGAAGAAGTAAAGGATTGAACAATAAGAAGAGGAATTGACTCGAATGAGAAGGTAATGTAAGGACTGAACCCTTATGGCATAACCTCACATTTTTTCCTTCACATGAACTGGATGCTATGCAGTGATGGAAGTATATGGGACTGCAATATACTGCAGGGATGCAAGGCTTACTGGTACTCTCCTAATGTTAGAACAGATACATCAAATGGACTGAACAAGTGATGCCAGGGTTAGCTTTGAATGTAGTACATGTGCTAATCCAAAGAAGGATGAACATCAGTAAGGAGTCCAAGTGCCCATGTAAAACTTATAGGCAGTGCAATGTATGATTGAAGGACATGCAAGGATGCAGGGAAATAGGTTTCAGTTTACAGTGTTGTGAGTGTCCTATGTGTGTATAGGAAGAGTGCAGGCAGTAGAGTAACAAATGAATGCAATGTTTCTGAATGTGAATGCAAGGGATATGTAAAGAAGTATAGACATGACAACATGTGCTATGCAGGACAATTGAATTTCCAGTGGCTAATGCAATATATGTAGTGTTATCATGAGCAGGGGTTTTCTAATATGAAATAAAGTATTGCATTGTTGTGGTGTACCTTCGTTAGAAATATGCTCGACTTGACCTATATGTAGAAGTGATAAAAGGATGCAAGATAAAATATGATGCAAGGCATATAGGTATTGCACAGTTATTGGCATGCACTCCAGGGTGTTCAGGTGATGATTCCAACAAGTACAAAAGTGTGCTAATATGTGAATTTGTGACTCAGGCTTTAGCTAAACAGTGTGAAGGTTAGGGGCTTCAGTGTAATGGGGTGTCGACCCATTCTAGTGGGATAGGTGACTGAGTATGTGTCAAGTGACAATGGTGAGTGTGTCCTAGTGAATCTGTGGATGCATTAGAACCTGTAGATAGGTTATCAATCTCAGAAAACATATAGGAAATGAAGGTTCAGGATTCACAAAATAATGAGTGACAAAACTATTCATTCTTATTGAATTTGGTATATGAAAATCCAAATTCGAATCCCCATAAACCCAAAACTGAATGAACATGATGAATCCTATCTGGGAATCAAAACATCAATAGCATTGAATATATCAAATCTCAAAAAAAACCAAAACAACCCTATTCGAACCAAGGTATCAGTGCAAAAGGGAATTTTGAATTTTGAACATCAAAAACTTGTTAATATGCAAATTAAATAGTTGGTAATTGTGTGTGAACACTTATGGTGTTATACAGGTTAATCCGTGTCCAAAAACTGGACACGACGTGTTCAAGAATCGAATTTCCTATTTATCAGAACAGGCAGTTCGGGCAGCCTCGTGCAGGCAGTACTCGACCTCGTAGATACGACACAGGGTGCCATTGGCCACGTGCTCGTGTCCACGTGTTCGCCAGGTATATGGGGACATGCTCATGTGTCTGTCTTGTGTCCAAGTTGTGTCAGTACGCGTGTGTGAGTGCGTATCAGTGACGGCTGCGCGTGTGTGTGCGTTTAAACTTTCAGTGCGGGTGGGATTTCTTCCAAACCCCTCGATAAAATCATCCCAAAATTTGCGTGTGTTGTGTCAGTCAGTAGGCCACCGTGTCCACCAAAAATCAGGGCCTGAGTCGCCGTGTCGTGTCCTGTGTCAACCCCGAGTAGCAGGGCACTGAATCGAGCCAGTGCGCAGCGTGTCCAACACGGATTTAGACACGACAAGGACACTGATTCGTGCTCAGTCGAGCATGAAATCAATACATATATATAATACAACAAATCTATTCAAAAATATCAATTTTTAACCCTTTGTGGCATTTAATCAAACACTCAACAGTACAACTGATACGTGTCTGATACGGACACGAAATTAACACGACTCGACACCACACCTATGCTAGCAGCTAGGGGACTCCTAGGTCTATGCACTCATGCAAAGAAATCGAATTTTAATGGTGATTGTAAGGGTTTACCTATTGGTTGAACTTCCAATAAAAAGCTTCAAAAGGGGGAAATCTCCTTGCTAGCCAATATCTCCAAATTGATTCAAACCTGAGATTTCTCTCCATTAACATAAAGTAGGGATCAATTAGAACCCAATGTAAAAGATTTGAGCCAAAAAGGAATTGAAATAAGGAAGTTATGGATTAGGGAAGAAGGCTCTTTACCTCTTTCTTCAAACTTGAAAAAATTTAATAAAAGAGGCAAAAACAAGGAAGAGATTATTTATAGGGAAGGGGGAGCCCTAGTGGCTGGTCATAAAGTAGAAAATTAGGGTTAGGGTTTAGTCTAATGGCTATAGGCCAAGTAGCACTAGTCATGGAACCAATTTCTAGGTCTCAAGCCTATGGACCAATCCTCCTACTTCAAACTTGATCCTAAGTGTCCTAACTTGAGTTGACTTAAGTTAGGCTAGGGTCCATACCATATTAAATTAGGTCACCAAGTCAAAGTCAAGATCTAGGATAGTTTCTTAAGTCACAGCTAGTCAAAAGTCAAATTAACAATCACCAGTGAAATAAATCATGAAATAATTCAAAGAGGCCAAATGACCAAAATACCCTCATGCTCAAAAGTAATAATAATTTATCCTAATGACATGGTCAGGCTCTAGGTCAGACAGTCTCTCAGGTTATACTAGCAAGACCTCAAAATCACAAGCCATGACTTAAAACAGTTTTAAATTGACTAAAATCACCAAAAATCATAATATGATTTAAATACAAAAAAATAATATTTATAAATACAAAATTTCAAAAATACCCTCATTCCAGAAACTAGGTGTTACAAGTCTACCCCTAGAAAAATTTTGTCCTCGAAATTAAGATGATCGTACCCTTCCTAGGTTAACCCCCCAATCAATCAAAGTCGAAGCAACACAATCCTACTGGTCGTGATTTTACAGTCTCGAACATGGTAGCTACACTATCTAGCAATCACAAGCAATATCCTGGCAGTGACTAAGGGAAATCACACATGAAAGTGGGGTGGAAGAATAAGAAGGTCAAACCTGCTAATCCATCACCTGCAACGTCAGTCTCCTCGGCTGCCATCGCAAAAGCTCTACCCCTCTGGTGCTGAGCTACAGGTGGCCTAGCTCCCACAAAAGGAGGTACAATGGGACAATCTATCTTCTGGTGGACAGCTGACCCACAGAAATAGCAAACCTACAACCTCTTTCTGCACTGCTCCCAGATGTGTCCCGGCTTCTTGCAGTAGGAACAACTGATCGCCTTCGGGTCCTGACCCCGATACTGATGCTGCAGCTGCTGAACTCCTACTGGTGCCTGTGTCTGCTGAATCTGTACATGAGGCCTCTTGGCCTGGCCTCCGCTGCTGCTGATACCGTGAGCGTCTCGTTCCCTCTTGAGCCTCAGCTCAAGATCATCCTCTGCTACTAAGGCGTCCACCACGATCTCCTCAAAAGTGGCACCGCAGGCGCTCTTGGTATAGGACTTCACCTCCTTGACCAGCCTCTTCCTGAACCTCCGGGCCTTCGTCGCCTCAGACGACCCCTCGACAAATCTGCTCAGATGGCAGAACTCCCCTGCATACTCCTATACGGACTGACCACCCTGGACTAGGGCCTCGAACTGGATCTCGAGGGCTCCTAGCGCTACTTCTGGGAAAATTTCTCCTTGAACAGCTTCTTGAATACTGCCCAAGTCTGCCCGGTAGTACCAACTCTCGGGTTGGTCTGGTACCATATGCGGGCCAGATCCTGTATCATGCTGGCTGCTGCCTCAATCTGGAGCCTCGTTGGAATCTCAGCTAACCTGAATATCTCCTCCATGTGCTCGATCCACTCGTCGGCATATAAGATCCCCTCTGTCCCTCGAAAGTCCCTCGGATGCATATTCTGAAAGTCCTGTATGTCCTTCTCCCTCGGAGGGTGCGGCTGCTGGACTGTTGCTGGCTTAGCTACAACTCTCTCTACCGCTGTCACGGCCAGATCAATGCCTCGGCTGAGCTCTGCTGTGTGCCTCTGCTGCTGGGTCTGCTGACCCTTCATATACTGTCGGAAGAAGGCTAACAGCTGAACGGCGTCAACTGTCCCCGGAGGTGGCTGCTACTGCTGAAGCACATCCGGAATCATCGGACTCGACTCATGCCTCACATGTGGAGGGGCTCCTCCAAAAGCAGCTGAAACGCCTACGCCAGCTGGCTGAACTAGTGCCACGGTATCGGGGGCTGGCTGCACAAGACGAGATGTGGCAGACCCCTCTGCAGTATCCCTCGGTCCGGAGTGATGGGATCTAGTCTCGACCATCCTGGAGACAGATCAAACAAGGAACCAATACTGAGATAGAAGCGATAAATCAAAGGAGGACAGTAAATTTTCAAGGAAGACAAAGCAGCAAGATGTATAGATGGCATGAATTAAAGTAGGATTTTTCCTAACTGTGATTGAGTGCCTCTCCGTTAAAGCCTATCTCTCAATCCTATAGCAGGCTCGCAGCAGTACAACTAAGTCGCCGTACTACCACGATATCGCACTAATGCGACTCTCGACCTGCATGGGCCACCACTAAAAATGTGTCACGACCCGCACCCACTATGAGGGTACGAGCGCGTAACAACGCCCAGCCTACACGTAGTGTCGGCGGTAGAACGCTGTTCTAGGTTACTATCTAACCAACCAATCGCGCAATTATATAATGTACTTGTCAAAATATCAACTCCAAATGGAGGACAAGTATAGATATAATGTAATCTCATTCACAGTCTAAGCACGATATGTTAGCACAGAAGATCATAACTAAGACTAAATAACAGAAATAAAACCAACAACTAAATAATATTATCTGACAATCTCAACTGCATAACTCAACTTATATACAACTCCAGTTCTAAAACATGAAAGCTAAATAAAACAACTAGCTAATCTCCCGATCACTCCTGAGTGTCAGGGCCATAGGTAGCTAAGCCATCTCCTGGTCCATAATATGTAGGGCATGGGTCCTCAGGGCAATCATCTGTAAAATTTACAATAGGTCCAGTCAGGACAGGAACGAGCAAAATCTCATCTAGAAAACCCAAGTAAATGACAGAGAACTATAAAGCAGTTATAGACAGTTGTATTGATGAACATGGCATTTTATATTCAGGTGACGGTAAGAAAGAAGATAAAGTACAATAAAAGTAAGTAACTAGGCAAGTGAAGAATCATGGCAATAAAGACTGTAAAAATAGAACTAGCTGAACCAGGGTAATATAATATAAGTCCAGACAGTAATGTAGACAAGTGCAACTCCAATGTAAGTCCAGTACAAGACGAATCTAATACAAGTTGAATCCAGTAAGGGACGATCCCAGTCATAGTGATCAATAATTCCAGGGTGAGTCCAACCTATACTCTAGTAGTTTATTTTAAAATACCGAGATCGACATGCAAACGACTATAGGTAATCCGGCTCATCACAAACCTGGCCGGGTATGAGATGGCTATCATTCCAGTTTGATTTCAGCATAGGTTGATTCCAGAATTGGGGTATGTCTACATGTCTTACTCTAGTATTTCCCCTCCCAGCAAGTGAATCCAGAAATCCGACACAATGATTCAAGATGAGTCCAGCCAGATATGATGATACTAGTAAATGATTCCAGAATGATTCTAGTAATAGAGGCCAGAAAATAAATGTGTGTCGTATACATGAATCCAGAATATCCATATATGTTGTAACAGAGAATCGCATACAACTAACTAGAACTGAAGTACAGTAATTGACAAGTAAATGAGAGAATTATCAGAGAATGTACTCGCCTGATACTCTGAAAAGAGTAGTGTAATATCAGATGTCTGCACCGGAGTCACAATGTCCTAAATAGAGCAGTACAGGTCATAATGTTTAAAACAAGGTAAATGATGTTTACAATGCAATCTACATGATTTCTAGGTCAATCTAGGTCAAGTCAACTCTTGGTCAACTCTGGGTTAAACCAAGACAATATCTAGCTAAATTGTCAAACCTTGGTCAACTAGTCAACCATTGGTCAATTTGCCTAAATCTAAAGTTTTGGCTAGTAGACTAGTTAGTGTTAAGCTAATGGGGTATCAAACCATATTACCATATTCAACATTTAGCTATTAGGATAACCCAATCATAATACCATAGCATACCTTACCCACCATTCTTATCTACTACTAACTCTATGAGTATACACACATATGAATGGTTTATATAATAACATACTCAATCAACTACCTCAACACACACACACACACACACACACACACACACACACACACACACACACACACACACACACACAAACATATATATATATATATATATATATATATATATATATATATATATATATATATATATATATGAAAAGGATAACTCTAACCTCATATATAATAGCCACATACATATATATCAGACATAACCCACATATGTGCATAATGTAAACATGTGAGTCATAAAAGTGTGTAACCACCTATATATATGTAAATCTGGAACATGGCAGGGCAGCAATTTGCTTGGGTGTATGTTGGGATATGGGATGAGTGGAATGCAAGAAATGGTTTGGTGAAGTGCAGTAAACAACATGCAAAGTTGGACTGAACAATGAACAAGCAAATACACCTATGCAGGACAGTGCAAAGAAGGATGAGGGACAGAACAATATCCTGTAATAGTTGTTCATGACTGAACAAAAGAGTTAGGGATAGACCTTGCAAGGAGACGTGGATCATATGTTCTTCCCTAAACCAAATATATGGCAAAGGATACTGGAACAAGAAAATACAGGACATTAAGATTTGGGACTGGCATTTACAAGTAATGTGGACGTCTGTTCTCATCTGAACAGTAAGGATATACAGGACATTGATCCATGGTCTGATACTCTAAGGGAAGGAATAACCAAATTAAGAATGCCAAGTTCTTCTCGAGCCTTTACTCCACCCTTGCATGACTGATACCCAAGGATTAGCAATGGACAGACATCACAAGGTAATATGGAACATAAGACTTGAACAAATAGAAATGTGGACATGATATGTGGACAACACATGGCTCGACTGAAACCCATGTAGGCAGATACTCTAATATGCAGGACAGTGACTAACTGAAGAAGTAAAGGATTGAACAATAAGAAGAGGAATTAACTCGAATGAGAAGGTAATGTAAGGACTGAACCCTTGAGGCATAACCTCACATTTTCTCCTTCATATAAACTGGATGCTATGTAGTGATGGGAGTATATGGGACTGCAATGTACAGGGATGCAAGGCTTACTGGTACTCTCCTAATGTTAGACCAGATACATCAAATAGACTGAACAAGTGATGCCAGGGTTAGCTTTAAATGTAGTACATGTGCTAATCCAAAGAAGGATTAACATCAGTAAGGAGTCCAAGTGCCCATGTAAAACTTATAGGCAGTACAATGTATGATTGAAGGACATGCAAGGATGCAGGGAAATAGGTTTCAGTTTACAGTGTTGTGAGTATCCTGTATGTGTATAAGAAGAGTGCAGGCAGTAGAGTAACAAATGAATGCAATGTTTCTGAATGTGAATGCAAGGGATATGTAAAGAAGTATAGACATGACAACATGTGCTATACAGGACAATTGAATGTACAGTGGCTAATGCAATGTATGTAGTGTTATCATGAGCACGGGTTTTCTAATGTGAAATGAAGTATTGCATTGTCGTGGTGTACCTTGGTTAGAAATATGCTCGACTTGACCTATATGTAGAAGTGATGAAAGGATGCAGGATAAAATATGATACAAGGCATGTGGGTAGTGCACAGTTGCTGGCATGCACTCCAGGGTGTTCAGGTGATGATACCAACAAGTGCAAAAGTGTGCTAATATGTCAATTTGTGTCTCAGGCTTTAGCTAAACGGTATGAAGGTTAGGGGCTTCAGTGTAATGGGGTGTCGACCCATTCAGGTGGCATAGGTGACTGAGTGTGTGTCAAGTGACAATGGTGAGTGTGTCCTAGTGAATCTGTAGATGCATTAGAACCTGTAGATTGGTTATCAATCTCAGGAAACATATTGGAAATGAAGGTTCAGGATTCACAAAACAGTGAGTGACAAAACTGTTCATTCTTATTGAATTTGGTATATGAAAATCCAAATTCGAATCCCCATAAACCCAAAACTGAATGAACATGATGAATCCTATCTGGGAATCAAAACATCAATAGCATTGAATATATCAAATCTCAAAAAAAAAACAAAACAACCCTATTTGAACCCAGGTATCAGTGCAAAAGGAAATTTTGAATTTCGAACATCAAAAACTTGTTAATATGCAAATTAAATAGTTGGTAATTGTGTGTGAACACTTATGGTGTTATACAGGTTAATTCGTGTCCACAAAAGTGGAGACGACGTGTCCAAGAATCGAATTTCCTATTTGTCAGAACTGGCAGTTGGGGCAACCTCGTACAGGCAGTACTCGACCTCGTGGACACAACACAGGGTGCCAATGGCCACGTGCTCGTGTCCACGTGTTCGCCAAGTATAGGGTGTAAGCCCCATCTATTTTTTTAATTATTAATTACTACTTTGTTAACTTCTCATTTTTTTAACTTAGACATTTGGGTTTATTTTTAGACAAAATTCTATATGCATATGAAAATCTATACATATGGGGGGCTTCTTGCAAAAAGCCTATGCTGCCAGGGGCAAATGTAAAGTTTCTTTAGAATTCAAACATTACCAGGCAATACCAGGGAGGGTCTGTACTCCTATTTCTATTCAAACGCAGATTGATCTAAGCAAATTGATAGACTCCAAATCAGATTCAAATTATTTGAATCCCTTTCAAATCCCTTTCGATCACATCCATAGCCTATCTATATAAACAGGGAGGATTTCAACTGCGTTCTCCTTGCAAACCCTAGAATAACGAACCTACATTACCCCTGTCACCAAGGTTTGAGCAGAGCTTTCTAGTAGAAGTTGTGTGGCAACAGGTACACCTTCATCTCCCTCATGCATTTAATACTCTGATTTTTGAATAGAAGGATAGGTGTTCGATATTTTTCCCCATTAGATACATATAGCCTAGGAGCAATGCCTAAACCACAGGAGGGTGAATGAGAGTAGGGAAATTAGGTTGTACGTGGTGTTTGGTGTAGCAGGCAATCACCTAAGTGTAATATCATGTTCTTGTATCAGTATTAGGATGCCTCCCCAACAATGATCCTCAGAAGATAACCTTTGTATATGCATGGTTCAGATACCAAGGGGCCATCCACAGTGTGTGGTCACCTCATAGCTGAACCCTACAATAACAGATGTATACTCGGTTATAGAGTAATAGGGACAGGAAGTAAGGACCCTGAACCAGACAATTGCACATAGGGCATTAGAACACAGTTTCATCTAGCTCCAATACACCATGGTTGCCTAACATTCTTTTCATATATGAATTACTGACTGATGGGGGATTAGGACTAGTGTACCATATCAACAGGACCCTAAGACCTGAGAGAGAAAGAGAGACTGATATGGACACTATCCAAGAGGAATCGTCAACTGATATCCTAGGAGGAAATCCTAGTGTTCGTAGGAAATAGTATCAGGAAAACCTGATATCCGTAGACTTAGACATGTACCTCCTTAGGAGCATATATACAGGCATTAGGAAACCTAGGGGCTAGGCCTAATTAGCAGATTCCTAGAAACCAATCTCTTCAATTGATCTAACTTGAGGTGGTTACCAATAGATACTGAATGAGCCCTGCTGCCTTGTTCATAGGCCAACTTGGTCTTGTGTAATCTCCGTTTTACCTGGGTAATACTATGGTAGTCTGGTAGGGCAGGAGTTACATGAGTATCTCACATACTTGGGATACCATGGCAACACCCTTGCAACTGAAAGTAAGGAGACCCACCCTTCCTTGCTGACAGGACTAAAGACACTAAAAAAACCCATGGATCGAGTTCCTGACAACCACAACTCAACTTAGTATGACTAGGACCATCTTGAGATACTGTTAAGGTATAGACATTGATCTCATGAGATGGATGTTATAGACAAGTGGATCCCATCTGAGAATACTACCTTAATATCCAGCCAAACCGAGCATATCACATACCCTGAAACTATATAATTTTCTTCACCTCTGGATACCAAGTAGAATGGTATCAGCTCTAGGTAAAGACTAAGGTTGATGGGAAAACCTATTGAGAACAGAGGGTTACAGGGACTACCACAATGTAGCCTCCTCAATACTTCCAGTGGCACAGAAGGAAGGTGTAGACACTGACATTCAAGTCAGAACATCCAACCTTGTACTCTCATTGGCATCTGTAACACCTGCTCCAGGTGTCCAGATTGGGGGGTACACCATTAAGGCCAACTGTTGACAGTTTGTAACAGCCAACTATACGAGGTAGGATTGGTGGGGAATACAAGAATGTATTGAGAAAGGACATCTTAGCCAACACTATCAACTGAAATTCTCCTTATATAGCAAGGTATATTGATCTGGGGATAGGTGGATTAGATGGCTAGGTGTATGAGTGTAAGGTGAGAGGGGAAATATCTATAGAGTGTTCAAACTTGTAACTGTTTTATTCTCAGTTGCAAGAACTGGAGATTCAAGATACCACTTATGACCTTGAGGCTTATGATGTGGGTGAGAAAGGGGAGACCTGAAACTTCAAACCAATTGGTGACTGATTTCATAATCTGAAAATCAGTCAACTACACACACCTAGTAGTGGGAACCACAAGCTAAGTAAACCCCTTAGAAGTCCATATCTGTTAATGAAACTATCTCAATTGTGGGCTTATGTAGGTAAGTTCATTATTGGAGTCTTAAACCATCTGCACCTAGACAACTCTCCTGGCTAAACAAGTGGACAAGAGGGGTAAAGGGATTAAAAACTAGATTTAAACCCAATAAAGCAATTAGTAGATAAAACACCAACTTTTCTTATTGAGTTGTATCTTGACTCTATGATTCTTTAAAATAGGGTATTTGGATCTCGACTTGGACTCTGACCCGTGCCAGCAGCTCAGGACGCCAGGCGAGTACAGTTTATTGTTTGTTTTTATTATTGATCTTTACTATACATCAGTGATTAGTGGATAGATGTGTGATTCCAGTTTTATGATCTTATTCTTTGTTGTGTCGGGAACAGTGAAGTACCAACGATGTGTGATTTGACCTTAGACCGTGTAGACCGTGATCTTTATTTCATTTACATCTTGTAGACCGTGTAGATCGTGATTGCTATTTTTACTGCATTTAAACTGTGTAGATCGTGATTACTATTTTTGTAGACAGTATCTCTTCATTGCAATATTTCATGTAGATCATATAACTGTAGACCGTGTAACTGTAGACCATGTAACTTTAGATCGTGTAGACTGTGTCGCATAATTGTCCCGAGACCGATCACATAACAAAGGTACTTCAGTCAGTCAGTCAGTTGGTGAGTATTTTTACTGCATTTTATTTTCTGTTCTTATTCAGTTTTATTGTCTTTCTTCATTTTACTTTATGAATTATATATCTAAAAGCTAACCCCTGCTGTATAGTCGTTTTCATATATTTGGAACTTCACTCAGTGAATTGTACTCGTTCCATCCTGACTGGGTAACCAAACAAATTTTAGGTGATGGCGATGAGATTATGTGTCCAGAGGAGTATGGCCCGTATTTGGAGGATGCCTTAGAGACGGACCTTGTCTACCAGGAGGATTATGCAGCATCTGATTCTGCTGCTTTATCTTAGATGTTTTAGTAGTGCTAAGACCCTGTATTGGTTTTATGAGATGATTTGAGACATGTAGTGGAGATTACTTTGATTTTTAGCTTCCATTTATTGTGAGACTTTTCTATCTATATTTATGATTGGTTGGGTTGTCATCATGGAGTTATAAATTCCCTTGTGAGATGTATATTTATATTCTATGTACTGTGTGGTTGTTCATCAAATTGATACAGCGTTCTACCGCCGACTCTACGACGTAGGCTGGGCGTGTATTTGATTCATGCCCAAATATTGGGTACGGGTCGTGACATAGGAGGACATGCTCATGTGTCTGTCTTGTGTCCAAGTCGTGTCAGTACGCGTGTGTGGGTGCATATCAGTGAACGGCTGTGCGCGTGTGTGTGCGTTTAAACTTTCAGTGCGGGTGGGATTTCTCCCAAACCCGTCGATGAAATTATCCCAAAATTTATGTGTGTTGTGTCAGTCAGTAGGCCACCGTGTCCACCAAAAATCAGGGCCTGAGTCACCGTGTCGTATCCTGTGTCAACCCCGAGTAGCAGGGTACTGAACCGAGCCAGTGCGCAGCATGTCCAATACGAATTTGGACACGACAAGGACACTGATTCGTGCTCAGTCGAGCATGAAATCAATACATATATATAATACAACAAATCTATTCAAAAAAAATTCAAAAATATCAATTTTTAACCCTTTGTGGCATTTAATCAAACACTCAACAGTACAACTGATACGTGTCCGATACGGACACGAAATTGATACGACTCGACACCACACCTATGCTAGCAGCTAGGGGACTCCTAGGGCTATGCACTCATGCAAAGAAATCGAATTTTAATGGTGATTGTGAGGCTTTACCTATTGGTTGAAATTTAGTACTAAATTTAATAATAATAAAAAAATAGTAGAAATTTAGGGGTTTTACATCCTACCCAACTTAAAAGAATTTCATCCTCGAAATTAAGAATTAGTAGGAGGTGAGAGGACACAAGGGGGTATCGATTGGGAACAATCGATAACAAAATCATGCCGTAAGAATCGCGATCTAGATTATAGAAAAAAATAATACGGTACGGTCGGAATGAATGAGGGTCACGATTAAGAGAACGAAATAGATTCAATTTAATTAAGCGATTAGAGGGTCTTTGATAGAGTCGAGTAGTTTAGGATAGCGATATCGGGTGAAAATGGTCATAGCCGATAGGAAGGCTAGAGGGAGTGCTAGTATAATGCCTTCGTCTTTCTAAAATGGGTGAAGGCGAAAGCAATATAGAGTTCGAAGGAGGCGTTATTGAATACGAATACGTGATTCAAAGACGACCGAAAAGAATTTTAAAGGAATTGTCAAGGCAGTCGTGGATGGGATTGTAAGGGCCAAGTTTAATTATGTTTCCATCCACGCAGAGTAATAGACAAAAGCGAACCAAAGTGCACTCGGTTGATCAGACCATTATGCACCGGTTCTGATTAGACAATCTGTTAGTGGAGGCCTCCAATAACATATGTCATGAACAAGCGTGATAAAGAATTGAGCTTGCAAAAACTAGGCTACATTAGCATCATTAGTCTAGATAGTAAAAATATAGGCACGATGGTAGATAAATAAAATCAAACATGAATAGTCTAAGAGTCATAAGGATCTAAGTCTTTTATTCCTATATAATCATTCTATGGTTTATTGACCAAGGCTTGGTTGACCAAATGGGTTAGATTCCTCTAGTCTCTATGGTCTTAATAGTCAAGGGCGTGTCGGGTCGTGGGGTGTTCTACCCAACTTAAAAGAATTAAGCTAAGGGTGTTTGGGACATCTAACTAGTAGGGTCAATCTCTAGCAAGCACGAAGGGAAGATAAGAATAGGGATGGAAGGAAGCAAGCAAGATGCAATTGATGAGTCAAACGGTAGATAAAATCAAGAAAAGAGGTCAAGTATGTGGATGAGATCCTAAACTTCTAATCCTATACGCAGGCTTGCTTGGTACGGTAAAGTAACCAAACAATTTATCTTGACCTGCATGGGCCACCACAAAAATATGTAACGCCCCAGTCCCAAAATACGTAGGACTAGGTACGTATCCATGCCAGCTGTATTCATACGAACTATACTCCAATATATGGAAACCTTGTATAAATACATAAGCTATAAAATGCAGTAGAACCATAACTAATCTCATCCACACAAAATAAATGAATAGAAGATGTCATATAATGAGAATAAATTGTCTTGATACAATATGTTGGGCGGAGACAAATCCAATACCAACAAAATAAGAAAAAGTACATGGAAAATGAAATGACTTTGGCGAGCGAAGCGAAGACGATCCAAGTGCAATCATCCTCGAGAAATAGCAATGAACACGGCTAGAGCTAGAACACCTGCGAAAGACAATAGCACACACCTGACAAAACAACCAGGTCCTCAGAGGGACGTAACAAGACACATAATAGCATGCCATATAAACTGAATAAATATTGCTTAAATAAATAAGTAAATCAAATTATAACATGTTCCAATACGCACCTACTGAACGAGCGTACCATCCCTCCAACCAAACAAGGACAAGGGATGGAAAACTAATTCACGGTAACGTATCTTCCCATGCTATGAATCCAATATGGTATCCGGACCCCAACAAGGTTCAATACCTTCTCATCGAAGTAGTAAGTCACACCTACAACCAAACAAGGACAAGATGTGATGAACTAATCCGCGACAAGTTATTGTTCCAAGCCACGGTCAGATACAAGTACCCAAACCAAAAGTACTCGTACCTAACGGATAGGGTAGCCTACCGTTCTAAGTGAAATATTGTTAAGAATAATCCTTCCTACGCATGGGCCCTGGCTGAATAGGATCGGCGTAGTCCCCCTTTGGGCACCAGAGGCCCCATCAGGAAGAGCATGACGTTCCGCAGAATCGTCAGTGGCCGTCAGTAATCATGGGTCATCAACCCCGTATCTCCAGCGGAGAGTCCGGGTCACAAGAGAAGTGCATCGAAGCCCATACGCTAAGAAATTGTCCTCTCCGCCCAATGCCTACTGTGTTGTATCCACAACACAAACCACTATAACCGCTAAGTCAAACTAACATGCAATCTCTATTAGCAGTTATTCCTATCGCACGGCTTGTACGTACTAGTGGCCAGCCAATCACGCACTTCCGTGTCCTACATACGACACACAACTTCGTGTTACAACGTGTCAAGGCCAATGAATGCAACACACAAGGTGGTCCCTTAAATCTAGGTTTAATGTGTAAGAAAAATAATACATAGCAGGAAATATAAATGAACAGTAAGTTCTAACAGGTTATGCCATGTATCACAGTTTATTTTGCATAAAGAAAATAATGAATATGCATGAAATATGAGCTAAAATAA
This sequence comes from Iris pallida, assembly GCA_029216955.1. NCBI lineage: Eukaryota > Viridiplantae > Streptophyta > Magnoliopsida > Asparagales > Iridaceae > Iris > Iris pallida. The sequence continues at coordinate 15,034,440 of JANAVB010030220.1, forward strand.
TTAAACAGCGAATGGCAAAGTGTCTTGCCTGGTAGGACGCCTGGTGTACTGCAATAATCACGGTGGCACGAACTACGACTTCGGTGCAACAACTATGTAAGGTGACCTCGGGTGGTGATACGGTCAGTTCCATTAGGTCCAGAAGGGTCAAATTAGTTAGGGTGGACATAAGATTGTCTAGAATTTGCGAGGGAATAGGAAGAAAATGGGACTAATTGAGGGCATGAAGATAATCAAAGGTTATTAGATATTATATATATATGAATTAAAAATATTTATAATACTCGAAGAAGAAGATAAATAAACAAATAAAAATAATTCTAATAGTAAAATAGTTTTTAGACCAAAATTTGAAATATAAATAAAACTTGCTTTCAGGTAAAACTCTATTTTGTCAAAATAAATTTTTCTAGGTAAAAACTAAATTTAGTTAAAATACTTTTAGGTAAATATTTGAAAATATAGAAAAAATTATTTAAAGGTAATACTACATTTGAATATGGCTAGAAATACTATAATAATAGTTATAGGCCAAGAACTATAATATACTAATATTTGGGGGGTTTCGAAACTAAATTTGAAAACATAGGCCAAACCTAATACATTATTATTATTATTATTATTATATATTTTTTTTTGTTACAAGATAATTTTGTCAAAACAAAATTTTGTGTTAAAATATTTTGAAAATAGCTAGAAATAATATTTTTATTTTAAAATTTTTAACAAGTAATCAAATAAATTCTAGCAACAACTACAATAGTGAAAATAATTATGATTATAATATAGTCATAGTTAATAATACAATTAAAACAAATAGTAAACTAATTAAAACACATAAACTCAGTACCAATCCACTGTTCTTATCCCATTCTCTCTTTTGAGAGAGCCACACCTAATCAAAAGGGGATTCCGACCAAAAGAAGATGAAGGAGAGAAAGAGAGAGAGCCAGGGGAGCGAGGGGCTGGGAAGTCGAGGGTTTGGAGAGTGGAGGGCGGCGCTGGAGGCTGGGCGTGGTGACCGGGAGAGGGAAACGGAGAAAGAGAGGCTGGAGCGGAGCGGCTGGAGGAGGTGCGCTGCGGGGCGGCGCTCGTGCTGGGCGAAAGAGGGGGACGGCGGAGCAAGCTGGAGACGAAGGGGTGTAGGCGGCGCCGGTCGAGCGCGCGGCCGATGTGGCAGGGTCCTAGACGGATCTGGCGGCGGACGCAGGCAGATGGGTCTCGTCGACGGTGAGATGGTGGGGTTTCCGACTACGGGGCTCGTCGTCGGGAAAGGGAGAGGCTGAGAGGGGCGGCCGCGCGGGAAGTCCACGGCCGGGCGACGGTCGGGTTGGGCTTCGACCATGTAGGCTGAGGCGGAGGGGTTGCTCGGGGGTCAGCGGCGCATGCGGTGGAGTAGCGACGAGGAAAGGGGGTCCGGCCATGCTCGTAGGCGACCGCGGCGGGGCGTTCGGCGGATGCTCAGGCGGAGGGTGAGTTTTAGGGTTAGGGTTTTTTTTATTTCTATTTTTTTCCTGGTGTTTGGCGGTGGATTTGGGTGACGGCCGGCCGGCTTTAGCCGGGATGGCGGTGGTTGTGTGCTGGGTTGGGTGTGTCGGTTGGGGGTTAGGCGAAGTCGGCGGTGGCGCTCGACCACCGGAGGGATGTCGGGATGGTGGTTTTAGGTGGTGGCAGATGGTGATGGGTTGGCTGGTGGTGATGTGGAGTCGACGGTGTGGACTGGTAGGTGGTCGGGGTTTACGGTGGTGATGGACGGGGATGATGGTGTTGGGGCTGATATGTCGCCGACGGGTGTGGTCGGGACAGAGCTTGGTTTTGGTTTAGGATTTGATATATGGTGTCGGGGTTGTCGACACGGGGAATTGAATGTATATGTAATCTATGGAATAAGAATTTGGACGGGGAACACGGACACGAGGCACGCACCATTGGTTTGTGGAATTTGTGGATGAATAATAAAAAGTTGGAGGAGTACCTGCCTATTTATAGGATGTGGGAATTCCCAATTAGATAGGATTAGGATATAGTTTAAACCCAAATTAGATAATGCAATCTATTTAATTTAAAACCAATCAAATCAAATCCAAATCCAAATCCAATTAAATCTAATTAAATCAAATTAAATTCTCTTTGTTTAAAATCAATTCCAAATATAGATATTAGTTTACTATTTAAATGTATCCATGGAATCAAATAAAAATTTAAATCGTCACAAATATTCAAAATATGTTTTTCAAAAATACTATAATAATTAATTTCGAAAATTATATTATTTAAAATAAACAAATAAATAATTACGAAAATATATGTTTGTACAATTAATATTTACATAGATATACTTTTCTAATTTACCATTTTATAGGAAAAATTTATTATTATAACTATATAAATGAAAGGCTTTTCATAAAAGTCATAACTTGAAAATAATAGCTAGAATAATTTTTTGTCTACATTAAAAATACTAAAAATAATATTTTTCAAAAATATGTACGCTCGCACATATTCGCACTCGACGAGCAAAATTGAAAAAGAAATAAAAGTCGTACGCGACGTATAATACGACTACGCGACGTGTATTACGAAAATTTTAAATTAGTACTAAATTTAATAATAATAAAAAAATAGTAGAAATTTAGGGGTTTTACATCTAAAAACATGTAACGCTCCAGTCCCAAAATACGTAGGACTAGGAACGTAGACATGCCAGCTGTATTCATACGAAGTATACTCCAATATATGGAAACCTCATATGAATACATAAGCTGTAAAATGCAGTAAAACCACAACTAATCTCATCCACACAGAATAAATGAATAAAAGATCATATAATGAGCATAAATTTGTCTTGAAACAATATGTTGGGCGGAGACAAATCCACTACCAACAAAATAAGGAAAAGTACATAGAAAATGAAATGAGTGGCGAGCGAACCGAAGACGATCCAATTGCAATCATCCTCGAAGACACGGCAATGAACACGGCTAGAGCTAAAGCACCTGCGAAAGACAATAGCACACACCTGGAGAGATAACCAGGTCCTCAGAGGGACGTAACAAGACACATAATAGTATGCCATATAAACTGAATAAATATTGCTCAAATAAATAAGTAAATCGAATTATAACATGGTCTAATACGCACCTACTGAACGAGCGTACCAACCCCCCAACCAAACAAGGACAGGAGATGGTAAACTAATTCACGGTGACGTACCTTTCCATGCTAAGAATCCAATATGGTATCCGGACCCCAACAAGGTTCAATACCTTCTCATCGAAGTAGTAAGTCACACCTACAACCAAACAAGGACAAGATGTGACGAACTAATTCGCGACAAGTTATTGTTCCAAGCCACGGTCAGATACAAGTACCCAAACCAAAAGTACTCGTACCTAACAGATAAAGGTAGCCTACCGTTCTATGTGATATGTAGTTAAGAACAATCCTTCCTACGCATGGGCCCGGGCTGAATAGGATCGGCATAGTCCCCTCTTGGGCACCAGAGGCCACATCAGTAAAAGCATGACGTTCCGCAGAATCGTCAGTGGCCGTCAGTAATCTTGGGTCATCAACCCCGTATCTCCAACGGAGAGTCCGGGTCACAAGAGAAGTGCATCGAAGCCCATACGCTAAGGAATTGTCCTCCTCGTCCAATGCCTACTGTGTTGTATCCACAACACAAACCACTATAACCGCTAAGTCAAACTAACATGCAACCTCTATTAGCGGTTATTCCTATCGCACGGCTTGTACGTACTGGTGGCCAGCCAATCACGTACTTCCGTGTTCTATATGCGACACACAACTTCGTGTTACAACGTGTCAAGGCCAATGAATGCAACACACAAGGTGGTCCCTTAAATCTAGGTTTAATTTGTAAGAAAATAATACACAGCAGAAAATATAATGAACAGTAAGTTCTAACAGTTATGCCATGTATCACAGTTTATTTTGCATAAAGAAAATAAATAAGGCATGAAATATGAGCTAGAATAATTAAACAGCGAATGGCAAGGTGTCTTGCCTGGTAGAGCGCCTGGTGTGCTGCGATAATCAAGATGGCACGATCTGCAACTTCGGTGCAATAACTGTACATGGTGACCTCGGGTGATGGCACGGACAGTTCTATTGGGTCCAGAAGGGTCGAATTAGTTAGGGTCGATACGAGGCCGTCACGGACGGTGGCTGAATATGTCGGACTGGTCTGGGATCGGACGGAGGAGTCGGGTGTGGTGTGGTGGTTTGGTGGTGATGGCTGGTGTTGGGGTTCTCGTGGTGAGGGCAGGGTGGTGACGATGGTGACGGAGCAACCCATGGTCGGGGATGGCTGGACAACGAGGGTGGTGCTGGCGTCGGGAAGCTGCTGTTAGGATAACAATGAATTTGTTTAGGGGTAGGGTTAGGATTTAATTGAATATCGTGTCGGAATTGTCGACACGAAAATAATAAATGTAAATGTAAGAAGTGTGGAATAAGAGAGTCACCGGGGTCGGACCCGAGGCCGTCACGGCTGACACGAGGATGGATGGAACACCGACACGAGCACGCAAGTTGTGGTGGAAAAATATTTATGTGGATGAATAATGAATAGTTTGAGGAGTACCTGCCTTTTTATAGGATGTGGGAATTCCCAATTGGATAGGAACTAGGAATAGTTTAAACCCAAAATAGATAATCCGTAATTTAATTTAAATCAATTTAAACCCAAATCCAATCCAAATCCAATTCAAATCCAATTAAATCTATTTAGATTCCCTTAGTTTAAAATCAATCAATAAATCAAATTTTAATTATTTAACTATTTAAATAATTACATAAATTCAAATCAAGATTTAAATCGCCATAATAATTTTAAAATGTGGTTTCCAAAAATACTATAATATTAATTTCAAAAATACCTTATTATTTATTTAGAAATAAGTTAATAATTAATTATGTAAGCATAATTATTTATACGAAAATTTGCTCTTCTAGCATACAATGAAATATAATTTATTTTTTATTATTAATAAATGATAGAAAGAAAAGGGCTTAAAATAACAAACTTAGAAATTTTGTAAAAATGGCAAAAATAATTATTATATATGTATCACTTCGAAATAGAAAACGTTTTTCTAAAAATATGTACACTCGTACATATTCGCACTCGTCAAGAAATTTCGAAAAATAAAATTTCGTGCGCGACGTAAAATACGACTACGTGACGTACAATACAAAATTTAAAATCAGTACCAAATTTAATAAAAAAAATAGTAGAAAATTTAGAGGTTTTACATCCTACCCAACTTAAAAGAATTTCGTCCTCGAAATTAAGAATTAGTAGGGGGTGAGAGGACACAAGGGGATATCAATGGGAAACAATCAATAACAAAAATCTTGCCGTAAGAAATCACGATCTAGATCATAGAAAGAAAAAAAAAATACTGTATGGTCATGGGTAATGGATGAGGGTCACGATTAATAGAACGGAAATAGATTCGCTTTAATTAAGCGATTAGAGGGTCTTGATAGGGTCGAGTAGTTTAGGATAAGGATATAGCAACATCGAGTAAGAATGGTCATAGCCGATAGGAAAGGTAGAGGAAGTTCTAGTATAACATCTTCGTTCCTCTAAAATAGGTGAAGGCGAAAACAATAGAGGGTTCAAAGGAGGCGTTATCGAATACGTGATTCAAGGACGGCCAAAATTTTTAAAAGGAGTTGCCAAGGCAGTCGCGGATGGGACTCTAGAGGACAAGTTTAGCTATGTCCCTATCCATGTAGAATAATAGACAAAAGCGAACCAAAGTGCACTTGGTTGATCAGACCATTATGCACCGGTTCTGATCTAGACAATAGGCTAATGAGTGGCCACTCTATAGCATATGTCTCGATCAAGCTCGATAAGGATTAGCTTGCAAATACTAGGCTATATTAGCATCATTTTAGATAGTAAAACATAGGCACGAGGGTAGATGAAACATGAACTAATACGAATAGTCTAAGTGTCATAAGGATCTAAGTCTTGTTTATTTCTATACTATCATTCTACGGTTTTATTGACCAAGGCTTGGTTGACCAAATGGGTTAAATTTCTCTAATCTCTATGGTCTAGATAGTACTATTGGTATTTCCTTAATGGTCAAGGGTGTGTCAAGTCGTGGGGTATTCTACCCAACTTAAAAGAATTAAACTAATAATGGTTGGGACAGCGAACTAATAGGGTCAATCTCTAGCAAGCACGAAGGGAAGATAAGGATAATGATAGAAGGAATCAAGAAAGATGCAATCGATGAGTCAAATGGTAGATAGATTCAAGAAAGAGGTCAAGTATGTGGATGACATCCTAAACTTCTAATCCTATACGCAGGCTTGCTTGGTACCGTTTAGTAACCAAACAATTTATCTCGACCTGTATGGGCCACCACAAAAACATGTAATGCCCCAGTCCCAAAATACGTAGGACTAGGAACGTAGACATGCCAGCTGTATTCATACGAAGTATACTCCAACATATGGAAACCTCATATGAATACATAAGCTGTAAAATGCAGTAAAACCACAACTAATCTTATCCACACAGAATAAATGAATAAAAGATCATATAATGAGCATAAATTTGTCTTGATACAATATGTTGGGCGGAGACAAATCCACTACCAACAAAATAAGGAAAAGTACATAGAAAATGAAATGAGTGGCGAGCGAAGCGAAGACGATCCAATTGCAATCATCCTCGAAGATACGGCAATGAACACGGCTAGAGCTAAAGCACCTGCGAAAGACAATAGCACACACCTGGAGAGATAACCAGGTCCTCAGAGGGACGTAACAAGACACATAATAGCATGCCATATAAACTGAATAAATATTGCTCAAATAAATAAGTAAATCGAATTACAACATGGTCCAATACGCACCTACTGAACGAGCGTACCATCCCCCCAACCAAATAAGGACAGGAGATGGTAAACTAATTCACGGTGACGTACCTTTCCATGCTAAGAATCCAATATTGTATCCGGACCCCAACAAGGTTCAATACCTTCTCATCGAAGTAGTAAGTCACACCTACAACCAAACAAGGACAAGATGTGACGAACTAATTCGCGACAAGTTATTGTTCCAAGCCACGGTCAGATACAAGTACCCAAACCAAAAGTACTCGTACCTAACGGATAAAGGTAGCCTACTGTTCTATGTGATATGTAGTTAAGAACAATCCTTCCTACGCATGGGCCCTGGCTGAATAGGATCGGCATAGTCCCCTCTTGGGCACCAGAGGCCCCATCAGTGAGAGCATGACGGTCCGTAGAATCGTCAGTGGCCGTCAGTAATCTTGGGTCATCAACCCCGTATCTCTAGCGGAGAGTCCGGGTCACAAGGGAAGTGCATCGAAGCCCATACGCTAAGGAATTGTCCTCCCTGCCCAATGCCTACTGTGTTGTATCCACAACACAAACCACTATAACCGCTAAGTCAAACTAACATGCAACCTCTATTAGCGGTTATTCCTATCGCACGGCTTGTACGTACTGGTGGCCAGCCAATCACGCACTTCCGTATTCTACATGCGACACACAACTTCGTGTTACAACGTGTCAAGGCCAATGAATACAACACACAAGGTGGTCCCTTAAATCTAGGTTTAATTTGTAAGAAAATAATACACAGCAGGAAATATAATAAACAGTAAGTTCTAAAAGTTATGCCATGTATCACAATTTATTTTGCATAAAGAAAATAAATAATGCATGAAATATGAGCTAGAATAATTAAACAGCGAATGGCAAGGTGTCTTGCCTGGTAGAGCGCTTGGTGTGCTGCGATAATCAAGATGGCACGATCTGCAACTTCGGTGCAATAACTGTACATGGTGACCTCGGGTGATGGCACGGACAGTTCTATTGGGTCCAGAAGGGTCGAATTAGTTAGGGTCGATATGGGGTAGTCACGGACAGACGAAGGAATAGGAACAATAGGACTTGGATACGGACAGGAGAAAATCAAAGAATAATGGATAAATAAATATATATATATACGAATTTTAGAGAATATTCCTAAAACTAGTTTTCATGAGTCAAAATATTTATAAGGAAAATACAAAGAAACTAAAGTCGAAAAAAAATTATTTTTGGCAAAAACTTCTAAGTTCGTCAAAAATGGAATTGGTAGAAACTATATTTTATAATTCAAAAAAATTTGTTTAAGGCTAACACGCATATTTGTAAATAAAATTTCTAATACAAAGCTATATTATTCGAAAATCGAGAATAATTTATTTTTATATTTTTACTAATCAATACACTTTTATAAATAAAATAATAATTTAGGTCGAAATCTCATTCCTGATATCTAGGAATAGTAAGTATAAAATTTTAAGTTAAAACTAAAATAGATTTGCAAATATTTAATATTGTTATTGGTAATATGAAAACAGTATTAGACTAAATATTACAGTAGTAATACAACTTAATTATCAAGGATAATAATAATAATTATAATAATAATAATAATAACAGTAAACATATAATATTAATAATAATAATGATAAAACTTATACTGCTAATCCCTTTTATTAACAAATAACAGTAAAAATAACAATATAAGGCATAAAATAATTGAAAATAGTGAATACAAAAATCCTTAATAAAGAACATAGTGAGTATTGTTAGTGCAGAAAGAAAATGAGATTAGATCAAAATTAAGCAGTTAGAGAAATAGTGATAATTATAAAATAAATATATTAATGACCTGTAATGTACAATTAAAAAAAAAATTAAATAACCACAACTGTGAGGTGATTCTCCTCTAAGCCAACAGTAGAAAGAATAGCAAACAATACAAACAAACAAAAAGAGAGAAAGAAAGAAATAAAATAATAATAATAAAAATTTTGTATTGTGCTGCTCTCCATTCGAGAGAGCAGCTGAGAAAGGACAAATATCAGAAGATGAACCAAGGTTTTAAGAGAGGAGAGAGAGGAGGAAATTTTGAGAGTAGCAAGAGAAACGAGAGAGAGGGGAGGCGACTGAAAAGAGGGAAAGGGAGCGGGAGAGAGGAGAGGGAAGCGGCGGCCTTGGCCGGAGGGGCTCGGTCGGCGGAGCGCTGGGCAAGCGCTCACCGGCACGCGGCGGCGGTGTAGAGGTCGCGTGCGGCGGTCTCGCGGCGAAGAGGGAGAGGCCACGGCGGCGGAGGGTTGGCGTGGAGAGGGCTTGCGGGTTCGATTTGCTCGGGGGGTCGGCGGAGATCCAGTGGGCGGACGCGGCTGTTCGCCGGCGAGGCGGCCAGGTGAGGATTTTTCTACTCTCTTATGTTGTTCTTGGGGTTTTCCGGCCGGGTGGCGTGCCTTGGGACGACGGTGGTACTCCGGTGGCCGGAGGAGAAAATTGCGGTGGTGATGGTGGGTGGCTGGCGGTGTTGGCAGGAACTTGGCCGGAGTGGGGCTGCGCCGATCGTGGCGGGGTTTGTCTTGGGTGATGCTTGGTCGGAGAAGGAGGCGGGTGCTAACGGTGGGGGTTGTTCTTGCTAGGACGGTGGCTGAATAGGTCGGACTGGTCTGGAATCGGACAGAGGAGTCGGGTGTGGTGTGGTGGTTTGGTGGTGATGGCTGGTGTTGGGGTTCTCGTGGTGAGGGCAGGGTGGTGACGATGGTGACGGAGCAACCCATGGTCGGGGAGGCTGGACGACGAGGGTGGTGCTGGCGTCGGAAAGCTGCTGTTAGGATAACAATGAATTTGTTTAAGGGTAGGGTTTGGATTTAATTGAATATCGTGTCGGAATTGTCGACACGAAAATAATAAATGTAAATGTAAGAAGTGTGGAATAAGAGAGTCATCGGGGTCGGACCCGAGACCGTCACGGCTGACACGAGGATGGATGGATGGAACACCGACACGAGCACGCACGTTGTGGTGGAAAAATATTTGTGTGGATGAATAATGAATAGTTGGAGGAGTACCTGCCTATTTATAAGATATGGGAATTCCCAATTGGATAGGAACTAGGAATAGTTTAAACCCAAAATAGATAATCCGTAATTTAATTTAAATCAATTTAAACCCAAATCCAATCCAAATCCAATTCAAATCCAATTAAATCTATTTAGATTCCCTTAGTTTAAAATCAATCAATAAATCAAATTTTAATTATTTAACTATTTAAATAATTACATAAATTCAAATCAAGATTTAAATCACCATAATAATTTCAAAATGTGGTTTCCAAAAATACTATAATATTAATTTCAAAAGTACCTTATTATTTATTTAGAAATAAGCTAATAATTAATTATGTAAGCATAATTATTTATACGAAAATTTGCTCTTCTAGCATACAATGAAATATAATTTATTATTTATTATTAATAAATGATAGAAAGAAAAGGGCTTAAAATAACAAACTTAGAAATTTTGTAAAAATGGCAAAAATAATTATTATATATATCACTTTGAAATAGAAAACGTTTTTTTCTAAAAATATGTACGCTCGCACATATTCGCACTCGTCGAGCAATTTCGAAAAATAAAATTTTGTGCGCGACGTAAAATACGACTACGTGACGTACAATATAAAATTTAAAATCAGTACCAAATTTAATAAAAAAATAGTAGAAAATTTAGGGGTTTTACATCAGTAACGCCCCAGTCCCAAAATACGTAGGACTAGGAACGTAGACATGCCAGCTGTATTCATACGAAGTATACTCCAATATATGGAAGCATCGTATAAATATATAAGCTGTAAAATGCAGTAGAACCATAACTAAACTCATCCACACAGAATAAATGAATAAAAGACATCATATAAAGATAATGAATTGTCTTGATACAATATGTTGGGCGGAGACAAATCCACAACCAACAAAATAAAGAAAAGTACATAGAAAATGAAATGAGTGGCGAGCGAAGCGAAGACGATCCAAATGCAATCATCCTCGAAGAAATAGCGAAGATCACGGCTAGAGCTAGAACACCTGCGAGAGACAATAGCACACACCTGGCACGACTACCAGGTCCTCAGAGGGACGTAACAAGACACATAATAGCATGCCATATAAAATGAATAAATATTGCTCAATAAATAAGTCAATCAAATTTATAATATGGTCTAATACGCACCTACTGAACGAGCGTACCATCCCCCCAACCAAACAAGGACAGGAGATGGTAAACTAATTCACGGTGACGTATATTTCCATGCTATGAATCCAATATGGTATCCGGACCCCAACAAGGTTCAATACCTTCTCATCGAAGTAGTAAGTCACACCTACAACCAAACAAGGACAAGATGTGACGAACTAATCCGCGACAAGTTATTGTTCCAAGCCACGGTCAGATACAAGTACCCAAACCAAAAGTACTCGTACCTAACGGATAAAGGTAGCCTATCGTTCTAAGTGAAATGTAGTTAAGAACAATGCTTCATACGCATGGGCCCTGGCTAAATAGGATCGGCGTAGTCCCCCCTTGGGCACCAGAGGCCCCAGCAGTAAGAGCATGACGTTCCGCAGAATCGTCAGTGGCCATCAGTAATCATGGGTCATCAACCCCGTATCTCCAGCGGAGAGTCCGGGTCACAAAGTAAAGTGCATCGAAGCCCATACGCTAAGGAATCGTCCTTCCCGCCTAATGCCTACTATGTTGTATCCACAATATTAACCTCTATAACCGCTAAGTCAAACTAGCATGCAACCTCTATTAGCGGTTATTCCTATCGCACGGCTTGTACGTACTGGTGGCCAGCCAATCACGCACTTCCGTGTTCTACATGCGACACACAACCTCGTGTTACAACGTGTCAAGGCCAATGAATGCAACACACAAGATGGTCCCTTAAATCTAGGTTTAATGTGAGAAAAATAATACATAGCAAGAAAAATAAATGAACAGTAAGTTCTAACAGTTATGCCATGTATCATAGTTTATTTTGCATAAAGAAAATAAATAATGCATGAAATATGAGCTAAAATAAGTAAACAGCAAATGGCAAGGTGTCTTGCCTGGTAGAGCGCCTGTTGTGCTACGATAATCAATGTGGCACGAACTACAACTTTGGGGCAACAACTGTACAAGGGGCCCTCGGATAGTAGCACGGACAGTTCGAATGGGTCCAGGACGGTCAAATTAGTTAGGATGGACATAAGGTTGTCCAGAATTGGAAGGGAATAGGAATAAATGGGCTTAATCATGGACTTGAGGATAATAAAAAGAGATTAGATAATAGTATATATACGATTTTGAGAAAACTAATTATAATCATTGAAAACTATATTTTATTAGTTAAATACTTTTAAAAAAAATTTGAAAATACTTAAGATTTATTTACAATTTATATGTCAAATCATTTATACATAATATTTTGGAATCTGGCAAGTCATTTAATAGAGCTATATTTAAAGTAGGTAAATTTCAGGATTTCTCAATTAAAATAGTTATATTGCCAAGCCTAGAAACAACATTTTGTTAATAAAATAGTTTGAAACTTTATAAAAAAAACATAATACCATAAATAGTAATAACACTGAAATAAGTAAAATGATAACAGTAATCATAATACTCCTAACAGTATAATATGCTATTAATAAGAATATATTCATCTACTAAACTATATACAAGATTTTAATACTATTAATAAAATACTAAAGCAAAACAAAAACAAAATATAAAACAAACGACAGAAACATATACTAACAAATGAAGCAAGCAACCAGCTGTGCTCTCAGAAACGCATTCCAACAAAAGCAATTAAAGTAATAAAATAAATAATAAAAGAAAATAATTACAAAACAAACAACAAACAAAACAAAACAAAACAAAACAAAAAAACAACTGCAGCAGACTGTTGCTGCTCTTCTTAAAAAGAAAACGAAAAGAAAGGGAAAGAGAGGGTGAAACGAGTGGGTAAAAAAAAGAAACGGGAGAGTGAGAGAGAGAGGGAAAGAGCTCGAGTGAGAGAGAGAGAGGGCGGCGGGTGTAGGTCGGAGAAGGGGACTGGGGTCGGGCTCCGGTGGAAGGACGGAGAGGCGGAGGAAAGAAACGGGGCTGATCGACTGGCGGCGGAGGGTTCGAAGGGCGGAGGACGGCGGGCTCGCGGAGGCGGACGGCCGGGCGGAGAAATGGAGGTGCTCCGGTGACGCGTTGGAAAGAGAAGGATCGGGAAGGGGTTTCGACCATGGGGCGGAGGCACTGGGGGCTCCGCCGTGGCACGGCGGCGGCGACCGCGCGACGATGCCGGTTCCGATCGGTGGCGCTGCTGTGGCCACGGGCGGCTACGGCTAGTTGCGCCACTGCTTGCGAAGGCCAGGGTTCGACGTGGCGAGGCGGCGAGGGCGCGGCTTCGGACGGGCGACGCCGGAAAAGGTGAGGGTTTGACCTTCTCATTTGATTTGGGTGTTGGTGGTCGGTTAATTTTGGGGATGGTTTGGGAGTTTGGTTGGTGGCTTTCGGGAGGCTAGCCACGGCGGTGGTGATGATGGTTGTGGGGAACTATTGATGATCGGACAAAGGATTTTGGTGGCATGTGCGTTTTCTTTCTTTTTGGGTTCTGGCTTGGGTCATGGACGGAAGCGGGGGGATGGTTTGGTCGGGGCGATGGAGGGGTGGTGCCGGTGAATGGTGGCAGGGATGTTGTTGGTTTGGTAGGACGTGGCCGGGGAGTCGGGCGGTCCGGGTGACGGGGTGGTCACGGGGTGGTGGTCGTGTCCGCAACGGTGTGCTGGAGATGGTGGTTGGTAGTAGGGTGGTTGACGGTGGTAGAAACGGGAAGAAGATGGGAGACGACGTCGATGAGACGAGGGCGATGACTGGGTTAGGTTAGGGTTTTAGGGTTGGGTCGTGTCGGGGATTGTCCGACACGACATGGATGGACGTCCGGGTTTGTCGGACGGGACAAAATAGTGTATCTGTAGAAGAAGAGAATTAATGGATGGGATAAGAATTTGGGATGTGGAACACGGACACGGACACGAGGCACTGCACTTGTGGTGGAAGAATTATTTGTGTGGATGAATAATGAATTGGAGGAGTACCTGCCTATTTATAGGATGTGGGAATTCCCAATAAGATAAAGTTTAGGATTTGTTTTAAATCCAAAATAGATATTCCCTAATTTAATTTAAAAGCAATCAAATCAAAATCCAAATCTAATTTAAATCTAATTAAATCAAATTAAAATTTTAGTTTAAAATAAAATAGGATAATTCAAATTCCAATACTTAACTATTTAAATAAGTCCATAAATTCAAATTAAGATTTAATTAGCCATAACAACTTCGAAATATATTTTCCAAAAATATTAATAATAGTAATTTCGAAAATTGTATTTTTATTTAAAATAAACTAATAAATATTTACGAGATATAGGTATGCACAAATATTCTTTACATAAATATACTTTCTAATATACCATTTTATAGGAAAAATACTTTATAATTATAACTGCATAAATGAAAGGCTTTTCATAATTAAAACCATAAATTTGAAATGTTTAGCTAGAAGTAATTATTACCTATATTATTTTGAAACTATAAAATAATAAATAAAATATTTTTCTAATATATGTACGCTCGCACATATTCGCACTCGTCGAGCAAAAATAAAATTTCGTGCGGGACGTAAAATACGACTACGCGACGTACAATACAAAATTTTAAATCCGTACAAATATTAATAAAAAATAATTAGTAGAAATTTAGGGGTTTTACATCCTACCCAACTTAAAAGAATTTCGTCCTCGAAATTAAGAATTAGTAGGGGTGAGAGGACACAAGGGGGAGAAGGCACAACGGTAGATAGAAGGGTTTAAAGAAGTTTACATGGTCGTAGTCTAGGTTGAGGATATGATTAAGAGGCGATTGTAATCACTCCTAAATTCAAGTGATTAGAAAGTCAAGATTGTAGATTTAGGGTCGAGAGAAGGGACGAGTAGTTTAGGATGAAGTTATAGCAACATCGAGTGAGAATGGTCATAATTGGTAGGACAGCTAGAGGAATTTCAAGTATACGCCTTCGTCCTCTAAAAATAGGTGAAGGCGAAAGCAATATAGAGTTCGAAGGAGGCATTTATCGAATACGAATACGTGATTCAAAGACGATCGAATAACTTCAAAGGAATTGTCAAGACAGTCGTGGATGGGATTGTAAGGGCCAAGTTTAATTATGTTCTCATCCACGTAGAGTAATAGACAAAAGCGAACCAAAGTGCACTTGGTTGATCAGACCATCATGCACCGGTTCTGATTAGACAATATGCTAGTGAGTACTCAATAGCATATTGTCTTGAACAACTTGATAAAGAATAAGCTTGCAAAAACTAGGCTATATTAGCATCATTTAATCAAATGGTGAATACATAGGCACGAGTGATTAAGATTTAAAGAAGGTAGAATGATTCTAAGTCATACAGTCGTCCTATAGTCTTCTTGTCCAAGTCCTTGGTTGGCTAGACGGGTTAGGTCCTCTAGATTCTAGGATCTAAATAAGCTTGCTAATAAAGGTCACTAGGTCAAAGGGGTTGCTAGTTCATAAGGTATTCTACCCAACTTAAAGAATTAAACTAATGGTGTTTGGGGACAATTAAATAGTAGGGTCAATCTCTAGCAAGCACGAAGGAAAGATAAGAATAGGGATGGAAGAAAGCAAGCAAGATACAATTGATGAGTCAAATGGTAGATAAAATCAAGGAAAGAGGTCAAGTATGTGGATGAGATCCTAGACTTCTAATTCTATATGCAGGCTTGCTTGGTACGGTAAAGTAACCAAACAATTTATCTTGACCTGCATGGGCCACCACAAAAACATGTAACGCCCCAGTCCCAAAATACGTAGGACTAGGAACGTAGACATGCCAGATGTATTCATACGAAGTATACTCCAATATATGGAAGCCTCGTATAAATACATAAGCTGTAAAATACAGTAGAACCATAACTAAACTCATCCACACAGAATAAATGAATAAAAGACATCATATAAAGATAATGAATTATCTTGATACAATATGTTGGGCGGAGACAAATCCACTACCAACAAAATAAAAAAAAGTACATAGAAAATGAAATGAGTGGCG
The DNA here is from genome assembly GCA_029216955.1 of Iris pallida. Taxonomy (NCBI): domain Eukaryota; kingdom Viridiplantae; phylum Streptophyta; class Magnoliopsida; order Asparagales; family Iridaceae; genus Iris; species Iris pallida. The sequence continues at coordinate 15,050,490 of JANAVB010030220.1, forward strand.
AGCGAAGCGAAGACGATCCAAATGCAATCATCCTCGAAGAAATAGCGAAGATCACGGCTAGAGCTAGAACACCTGCGAGAGACAATAGCACACACCTGGCAAGACAACCAGGTCCTCAGAGGGACGTAACAAGACACATAATAGCATGCCATATAAATTGAATAAATATTGCTCAATAAATAAGTCAATCGAATTTATAATATGGTCCAATACGCACCTACTGAACGAGCGTACCATCCCCCCATCCAAACAAGGACAGGAGATGGTAAACTAATTCATGGTGACGTATCTTTCCATGCTATGAATCCAATATGGTATCCGGACCCCAACAAGGTTCAATACCTTCTCATCGAAGTAGTAAGTCACACCTACAACCAAACAAGGACAAGATGTGACGAACTAATCCGCGACAAGTTATTGTTCCAAGCCACGGTCAGATACAAGTACCCAAACCAAAAGTACTCGTACCTAACGGATAAAGGTAGCCTACCGTTATAAGTGAAATATAGTTAAGAACAATCCTTCCTACGCATGGGCCCTAGCTAAATAGGATCAGCGTAGTCCCTCCTTGGGCACCAGAGGCCCCAGCAGTAAGAGCATGACGTTCCGCAGAATCGTCAGTGGCCGTCAGTAATCATGGGTCATCAATCCCGTATCTCCAGTGGAGAGTCCGAGTCACAAAGGAAAGTGCATCGAAGCCCATATGCTAAGGAATCGTCCTCCCCGCCCAATGCCTACTATGTTGTATCCACAATATTAACCTCTATAACCGCTAAGTCAAACTAGCATGCAACCTCTATTAGCGGTTATTCCTATCGCACGGCTTGTACGTACTGGTGGCCAGCCAATCACGCACTTCCGTATTCTATATGTGACACACAACCTCGTGTTACAACGTGTCAAGGCCAATGATTGCAACACACAAGGTGGTCCCTTAAATCTAGGTTTAATGTGAGAAAAATAATACATAGCAAGAAAAATAAATGAACAGTAAGTTCTAACAGTTATGCCATGTATCACAGTTTATTTTGCATAAAGAAAATAAATAATGCATGAAATATGAGCTAAAATAAGTAAACAGCAAATGGCAAGGTGTCTTGCCTGGTAGAGCGCCTGGTGTGCTGCGATAATCAATGTGGCACGAACTGCAACTTTGGGGCAACAACTGTACAAGGGGACCTCGGATAGTAGCATGGACAATTCCAATGGGTCCAGGAAGGTCAAATTAGTTAGGATGGACATAAGGTAGTCCGGAATTGGAAGGGAATATGAATAAATGGGCTTAATCATGGACTTGAGAATAATTAAAAGAGATTAGATAATAGTATATATACGATTTTGAGAAAACTAATTATAATCATTGAAAACTATATTTTATTAGTTAAATACTTTAAAAAAAATTTGAAAATACTTAAGATTTATTTACACTTTATATGTCTAATCATTTATACATAATATTTTGGAATCTGGCAAGTCATTTAATAGAGCTATATTTAAAGTAGGTAAATTTCAGGATTTCTCAATTAAAATAGTTATATTGCCAAGCCTAGAAACAACATTTTGTTAATAAAATAGTTTGAAACTTTATAAAAAAAACATAATACCATAAATAGTATTAACACTGAAATAAGTAAAATGATAACAATAATCATAATACTCCGAACTGTATAATATGCTATTAATAAGAATATATTCATCTACTAAACTATATACAAGATTTTAATACTATTAATAAACTACTAAAGCAAAACAAAAACAAAATATAAAACAAACGACAGAAACATATACTAACAAATGAAGAAAGCAACCAGCTGTGCTCTCAGAAACACATTCCAACAAAAGCAATTAAAGTAATAAAATAAATAATAAAAGAAAATAATAACAAAACAGACAACAAACAAAAAAAACAAAACAAAACAAAAAAACAACTGCAGCAGACTGCTGCTGCTCTTCTTAAAAAGAAAACGAAAAGAAAGGGAAAGAGAGAGAGAAACGAGTGGGTAAAAAAAAAGAAACGGGAGAGAGAGAGGGAAAGAGCTCGAGTGAGCGAGAGAGAGGGCGGCGGGTGTAGGTCGGAGAAGGGGACTGGGGTCGGGCTCCGGTGGAAGGACGGAGAGGCGGAGGAGAGAAAGGGGACTGATCGACTGGCGGCGGAGGGTTCGAAGGGCGGAGGACGGCGGGCTCGCGGTGGCGGACGGTCGGGCGGAGAAAGGGAGCTGCTCCGGCGACGCGCTGGGAAGAGAAGGATCGGGAAGGGGTTTCGACCATGGGGCGGAGGCACTGGGAGCTCCGCCGTGGTACGGCGGCGGCGACCGCACGACGACGCCGGTTCCGATCGATGGCGCTGCTGTGGCCACGGGCGGCTACGGCTAGTTGCGCCACTGCTTGCGAAGGCCAGGGTTCGACATGGCGAGGCGGCGAGGACGCAGCTACGGACGGGCGACGCCGGAAAAGGTGAGGGTTTGACCTTCTCATTTGATTTGGGTGTTGGTGGTTGGTTAATTTTGGGGATGGTTTGGGAGTTCGGTTGGTGGCTTTCGGGAGGCTAGCCACGGCGGTGGTGATGATGGTTGTGGGGAACTATTGATGATCGGACAAAGGATTTTGCTGGCGTGTGCGTTTTCTTTCTTTTTGGGTTCTGGCTTGGGTCATGGACGGAAGCGGGGGGATGGTTTGGTCGGGACGATGGAGGGGTGGTGCCGGTGAATGGTGGCAGGGATGTTGGTTTGGTAGGACGTGGCCGGGGAGTCGGGCGGTCCGGGTGACGGGGTGGTGGTCGTGTCCGCAGCGGTGTGCTGGAGATGGTGGTGGTAGTAGGGTGGTTGACGGTGGTGGAAACGGGAAGAAGAAGAGAGACGACGTCGATGAGACGAGGGCGACGACAGGGTTAGGTTAGGGTTTTAGGGTTGGGTCGTGTCGGGGATTGTCCGACACGACATGGATGGACGTCCGGGTTTGTCGGACGGGAGAAGAGAATTAATGGATGGGATAAGAATTTGGGATGTGGAACACGGACACGGACACGAGGCACTGCACTTGTGGTGGAAGAATTATTTGTGTGGATGAATAATGAATTGGAGGAGTACCTGCCTATTTATAGGATGTGGAAATTCCCAATAAGATAAAGTTTAGGATTTGTTTTAAATCCAAAATAGATATTCCCTAATTTAATTTAAAAGCAATCAAATCAAAATCCAAATCCAAATCCCAATCCAAATCTAATTTAAATCTAATTAAATCAAATTAAAATTTTAGTTTAAAATCGAATAGGATAATTCAAATTCCAATACTTAACTATTTAAATAAGTCCATAAATTCAAATTAAGATTTAATTAGCCATAATAACTTCGAAATATATTTTCCAAAAATATTAATAATAGTAATTTCGAAAATTGTATTTTTATTTAAAATAAACTAGTAAATATTTACGAGATATAGGTATGCACAAATATTCTTTACATAAATATACTTTCTAATATACCATTTTATAGGAAAAATACTTTATAATTATTACTGCATAAATGAAAGGCTTTTCATAATTAAAACCATAAACTTGAAATGATAGCTAGAAGTAATTATTACCTATATTATTTTGAAACTATAAAATAATAAATAAAATATTTTTCTAATATATGTACGCTCGCACTTATTCGCACTCGTCGAGCAAAAATAAAATTTCGTGCGCGACGTAAAATACGACTACGCGACGTACAATACAAAATTTTAAATCCGTACAAATATAAATAAAAAATAATTAGTAGAAATTTACGGGTTTTACAGTTTACCTATTGGTTGAACTTCCAATGAAAAGCTTCAAAAGGAGAAAATCTCCTTGCTAGCCAATATCTCCAAATTGATTCAAACCTGGGATTTCTCTCCATGTACATGAAGTAGGGATCAATTAGAACCCAATACAAAATATTTGAGCCAAAAAGGAATTGAAATAAGGAAGTTATGGATTGGGGAAGAAGGCTCTTTACCTCTTTCTTCAAACTTGAAAAACATTAATAAAAGAGGCAAGAACAAGGAAGAGATTATTTATAGGGAAGGGGGAGCCCTAGTGGCTGATCATAAAGTAGAAAATTAGGGTTAGGGTTTAGTCTAATGGATATGGGCCAAGTTGCACTAGTCATGGAACCAATTTCTAGGTCTCAAGCCTATGGACCAATTCACCAATCCTTCTACTTCAAACTTGATCCTAAGTGTCCTAACTTGAGTTGACTTAAGTTAGGCTAGGGTCCATACCATGTTAACTTAGGTCACCAAGTCAAAGTCAAGATCTAGGACAGTCTCTTAAGTCACAGCTAGTCAAAAGTCAAATTAACAATCACCAGTGAAATAAATCATAAAATAATTCAAAGAGGCCAAATGACCAAAATACCCTCATGATCAAAAGTAATAATAAATTATCCTAATGACATGGTCAGGCTCTAGGTCAGACAGTCTCTCAGGTTACACTAGCAAGACCTCAAAATCACAAGCCATGACTTAAAATAGTTTTAAATTGATTAAAATCACCAAAAATCATAATATGATTTAAATACAAATAAATAATATTTATAAACACAAAATTTCAAAAATACCCTCATTGCAGAAATTGGTTACATTAAATGCTCTGACGCAATACGGCAGCTCTGACACAAAGGATTGACAGCTCTGACATAAAGGTAAAACGATGACTCTAACATAATGACGTGCTCCTAGAGAGAAGAAGAAAATGTTTATAGCTGGCACGATCCACCAATTCTAAAGCTCTTTATGTGGATTGCTTCAAGGACTTCCATGCAGCTCAGTTGTGAGGCCACCCTCATGCGGCTCAGTTGTGGGGGCCATCCTTATGCGGTTCATATAGGGAGGCACCCTCATGCGGCTCGATTGTGAGGCCATCCTCATGCGGCTCAGTTGTGAGGACATCCTCTTGCGGCTCAGTTGTGAGGCCACCCTCATGCGGCTCAGTTGTGGGGCCATCCTCATGCGGGTCAGTTGTGAGGCCACCCTCATGAGACTCTGCCATGACGCACCATTCATGCGGCTCCAGCATAATGGCGATTGAGACACATGGCAGAATATTGACTGAGACTTATGCACACGAATTTATTACAACCAACAAATCCTAACAATGCAGATTTATTGTAACCGACACAACGACCCAGATTGATTCCCAACAAACAGATCAAAGTTAATCTTAACCAATCCCTAATTGCCCACTTTTTAAGGCACAGTTACTGCACACCCCACTCATCACAAATTCCTATAAATAGCATGGGATTGTTCCTTTGCACACACACAGAGACAGACACAGAGAAAAAAGTACACATAGAGTAGAGAGCATCCCACAGAGCAAGAGAGCACTTCTTTGCCGGAGCCAAGGTTGCATTCGATCGTCCAAGGAGTAAGACAGAGTTGATATCACTTTCCCGAGCCTCTACCGTCACCACCAGAATCAAAAACTAAACAATTGTACTTAGATTGCTTTTCCTAGGTTTTGTTCCTAGGCTCTCTTTGTACGAGCGAGTTTGTATTGTGAATCAAAGTTCAGTCCTCCCATAAAACTGTTCTGTCCTTAGATAATCAATGGCAAACATCCTCAACGCTCTATCTGTAGATTTGATCAGCAGTCCAGCTTCGAATTCCCAGAATGAACGTTTGTAGCTTCTAGAATAGAGATCAACATATCAATTGAAGAGAATGGTCGATCTGATCAAAGAACCTACGAGAAATGAAACTCACCGTTTGATGATCGATTGATCCTTGTCTTATGAGTGAAATTGGACAAGCAAATTGTAAGAAAGAAGACAATGTCGCTTTCGCAGATACTAAAACGTTGCTTCGATCGATCACTGCATCCATTGATCAAGAATAAGAAGTCGATCAATTCGACCTATTCACAATACTCAGATCAAAAGAAGAACTGATCGAATCAAAGAAGAAGAACTTACAATGGACTACTTCTAGCAATTGTTTGATGCTCGATGGCACAACTGTTCGTCGCTAAACCTGGCAGAACCACTATGGTACTAATCGGCGAGTCGTTTAACTGCCGAGTCCCTACATCGTGTCCCGTTTCTGTCCATGGGGTGTACGAGAAAGGAATATTGTCGCTATCGATTCGGTCGGGACCGATAAGTCAAAATCGGCCGAATCGGTCGAACGGGAACGGTTGAATTAAGATCCATTCTCCTTTATGGAATGGCTTCTTCGGAACCAAGTCCCATATTCAGCGGGTTGCGCATCAAGGATTGGCTCTATGGCTAAGTCGGAAGAGACCTTCCATTGCTTTAGTTTTCATGTCACGCTTGATTTGGCTTTGGCTTTCGTTTTCGTGAATGTTTCTGCTGGGTTTTTATGACTTGTGTTTTCGAGCTTCGCATTCATAACAAAATTCCTTGAATTACATAATGTTCTCATTAGTTGCTTATGCGATTGCAGGTGATCGCGTAGGCGACGTCAGCGCAGCCAACCAGTCCCTCACCTGAAGCATGTCTAAGGTGAGTGGCTGACCTTCTTCGCCTCGACCATCTATTTTAAAATCAATATAAAATTAAACAAAATACTTGTCATCATAGTGTAGAATCAAAGAAATCATGGCACGATTCTTCACGAAACACTTGCTATCAAACTGCAGATATTGAAAATAGAAAACATGCTTTCTTATGTAATTCCACTTAGCCTATGCAAAATAATGAATGAATCGATTAACGTTTATCGCAACGACATGGCTAAGTGAGTAAATCGACTAAGTTCAAAAGAAAGGCTAAGTTTTGTAACTAAAAGAGAAAGGATAAGGTTCTAGAAAAGAGCGTATTTTCAAGACTCTACAAAATGGTCATTGGACAACTTGTCGACAATGTGTAGTTTCCTCGAACGGTTGTCTAGGCCAAGAAACCGATTCGGCCCGGGAGGAACGATTATAGAAAGCACCATCCTTACATCGGTATGAGTTACTCGGGAACTTTCGCACATGGCTCGCTACCCGCTGCGAAAGGGTCACCGTCAAACCCAGCTATAGTCCGTGATGGCTTGACATTACCAGTGACCTTCACACCCCTTCACTGCTTGAACTAATGCACGTGACACGGGATGAATATGATAGTGCTCAATGTATACAATTTCATATGCTTGCCTCAAAACATGTTAACATGCAAATCGATCATGATGGTTAGAAAGATCACAGAAATAAATAGTTAACATGTTATAAAACTGCTTGAATCAAATACAGAGCTTGGATTTTAATTAGCCATTCGCCGGTACATGTGATCGTATTAATCCGCGCTTATTGCAGGTCCCGTGAATCAGGAAGGACATGCTAACTAGCTCGGCGACGTTCATGATTTTGAAGCTTCGGTCGTGCATCGAAGACTTTCCACGCAACTCCACTTTTGAAGACTCTCAAATGTACAAGAAATATAGCTCAACGTCCCTCCATTCCAGGTTACTGGAATACTCTGTTGTAAATTGAGGAATGTGTGCAATGTATGGAACGGCTATCTCATCGGCACTCTTTTGTAATTGAGTCATGTTGTAGCCCGCACGGCAAGAGTCCTGTACTGGAGTCTGTAAATGATGTCTATTATCAATAAAGATCAAATTTATCTCTACTTAATGTGTGATTCAATTTGTCTACTTGCTCTCTTAGATCTCGTGTTTTGGATTATCTTATAACTATGCCTTGTGCGATCGTAAATTAGGTTCGCACGGCATCACGCCTGGGGGACGACTATCGATTCAACGGAATCGGGGCATGACATAATGGTATCAGAGCACGGCTTTACATCCTTGGCCTCCAAGTTTCTAGTCTCAAACCGTTGACCTCGTGTCGATGAGATGAGTTGTTCCATACGCTGAACCCAGGACATTTTCTGAAACTAACGAGAGTTGCCTTTCTTTTTCTGTAGTTGCGTGACCTCGAACAGAGGACGAGATGAGTGCTTCCAGTGGTTCGAGTATTTCCAGACCTGAGCATTCCATCAAACCTACCGGGATGATGTCTACCATAGCCGGATCTTCCGACGACCCGATGCAACGGATGCTACAGATGCTAGAAATACAGCAACGCCAAAACGAGCTCCATTGTCAGCAGGCGGAGGTTCGTCAAACCCAGTTTGAGAATCGTTTTGAGGCCCAATTCAAGCTACAGTAGCAGCTAAATATACTCCAACAAATCGTATAATCGGTCGTAGCCAACAACAATTCAACGATGACGCCTGCCATGACCGAGCCTGCAGTTCGATCCAATAAAGCTGAACCGGAGGCGCCCGTGCTCTCAACTACGGCACCGAGAAGTTCTAACTTCGACGTTTCAAAATTCACAAAAATCTGTCACACTTCCTTCAACGGCACAGAAGATCCCTCCGTGGCGATCGACAGATTAGAGGAGCTGGAAGACAGATTCGAACTTCTGGGTGTCAAAAAATTAAAGACAGTCGCTTATGCTCAACAACTACTTTGAATGAACACGTACGATTGGTGGGCCGTACAGAAGCGGGCAATTTGATGTGAAGGCGAGACGGCGGCGATCTCATGGGCCACATTCAGAAAAGCGTTCAAGACTGAATATCTTTCTGCAGCCGTGCGGCAGAAAAAAGAAAATAAATTTATGCAGTTGAAGCAAAAAAATATGACAGTACGACAGTATGTAGCCGAATTCAACAAACTGGCCAAATTTGCTGGAGCATATCTACCTATAACTCCAAGTCGAGCTCGACGATTCGAAGTGGACGTGCGTTCCTCTATTCGTGTCCATGTCTCGATGTCTAAATACAAACCATGGGCGAGGCACTCAACCATGTCCTCCATCTGGAGTCTGAGTATTCTCCTGCTACTAACGGTACTGTTCACTTTAATAACAAACACCATAGTAATGTGGGAGGCAACAATGTGCACAAGTGTCAAAACTTCGATAACAGAGGCAGCAACCAAGCAAAGGATCGAATAGTCTATAATTTCTACCACAAGGAGGGGCACGTGGCCAACGAGTACCGATTTAAGAGTGGAGCATGCTTCGGGTGCAACCGAACGGACCATATTATACGTAATTGTACGAAGAAGCCGAACCAGCGCCCCAAGCAACACCAACAAAATCGGGGACAAGCACATCGGGCTCCACAGACTGCACAACAAAATGGCCAAAACCATTGCCCCAATACTCAGGGCCGCGTCTACGCCATGACTCGAGACAGCGTTCGCCTCTGACACATTCGTGACAGGTATGCTGTATTTCAATAACAAACTTGCTCGTGTACTGTTTGATTCAGGTGCAACGCATAGTTTATATCGGTGGACTTCACCGCTGAGCACAAATTTCTTCTGACACCGCTGGGTCTCTATCTTACTGTTAATGTACCATTGGGCATGCCACTACTTGCAAACTTAGTCTGCAAAGACAGAATCATCTGTATAGGTGGTCAAAATGTCAGTCTTGATACGATAATTCTAGATATTAAGGACAACGACATTATTTTGGGGATAGATTGGTTCGGTCCGTGCAATACAACCATCGATTGTGCTAAAAAGAGGGTCACATTTCGTATACCTGGAGTGCCTGAATTCTGCTATTCATGTGGTAAGGCGTCGCTGACCTGCATGGTGATCTCCGTAATATCTACTCAACGGATACTACATTCCGGGTGCGAAGGCTATCTAGCGTCCATTCGAGACATACGACAGGATGGTGCAAATACGGGTCAGATCGACATTGTGGCAGAATTCCCATATGTGTTCTCGAACGAACTGTCCGACATGCCATCTGATCGAGAGATTGAATTAACTATTGAAACATTCCCCGATACCCAACCGATCTCTAAAGCCCAGTATAGAATGGCTCCTACAGAGCTTAAAGAACTCAAAGTACAGCTACAAGAGTTGCTCAAAAAGGGATTCATATGACCCAGCGTCTCGCTATGGGGAGCGCCAGTATTGTTCGTCAAGAAAAAAGATGGTCAATGCCTCTTTGTATCAATTACCGCGAGCTAAATAAAGCCACTGTCTAGAAAAAAATATCCTCTGCCTCGCATAGACGATATGTTTGATCAACTGCAAGGAGCTACGATGTTCTCTAAAATTAATCTGCGCTCGGGTTACCATCAACTCAAGATCAAGCTGGATGATGTGCCGAAGTCCGCCTTTTACACTCGATACGGCCATTACGAATTTTTGGTAATGTCGTTCGGCCTAATAAACACCCTGACTGCCTTCATAGATTTAATGAATCGGGTGTTTCGACCATTCCTTGACAAGTTCATAGTAGTCTTTATCGACGATATACTCGTCTACTCGAAGTATAGGCAGCAACACACTGAGCATCTACAGACCGTGCTTCAGACCCTTCGAGAAAATTAGTTGTATGCAAAGCGAAGCAAATGTGAGTTTTGGCTGAATAGCATCGCATTCCTCGAACACATCATTTCAGCTGAAGGTATTACAGTCGATCCAAAGAAGTTGAAGCCGTTGTCGATTAGAAATGGCTAGCGTCCGTTGGCGAGATTTGAAGTTTCTTTGGCTTAGCGGGATACTACAGACGCTTTGTGAAAAACTTTACGAAGATCGCATCACCTCTGACTCACCTTACCCAGAAAGGAGTGGCATTTGAATGGTCAGACGACTGTGAAGCTTCCTTCCAGGAATTAAAGCAACGGCTCGTCTCGGCCACGATACTCACAATTCCAGAAGGGACTGAGGGTTTCCAGATATTCAGCGATGCGTCCGGTTAGGGCTTAGGGTGTGTGCTGATGCAACGAAACAAGGTGATATCTTTTGCTTCCCGACAGCTAAAGCTGCACGAGAAGAACTACCCTACTCATGACTTGGATTTAGCGATAATTGTGTTCGTATTAAAATTACGGCGTAAGTATCTTTATAGCGTGGCATGCATGATCTATACCGATCATAAGAGCCTCAAGTATCTATTCACATAGAAAGAACTAAACTTGCGGTAAAGGCGTTGGCCTGAACTGATCAAAGATTACGACTTATAGAAGCATGAAAAAGAGGATATTGCTTTTAGTCCCACATCGGAAAGGAGAAAAAGAAAGGGCTCATTACATTCTACATATAGAGCCCCCTTGCCTCCTTTGAAAAGGGTACCAAAAAATATAATATAATAAAAAAGAAAAAAATAATAAAAGGGCGCCCGTTATCCAGGGAGCCCGTTCGGCATACAAAAAGTTGCAATAGTGCTTCTTCTTCTTTTGGATCGGCTGTAAGTTCTTCACTCGCCATTTTGGCAAAGATAAAGTTGGATTCTGAGTACTATGCACCTTCACGGTCTAGTATGAAGAAATCCAAAGCAGCACGGACCATGCGTCCCAAACGTGCTACGCCAGCAGTAAACTAGAAATGTGTACTAAAATTCATGTGCGTAGTCGAGGGTAAGCTGTATAGAGTCGACTCGGGTGCTTTAGCACCAGCAACGAGCCAACTCCTAAACTTCCCCTTCTAATAGGGTTCATTTTACGCGCTGGAACCAAGTTAGGGGGCAAATCTCTTGCGGACCAGACCCCATGTGGCCCATTGAGAATGTCGGAGCTTCCAACATGGACTCTTCTTACTACGCACCTTTGGGTGCTAAGTCGAAGAAATCTATGGCAATGCGGGCTCAACAAGCCCAGTCAACTGTCCAATCTGCTAACCGTCAGCGGGTACCGTTAACTGTTATACGGGCCCCTGATGGAAAGTTGTACAGAACCTTACGTGTCCAGTCCTCTGCGACAAACGGACAGGACAGGTCCCAAAAGTCTCCCTACAACGATCGAGAGCAAGTGCTTTTACTAGCCTCAGATCTGGGAGCAAATATGATACCTATGCACCCGGGCGCCCGGGATACCCGGGCCCACAAAATGGATGCAAAGGTAGATCAATCTGCTCTCGACTTGCGAAAGGTGGTCATTCAAAAATGCAAGGAGAGAGAAACAACCTTGGCGTGCGAGGAGGCCTATCCAGGACATCACTGCACCCAAGTCGCCATCAACTACTGCCGCTATAAGACAGTGGCTCCACCACTAAGACCGTCTGTGTTCCAGCGACCGCAACCTGCTGCGCCTTTTCGACATCATCTCGAAAGCATGATGTCAATTGAAGACTTCGTAACGGCCTACTCTCAACTAGACGCATTACTCAGATGTCTCAATTAGGCGCATTGTCTAAGCCTGGCGCATCATAATCTTTTGAGGGAGTTCATCATTAAATCTTCTTCGAACAAGGAGATCCGTATTTCGCAGTGCTAGCACTCGCCAAGGAGGAGGATCGATCAAATTTATCTTCGTCGACAAGTCAAGAGAGACAAACGAAATTCTCTCAAAATTGTTACTGACCGCATAGGCGTTATACGGCCAAGTTGATCCAGGCCGCAGAAAAAAAGTCGCATGAGTCTTATGCGGCCCAAAATAACAAAGCATGACTCTGCAAACTTTTTTATGACTGCCTTGGGAGGCATGAGAATGCTAGAAGACCGCAGGAGTTATGCGGTCCAAAATGCCCCAAACCTTATGTGGCCCATTAATGCTATCTCAAACAGATTGATTCGGGCCGCAGAAGGAAGAGCTAGTCTGACAACTCTGACACATCCTGACAAAAAAGATGAAGATAAGATGTGACATTTCTAAAATGATAAGAAGTGTCATGTCATCAAACATAGGGCCCACGTGCCTAAGCCACGTGTCTGAGAGTTTATGCGGTCTGAGGCATGATCCGCAGGGGTGCTATGCGGCCAGAAAGACTGCGACCTGAGCCACATGGGCCTTATGCGGCCCATAATGACAAAATATGACTAAGCAGTTCGCCAAGACTGTGGGATCAATGCGGCCCAAAAGTCTCCAAACTTTATGCGGACTGGTGGCACTGCTGGTAGAACATGTGGCTAAGGGAAATTGCGACCTAGGCCGCATGAGTCTTATACGGCCCAGCATGGCCGAGAACTAGAGGACAAAGAAGACCTATGCGGTTCAAAATGCCCTAAACTCCATACGGCCCCTCATTTACTATCTTATACAGATTGATTCTATTTTGTGATAGGGCACGTGGCAAGTTGACCAAGTCTCAACCACCCAAATTTGCTGCAATAAAGAAATCTCAACTAACCACCAGCTAGCAGCCAATGACTGAGTCTTCGTGTGCTGTTACAACCACGTGGCCACGAGACCATCTATGCGGTCCAAAATATGCTTCATCCTAAAATCATTATAAATAGCAGGGCACTATACCCATGCTAAGGGCTGGAAATTTTTTCAAGAGCAAAGACTGTGTCTGATAGTCCAAGGAGTAAGGAAAAATTTCTACACTTCTCCCGAGCCTCCACCGTTATCCCCCATAATCAAAACTAAGCAATTGTACTTAGATTGTTTCCTGGGATTTCTTACTAGGCTCTTTGTTGTACTTTCATGTTTGCAATCAAATCTAGTTCCTCTGTAGTTCTTGTTTTAATAATTAATGGCAAACATGATGGCGACTCTGCTGGTGACATCTTTCTCCACCGATGAGAAATTGGTGATGCAATCTGACATGTCCAAGCTCGGCTCTACATAGCAGATGCTTGTTGTTCGCTTTGATCAACAAACATTCGAAGAAATGCTCTCTGATGGGATCACCAGCCCAGTACAGAAGTGAGCCAACCCGAAAAGAGCCTACAGGATACGGAGGCCCAAGACCACTGCCCCTCGCCAGGCTCTAGAAGGAACTCCGCTCGCCACTCAAGACGGCGACCAAAGATCTCATGCGGCCTCGCTTCGAACCGCAGAGGACCCCGCTGTCCCAAAATCCGGCAAAGGAAAACATTACAATGCTAGACTTTTGGTGGCACAAGGGAAACTCATGCGGTCAAAGAAGAGGCCGCATAAGGAAGGTGGTCGCAGGAAGATTGCCAATGAGACAGCCAATCCTGGCCGCAGACAGGATGCCCCATGCGGCCGCAGACAGATGGCCTATGCGACAACCAATCTTGGCAACAAACAGGATGCCCCATGCGGCCCCATCAGAAGCTCTGTCTTTGACCGTCTCTCATGCGGACCAGATGCCATGCGGCCCATTGAGTATGTTGAAGCTTCCAACTTGGACTCTTCCTACTACACACCTTTGGGTGCTAAGTCGAAGAAGTCTAGGGCAGTGCGGGCCTAACAAGCCCAGTCAACTGTCCAATCTGTTGACCTTCAGCGGGTACTGTTAACTATTAAACGGGCCCATGATGGAAAGTTGTACAGAACCTCCCGTATCCAGTCCCCTGCGGCAAACAGACAGGATAGGTACCAAAAGTCTCCCTATAATGATCGAGAGCAAGTGCTTTTACTTGCCTTAGATTGTAGCTCCCCTTCCCAGAAATTTTAAAATATTTTATTATTATTTATTTTATTAGAATGGTGATTTTTAGGTTTTTATAAATAATTAATTAGTTAATTATTACGGTAGATGATTTTAGTCAGGATTAGGGGTTGGAACGCAAGACGACTAGGAATCATGGCACGGATAGTGCAGTGGCATGCTTTGACTAGAGTTTAGCCATGGTAGGGGAAGCCCCGCCATTTCTCTTTCCAAATACCCTCCTTTCTTCTTCCTCTATATTCCTCTATAAAGAGAAATTAGGGTTAGGGTTTCTTTAGATCTCTTCTTTCTTCTTCCTCTATAGAGAGAAATTAGTGTTACGGTTTCTTTAGATCTCTTCCTTCTTCTCCCCCTCAATTTAGGGTTCGGGTTTAGATTCCGAAAGGGGGAAACCGGAATTATGGTTTCATCTCAAAGAGTTAATGTATAGAAAGGAAAGTTAGGGCTTTGCACCGGTGCACCGGTGGTTGAGATCCTTTGTCTTCCCACCAAACATCCTCCGATCATCATCTGTAACGCCCCAGTCCCAATATACATAGGACTAAGTACGTAGACATGCCAGATGTATACATACGAAGTACATGGGCCTTGTATGTATACATAAGCTGTAAAATACAGCAAACCACAACTAAATAATCTCATCCACAAAATAAAGGAATAAAAGATAGCACATAATGAATTGTCTTGGTACAATATGTTGGGTGGAGACACATCCACTACCAACAAAATAAAAAGGAAGAAGTATATGATATATAAAAGGCTAAGTGGAAGTAGTAAGGAGGAACCAAGTCACGTCATCTTCAAATAAATGGAGAAGACCACGATCTCGGCTAAAATACATGCGGAAGACATGAACACACACTTGGAGAATAACCAGGTCCTCAGACGGATGTAGCAAGATACAGGAAAAACAAGCTAATATGAACTGTTAGAATAATAAAATAATATATAAAAGACTATCCTAGACACAAATATGCAAAGGAGATTCTAACCGCCTAATGTGCAATTTAGAGGACAACTTTTATGCGCATGGGTGGAATTTTAGGCTATGTGTACGTAACTGGCATCTAGTGATCCGCATCCGTCCGTAACGTCCAAAACGTCAGAGGGCATCTGCAAATATATCGCCACAGTTCCATCCGGAGACTGTGGTTTACCTGTTTGGATTCCCATACGCACTAGCGACTGTCCTCCCCCAATATTTCCCTCACTGACCAAGTCATGTCCATGACCCGCCCAGTTTTGTAACTGCTCGAATCTCTATACCTTAATCGTAGCAGTTACGATCTATCCGTTACACGACAATAAAGATGGCTAGTCCGTAAGTCATGCCCCTAACAAAATGTCTCAAACCGTGTAGTGTAGGTGTCATGGCCAAAGGAGATATAAGGATATCCTCCAACAAGAAGGTAGTCCACTAAAACTAAGTTAACATGCATATAGTAAAGTAACGACTAATAGAGTCGCTTGTACCCAAGTGTGGCTTGGACGCACAATTTATAACAAAAGAAACTAACAATATAAAACAAGTAAATAATGCAGAAAATAAATAATTGACAGTTAATTAGCAAGGTATATTTGTCTGGGTCATGAACACTGTGGTGGCAAAGATCAGACAGAAAAGTAGGTAGAACAACGGCTGCCGAGGAACTAAGGTCCAAACAAACATCTCCGGATGCTAAAAATAGTCTATTATCTAATTATAATTAATACTGTACCTATTAGATTTATTTAATAAATTCTAAAATTAGGATATGGCATAGGTTTTCGTATTAGCTTTCCGAAAAACTAAACTGATCGCATTTTTGTTTCCGAAAACTCCCAAAATCGCAAAAATACTGAAACACGTTTATTTTTCGGACATCTAATACTCAAATAGTTTTACAAAAATCTATAGAATAAATTTTGTCTATTAAAACATGTTTTTGGAAACCTTACCTCGATACGCTTCTTTTAAAAAACCTGGAGGTGAAACGGAGTTCGGATCTAGGAGATATCGTCGTTCCAAGTTGCTCTTGCTACTAAAAAGCGGGGCTGAATTCTAATGACGAATTTTAGAGTTTCTATTGGACTAAAAATAATTTCGAATTATGGGTGATATAAGGGAGATGTATTGGGTTTATATAGGTATTTATTTCAGATTTATCTCCTAAATTAGATAGGATTTGATTTAAATATATTGGTGTTTGCTTTGTTAGGATAGGATATAGATAGAGATGTTTTCCAAGTAGAAGTAGGATTAGTATTAATACAAAATATAGTTTATATTTATCTAAATTATCTATAACATTATTTAAAATTACTATAGATAATAACTATAGTTAATATTTATTTAAACAACCTTCATCTAATCTCATTTATACAAGCTGAAATATCTAATACTGATATGACATTTATTCTATATTATGTAAATAGTGTACAATATAAGTAACATGTAAAAAGTAATAAAAGTTATCAAATAAATTCTAAAATTTTGAGGAAAATAAATTGTATAATATAGTTTAGATCCTTAATGTACTAGAAAAATAGCTTTATATATATTTTTATACTAAATTCACCAATGAGCACTATACTAAATATATGTAAAATAATACAAATTATATAGATAAGGATTGAGAAGAGTTTTAATTTCCCTTAGATTTTCACTATTTAATTCAAATTGGTTTAAAAGTAACTCAATCAAATATAATCCAATGTAGATAGAGACTAGGATTTATTTAAAACCAAATAGATAATTCTATTATTAATTTAAACCAATACCTTCATATATAAATCCAAATCCAAATCTTATTTAAATATAGATAAATTACACATTTAAATTAAACTATTTAATTTAAATCAATAAATTAAATCACAATTTAATTTATCACAAATATATCCAAAATATCGTTTTATAAAATTTATATAACAATTAATTTCGAAAATTCTAATATATATTTTAAATATTAGTAGGAAATATCTTCAAAATACCCTTTAAATAATTTAGGTAAAAATAATTTCAAAAATAAACATAAATATTTACATATTTAGAATACCTTCTTGCTAAATAAATTATTATAAATAATAAAAATAAATTTTGAAAATATACATGAAATAATTTTCATGCGCTTTACACGAGTAGAATATTCACATAATCTAGTTTTTCTAAATTACCACTTATTAAAATAAGATAGCCTTTTATAAATAACTAAAATAATAAGTTTTGGCAACCTCGATAGATACTTTTCACAACTTTTAATAAAAATAATATTATATATATAATTTTGAAACCATTACCGATAATAAAATCAAAAACCATTTTTCTAAAAATATATACCTCGCACATATTCGCACTCGACGAGTAAATACGAAAAAAATGCAAATTTTCGTGCGACGTACAATACGACTATGCGACGTATAAATACAAAAAAATTAGTACTAAAATATAGTAGAAATTTAGGGATTTTACATCATCAAACAGAAGCTTCGATATATACTGATACTATAAGACCAAGGGGTGGCTATGGCTATTATTGATATTCATTATTTTAGGGATTGGGATTAAAGTTCCAATACTTGTTTTAATTCAGACTTGATTATTAACGCGACTTCCATAGTTTGTGACATTTGTTTGGTATATTTCTGATTTTTGTACTTTTTTGTCTAGGTTGTGTTTTGTTTTTGATTGCAAGTGTGCTTACAAGTTTCCTATAGTTGCTATATTGTCTTGCTAGTCATTCTGTAATAGCACACGAGCAGACACCTGTAATATTGTGTCTTTTTAGTAAATACTTGTAATATTGTGTCTTTGTTGAACTTAATAAGGATATTCATAGTAGCAAACATTTTAATGATTGGTTGAAGTTTATTGCCAGAATATATTAATGGTTATTCATGGTTTTGCAATAGTAGAGATTGCATAATTGAGATGGTTAGTGAAAATTTTACAGAGTCAATTTAGTAACAAAGAAACAAAATCTGAATTGATTAGTTGGATTATTAAGCCCTTTTCCCCCACAGGCCAGCAGCAAAATCGGGACAAAACCGATCCCAGTAAACCCAACCCATTACTACTGCAGCCACACCCTATATATATATAAGAAGCTAAACCCTAGGTTTTCCACCATGCATACTAAACCGCAGCCCCATCTCGACCCTGGCTGGCCCAGCGCCGCCTCTGCTGGATCCACGGTGGATCCGCTTGACTGTGCCGCTGATTCCCTGGAGCCAGTGCCGCGACATCTTCCCGCGCACCACGCGCTCTGCCGAAGAACCGTCGTTCGACCGCTTCCCACCCGGACATCACTGTCGTCACCGCGTCCACAAGTTGGCTGCGTGATGTGACCTATCACCACCCTATACAGGCTGCCGCCATGTACCACTTGCCATTGGGTGCGCCTCTGCGTATAGCGCCCACATGAATGATGCACTCGCGATAGCCGTCGTACTCCCTGTGCGATACAGCAAGTCCGCACCCCGGCAGCCCTTACCACCCTGTGCGGCCAGGACGAGCCTCCTCGTCTCGCCGGTCGTCTCGCGTGCAGTCTTGTTTCCCCTCCGATCATCCATGGCAGTATTGTGCGAGCCCCTCGCCGACCAGTTGAACGTCGATAATGGGGAGCGGCCACGGCAATGCGGTAGCCGTGCCTCTGTGCGCGAGCCTTGGCCAACGGGGATTGCCATATGATCTTGCGACTCTGACTTTCTAGCGATAGACGTAGGGCATCGGGCAGACTTGTCCACTATGGGTGCAACCAAGCGCCAGCCTGCTTCGTCGGCAGTAGTCCTCATGGCCACCCTTGTCAATATCGGAGCTCACCGACCACTCTGCAACTTCCGCACCACCTCGTAGCGAGGCAGCCATTCTTTTAGAAAGGTGGGAAGAGGAGCTTGAGGTCGTTGCTCGTGGTGATTCTGATCCTGTGCAGCTAGCTATGATAATGGATGGTACAAGTTCCTCTCATATATTGCTTTTCTGTGAAATATTTGCATGGAATCTATTAATCCTATTCTTTGTCTAAAAAATACTAAATATATATTAATAATACATAACTAATGTATCAGGGAAGGCTCCCTGTAGCTCTATCGAATAGCCTTTATACATGTACACTTTGCATAAAAGACCTTAGGAAATAATCCTTTTTTTGGTGTATATAAAGAGAATCTTTTCTCTTTAGATATTTAGCTTTTTAGTTGCACATATTTCAGTAAAACCCCAATTACTTCATGTACGTTCGCCAAATTGAGATAAAACTTGCACCAACGGGACCATGTCATTTTTCTGGTCCTGTATGCCAATTTGGTCCAATTCTGAGACAGTTGAATCGGACCGCCGTTTTGCAGGCCCCACGTACCGACTCAACGGGCGATTTTGTGCACGGTCCGCCGGAATCCAACTTTGGACATACGGTTGGGTTCGTATCGAAAAACGGGACCTATTGACATATAGTTTGACAATTTTAGAGACTGTTGACCCTGACACGCTTTTCGGTACAAAGCGGGTCCAACGACGGACACTATTTTGACCCAAAATTACCGTTTTGCCCCTGTGTTCATAATTGGACTTAATGACAGGCAATTCTAGATAATTTGACTATTCTAAAAATGTTAAAAAAATTTATTTCAGCATCTGGAGACTTCTGCATGTGTTGACTGATTGTGGCTCATTGAGTGGTATAGTATTATTGGTTTCACCAGCTAAGGACCTCAGGCAAGTGCACTTTCTGATTGCTTTCGATTCATAGTAGTCTTTTCATTTCATGTTTATACATATATCATGCTGTTGATTGACACGCTCATCACACGGAGTAGTCGGGAGGAGAAATATCTTAGTAGACATGTGGACTACCCAGAACTATCCCATGAGTCTATTCTTGAATGATAGCAGCTGCACACGACATGTGCAGGGTGCCGGATTTACCCCTAGCCGTTCATATGTCGAAACGGATATTTCACACCACATAGGTAGTTGTAGTTTTTTTTTAGTTGTCTTTGTCTTCTCCACCGTGCCATGTCATCAGTACCTTCTATTTTTCATATCTCATATGTTATTTTCATGTCTTGCTAATTCTATTGTGTTCTCGTATTGTCATCGGTTTGTGTGCTTGTTCCATTCCTGACTGGAGACCAACATTTTTCAGGTTTAGCCGCGATCACTCTTGGCACTGGAAAGGCATGGGTATGCTGAGGTCAACCTAGAAATAGATAGCCATTGCATCATTTTCATAAATTGTGAGAACTTTATTTTCTCTTTAATTTTAAATATTATAAATATTGTAATAAATTTAGACACGTGAATGAGCAATAAACATTATTTTTGAGCATTTATTTTCTTGCGGGCTTGACAGCGTTCTACCGTCGACTCTACGGCGTAGGCTGGCTTGGACACGTCTCGTATCCGAAAAAGCGGGTGGGGGTCGTGACACAGATCAGGGAGCAAATATTATACCTACGCACCCACACGCTCAGGATACCTTGGCCCACAAAACGGGTGCAAAGATAGATCAATCTGCCCTCGACTAACGAGGAGTACTCATCCAAAAACGTAAGAAGAGGAAGGCAACCTTGGCATGCGGTGAGCCCTCTCTAGGACATCACTGTACCCAAGTTGTCATCAACTATTGCAACAAGTCGGCAGCACCTAAAGACCGACAATCCGTCTTCCAACGACTGCACCAGCCAGCACCTGTCCGACGACAACTCGAAAAACAAGTACAAATTTTGGAAGATGAGGAATTTCCTTTTGCCTTCTATAATTCAACTCGGAAGGATCCTACCGGCAAGGAAGGAAAGAAGACAGGCTCCTCCATCTCGGCTACCTCAGCCAGCACGGCAAGGAAACTCTCATCTGGAGGATTGTCGTCGACGATCACAGGGGGTGTCTACCTAGGCACCCATTCAAGAAAGAACCTTCTAACAACCGAGGGTTCATCCTCCATGTCCCTGGGGGTGAATGAAACCAGGGGTGGTAGTTCCTCGAACGTATGCGACAACTCGGTATTCCAAGAGGATGCCCAGGGGGTAGCGATCCACTGGAATTATGCAACAGACTTGGACATCCTCGAGGGTGACCGCCTTCGCCATAATGATGCAGCTTCCTTCGCAGGGGGTAGCACCCCTTCTAAGTCCGAGGAGGAGGACATTCCATCATTCCCTGACGATTTCTTTTTATGAGGGTACGACACGGAAAGCACATCCTCTAAGGTCCCATCCGTCTCTCCCCACGTACGGACAGTGTTTATGGCAGGAGATGATCATGAAGGGCCTAGTGATCGACAACGTCTAGAAGCGATTGAAGCCATGATCCTAACCTTGGTCAAGTCAGTAGACGAGATCAAGGCTGCCTTGCCGACTCAACCAGCAAGGCCACCTGGTCAAACAAGTTTAGGCCCTGCAGTCAGTGCGGGCTCAAACACGACTGCTCCTCCTATGGGCGATAATCCTCCTAGAATATTCGCTCCCTCAACTATAGACGTGGCCAGGGAGACAAGGAGAGAAGTCCAGGAGCTTCGAGCAAATGTTCAATGCCCGAGACTCCTCCCGGGACCTCAGAATACGACATCCATATCCCGTTGCGTGGAGAGACGTTCATTTTCCTCCGCGGTACAAACCGTTTCATATCGATTCATATGACGGGAAGACCTCTGCTACCCATTGCATGACTTATTTTGAGGTCACAACAGACCACTTACCACATTGTGATGCCATCCTTATACGATTATTTATCGGAGCATTGGAGGGAATCGCGTTCGACTGGTACCGTAATCTCCCAGACAACTACATCCATTCCTTTGACGGCTTCAAACACAATTTCCTGGAAAGGTTTTACGAAGTTGGGTATGATGTGACAATGTCGTCTCTCATGGACATCGTTTAGGGAGAAAGGGAGCTAACGAGAAACTACATAGAGAGGTTTTTCCAAACCGCGATGAGATTGCCCCAAGGCAATCCGAAAAGCTCTTTGATTAAAATCTGCCAGAAGAAGTTGCTCCCCGCAATCAGCCTCTGGATGGGCACAGATCAATTCAAGGATTGGACGACTTTCATCAAAAGTACTACAATTCGAACGGCTACAGGAAATACACTGTTCTTTCTGTTTTACGGGAGCAAGGCAGTTCTCCCATTGGAGACCCAGATCCCCTCTCTTCGCGTGGCCCTTACTTACCGGTTGACGTCGGACGATAACTACCGCTGACGGCTACAAGAACTGGAAGCCTTAGACAAGAAGCGTTTACAAGCTCAACAAAGCATCATGCTCTATCAAGCATGCATCTCTCGAGCTTTCAACAAGAAAGTCAAGCAGAGAACATTCCAAGTAGGCGATCTCGTCTTGGCCGTCCGCAGACCGATGGTCATGACTCACAAAACCGTCGATAAATTCCAGCCCAAATGGGAGGGCCCATTTGTCATCGAGAACGTATTCTCCAATGGCACATACTGGCTCGTAAAACAAAATGGAGACTTCCTTATGATGCCCATAAACAGCAAGTTTCTAAAAAAATATTATGCTTAAAGACATGCTCCTAGAATGTCGAGTTCTATACACTAAGTACCTCTGAACTTACACTCTACTAGCGTCGAATGGATTCACATTGCATCTCCCTGGGTGACAAGTCATGTATACTAATACCTCTGAACTTCCACTCTAATGCTTCATCCCGCCGGAGTCTGCCAGTACGCAAAAGGGTAATAAGTCCACCAAAAATCATTCAAATCTATTACTCGCACCACAGGTGCAGAAAAGGATAATAGGTCTACAGAAGTCCCCCAGTAGGATGTCCTCTGCCAACCACAAATGTTGTATTAGACCCTCTAGTACAAGCACCCTTTTTCTCACAATCATATGCTTCTGAAGCCCAGTTGTTCCGTTGCATTCACTCTATATTAGTAGAACAACCATGTCCACATCACCTCTCAACTCAGAGGTAACCTCTGAGTTGTTTTCCTGTCCCTTACAAAGCAGATGATGCTAAAAACAAATGTTTACCACTTCTACCTTACCTCTAAGTAAACATCCTGTACAACAACCCATGCGTTGTGGCGTATCAATCATAGAACTTTCACGTCTATATCACCTCTGAGTTGTTCTGTGTATCATCACCAAGTTCACTCCTACCACGTCCATATCACCTCTGAGTAGAAAAGCTCTACCATCAACCTCATATTTACAACGTCCATATCACCTCTGAGTAAATAAGTTGGTTCCCTCTCTCAACTTATTATATGTACCTAAAACCAAGGTACGCCAAGGATGATAAGTGTAACCTCTCTTCTCGGATTTTTGATAATATTATTATTTATTTGAATTAAAAGGTGATTTTTAGAGTTTTATAAATAATTATTTAGTTAATTATTACGGTAGATGGTTTTAGCCATTATGGAGTTTTAGAGTACACGGTGACTAGAAATCATGGCACGGGTAGTGCAGTGGCGTACCTTAACTAGTGTACTAGCCATGCCAAGAAAGATTCAGCCATAAGTGTGTCCTAACTAGGAAAACCAGATCAAGTTGCAACTTAACCCCTATAAATGGTTTAATTAATTATTAATTAGCTTGTTGACTTGTAGAAGATCCGGTCATACCAAACTAGCTCGGACTGGACCGAGCCCAACCCAAGCCCATGTAGTCATACGGTGTGTCCAAAGACATCTACGTCGATATTTACTGTGTGTATAGGTATTTGATATCTATTTTAGTATAGTACGTAATTTGATAGACAGAGTGTGAGGTATATAAGATATATGATAATTTATGTTTAATTTATATTTCGTTTATTGTTGATAACAATTTCTTATCCTTGAGTTTTCTGGAAATTTTAGGATGCATATGTGTGTGAATAGGAGCATACATAATATGTACATTTAGGCCTTATATATATAAACATATATATGAAGTGCAAAATTGTACAAGTATATGTACCCATATAGTGGGCTATATTGTATAGTAAAATTGTATTTCTATTAGAGTGTTGATTTTATATACGAGTGTATATATAGAACCATAGGTATATCTATAAAGATTAAGTGTATAATAGATGTATATAAATAGAATGAGATGACCTCGCGAGATATTGAAGTCAATATCTCGCGAGCTCTAAAACCAGAAATATCCCGCACCCGCTAAAACCCAATTGAGGAACCGCGACAGCAAGGGATAGAACTCGGTTGATTTTTCACGACTTCAAATCGAATTTTCTCCTAATCCAAGCAGGTCCCATCCTCTAATAGATTACACTAAATCTCGAATCGATCTGCCATCGAATTAATTAGAGAATTCAAGGATAGATGTGTGGAGTAACCGACTCTTCATTGAGAAAAACCTACGAAGACTCTCCTGTGAACTCGTGCAAGGATCGAGAGCACCTTCCCACCTATGGACGACCGCGCACGCCGTCCTGCACCACCGTGACAGGCGCCGGAGCGCCGCCAAATCCACGGTGGCCGATCGGAAACAGAGCACTGCTCTGTTTGTCGACAGCAGTGATACACCAAGGTACTAATTTCGTTATTGTATTTCTTCGCGTATAATTGATGATTTTCGATTTCATAAAATTGTATGGACAGCCTATATAACCCACTAAGAGTCCAAACAAATAGAATTTAGAGATGGGTAGTGAATATCTCAAAAAATCGAGACGATCTCGACCAAAAATTATTGTTTCTGAACAGTAGGGATCAGTCAAACATCCAAATTGACAGGCATTTTATGACCTAAACATTAGAGGATTTCGAAAACTATTTGAAGGCAGTCCTAGACAACCGATAGGGCTCTACAACCCAACTTACGGAGTTTGATTTCGGCGACTGTACGTCAAGAAATCGGATTCCAAAGATTGGCTAAAACCTGTTTTTAAAATATTAAAAAATCTAGAAAAATCCTTCGATACGACGTGCGTCCCACCAATCCAGGCGACGTGGTCACGAACCAAAAGCATCAAAAGGTGTGTAACGGCTTCGTGGACGTGTGGGCTTTGACGGAATTCAAATTGGTCGCATGTGCGCGACGAATTTGATGCGTATCCGTCGAAATTCACCGTATCAGTCTCTGTACAAATTTCCCAATTACTTTGTACACGTTCGTCAGATCGAGATAAAACTTATGCCAACAGGACCGTATTATTTTTTTGGTCCTGTATGCCAAGTTTGATCCAATTCTGAGATAGTTGATTGGATCGCCGTGTCGTGGGCCCCACGATCCAATTCAACGGACAATTTTGTGCACGGGCTGCCGGAATCCAACCCTGGACATACGGTTGGGTTCGTATCATCAAAATGAATCCGTAGACATATAGCTTGATAAATTTAGAGACCGTTGACTCTGGCACGCTTTTCGATGCAAAGTGGGTCCAACGACGGACATCATTTTGGTCCAAAATTATCGTTTGCCCCTGTGTCCAGAATTGGACTTAAGGACAGACAATTCTAGCTAATTTGACTATTCTGAGAACATTGGTGATGTTTATTTCCGCTTTTGGGGACTGTTGTACGAGTTTTTACTATTGTGGCATATTGAGTGGTTTGGATTATCGGTTTCACCAGCAAAGGACCACAGGCGAGTACAGTTTATTATTTTTTTTCAATATTGATCTTTACTATGCATCGATGTTTAGTCGATAGATATGTGATTTCAGTTTTATGTTAATTTTGTTGTGTCGGAAGGTTGAAGTACCAACGATGTGTGATCTGACCTTAGACAGTGTAGACAGTAATTTATTATTGGAAAGTAGACAGTGTAGATAGTGATTTATTATTGCAAAGTAGACAGTGTAGATAGTGATTTATTATTCCAAAGTAGACAGTATAAATTGTGATTTATTATTACAAAGTAGACAGTGTAAACAGTGATTTCTTTATTGCATTATTAATGTAGACAGTGTAACTTTATAAATATAGACAGTGTAACTTTAGACAGTGTATACAGTGTAACTTTAGACAGTATAGACAGTGTCGCATAATTATCCCGAGACCGATCACATATCAAAGGTACTTCTGTCAGTCGGTGAGTGTTGTCTTTGTATTTATTTACTGTTTTCCTTTATTTAGTTTTATCTGTCTTTTGTTTTATTTTATGAATCATATGTCAAAAGGCTAATCTTTGTAGTATAGTCATTTTCATATATTGGAACTGCATTTAGTGAATTGTACTCATTCCATTCCTGACTGAAAACCAATATTTTTTAGGTTAGCCGTGGATTCACTTAGCATGGGAGATACGGGGGTACTTGCAGACGGAAGCCTAGAGACTAGCTAGATAGTGGAGTTGTAGTCATTCAAATATTTGTACAAGTTTATATTTTTTTGTAAATATAAACTTATGAATATTATAAGTTAAATTAATTGTGTGAATGAGCATTATTTGTGATTTTGATCTTCATGGCCGTGACAGCGTTCTACCGCCGACACTGCGACGTAGGCTGGCTTGGACACGTCTTATATCCATTTTTAAAAAAATAGGTGCGGGTCGTGACAATAAGTCAACATAAAATATCCAGCAGAAGTACCCAAACCTATCACGTCCTTTCTACCTCTGATAGGATTGTCACACCTAAATAGCTCTACTATCCATGCTTCTTATTCAAAGTATTCCAAATTTATAATTTGAAAACTTTGAAAGGTGTCTTGTAAAAGCATAGAAAAGAGGATATTGCTTTTAGTCCCACATCGGAAAGGAGAAGAAGAAAGGACTTATTCCATTCTATATATAGAGTCCCTTTGCCTCCTTTGAAAAGGGCTAAAACATATATATAATAATAATAAAAAAGAAAAAAGAAAAGGGAGCCCGTTATCCTGGGAGCCCGTTCGGCATACAAAAAGTTGCAACAATGCTTCTTCTTCTTTTGGATTGGCTGCAAGTTCTTCACTCGCCATTTTGGCAAGGATAAAGTTGGATTCTGAGTACTATGCACCTTCACGGGCAAGTACAAAGAAATCCAAGACAGCACGGGCCATGCGCCCCAAATGTGCTATACCAGTAGTAAACTAGAGATGTGTACTGAAATTCATGTGCGCAGTCGAGGGTAAGTTGTACAGAGTCGACTCGGGTGCTTTAGTACCAGCAACGAGCCAACTCCCAAAGTCCTCCTTCTACTAGGTGCATTTTACGCGCTAGAACCAAGTCAGGGGGTAAATCTTTTGCGGGCCAGACCCTATGCGGCCCATTGAGAAAGTGGAAGCTTCCAACTTGGATTCTTCCTACTACGCACCTCGGGTGCTAAATCGAAGAATTCTAGGGCAGTGCGGGCTCAACAAGCCCAGTCAACTGTCCAATCTGCTGACCGTCAGTGAGTACCGTTAACTGTTACATGGGCCCCTGATAGAAAATTGTACAGAACCTCCCGTGTCCAGCCCTCTGCGTAAAACGGACAGGACAAGTCCCAAAAGTCTTCCTACAATAATCGAGAGCAAGTGCTTTTACTAGCCTCAGATCATGAAGCAAATATGATACCTACACACCCGGGCGCTCGGATACCCGGGCCCATAAAACAGATGCAAAGGTAGATCAATCTGCTCTCGACTTGCAAGAGGTGGTCATTCACAAACGCAAGGAGAGAGAAGCAACCTTGGCGTGCGATGAGCCCTTTCCAGGACATCACTGCACCCAAGTCGCCATCAACTACTGCTGCCACAAGACGGTGGCTTCACCACCAAGGCAATCTGTGTTCCAGCGACCGCAACCTGTTGCGCCTTTTCGACATCATCTCGGAAGCATGATGCCAATTGAAGACTTCGTAACGGCCTACTCTCAACGAGACGTATTACTCAGATGTCTCAGTTAGGAGCTTTGTCTCAGCCCGGCGTATCACAATCTTTTGAGGGAGTTCATCATCAAATCTTCTTCGAACAAGGAGATCCATAATCCGCAGTGCCAGCGCTCGCCAAGAAGAAGGATCGATCAAATTCATCTTCATCGAGAATCAATAGAGATACAAACGAAATTCTCTCAAAATTGTTGCTGACCGCATAGGCGTTATGCGGCCAAGTTGATCCAAGCCGCAGAAGGAAGAGCCGCATGAGTCTTTTACGGCCCAAAATAATAAAGCATGACTTAGTAACCTTTTCTCTGACTGTCTTGGGAGGCATGAGAACGCTAGAAGACAAGAGTCTACAAGACTTATGGGGTCCAAAATGCCCTAAACTCCATGCGGCCCATCAATGCTATCTCAAACAGATTAATTCGGGCCGCAGAAGGAAAAGCTAGTCTGACAACTTTGACACATCCTGACAAAAAAGATAAAGATAAGACGTGACCTTTCTAAAAAGACAAAAAGTGTCATGTCATCAAACATGGGGCCCACGTGTCTGAGAGTTCATACGATCTGAGGCATCGTCCGTAGGGGTGCTATACGGCCAGGGAGACTACGACCTGAGCCGCATGAGCCTTATGCGGCCCAGAATGACAAAATATTACTGAGCAGTTCACTAAGATTGCAGGATCTATGCGACCGAAAAGTCTCCAAACTTCATGCGGACTGGTGGCACTGCTGGTGGGACATATGGCTAAGGGAAATTGTGACATGAGTCGCATGAGTCTTATGCGGCCCAGCATGGCTGAGCACTAAAGGACAAAGAAGACCTATGCGGTCCAAAATGCCCCAAACTCCATGCGGCCCCTTATTTGCTATCTCAAATAGATTGATTCTATTTTGTGATAGGGCACATGGCAAGTTGACCAAGTCTCAACCACCCAGATTTGCTGTAACAAAGAAACCTCAACAAACCACCAGCTTGAAGGCAAAGACCGAGTCTTCGTGTGGTGTTACAGCCACGTGGCCACGAGACCATCTATGTGGCTCAAAATATGCTTTATCCTAAAATTATTATAAATAGTAGGGTACCACACCTATGCTAAGGGCTATAAATTTTCTCAAGAGCAAAGACTGAGTCTGATAGTCCAAGGATTAAGGCAGAATTTTTACACTTCTTCCGAGCCTCCACCGTCACCCCCAGAATCAAAACTGAACAATTGTACTTAGATTATTTCCTAAGGTTTCTTTCTAGGCTCTCTATTGTACTTTCAAGTTTGCAATCAAATCTAGTTCCTTTCTGGTTCTTGTTTTAATAATTAATGGAAAACACGACTTGACTATTAACTATATGCCAGAAAACGAAAATGTTGTGGCGGATGCTCTAAGTCGGAAGTATATTACCTCGCTATCCATCGATCACAGATTGCTATGCGACCTAGAAGAGATAGGCATCAAACTCCGAGTCAGATTCAGGAATGTACAGTTGGCAAAGTTGCAGTTAGAGCCGAGCTTGCAAAAAAATATCAAGACCGCTTAGAAGGACGATCCGTACCTGAAGAAAATACGGGAGAAAATCTCGACGGGTAGGACGACCGACTTTATGAAAGATGAAACCGGCATGCTTCGATTGAAGGGTAGACTTTGCGTTCCGGATGATTCAGAATTTAGTAAGAAGATATTGTCGGAGGTACACTATGCGAAATACGCCTTGCATCTAGGCAACACAAAGATGTACAAGGACCTCCGCATGAACTTCTGGTGGCATAGAATGAAAAGAGATGTGGCACTCTTTGTGTCGAAATGCATGGCATTTCAGTAAGTGTAAGTTGAGCATCAAAGACCGGGCGAGGAGATGCAAAATATGGCAATTCCAGAATGGAAGTGGGAGCACATGTGCATGGATTTTATTGTTGGTATGCCAAAGACACTGCGGGAAAATGATACCATCTGGGTCATCATCGATCGACTAACCAAATCAACGCACTTTATTGCTATTAAAGTTAATTGGAGTGTTGATCGTCTGACACAGATTTATGTTGATGAGATAGTATGGCTGCACGAAGTTTCAGCATCTATCATCTCTGATCGGGATTCACAATTTATGTCGCAATTCTGGAGTAGCCTTCACTCAGCTCTGGGTACCAAGTTGAACTTTGGCTCAGCCTATCATACCCAGACCGACGGCCAAACAGAGCGCGTCAATCAGATTCTCGAAGACATACTACGACTCTGCGCAATTGACTTCAAATCAAGCTGGGATATTCATCTAACTCTGGCCGAATTTGTATACAATAACAGCTATCAATCCAGCATACAGATGGCATCCTATGAAGCTTTGTACGAACGGAAGTCTAGATCACCCATTTGCTGGGATGAAGTCAAGGAGCGGCAGATCCTCGATCCGGAACTGGTGGAATAGACCATACAGAAAGTTCGGCTCATTCAGGAAAGGTTAAAGATTGCTCAGAGTCGCCAGAAAAGCTATGCCGATATCTATCATAGACCCCTCGAATTTCTTGAGGGCGATCATGTATTTTTTAAAGTAACGCCCGTGCGAGGAGTTACTCGGTTCGGTGCGAAGGAAAAGTTGAGTCCGAGATTCGTTGGGCCATTCAAAATACTCGAGCGAGTCACCCCAGTGGCCTATAAAATTTCCCTACCACCAGCGCTAGCAGGCGTACACAATGTCTTCCATGTCTCTCAGTTGCAAAAGTACGTGCACGACCCAAGCCACATGGTAGATTTTGGCCAGCTGGAACTGAAGTCCGACTTATCCTACGTTGAAGAGCCAGTTCAAATCTTAGAACGCAAGGATAAGCTGCTACAAAATCGAACGATCCCACTCGTCCGTGTACTCTGGAGTAACCATTCGGTCGAAGAGTCGACCTGGGAGCTTGAATCAGAAATAAAGGAGAAATTTCCCTCATTGTTCTCGTAGAGGTAGGTTCTATCCTTAAGTTTCAAAGATAAAACTTTTTATTAGTTGGTTATGGTGTAGTGACCCGTTACATCATGCCCCGTTTCTGTCCACGGAGTGCGCGAGAAAGGAACACAGTTGCTATCGATTCGGTCGGGACCGATAGGTCGGTATCGGTTGAACGAAAATGGTTGAATTAAGATCCATTCCCCATTATGGAATGGCTTCTTCGGAACCAAGTCCCATATTCAATGGGTTGCGCCTCAAGGATGGCTTTGGGGCTGAGTCGAAAGAGACCTTCCGTTGCTCTGGTTTTCATGTCGCGCTTGATTTAGCTTTGGCTTTAGTTTTCGTGAATGCGTTTTCGTAAATGTTTTTGATGGGTTTTCATAACTTGTGTTTTCGAGCTTCACATTCATATCGAAATTTCTTGAATTACATAGTGTTATAATCAGTTGCTTATGCGATTGCAGGTGATCATGTAGGCGACGTTAGCGCAGCCAACCAGTCCCTCGCGTGAAGCAAGTCTAAGGCGAGTGGCTGACCTCCTTCGTCTCGACCCTCTATTTTAAAATTAATATAAAGTTAAATGAAATGCTTGTCATCGTAGTGTAGAATCAAAGAAATCATGGCAAGATTTTTCACGAAATACTTGCTATCAAATTGTCGCTATTGAAAATAGAAAACATACTTTCTTATCCAATTCCACTTAGTTTATGCAAAACAATGAACGAATTGATTAATGTTTATCGCAATGACATGGCTAAGTGAGTAAATCGACTAAGTTCAAAAGAAAAGTTAAGTTTTGCAACTAAAAGAGAAATGATAAGGTTCTAGAAAAGAGAGAGCATTTTTCAAGATTCTGCTAAACGGTCATCGGACAACTTGTCGACAAGGTGTAGTTTCCTCGAACGGTTGCCTAGGCCAAGGAACCGATTCGGCCTAGGAGGAACGAGTATAGCTAGCGCCAACCTTACATCGGTGTGGGTCATTCGAAAAATTTTGCACAGGGCTCGCTACCCGTTGCGAAAGGGTCGTCGTCTAATCCAGCTATAGTCCGTGATGGCTTGACACTGCCAATGTCCTTCACACCCCTTCACAGCTTGAACTAATGCATGTGAACAGGATGAATATGATAGTTCTCAATGTATACAATTTTATATACTTGCCTCAAAACATGTTAACATGCAAATCGATCAAGATGGTTAGAATGATCACAGAAATAGCTAGCTAACATGTTAAAAAATTGCTTAAATCAAATACAGAGCTTTGATTTTAATTAGCCATTCGCCAGTACATGTAATCGTACTAATCCTCGCACTTTGCATGTCCCGTGAACTAGGAAGGACGCACCAACTAGCTCGACGATGTTCATGATTTTGAAGCTTCGGTCACACGTCGAAGACTTTTCCCACAACTCTACTTTTGAAGACTCTCAACTGTTCAAGAAAGATGGCTCAGCATCCCTCCATTCCAGGTCACTGGAATACTCTATTATAAATTGAGGGATGTGTGCAATGTAAGGAACGGCTATCTCATCGGCACTCTTTTATAATTGAGACATGTTGTAGCACGCGCAGCATGAGACCTATACTGGAGTCTATAAATGATGTCTATTATCAATAAGGATCAAAGTTCTCTCTACTTATTGTGTGATTAAATTTGTCTGCTTGCTCTCTTAGATCTCGTGTTTTGGATTACCTTATGACTATGCCTTGTGCAATCGCAAATTAGGTTCGTACGGCATCACGCCCGGGGGACGACTATCGATTCGACGAAATCGGGGCGTGACATTCGTCTCAATATATATTCTCCTACACTACTAAGAATCTCATCTAGGCATCAATCATCATGGAGGATCTTCCTCTATGGACACGGAGGAACCTAGGCTCGAACTTGCAGAGGATTTGGGGAAGAAGAGGGAGCACAGGGAAAAGTTTGGTAGTGCTTCGCTAGTATAGGAATAGATGAAGAAGGTGGTGATCGAAGGGCTATATATAGGCCGAGAGCGGGCAGAGACGGTTATGGACAGACGACCATGATCAATCGACTTAAGTCGATGGAGGACCGATGGCTAAGATGGGAAAAAGCAGGTCTGTGTAGTGGAAACCTCGTAAAGGATCTGCAATAGGCGGAGAGGCAACACACCGCTGAGGACATGCGACTACTCTATGTACTCGCTGGAGACGAAGGTGTGGGGATTTGATTTAGATCTGGGAGTGAGAGTTGCAGAGCGGAAAAGCTTATAAGCCAATTGGGTCGGATCAAATAGAGCTGGTCGGGTTGGATAAAATTAATTGGATTCAAACCCAAAATCCTATGGGTTTAGCTGAAGTTGTTATGGGCTTTAGGCTTGTTGTTGCTTTGAAAAAAATAATAAATATAGGTCATTGGGCCAAACAAATAACAGATAGGGTTGGCTAAGAAATGTCTGCATGGAAAATTATTTGGGTAATGAACAATAATGCAACTAAAAAAATAGAAAATTATAATATAAAGAAAAGGCTAATAATTTAAATATAGGAAGGAAAATAATAAAGGAATAGCTATGGTAATTAACCATGATTTAGGATACATGGCTACAATATTCAATAGAATTAATAGGGAAAAATATATAAGTAAATATTTATAATACTAGATAACCATAGAAATACAGGAAAGTGACCAACTTTTTAGATATTAGGAAAACTGGAGTTACAGAATCTAAGGTCGACCTCCAAGGTCTCTACTTTCTCATACAGTCCATAGCGCAAAAGTAGGAAGCGTGTCAAGTCACCTGCAACGATCCAGTTAGGAAAGAAGCAAAGTATAACCCTATCGCATTTATGTAATTTAATACAAAATAAAACTGCACAATAGAGATGCAATGTAACATTAAAGGAATTTGTATATGAACTGGAAACGATAATATTTACGAGAAACTACTAGTAGGAACATGCATGAACAAGGCAACTAAAAAATGAAAATGAACAAGTAAAACTAATCAAACAGTACTTTGAAATACTTTTCTACATGTGAACGGCTTCGCTAATACGACATATCATATAATGGCTATCATTCAATTTTGGTACGGCTAACCCATACGTTAGGTGAATGACTTAGCTATCATTCAATAAATATTTATTGGGGTTTGTTCACAAGTCTACTTAGCATTTCCCCTCCCGACTCACTAAACAATCAATAAACGAGCAATGATATAATCGAGCCTATCGTGTCTCAACAGGATGCTTAATAAAACATAATAAAAGATGTTATAATGTAATAAGTACATAGAACAATAATGTACTTGCCTCGATTAGTTGTAGTTATTGTGTAACTTGATCATATTGGAACAGAATAGTCGGGGATGCCATAAGTATGCAAGATGGCCTATAACGATGGAACAAATCATGCCATTGGGTCCAGAACGGTCCAATTAGCCTAGGGTCGATACGAAGAAGTCAAAATTACAAGAAATAGGAACGTATGACTAGTCACAATCAAGATCCGATAGTCGAAGAAAATTCATTTAATAAAAAGGAAATCCTTAATAAGAAAACATATATTTATATAGAAAAATGTTTATAAACTATTTTAAAAATATATTTCATACTTGAAACTATATATTTTTATTTGCCAAAATGCTTAAAATCTAGAAATCATTTTTAGGGATTAAATCAAAATACAATTTTAGATGAAACTACATTTGGAAAATTGCTAGAATACCATAAATGTATTTTTAAGTCAAAAACCATATATATAATTCGTATATAAATTTGTTAAAGCCTAAATGATTTGCTATAAAACTCTTAGGCCCGATAGCCGAATATTCCAAAATCCAAATATATTTTAAGCCCAAGACCTAAACAAAAGCCCAAAGTAGATACCTATCACAAACATAATTTAGAAATATTTACTTATTTATTTGTAAAACCATAATACTTAATGATAAAATAACATTAATAATAATACCAAAAATATTAATAATAATAATTTGATACAAGATAATCTTGAAAATATTATTATTAGAGCAATGGGCCTTTAGTCCAAAACCATTCAAACTTAAACCCAAAATCAAATATCCATAAAACCCAATTGTTGTTATCCACACAATTAAGAAATTAAATGAATAATTTATTGTTATCCACACAATTAAGAAATTAAATAAATAATTAAAAGTACTAAAAAGAAAATAAATGATGAGAGTGAAGAGTGAGATAAGAACAGAACCAGCGAGAGAGAAAAAAGAGTCGAATAGAGAGAAAGAGTTCAAGAGGGAGATCGAGAGGCACTCACAGCGTAGGGCTTCATCGGCTAGGCTCGCCCACGGTGGTGGACAGCGAGGATGACATAGGCACGGTTGTCACGCCCCGATTCCGTCAAATCGATAGTCGTCCCCCGGGCGTGATGTCGTACGAACCTAATTTGTGATCGCACAAGGTATAGTCATAATGTAATCCGAGACAAGAGATCTAAGAGAGTACGCAGACAAATTTAATCACACATTAAGTAAAAGAAACTTTAATCTTTATTGATAATAAACATCATTTACAAACTCCAGTATAAGACTTGTGTCGCACGGGCTACAACATGACTCAATTACAAAAGAGTGTCGATGATATAGCCATTCCATACATTGCATACATCCCTCAATATACAACAAAGTACTCCAGTGACCTGGAATGGAGGGACGCTGAGCCATCTTTTTTGGACACTTGAGAGTCTTCAAAAGTGGAGTTGCGGGACAAGTCTTCGACGCGCGACTGAAGCTTCAAATCACGAACATCGTCGATCTAGTTGGCACATCCTTCCTGATTCGCGGGACCTGCAAAGAGCGAGGATCAGTACGATCACATGTACTGAAGAATGGCTAATTAAATTCCAAGCTCTGTATTTGATTCAATCAATTTTATAAACATCTTAGCTAGCTATTTATATGATCTTTCTAACCATCCTGATCAATTTGCATGTTAACATATTTCGAGGCAAGCATATGAATTTGTAAACATTAAGCCGCTATCATATTCATCCCGTATCACGTGCATAGTTAAGCAGTGAAAGGGTGTGAAGGCCACTGGTAATGTCAAGCCATCACGGACTATAGCTGAGTTAGACGACGATCCTTTCGCGGCGGGTAGCGAGCCTTGTGCGAAAGTTCCCGAATAACCCACACCGATGAAGGGCTGGAGCTTGCTATATTCGTTCCTCCTGGACTGAATCGGTCCCTTGGCCTAGGCAACCGTTCGAGGAAACTACACCTTGTCGACAAGTTGTCCAATGGCCGTTTTGCAGAGTCTTAAAAAATTCTATCTCTTTTCTATAACCTTATCCTTTCTCTTTTATGTGTAAAACTTAGCCATTTTTGAACTTAGTCGATTTTCTTACTTAGCCATATCGTTGCGATAAACATTAATTTATTCATTCATTATTTTGCATAGGCTAAGTAAAATTGCATAAGAAAGCACGTTTTCCATTTTCAATACCGGCAGTTTGATAGCAAGTGTTTCGTAAAGAATCGTGCCACGATTTCTTTGATTCTACACTATTAAGACAAGCATTCATTTAACTTCATATTGATTTTGAAATAGAGGGACGAGGCGAAGGAGGTCAGCCACTCGCCTTAGACTTGCTTCAAGCGAGCGAGCGGTTGGCTGCGCTGACGTCGCCTATGCGATCACCTGCAATCGCATAAGCAACTGATTAGAACACTGTATAATTCAAGAAATTTTGATATGAATGTGAAGCTCAAAAATGTAAGTCACGAAAACCTATTCGGAAACATTCATGAAAAATGTATTCACGAAAACCAAAGCCAAAGCCAAATCAAGTGCGGCATAAAAATCAGAGCAACGGGAGGTCTCTTCCGACTCAGACGCAGAGCCAATCCTCGAGGCACAACCCACTGAATATGGGACTTGGTTCCGAAGAAGCCATTCCATAACGTGGAATAGATATTAATTCAATCGTTCCCTTTCGATCGACTCAGCCGATTCCGACCTATCGGTCTTGACCAAATCGATAGCGACAGTGTTCCTTTCTCGCGCACCCCGTGGACGGAAACGGAGCATGATGTAGGGACGGAACACTACATCATAACCAACTAATAAAAAGTTTTGTCCTCAAAACTTAAGGATAGAACCTACCTCTACGAGAACAATGAAGGAAAATTTTCCTTCATTTCTGATTCAAGCTCCCACTTCGACTCTTCGACCGAATGGTTCCTCCAGAGGACGCGGACAAGAGGGATTGCTCGATTTCGTTGTAGTTTATCCTTGCGTTCTAAGATTTGATCTGGCTCTTCAACGTAAGATGAGTCGGACTTCAGCTCCAGCTGGCCAAAATCTACCACGTGGTTAGGGTCGTGCACATACTTCTGCAACTGAGAGACGTGAAAGACATTGTGTACACTTTCAAGCGCCAGCGGTAGGGCAATTTTATAGGCCACTGGTGCGACCTGCTCGAGTATTTCGAACGGCCCAACGAATCTTGGACTCAACTTTCCCTTTGCGTCGAACCGAGTTCCTTGTATGGGCGACACTTTAATAAATACGTGATCGCCTTCTTGAAACTCGAGGGGTCGATGATGAACGTCCGCATAGCTTTTCTGATGACTCTGCGCAGTCTTTAATCTTTTCCGAATGAGCCAAACATTTTGCACAGTCTGTTCAACCAGTTCCGGGCCGAGAATCTGCCGCTCTCCGACTTTGTCCCAGCAAATGGGTGATCGGCACTTTCATCCGTACAAGGCTTCATACGGCGCTATTTGAATGCTGGATTGATAGCTATTGTTGTACGCAAACTCAGCCAAAGGTAGATGAACATCCTAGCTTGATTTGAAGTCAATTGTGCATAGTCGTAGCATGCCTTCGAGAATCTGATTGTCGCACTCCTTGGCCGTCGGTCTGAGGATGGTAAGCTGAGCTAAACTGCAACTGGGTACCCAAAGCCGACTGAAGGCTACTCTATAATCGCAACATAAATTGTGAATCCCGATCAGAGACGATGGATAATAGAACTCCGTGCAGCTGTACTATCTCATCAAGATAAATCTGTGCCAGGCGATCAACGCTCCAAGTAACTTTAATGGCAATAAAGTGCGCTGACTTGGTTAGTCGATCGACGATAACCCAGACGGCATCATTTTTCTGCAGCGTCTTCGGCAGACCAACAATAAAATCCATGCACACGTGCTACCACTTCCATTCCAGAATTGCCAGATTCTGCATCTCCCTGCCCGATCTCTGGTGCTCAGCTTTCACCTACTAACAGGCCATGCATTGCGACATGAAGAGTGCCACATCTCTTTTTATTCTATGCTACCAGAAGTTTGTATGGAGGTCCTTGTACACTTTGTATAGTGCGCCTCCGACAATATCTCCTTTTTGAATTCTGAATCATCCGGAACGTATAGCCTACCCTTTAATCGAAGCATACCGGTTTCGTCTTTCGTAATGTCGGTCGTCCTACTCGTCGAGATTAGCTCTCGCATCATCTTCAGATACGGATCGTCCTTCTGAGCGGTCTTGATCTTTTCTTGCAGTCTCGACTCTAACTGCAACTTTGCTAACTGCATATTCCTATATCGGACTCGAAGTTTGATGCCCATCTCTTCTAGGTTGTGTAGCAGTCTGCGGTCGATAGATAGCGAGGTGATATACTTCTGACTCAGAGCGTCCGCCACAATATTTTCCTTTTTCGGCGTGTAGTCAATAGTCAAGTCGCAATCCTTGATCAGTTCAAGCCAACGCCTTTGCCGCAAGTTCAGTTCCTTCTGCGTGAATAGATACTTGATGCTCTTGTGATCGATATAAATCGTGCATGCCACGCCGTAAATATGGTGACACCATAATTTTAATGCGAACACAATCGTCGCTAACTCCAGGTCATGAGTAGGGTAGTTCTTCTCGTACGGCTTTAGCTGTCGAGAAGCAAAAGATATCACCTTGTTTCGCTGCATCAGCACACACCCTAAGCCCTGACCGGATGCGTTGCTGATTATCTGAAAACCCTCAATCCCTTTTGGAAGTACGAGTATCAGGGCTGAGATGAGTCGTTGCTTTAACTCTTGGAAAGAAGCTTCACAGTCGTCTGACCATTCAAATGCGACACATTTCTGGGTGAGGCGAGTCAGAGGCGATGCGATCTTCGTGAAGTCTTTCACGAAGCATCGGTAGTATTCCGCCAAGCCAAGAAAACTTTGAATCTCGCTGATGGACGTTGGCCGTTTTCAATCGACAACGGCTTTATCTTTCTTTGGATCGACTACAATAACTTCAGCTGAAATAATGTGTCCGAGGAATGCGACGCTGCTCAGCCAGAATTTATATTTGCTTTACTTCGCATATAACTGATTTTCTCAATGGGTCTGAAGCACGGTCCGTAAAAGCTCAGCATGTTGCTACCTATTCTTCGAGTAGACAAGTATAACGTCGATAAAGACTACTACGAACTTGTCGAGGAATGGTCGGAACACCCGATTCATCAAATCTATGAAAGCAGCAGGGGCATTTGTTAGGCCGAACGACATTACCAGGAATTCATAATGTCCATATCGAGTACAAAAGGCAGTCTTCGGCACATCGTCCGGCTTAATCTTGAGTTGATGGTAACCCGAGCGCAGATCAATTTTAGAAAATACCGTAGCTCCTTGCAGCTGATCAAACAGATCGTCTATATGGGACAGGGGATATTTGTTCTGGATGGTGGCTTTATTCAGCTCGCGGTAGTCGATACAAAGACGCATTGAGCCATTATTTTTCTTAACAAATAGCACGGGCTCTCCCCATGGCGAGACGCTGGGTCGAATGAATCCCTTCTCGAGCAACTCTTGTAACTGTACTTTGAGTTCTTTAAGCTCTGCAGGGGCCATTCTGTACGGGACTTTCGAGGTCGGTCGGGTATCGGAGAATATATCGATAGTAAACTCAATCTCTCGATCGGACGGCATGCCGGACAGTTCGTCCGGGAACACATTTGGGAATTCTGCCACAACGTCGGTCTGACCTGCATTTGCACCATCCTGTCGCATGTCTCGAACGAACGCTAGATAACCTTCGTACCCGAAATGCAGTATCCGTCGAGCAGATATTACAGAGATCACCATGCTGGTCGGCGACGCCTCACCACACGAGTAGCAAAATTCAGGCACTCCAGGTATGCGGAATGTAACCCTCTTTTCAGTGTATTATATGGTTGTGTTGCATGGACCAAGCCAATCCATCCCAGAATGATTTCGTAGTTCTTAATATCTTGAACTATCACATCAAGATTGATCTTTTGACCACCTATACAGATGATTCCATCTCCATAGACTAAATTTGCAAGTAGTGGCATGCCCGACGGTACGTTAACAGTAAGATCGAAACCCAGCGGTGTCAGGGAAAATTTGTGCTCGACGGTGAAGTCCACCGATATAAAACTATGCGTGGCACCTGAATCAAACAATACACGAGCAGGTTTATTATTGAATTACAGTATACCTGTCACGACTATGTCAGATACGAATGCTTCGTCTCGAGTCATGGCATAGATGCGGCCCTGAGCATTGGGGCGACGGTCTTGGCCATTGTGTTGTGCGGTCGGTGGAGCCCGAGATGCTTGGCCTCGGTTCTGATGATGTTGTTGGGGGTACTGGTTTGGCTTCTCCGAACAGTTGCGTGTGACGTGGTCCATTCGGCCGCACCCGAAGCATGCTCCGTTCTTCAATCGGCACTCGTTGGCTATGTTTCCCTCTTCATGACAGAAATTGTAGACTATTCGATCCTTCGTCTGGTTACCGCCTCCGTTATCGCGATTTTGACGCATGTGCGCGTTGTTGCCTCTCACATTACTATGGCGTTTGTTATTAAAGTGAACAACACCAGTAGTAGCAGAAAGGTAATCGGACTCCAGACTCCAGACGGAGGGCATGGTTGAGTGCCTTGCCCATGATTTTGTATTCAGGCACCGAGACATAAGCACGAATAGAGGAACGCAGGCCCACTTCGAATTGTCGAGCTCGACTTGCAGTGGTAGGTAGATAGGCTTCAGCAAATTTGGCTAGTTTGTTGAATTCAACCGCATACTGTCGCACGGTCATATTCCCTTGCCTCAACTACATAAATTTGTTTTCTTTTTCCTGTCGCACAGCTGCAGAAAGATATTCGGTCTTGAACACATTTCTAAATGTAGCCCAGGAGATCGTCGTCGTTCCGTCTTCACGTCGAATGGCCCGCTTCTGTACAGCCCACCAATCGTGTGCGTTCATTTGAAGTAGAAGTTGAGCACACGTGACTTTCTTCGAGTCTTCGACACCTAGAAGCTCGAACTTATCTTCCAGCTCCTCAAACTAGTCGATCGTCACGGAGGGATCTTCTATGCTGTTGAAGGAAGTGCGACAACTTTTCATAAATTTTGACACATCAAAGTTAGAACTTTTCGGTGTCGCAGGTGAGAGCACATGCGTCTCCGGTTCAACTTTGTTGGATCGAACCGCAGGCTCGGTCACGGCAGACGTCATCGTTGAATTATTGTTGACCATGATCAATTGTACGATCTACTAGAGTGTATTCAGCTGCTGCTGTTGTAGCTTGAATTGAGCCTCGAATCGATTTTCGAATTGGGTCTGACGAGCCTCCGACTGCTGATAATGGAGCTTATTTTTATGTTGTTGCATTTCGAGCATCTACAGCATCCGTTGCATCGGGTCGCCAGAAGGTCCAGCTACGGTAGGCGTCATTCCCGTTGGGTTGATGGAATGCTCGGGTCTAGAACTACTCGAGCCGCTGGAAGCGCTCGTCTCGTCCTCCGCCCGAGCTCCCACAACTACAGAAAAAAGAAAGGCAACTCTCGTTAGTTTCAGGAAATGTCCTGGGTTCAGCGCATGGAATAACTTATCTCATCGACACGAGGTCAACGGTTTGAGAATAGAAACTTGACATTGGAGGCCAAGGACGTAAAGCCGTGCTCTGATACCATTATGTTACGCCCCGATTCTGTCAAATCGATAGTCATCCCCCGGGCGTGATGTAGTGCCCCGTCCCGACATCGTGTCCCATTTTCGTTCATAGGGTGTGCGAGAAAGGAACACTGTCGCTATCGATTCGGTCGGGACCGATAGGTCGGGATCGGCCGAGTCGATCGAACGGAAACGGTTGAATTAAGATCCATTCCACGTTATAGAATGGCTTCTTCGGAACATAGTCCTATATTCAACGGGTTGTGCCTTGAGGATTGGCTCTGCGGCTTAGTCGGAAGAGACCTCCCATTGCTCTGATTTTCATGCCGCACTTTATTTGGCTTTGGTTTTGGTTTTCGTGAATGCATTTTTTATGAATGTTTTCCGAATGGGTTTTCGTGACGTGCTTTTTTAAGCTTCGCATTCATATCAAAATTCCTTGAATTACACTGTGTTCTAATCAGTTGCTTATGTAATTGCAGGTGATCGTGCAGGCGACGTCAGCGCAGCCCACTGGTCGCTCGCTTGAAGTAAGGCTAAGGCGAGTGGCTGACCTCCTTCGCCTCGTCCCTCTATTTCAAAATCAATATGAAGTTAAATGAATGCTTGTCATAATAGTGTAGCATCAAAGAAATCGTGACACAATTCTTCACGAAACAATTGCTATCTAACTGCCGGTATTGAAAATAGGAAACATGTTTTCTTATGCAAATCCACATAGCCTATGCAAAAAATGAATGAATCGATTAACATTTATCGTAACGATACGGCTAAGTAAGCAAATTGACTAAGTTCAGAAGAAAACGGTCATTGGATAACTTGTCGACAAGGTAAAGTTTTCTCAAACGGTTACCTAGGCCAAGGGGCCGATTCGGCCTGGGAGGAACGAGTATAGCAAGCGCCAGCCTTTCATCGGCGCGAGTTATACGGGAACTTTTACACAGTGCTCGCTACCCGACGCGAAAGGGTCGCCGTCTAACCCAGCTATAGTCCGCAATGGCTTGACATTGCCACTAGCCTTCACACCCTTTCACAGCATAACAAATGCACGGGACACGAGATGAATATAATAGTTGCTTAATATTATACAACTTCATATGCTTGCCTCAAAACATGTTAACTTGTAAATCGAGCATGATGGTTAGAAAGATCACAGAAATAGCTAGCTAAAATGTTTACGAAACTTTTTGAATCAAATACGGATCTTGGATTTTAATTAGCTATTCAATAGTACATGTGATCGTACTGATCCTTGCTCTTTGCAAGTCCCACAAACCAGGAAGGACGTGCCAACTAGCTCGATGACGTTCGTGACTTTTGAAGCTTCGGCCGCACGTCGAA
The DNA here is from genome assembly GCA_029216955.1 of Iris pallida. NCBI lineage: Eukaryota > Viridiplantae > Streptophyta > Magnoliopsida > Asparagales > Iridaceae > Iris > Iris pallida. Next base: position 15,093,694 of record JANAVB010030220.1, read on the forward strand.
GACTTGTCCCGTACTCCACTTTTGAAGACTCTCAACAGTCTAAGAAAAATGACTCAGCATTCCTCCATGCCAGGTCACTGGCGTTCTTTGTTGTATATTGAGGGATATGTGCAATGTATGGAATAGCTATCTCATCGGCACTCTTTTGTAATCGAGTTATATTGTAGCCCGCGCGGCATGAGTCTTATACTGGAGTCTGTAAAAGACGTTCATAATCAATAAAGATCAAAGTTTCTTTTACTTAATGTGTGATTCAATTTGTTTGCGTACTCTCTTAGGTCTCGTGTCTCGGATTATCTTATGACAATACCTTGTGCGATCGTAAATTAGATTCGCACGACATCATGCCCGGGGGACAATTATCGATTCGACAGAATCGAGGCGTGACATAATGGTATCAGAGCACGACTTTACGTCCTTAGCCTCCAGTGTCGAGTTCTAATCTCCAACAGTTGACCTCGTGTCGATGAGATGAGTTGTTCCGTACGCTGAACCCAGGATATTTTCTAAAACTAACGAGAGTTGCCTTTCTTTTCCCTACAGTTGCGGGAGCTCGGGCAGAGAACGAGAAGAGCGCTTCCAGCGGCTCGAGTACTTCAATATTCGAGCATTCCGTCAACCCAATGGGAATGACGCCTACTGTAGTCGGACCTTCCGGCGACCCGATGCAACGTATGCAGCAGATGCTTGAAATGCAACAACGTCAAAACAAGCTCTATCGTCAGCAAGCGGAAGCTCGTCAGATTCAATTTGAGAATCGGTTCGAGGCTCAATTCAAGCTACAGCAGCAGCAGCTGAATATCCTCCAGCAAATTGTACAATCGATCATGGGCAACAACAACAATTCAACGATGACGCTTGCTGTGACCCAGCCTACGGTTCGATCCAACGAAGCTGAACTAGAGGCGCCTGTGCTTTCACCTGCGGCACCGAGAAGTTCTAACTTCGACATGTCAATATTTACGAAAAGCTGCCGCACTTCCTTCAACGGCATAGAAGATTCCTCTGTGGCGATCGACTGGTTGGAGGATCGGGAAGACAAGTTCGAGCTTCTGGGTGTCGAGGACTCGAAGAAAGTTACATGTGCTCAACTTCTACTTCGAATGAACGCGCATGATTGGTGGGCTGTGCAGAAGCGGGCTATTCGACGTGAAGACGAGATGGCAACAATCTCTTGGGCCACATTCAGAAATACGTTCAAGACCGATTATCTTTCTGCAGCCTTGCGATAGGAGAAAGAAAATGAGTTTATGCAGTTGAGGCAAGGGAATATGACTGTACGACAGTTTACGACCGAATTCAACAAACTGGCCAAGTTTGCTGGAGACTATCTACCTACCACTGCAAGTCGAGCTCGACGATTCAAAGTGGGCCTGCGTTCCAAAATGGCCCCTGCAGAGCTAAAAGAACTCAAAGTAAAGTTGCAAGAGTTGCTCGACAAGGGATTCATTCGACCTAGCATCTCGCCATGGGGAGCGCCCGTGCTGTTTGTCAAAAAAAAGGATGGCTCTCTGCGTCTTTGTATCGACTACCGCGAGCTGAATAAAGCCACCGTCCGGAACAAATATCTGCTGCCCCACATAGACGATCTGTTTGATCAACTGCAAGGAGCCACGGTATTCTCTAAAATTGATCTACGTTCGGGTTACCTTCAACTCAAGATCAAGCCGAATGATGTGCCGAAGTCTGTCTTTCGTACTCGATACGGCCATTACGAGTTCCTGGTAATGTCGTTCGGCCTAACGAACGCCCCTTCTGCTTTCATGGATTTGATGAATCGGGTGTTCCGACCATTCCTCGACAAGTTCGTAGTAGTCTTCATCGACGACATACTCGTCTACTCGAAGAGCAAGCAGCAACATACTGAGCATCTACGAACCGTGCTGCAGACCCTTCGAGAAAATAAGTTGTATACAAAGTGAAGCAAATGTGAATTTTGGCTGAGTAGCGTCGCATTCCTCGGACACATCATTTCAGCTGAAGGCATTGCGGTCGACCAAAAGAAAGTTGAAGTCGTTGTCGATTGGAAGCGGTCAATGTCCGTCTACGAGATTCGTAGTTTTCTTAGCTTAGTGGGATACTACCAACGCTTCGTGAAAGACTTCGCGAAGATCGCATCGCCTCTGACTCGCCTCACCCAGAAGAAGTCGCATTCGAATGGTCAGACGATTGTGAAGCTTCATTCCAAGAATTAAAGCGACGGCTCGCCTCGGCCCCGATACTCGTACTTCCAGAAGGGACTGAGGATTTCCAGATATTCAGCGACACGTCCGGTCAGGGCTTGGGTGTGTGCTGATGCAGCGAAATAAGGTGATATCTTTTGCTTTCCGACAGTTAAAGCCGCACGAGAAGAACTACCCTACTCATGACCTGGAGTTAGCGGCGATTGTGTTTGCATTGAAATTATGGCGTCACTATCTCTATGGCATGGCGTGCAAGATCTATACCGATCACAAGAGCCTCAAGTATCTATTCACGCAGAGGGAACTGAACTTGCGGCAAAGGCGTTGGCTTGAACTGATAAAGGATTACGACTTGACTATTAACTATACGTCGGGAAAGGGAAATGTTGTGGCGGACGCTCTGAGTCGGAAGTATATCGCCTCGCTATCCATCAACCGTAGACTGTTACGCGAACTAGAAGAGATGGGCATCGAACTCCGAGTCCGATTCAGGCATGTGCAGTTGGCAAAGTTGCAATTAGAGCCGACCTGCAAGAAAGATCAAGACCGCTCAGAAGGATGATCCGTACCTGAAGAAGATGCGAGAGCTAATCTCGACGGGTAGGACGACCGACTTTGCGGAAGACGAAACCGGCATGCTTCGATTGAAGGGTAGGCTATGCGTTTCGGACGATTCAGAACTCAGAAAGGAGATACTGTCGGAAGCGTACTACACGAAGTACACCTTGCATCCCGGTAGCACGAAGATGTACAAGGACCTCCGCACGAACTTCTGGTGGCACGGGATGAAAAGAGATGTGGCACTCTTCGTGTCGTAATGCATGGCCTATCAGCAGGTGAAAGCTGAGCATCAAAGATCGGGCGGGGAGATGCAGAATCTGACGATTCTGGAATGGAAGTAGCAGCACCTGTGCATAGATTTTATTGTTGGTGTGCCGAAGACGCCGCGGGGAAATGATGCCATCTGGGTCATCGTCGATCGATTAACCAAGTCAGCGCACTTCATTGCCATCAAAGTTACTTGGAGCGTTGATCACTTGGCACAGATATATCTTGGTGCGGTTATACGGTTGTACGGAGTGCCAGTATCCATCGTCTCTGATCGGGATTTACGGTTTATGTCGCAATTCTGGATTAGCCTTTAGTTGACGCTGGGTACCAAGTTGTAGTTCAGCTCAGCTTACCATCCTCAGACCGACGGCCAAACGGAGTGCGTCAATCAGATTCTCGAAGACATGCTACGACTCTACGCAATTGACTTTAAATCAAGATGGGACAATTATCTACCTCCGGGCGAATTTGTATACAACAATAGCTATCAATCCAGCATCCAAATGGCACCGAATGAAGCCTTGTTCGGACGAAAGTGCCGATCACCTATTTGCTGGGACGAAGTCGGAGAGCGGCAGATTCTCAGTCCGAAAATGGTGGAACAGACCGTACAGAAAATTTGGCTCATTCGGAAAGGATTAAAGACTGCGCAAAGTCGTCAGAAAAGCTATACGAACATTCATCGTCGACCCCTCGAGTTTCAAGAAGGCGATCAAGTATTTCTCAAAGTGTCGCCCATGCGGGGAGTTACTTGGTTCGGCACGAAAGGAAAATTGAGTCCGAGATTCGTTAGGCCGTTCGAAATACTCGAGCGGGTCACCCCAGTGGCCTATGAAATTGCCCTACCGCCGGCGCTTGAAGGTGTACACAATGTCTTCTACGTCTCTCAACTACAAAAGTACGTGCACGACCCTGGTCACGTGGTAGATTTTGGCCAGCTGGAGCTAAAGTCCGACTTATCCTACGTTGAAGAGCCAGTTCAAATCTTAGAATGCAAGGATAAGCTGCTGCAAAATCGAGCGATCCCTCTCGTTCGCATCCTCTGGTAGAACCATTCGGTCGAAGAGTCGACGTGGGAGCTTGAATCGAAAATGAAGAAGAAATTTTCTTCATTGTTCTCGTAGAGGTAGGTTCTATCCTTAAGTTTCGAGGACGAATCTTTTTATTAGTTGGTTATGGTGTAGTGCCCCGTCCTACATCGTACCCTGTTTTTGTCCACGGGGTGCACGAGAAAGAAACATTGTCGCTATCGATTCGATCGGGACCATTAAGTCGGGATCGACCGAGTCGATCGAACGGGAACGGTTGAATTAAGATCCATTCAACGTTATGGAATGGCTTCTTCGGAACCAAGTCCCATATTCAGCGGGTTGTGCCTCGAGGATTGGCTCTACAGCTGAGTCGGGAGGGACCTTCCGTTGCTCTGATTTTCATGCCGCACTTGATTTGGCTTTGGCTTTGGTTTTCATGAATGTGTTTTTTTGTGAATGTTTTCCGAATGGGTTTTTGTGACTTGCATTTTTGAGCTTCGCATTCATATCGAAATTCCTTGAATTAACAGTGTTATAATCAGTTGCTTATACGATTGCAGGTGATCGCGTAGGCGATGTCAGTACAGCCAACCGGTCGCCCGCTTGAAGCAAGGCTAAGACGAGTGGCTGACCTCCTTCACCTCGTCCCTCTATTTTAAAATCAATATAAAGTTAAATGAATGCTTGTAATAATAGTGTTGCATCAAAGAAATCGTGGAACGATTCTTCACGAAACACTTGCTATCGAACTGTCGGTATTGAAAATGGGAAACGTGTTTTCTTATGCAAATCCACTTAGCCTATGCAAAACAATGAATGAATCGATTAACGTTTATCGCAACGATACGGCTAAGTAAAAAAATCGACTAAGTTCAGAAGAAAACGGTCACTAGACAACTTATCCACAAGGTAAAGTTTCCTCGAACGGTTGCCTAGGCCAAGGGACCGATTCGGCCCGGGAGGAACGAGTATAGCAAGGGCCAGCCTTTCATCGGCACGAGTTATGCGGGAACTTTTGCACAGGGCTCGCTACCTGACGCGAAAGGGTCGCCGTCTAACCCAGCTATAGTCCGCGATGGCTTAACATTGCAGTGGCCTTCACACCCTTTCACAGCTTAACAAATGCACGGGATACGAGATGAATATGATAGTTGCTTAATGTTATATAATTTCTTATGCTTACCTCAAAACATGTTAACTTTCAAATCGAGCAGGATGGTTAGAAAGATCACAGAAATAGCTAGCTAACATGTTTACGAAACTTCTTGAATCAATTGCAGAGCTTGGATTTTAATTAGCCATTCGCCAGTACATGTGATCGTACTGATCCTCGTGCTTTGAAGGTCCCGCGAACCAGGAAGGATGCGCCAACTAGCTCGGCGACATTCGTAACTTTTTAAGCTTCGATCGTGCGTCAAAGACTTGTCCCGTACTCCACTTTTGAAGACTCTCAACAGTCCAAAGAAAATGACTCACCGTCACTCCATGCCAGTTCACTAGAGTTCTTTGTTGTATATTGAGGGATATGTGCAATGTATGGAACGGCTATCTCATCGGCACTCTTTTGTAATCGAGTCATGTTGTAGCCCGCGCGGCATGAGTCTTGTACTGGAGTCTGTAAAAGATGTTCATAATCAATAAAGATTAAAGTTTTCTTTACTTAATATGTGATTCAATTTGTCTGTGTACTCTCTTAGGTCTCGTGTCTCAGATTACCTGTGATCGCAAATTAGGTTCGCACGGCATCACGTCCGGGGGACGACTATCGATTCGACGAAATCGGGGTGTGACACATGATGTCGTACGAACCTAATTTGTGATCGCACAAGGCATAGTCACAAGGTAATCTGAGACATGAGATCTAAGAGAGTACGCAGACAAGCACATTAAGTAAAAGAAACTTTGATTTTTATTGATAATGAACATCATTTACAGAATCCAGTACAGGACTCGTGCCGCACGGGCTACAACATGACTCAATTACAAAAGAGTGCCGATGAGATAGTCGTTCTATACATTGTACACATCCCTCAATATACAATAAAGTACTCCAGTGACCTGGAATGGTAGGACGTTGAGCCATCTTCATTGGACACTTGAGAGTCTTCAAAAGTGGAGTTGTGGGACAAGTCTTAGACGCGCAGCCGAAGCTTCAAAATCACGAACGTCGCCGAGCTAGTTGGCGCGTCCTTCCTGATTAGCGGGACCTGTAAAGAGCGAGGATCAGTACGATCACGTGTATTGGCGAATGGCTAATTAAAATCCAAGCTCTGTATTTGATTCAAGCAATTTTATAAACATGTTAGCTAGCAATTTATGTGATCTTTCTAACCATCCTGATCAATTTGCATGTTAACATGTTTCGAGGCAAGCATATGAATTTGTAAATATTAACCAGCTATCATATTCATCCCATGTCACGTGCATTAATTAAGCAATGAAAGGGTGTGAAGGCCACTGGCATTGTCAAGTCATCACGGACTATAGCTGGGTTAGACGGCGATCCTTTCATGGCGGGTAGCGAGCCGTATGCAAAAGTTTCCGAATAACCCACACCGATGAAGGGTTGGCGCTTGCTATACTTGTTCCTCCCTGCACGAATCGGTCCCTTGGCCTAGGCAACCGTTAGAGGAAACTACACCTTGTCGACAAGTTGTCCAATGACCGTTTTGCAGAGTCTTAAAAAATTCTATTTCTTTTCTAGAACCTTATCCTTTCTCTTTTATGTGCGAAACTTAGTCGTTCTTTTAAACTTAGTCGATTTACTTACTTAGCTGTATCGTTGCGATAAACGTTAATCGATTCATTCATTGTTTTGCATAGGCTAAGTGAAATTGCATAAGAAAGCACGTTTTCCATTTCTAATACTGACAGTTTGATAGCAAGTGTTTCGTAAAGAATCGTGACACGATTTCTTTGATTCTACACTATTATGACAATGAATGAAGTCCTTAAAATTTCACTTACGAAAGGATAAGGTTCTAGAAAAAAAATATAGGTCACGTATAATAGTGGATTGAATCGAAAGCTCAAAAAGATATGATTTTGGCATGATCAAGATTATAGTCCAAATAGTTTAGTCACGATCAAAGTCGTTTAAGAACGATCAAAATTGAAATCATTTTGGCACGATCAACTAGTTAAGCAAAATTATTTATGCACGATTATAGAATCAAGATCTAGGTATGACTAGGATTCTAGAAAATGAAATCAAAATATCCTAAATAATTACTATGAGGGAACTAATATGATGGGTAAGAAAGAGACTATAAGGCTTATCGAGAAGACGTTCAATAAAATAGGGTACAAAGTCAAATTGAAATGAGGGTATAATAGGCATATGCCAATAAAAGATATAGCCTCTATAGTATTAAAAAATCGTAAGCATATGCGAAAGTCGTTTTACCAAAAATCCATGCCTCGCCAGTGTACATCTGGTTGCAGTAAAACCTTGGTTTCATGACTCAAATATGATATGGTATCGAATATTCTATTAACTTTATCCAATATTGACATAACAACTCGAAGATCAAATATGGACAACTAAGACATATTTTAATAATATTCGATAACCTATGCTCACCTGGAATTACTTCAAATTAGGGGTCATGCCTTGCCAATGCACGGCTGGCTGTAGCAAACCCGTAGTCGCCATAAGTCAAATAAATAGTGACAGTCGCATCTACCTTGCCATTGTAAGTCATCGAAAAATCATTTCAACTATATCCATAAGAATTTCAAAGGAGCTTCTAGAAATCAAACAAGTCGATCATGATAGTAAAATGTAAGTATCTGTCCTTGAAGTAAAAGTATCAATTTTAAAAATAAAATAATCAAAAAATGAATGAAGACGACTTGAAAATTGAATCAAAAATTATTTTGTAAAATAATTCCATATGCCCAAAAGAAATAAATAAGCAATATGAACTTACGATATGACGATGCTTGGAGAAAGTAGAAAATAAAACTGCACAATAATCAAGATTAGGAATTGAATACTAGAAAATCCTAATTTACCAAGCAAATAGTCTACCCACATTTGATCTTACCATCATATCAAAAAAATGGTATATCCTTATATAAAATTCCTACCTAAATCACATGGCCTAGGTAGCAACCTTAACTACCCAACGATCAATTTGAATACAGCTTTCTGGTCCTATCCATTCTCTTAAAATCAAATCAATTCTAATTATGAATGAGCACTTCCCAGTTGCAGTCTCGTAATAGTACGACTAACTTAAGTACTACTACGAGTTCGCACAAATTTGCGAAAACAGACATGTATGTGTCACTAAAAGAACTTGTTGCGACTCGCTCCCGCTTTTCAGAAAACGAGTACATAGTCAAGTCCAGCCTACGTAGTAGTTTCGACGGTAGTATATTGTCTAGGTCTCAATGTCAATCTTAAAATAATAAAATTACATATATTTGCTCATTCACAATAACTATTTTATTTACAAATCCAATAATATAACAAAATAATTTTTGGGAACAAATCTGCTAAACATTTAAATAAAACAAACTAGCTAACCTATGCAGAATCTAAGGTCGACCTCCAAGATCTCTATCTCCCCGTATAGTCCATAGCACAAAAGTGGGAAGCGTGCCAAGTCACCTACAATGATCCAGTCAGAAAAGAAGCAAATTATAATCCTATTGCATTTATGTAACTTAATACAAAATAAAACTAGACAATAGAGATGCAATGTAACAATAAAGGAACATATATATGAACTGAAAATGATAGTGTATACGAGAAACTACTAGCATGAACATGCATGAACAAGACAACTTGAAAATGAACATGAACAAGTAAAACTAATTAAACAATGTTTTAAAATACCTTCTACATGTGAATGGCTGGGCTAATACGACACATCATATGATGGCTATTATTAAATTTTGGTATGACTAACCCTTATGTGAGGTGTATGACTTATCTAACATTCAATAAATATTCATTAGGGTTTGTTCACACGTCTACTTAGCATTTTCCCTCCCGACTCACAAAACAATCAATAAACGAGCAATGATACAATCGAGCCTATCGTGTCACAATCGTGTCTCAAGAGGATACTCATTGGAACGGTATAGGACGTCGATTGATTTTGGCATGGCGGTGTTCCTATATTGACAGCCAACAAGCTATACGCATATAACTTGCTAACCACTGCCCTTATGGACTTATAATAAGCACATAAAATAATAGTTTACTTGCCTCGATTGTTGCAGTTGTTGTGTGAGTTGATCATGCTGGCACAGAATAGTTGCGGATGTCATAAGTACACAAGACGACCTCTAACTATGGAACAGATCATACCATCGGGTCCAGAATGGTCCAATTAGGGTCGATATGAAGAAGTCAAAATCACAAGAAATAGGAATGTATGAGTAGTCACGATCAAGATTCGATAGCCGAAGGAAATTCGTTTAATAAAAAGGAAATGCTTAATAAGAAAACATATATTTATATAGAAAAATGTTTATAAACTATTTTAAAAATATATCTCATAATTGAAACTACATATTTTTTGTCGAAATGCTTAAAATCTAGAAATCATTTTTAGGGATAAAATCAAAATACAATTTTAGATTAAACTACATTTGGAAAATTGCTAGAATGCCATAAATATAGTTTTAAGTCAAAAACCATATATATAATTCATATAAGAATTTGTTAAAGCCTAAATGATTTTCTATAAAACAATTAGGCCCAAACGCCTAATATTCCCAAATCCAAATATATTATAAGTCCAAGACCTAAACAAAAGCCCAATATAAATATTTTTCACAAACATAATTTTGAAATATTTACATATTTATATATAAAACCATAATATTTAATAATAAAATAAAATTAATAATAATACCAAAAATATTAAAAATAATAATTTGTTACAAGATAATCTTGAAAATATTATTATTAAAGCAATGGGCCTTTAGCCCAAAACCATTCAAACTTAAACCCAAAATCAAATATCCATAAAACTCGACTGTTGTTATCCATAAAATTAAGAAACTAAATGAATAATTAAAAGTACTTAAAAGAAAATAAAAGATGAGAGTGAAGAGTGAGATGAGAACAGAACCAGCGAGAGAGAGAGAGAGCCGAGTTGAGAGAAAGACTTCGAGAGGGAGATCGAGAGGCGCTCGCCGCGTAGGGCTCTAGGGGCTAGGCTCGCCCATGGCGGCGGACGGCGGGGACGGCATAGGCACGGTGCGGTCGGGGATGCTCGGCCACCGTTGGAGAAGCTGGCGAGGGCCACTGGGTTCACACACACGATGTCTCCTAGGGGTAGGAACCCGGCACTATCGACCACGAGGTCAGGGCTGGCACCGAGGAGGGCATCTCTCGATATCAGGAGCGGGTACTCGAGAATGGAGGGGCGAAGATCGACTCAAGCGCGACACAGGGCTTGGCGCACGACAGTCAGGAAAGCCGGACGAGAGCGAGGGTCGGCGGCACGAGGTCAAGATGATGATGGAGAGTTGTCGTCGGAGGGAACAGGTAAGTCAGTGTTGATTTTGGTGTTTTGGGGTGGTTGTGGTTAGTGATGGTGGAGTCGGTGGGGTACGGCGACCGAAGTGGTTGCGCTAGGGTCTGGAAGAGGTGCTGAGGGCACTGCTCCGATAGTCGGACACGGTGGCAATGGTGGTTATGATGGTGTTTGTGCTTTGTGTTTTGACGAAGGATGGTCGAGTAGGAGGTCGAGGTCCTGGTGGTTGAGAAGCTGGGAGAAGTCGATGGAGATGATGCCGAAGAGGGCCACGGCGGTGGTGGTATCGATGAGGACACAATGACACAGCAAAATTAGGGACTAGGGTTAGGATTTAAGATTTGTGTCATGTCCTGCGAGACACGAAAACAAAGATAGAAAGGATTTGAGGAATTGTGTCCTGCATGACACAAAACTTGGGGGACGTGTCCGGTGTGCCGGACACCGGGATGGTGAATATATTTGTAAACAAAAATAGTGGAAGAATTTTGGGTGGATATGGATACGGTGTACGCACGATGATATGATGGCGACGACTGATTAGTTAGGAATTTGTGGAGAGTTGGGTTGAGAATATTTTGTGAGAAGAAAAAGGGAACTCCTATTTATATAGAAGTAGGGTATTACTAAATAAAGTAGGACTAGGATTTATATAGATAGTTCTTCCCATAGATTTAAATCAATAAATAAAAGATTGATCCAATCTTAATCCATAATGATCACAATAATATCTATATTTCAAAAATAGATTTTGTAAATCAAATCTTTAAAATAAATAATAGTAATAAACTAAATAATTATATAATTATATTTATCCTAAATATCAATACGTACAATAATAATTGATAATAATAAATCAAACAATTCTATAATTTTGTAAATGAAAAATATCTTTTTAAAAATAGATTTGGTAAATCTTTTTTCCTTTCAAAAATATATACAATAATTTTTAAAAATAAAATTTATTTTCTATCTAGAAAAAATATATTTAAAACTAAAATAAGTAAAAAATTTAAAAACTCAGGAATTGGCTTACAAGAGGCAACTAAAGGAGCTGCTCATTACATGATTCATTAGGCCGTCCAAGACCGCGCTCGATGCACCAATGCAATTCCAAAATAAGAATGATGAAAGCCTTTGTTTGTGCATCGACTATCATGCACTAAACAAGGAGACTGTTAAAAACAAATACCCTATCTCGTTGGTGGCGGACTTGTTCGATCAACTGGAAGGCATAAGATACCTCTCCAAACTTGATTTGTGCTTGGGGTAGCCAAGGGAGATAAAGCCAAGACGACGTGCGTTACAAAGTATGACATATATGAAGTTTTAGCCATGCATTTTTTACTAACGAATGCACCTTCAATATTTATACTTTAATGAACAAGCTCTTCCACTCCTATCTTAATCGTATGCAAATACGATGGAAGAGCACATCAAGCATTTGAAGGCAGTTTTCCTGGTGCTGAGGGAAAGCCAGCTCTTTGTCAAACAGGATAACTGTTCCTTTGCTCAAGATGATGTGTTGTTCATGGGTACTCAATTAGACATGGCATGATAAGGATGGACGAGACGAAGGTCCAGGCTATATGGGAGTGGAAGACTCCCATCAGGTCGGAGGAGCTAAGATCGTTGCTAGTCCAGATGAACTACTATAAACCGTTCATCCATGGATACTCCACCATAGCAGCACCACTTACCTGTAGTGCCCCACCCACTCAGTTCAACATGATCAATCCATGGATGTAATAACATTCGCACTTGGCTATGAAACGACTTGTTCAGAGTTCTGCTCGGTCGAGGCAACTCCTCGTTCAGGTGGATGGCTTCGATGAACTCGTCTCTGCCTTGCCTTCACATCTAATAAAATGTATGTTGTGTGTTGCTCTAGTTAATAGGCTTGACACATGATACTAAAAGAGACGAACCCACATAGCTGAAAAAATAATTCCATTCTGTATCATATTTGTGTAGAACATGGAAACGTTAAACTTGTTGCTTAGATAATGTGTTTTCAAATTGGCACTCCATCTTTCGATCCCACAACTTGGTAAAATAGAGTTTTCTATGATGCCACATAGACTATCGACTGGCTGTCATAGTCTATAGGTTCCTACGATTTTATGACTTGTCATAGTAAACATGTTCCCATGGTTTCAATGCTTGTTAAAGCATATACGTTCCCACGGTTTTAAGGCTTGAGATATAGATTATGACACGGTTTATAGTACTTCATGTAAGTACGGTATGTTCAAGTTAAGCATCGAATAGTCGTTCCTATGTTGCAGATGAAAATTGTAAAAATATGAAAATTTCTCGGGATCGTTTGTCGTCGAGATAATCCCTGGATTGGGGGTGCATGTAAGTACTGAAAGTAAAGATAAGGAATGGTTTAGAAGTATGGTCAGTTTTAGTTGAGTCTTGCATGGTCATTGGACAACTTGTACACAAGGTATTAGCTTCTCGAATGATCACCAGGACACTAGGATCGTATCGGCCTAGGAGAAATTGTAACTATTGTGTGTCCTTCAGTAGGGGTACGACTGAATCTGAAGTGTATGTCATAATACAGCTGTGGGACCTTCGGTGGAGTTTGAGCCTCGTACTCGAACTGTTCTTGTATGCTATGAAGTCCGTGGATATCTTGAATTATTAATGACCTTCATATAGTTTAAGTCAGTGTTCTAGTGGCAATCCATGTGCATGTCATAGATTGAGTCAACAGGTGGATGCACGACAGGCAACACAACAATTAAGCCTAAGTTTTGGCTTATGTGGGTCATACGTTACGACATAATAGAGGACATGTTTTTTCGATAGCAAGACACTAAGTTTCTATATTATAAACTATGTTGTTGTGATGAACATGGAAGGTCGGACGGTAAGTATGAGTAAGTTTACATTATGTTGCGTAGAATGATTAATATAGTCGGGACACAAGTTATGTTATGAAACTGATCCTAAGGCAAGATTTGAAAGACCACTAAAATCATAGTGCGTACTCAATTAAATAACGTGTTAGTTTTATATGGGTGGACGAGAGACCTCACTACCAGTACATATTCACTACCAGTGCATTTTATGTACTAATACCCCATCAGATTGTTTGTAGGTTTTCGGTAACAACTCGTTCGATACAGAACCCGCATGGACACATTGAGGTATGAAGTTTCTTAGCGTTTTGATGTGTGCGACTGCACTGAAGTATTCCACGTATAAAGGATATAATATATATAGGCATCGCCTATTGTAATCTTCTTCAAGTTGTAAGCCTTAGGGCATGAGTAATTGTATTAAAAGAGAGAGAGAGAGAGATTGAGTGATTGTAATCTTAGCTTCGAGCTATTGTAATATTTTGCTTCAATATCAATAAAGGGTTTCCTTTGCATAATTTGTGTATATTTAACATTTCTTCTTGGGACTTATGTGTGACTGTAATTACCTACTCAATCGATCATTTCAGTATTTGCCTTGTGCAGGAGCAATAAAGGCTCGCACAAGGATGAACCGTTCTATGAAATCGGGACGTGACAACTTATCGATCTATTGTAGAAGGATCGAGCATTGAGTTGAACGTCCAAGTGCGATGAGACATTTGATGCACCCAAAAGGGCTGTGACAGAGGAACCAGTCTTCTCGTTACTCGATTACTCTAAGGCATTCGAGGTGCACACTCACGCATCCAACTTTGACATCAGTGAGTTATTGGTACAAGAGGGTACCCCATCACGTTCGATAGCCACAAGTTGAACGACACAATAGCGATACACAATACAGGAGTATTAGATGACCATAGTGGTACATTGTTTGCGGACATGGTGCCACTATCTCTTTGGCACCAAGTTTGTGGTTATAATCGACAATGTTACTATAAGCTATTCCCAGACTCAGAAAAATTTGTCACCTAAGCAAGCAAGATGGCAAGACTTCTTATCCAAATTTGATATGGAGCTGCAGTACAAGTCGGACAAGTTGAATCATATCGCCAATGCACTTAGCATGAAGGCCAAGCTAGCAGCATTGTGCTTGCTCGAGGAAGACATTCTTGACCTTGTCAAAGGGGTAGCCGAGTAGCCATTGACAGGCTCTAGTAAAGCTTATTCGCGAAGGCAAAATGCAATGGTCTTGGCTGAGGGACAGGCTTCTCCACAGAAAGGGTGACAGTATGATCGTGCCTAAGTGGGGTGGCTTGAGGAGGCATCTCCTCAAAGAATACCACAATACCAAGTGGTCCTGTCATGCCCCAGTCCCAAAAGTCATGGGACGAGCACATGACACGGCCAGCTGGTACATACTCAAGGGTGAATCTAATCTATGGAACCCTCAAGTAATACTCGTAAGTTATCTAAGATAGGGTCTAAAATGACAAGTTAACTATATCTCAATCAAGATAATAATCTCAAGTGGGAACCATTGCATTAATGTTGATTAAACAATAACACCGATGCCACTTGAACATAAATATAAGAATAGATAATTTATAATATGGTTGGCCAGACCTTAATATAATCATCTGAACAAACTCATAACAAAAATGAAGCTTATAAAACTAGGCTATACAACTGAAGATGTCATCATATATAAAAAGATGAAAGAACAATAAAAGTACCACTAGCGATACATGAATCCTGAAGGTACAATCGTCCACCAATCTATCCTTTTATCCTAGCAGTCTCATCAAATACCTTAAGAGATCACCACGTCCTCAGGGGACTAATAAGATACATAATATACATGCCACTAAATAATAGTAAATAATATGCACAGAAAAGGGATTGAAATAACAGCAGAGAAAACATAAGTAAGGACATAGGCATAAGAGTAGTGCTACTAGACATGGCTACAGGAAATGTCGGGTAAAATCGCAGTCGACGTGAGCTAACAATCCTATAGAAAGCAATACGAGGCATGCTAACAATCTATATAAAGTCTCTATCGTGAGACTATAGAAGCATGAAAAAGAATAAAGAAGGGCCTATGCGGCTCCGACAGAAGGATCCCCCTGCGGCTCAGGATCCCCATGCGGCTCAGAAGTCCATGCGGCTCAGGAGTCCATGCGGCTCAAGGGTCCATACGGCTCGGATAGTTCCATGCGGCCCAGAAAGAAGCCACGTGGCCTTCAACAGTTCTTCTCTATATTCGGCTGTATTTAATGCCCTGACGGCTGCTCTGACAAAATGACAGCTATGACAGCTCTGACATAAAGATGTAATAATGACTCTGACATGATGGCGTGTTCCTAAGGAAGAGGAGAAAATCTTCTGACAGCTGGCAAGATCCACCAAGTCCCGAGGTCACTTCATACGGCTGCTATATTTATGCGGCCGCCCACTTCATGCGGCTGCATCCTTCATGCGGCTGCCCATCTACATGCGGCTGCCTATCCCCATACGGCTACCCGTCCCCATACGGCTGTCTATCCCCATGCAGCTGCCCATCCCCATGCGGCTACTCGTCCCTATGCGGCTGTCCATCCCCATGCGGCTGCCCATCCTCATACGGCTATGCATCCTCATGCTGCTGTATGCTTCATGCGGCTGAGAGGACCACCCATATGCGGCTCTGCCAGGACGGTCCAGTTGAGACACGTGGCGCTCTTTGTGACAATTGAGACACATGGCAGTCTTATCTTTCCTGGACTTAGGGGTGCTAACAAATCCTAACAAAATCAGATTTGTTGCGATCGTCATAATTGTCCAGATCAAATCAAATCAAGCAAATTGGACACGTGGCAGGCTATCACAAATTACGATTATTCATGGCAATCAACATTTATTGTCCCCAGAGATTTGATACAATCATATTAATTGCTCAAGTTTATTATATTCAAGATGAACGGACCAGATTGATAACTCTTAAGCCACCGACTTTTCAAAATGGATAATCATTGCAAACCCTAATGATCACCCCCCACTCCTATAAATAGCACGGTGCTATTCCCTTGCAAAAAAGAGACAGTTGGATACAGAGAGAGAAGGACAGAGACAGACGCATACATAGAGAGATACGCAGAGGAGCACACACAGAGAGAAAAAGGAAAGCATTTCTTCGTCAGAGCCAAGGCTACGTCCGATCGTCCAAGGAGTAAGGCAGAGCTGTCGTCGCTTTCTCGAGCCTCTATCGTCACCCCCAGAATCAAAAATAAACAATTGTACTTAGACCGATGTACCTAGGTTTTTGTCCCTAGGCTGTCTTTGTACGAAAGAGTTAGTATTGTGAGTCTAAGTTCAGTCCTCCTATATAAATTGTTCTGTACTTTCATAATCAATGACAAACACGATGGCGACTCTGCTGGGGATAAACTTCTCTACGGCTGAAAAGTTGGTGACGCAATCGGATGCAGCCAAACTTGGCTCCACACAACAGAAGTTGGTCGTCCGCTTCGACCAACAGACGTTTGAAGAAATGCTCTCCGACGGGAGCACTGGCCCGGTCCAGAAGCGAACCCGCACAAAGAAGGCTCGCAGGGAATGGAGGCCCAAATCATTTGCTCCTCCCCAAGCTCTGGATGGAGTACTCTCTGCTACCCAAAATGGCGAAGACAACTCTCATGCGGCCCCACTTCAGGCCATAGAGGACTCTGCTGTCCCCAAGTCCGGCAAAGGAAAGCACTACGATACTGGACTTGCAGGGGCAAAGAGTGATTCTATGTGCTCCAGGCAGAAGCCGAACAAAGGCACTAGCCGCAGGCTGAACATTCATGCGGCCAAGATTGCCAGCCGTATGTATGATGTCCATGCGGCCGAAACTGCCAGCCGGATGCAGAATACCCATGCGGCCAAGATTTCCAGCCGCATGGAGAAGCTTATGCAGCCGAGACTTCCAGCCGTATGAAGAAAGCCCATGCGGCTACGATTGCCAGCCACATAAAGACTGTTGATTCCAGCCGCATGCTGTCTGCTCCACACGGCCCAGGCTCAGTCTTCGATTGCCTCTCCTATGGTCCTGATCTCTCATGCTCCCGAGATAATACGTCTGACTCTCTGCAGCACCACTTAGACTCTTACTACTATGTGCCCTCACGCACTAGAATGAAGAAGTCTAGGGCAGCACGAGCTTGGCGAGCTCAGTCCGCTGTCCCGACCTCTGACCATCTGACCACTCCATATACTGTTATGTGGGCCTTTGATGGAAAGTTGTATAGAACCACTCGAGTCCAGCCCTTGGCGATAAACGGACAGAGTGGTTCCCAAAAGTCTCCCAAAACCCAGGGAGCAAACATGGTCATTTCAGACCCATCTGACTTACGTGAGGTTATCCTCCACAAGCGCAAAGAAAGAGAAGAGGCCTCGGTGTGCAAAGAGTCCTCCCACGAACGTCACTGCACCCAAGTCATTATCAACTACTGTTGTAACAACGCAACGGTACGAGAAGACCGGCAGTCCGTTTTCCAAAGGTTACAACAGCCGAGCTCAGGGAATGAGGCACCTCCCGTTGTCTCCTGTAACTCTATTCAGAAAATCTCCGCCGATGGGAGAGGGAAGAAGATAAATGTTTCCAGCCCAAAGATTTCAACCACTGTGACTAAGAAACTGTCGTCAAAACGGTCGTCCACCACCGGAGTTTTCCAAGGTACCCGTTCAAAGACGAAATCTGCTACAGTAGGAGATTCATCATCCATATCACTGGGGGTCGCTGGAACTGGGGGTAGCACTCCTCCGAACATCTACGACAATCCAATGTTCCAAGGAGACGAGCCCGGGAAAATAACTCTTCCATCAGATACAGCAGGTGTCGACGTCCCCAAGGACGTCCATGACTCTCAAGATGAACCAAGATCTAAAGCTGGGGTACTATCCCTTTTGAATCCGACCCAGAGGAGAACACTCCCACATACCCCGATGACTTCTCTGTACAGGGGTATGATTCGAAGGACACGTCGTCCACCGTCCCTTCTATTTCTACTCATGTGAGAACGGCATTCATGACAAACGACGAACAAGATGGTCCCAGTGATCGCCAACGCATCGACACTCTGGAGGCCATACTGCACACCTTGGTCCAATCTGTGGACAAGATCAAAGCGGCTCTTTCCATCCTACAAGGAAGGACACCTGGCCAAACAATCTTGGGTCCGCGGTCAATGCAGACTCGAACTCAGTGGCACCAAACATAGGTAATAATCCTCCTGAAATGTCGGCTCCTACCGCTGCAGACGAGGCCATGGAGGCAAGAAGAAAGGTCCAGGAGATCCAGTCCATGTTCCATGCCCGAGAAAACTGCCAAGACCTCAGGATACGACAACCGTATCGTGCTACGTGGAGAGATGTTTCCTTCCCACCAAAGTATAAACCATTCCACATCAATCTATATGATGGAAAGACATCTGCAAGCAGGTACATTACCTACTTCGAAGTCACAACTGACAATCTGCCTCATGACGATGCCATCCTTACGCGGTTGTTCATCGGAGCATTGGAAGGAGTCGCCTTCGACTGGTACCGCAACCTGTCAGACAACTGCATCCACTCTTTCGCCAGCTTCAAGCGCATGTTCTTGGAGAGATTCTACGAAGTAGGACAGAACGTCACAATGTCCACCCTCATGGACGTCGTTCAAGGGGAGAAGGAGCTGACAAGGAACTATATTGAGCGGTTTTGCCAAACCGCAATGAAGATGTCGTCTGGTAATCCAGATTCCTCCTTAATTGAAATATGCCAAAAGAGACTGCTTCCAACAATCGGCCTCTGGATGGGCGAAAGTCGGTTTAAGGACTGGAAGACGTTTATCATCCGTGCCACTAGCGCCGAAGACAGGTTGAAGAAGGCTCGCCAAATGGGATTACACATCTCAGAGGGAGAGGACAAGGGCAAGTGCCCTAATACCAACAACAACAATGGTGGTAACGCCTCCAATAATCGGGACAATAAGGGCAAGCAGGCTATGGTGGCCGATACAACCCAGAAACCTGAGTCAAAATTGGCAGACAAGCAATGGCCGCAAATGATCTACTCCTTCGAAGACGGCCATGTCAAGCCCATCTTGGACATGCTCATACAAGGAGATAGAATTCAGCTCCCTCCACCAAGACGGTAACCTCGGCCGACAGAAATAGAGAGCCCAAAGTACTGTCATTACCATCGCTACGTCCACCATGCTACACACGACTGCTACCAACTAAAGCGATACATCCAACATCTCATCGACTCGAAGGCTCTGGCTATTGATTTCGAAGAGGTGACTGTGGCAGCCAATATAGTATCAGTACAATTCGACACCTTCTCTCCAACGGAGACTCAAGATGGCGTGATACCCATCCCTCGGGCAACAATGGAGATCGCTAATCTTCTACCTCATCGAGATCAGGCTACTAGTCTGGTACCCCTCACCACGTCACGAGGGGAGGTCAGGTGGGTCCACCCAGACTTGGTACCTGAAGTGACTCGGTCCACACTACCCTCCATTGGCAAGAACGAGAGTAGAAAGGTCAGATCCTTCCGCACAATTTCGGCATATATCGAAGAAGCCACAGCTGTCGTCACTCAATCTGGTGCTCAATCCCAACCTACACCAGATAACTCAACTAAAGAACATCAGTCGGCTACTGCTGACACTCCAGGACCTTCTCGGCCTTCGACAACCGATAAGCCTAGGCCGAAGGAGACTCGCTTTAACAAATCCCTCCGAAAAGAGACACCTCATGGGCTGGAAAGACCCTACAACTTTGACATCCTAGCACAATTGGCCAACACACCGGTTAAATTGTCATTATACGAGCTCCTGAGACTCTCCAAAGATGTTCGTGTGGTACTAAGCGATGCACTCCAGAATGCCGACGCATATCTAGCTCAGGTCAACCTCACGGGAGAGAGCCCGCCTGCAAATCTCCAAGACAGCGCTTGCACAGGAGCGATGCCCAACATTGTCTTCACTCCACAGGATATGCTCATCAAAACCAATCTGCACGATCGTCCGTTATACTACATTGGATACATCGATGACATAAAGGTGGATCGGATGCACATTGATCCTGGTTCTTCCATAAGCATCATCCTGAAGGGTCTGTTATATCATCTCCGCATTCCTATGCATCGCCTGACGCCAACAAGCACCGCCATCAGCGGTTTCAATTCGGACATGAGCTATCCGATTGGGAAGATTCCCTTGAAGTGCCAAATTGGCGATCTTCAGTCAGAAGTGACCTGTTACGTCATAGATGCGGACACTTCCTACAATATCCTCCTGGGGCGCCCTTGGATACACGATTACATAATCGTGCCTTCCACGCTGCACCAGTGCTTCAAGTATGTCCACAAATACGACTTCGTGAGGACAGAATTTGCCGACATTGATCCCTTCAAAG
Organism: Iris pallida; assembly: GCA_029216955.1. Taxonomy (NCBI): domain Eukaryota; kingdom Viridiplantae; phylum Streptophyta; class Magnoliopsida; order Asparagales; family Iridaceae; genus Iris; species Iris pallida. Next base: position 15,114,542 of record JANAVB010030220.1, read on the forward strand.
GGGTCGAATCCTACTACTCAGACTCTTGCTTATATGAAAAGTCGAAGAGGCACCTTGGTGAAGGAGATGTGCAAGCTCGAACTGAGACGGCCACAAGATCAGAAGAACCTATGATGATCCACCTCCAAGCTCACAAACCTGGAAAATCCGTACCCCTTACGGCCGCTCTTCGTAAGGACGCAATCAGCCTCTCGGCACAAGAGGGGCAAACGATAATCTGGCTGCCAAAGTCCAGCCAAGCGCCAAGACCCACAATGGAGATACTGACAATCAGACTGCCTAGAGTCGGCCAGCCACAAACGGGGAAGCTCAATCCCTCCGACAAGCCAATGAAGATACGTATTCCCAAAAAGAATCTTCAGCCCAATATAAAGTCTGGGGCTTCTAGCGAGCTAACCACTCCCCGTCCAGCATCGAGTACCAAACTGGGGGTCGCTAGTTTGCCAACGACTCTACGTTCTACTCCACCGGCGGAACCCTTGATGATCAAGTTGCCCAAGTCATCCTCTCAGTCTTCATTTATACAGGGGGTGGCCGAAGAAGAACCAAAACTGGCCAAGTATGTGGCTGCTCACACTGATGTTCCATCCGCAGTTGATGTAATCCCGTTAGAAAAGATACCTTACTTCATTAATAAAGGGCTATCTTTGAACTACATCGAGCTTAATAAGCTTTGTACAATGTATGCTATGGAACACGGTATAGGCACTCACCTACACACACAGGTGACAAATATTTATACCATAAAATAACTTACTCCCGTGGAAGCGCTTACCGTATAATCTAGGGAGGGGACCATCCAATCATCTTCGGTCGGAAGAATGATCCACAGCCCTTCACCATAGAAGAAGTCGATCTCGAATCGGACGCTGGGAGACTGCCTCTCTATCTATATATCCCCCAATCCAAGTACCTCATGCAAAAATAGGGGTATGATCTTGAGACTACGCCAGGTTTGAACTACGGCACTGGTCGACGATTACCTTTAAAGTTGTCGCTTCCGGCTGGCAAACCACAGGACTACTACAACAAGACCCGATACGGACTGGGATATGTTAACCGCAACGACCCCTGAAAGCTTAGATGAGGAATGCGACTGGCATTCACACTCAACCGGATCACCAACTTCTGATTTGGATATCAGCATCGGGGATGTATTCAGGCGAGTCACGTCTGTCAATATGGCATTCGCCGATGCTTACGAAAAAGGTGAAGACTTTCCTGAACTCCTCGAATTAGAGCCGTGGGCCCAATAGCTGGATGCGCAATAGGAGAAGTAGTTTGAACAAAGAGAGCCTCCTACTGAAGATGAGATAATACAAGTGGATCTCGGCAGCGGCTCTTCTCCGAAACTAATCTTTGTTAGTAAAAGCCTGACAGACGAAGAGCGAGAATCGCTACTGGAACTTGTCAAATAATATATTGATGTGTTCGCTTGGAGCTATGAAGACATGCCAGGGCTAAACCCCGATGTTGCTCTTCACAAGCTCAACATTTGGCCAGATGTAAAGCCAGTCAAACAACAGCAACGACGCTTCCGCCCAGGCATCATGGATGCGATCGAAGCCAAAGTCAACAAACTGATAGCCAGCGGCTTCATTCGTGAGGAACAACATTCTGACTGGGTCGCCAACATATTACCGGTCCTCAAGAAGATTGAAAAGATTCGAATCTGCATCGACTTCCACAATCTGAACGAGGCGTGTCCCAAAGATGAGTTCCCCCTCCCTATTACAGATATCATGATTGACAATACCTGCGGCTTCGAACGTATGTCATTCATGGATGGCTTCTCGGGGTACAACCAAATTAAGATGTCTTCCGATGACGAAAAGCATACATCATTCCGAACACCAATAGGCATGTTCTGCTACACAGTCATGCCTTTCAGTTTAAAGAACGCTGGCACCACCTATCAGAGAGCTATGAGCATCATCTTTAGAGACCACTTGCACAAAACAGTAGAATGCTATGTCGACGACATCCCGTCAAAAGCCGCTCTAAGGAAGATCATCTGCATGATCTAAGGACAGTGTTCGACCTGATACGAGCGCACAATTTGAAAATGAACCCCACGAAATCTTTCTTGGGCGTATCCAACGGGAAGTTCTTGGGTTTCATCATCACCTCCCAGGGTATCCACGTAGACCCTGAGAAGACGAAGGCAATCATGGAGATGAGTCCCCCGAGAAATCTCCGAGAACTCCGAGGCCTTCAAGAGAGGTTAGCTTATATCAGGAGGTTAATTTCCAACCTCTCCGGGCGATGTCAGCCATTCACCCATCTCATAAAGAAGGGCGTCTCATTCGTATGGGATGAAGAATGCCAGCGTGCCTTCGACAGCATCAAAGAATATTTGTCGAACCCTCCAGTCCTGGTGGCCCCAGTTGCTGGAAAGCCATTCCTGTTCTATGTACGAGCAATAGAGCATTCCTTTGGCGCTCTACAAGCACAAAACAACGGTACAGACCATGAGCAAGCTATATATTACCTCAGCCGAATAATGATTGGGCCAGAGCACCGATATACCGCTGTGGAGAAGGAATGCCTCGCCCTGGTGTTCGCCATTCAAAAGATGCGATACTATTTCACGGGGCAAACTATACATGTGATATCACGTATCAACCCCCTCAGGGTCCTCATGACTAAACCAGGAGTACTCAGCTCTCGCCTCGCTACATGGACAATATTACTGTCCCCTTACCATATGATCTTCATCCCACAAAAGGCTGTTAAAGGTCAAGCTCTGGCAGACTTTTTAGCAGCCCATCCAGGCTCGGAGTCTGCCAGAATATACGAAGAAATCCTAGATGAGATCGCTGACTCGCATGCGGCCTCTCACGATAATATATGGCGAATGTTCTTCGACGGTGCTTCAAGGACCGGACCCAATGGCAACATCATCGTCAGAGTCGGGGTGGTGCTGATTTCTCCTTCCGGACTGGTGATCAATCGCACTTACTCCCTCACGGAACCCTGCTCTAACAATATGGTCGAGTACAATGCTTTAGTCATTGGCCTCCAACTAGCAAGAGAGCTGGGGGTAGAATATCTTGAAGCATACGACGATTCACAGTTAATCGTCAATCAGATCCGGGGTTCATACGAAGTCTGCTATGAAGACATGATCCCCTATCACCAAATAGCGATCAACATTATCTCATCATTTGAAGGGTTCTTCATCGAACACATCCCCAGACTCTAAAATATCGAAGCCGATGCCCTAACAGGCCTTGCCGCTTCCCTAGCAGTGCCGAACCATATTCATTATTTGGTGGACATGATAGGCCATGAACTGGTCTGTCCCAAGAACAACGTTCAATTCGTGGCAAGTTATTCCGCTCAGACGATCGACGAAGTACCAGACTGGAGACAACCATTCATAGACTTTGTAGTCTTCGACATCCTGCCCGAGCACCCAAAGGAAGCCACCTCTATCAGAAGGCGTTCTCTCAGATTCTTCTACGATACATAGACGAAAATGATGTATCGCCGAACCTACGATGGATTATTGCTTCGATGTCTGTCAAACACAGAAGCCAAAGAAGCCATACGCGAAGCTCATGACGGTGTCTGCGAGGCCTATCAGCCTGGCCCAAAATTGCAATACCGTCTTCGCCGAATGGGCTACTACTGGCCCACGATGGTAGCAGATGCGATAGACTATGCAAGAAAGTGTAAAGCCTGCCAAGTCCACGCGGACTTCATCTACCAGCCGTCCGAATTTCTACATTCAACAGTGGTGTCCTGGCCATTCAAAGCATGGGGAATGGATATCATCGGTGCAATCACTCCACCTTCGTCCCGAGGACATCGCTTCATACTCGCTATCACAGATTACTTCTCCAAATTGGCGGAAGCTGTTCCGCATGCAGAAGTGAAGACTTCAAACGTGATCAGCTTCCTCAAGCATCACGTCATCTATCGCTTTGGACTGTCCCGAAGGATCATCCACGATAATGGTCTGCAGTTTGCAAGCTATGCCTTCTATCGATTCTGTGACAAGCACCGCGTCCAGAATATTGCTTCAACACCATACAACCCAGCGGCTAATGGTCTGGCTGGAGCATTCAACAAAACAATCATCAAGCTTCTCAGGAAGTTCGTGTCATCAAACAAGCGCGACTGGAATGAGAAGCTTGGTGAATGCTTATGGGCGTACCGTACTACAGTACGAACGGCCACTGGGAACACACTATTCTTTCTAGTGTACGTAGTGAGGCAGTTCTCCCATTGGAGACTCAAATACCCTCGTTCCGCGTCGCTCTCACTTACCAATTGGCGACGGACGATAACTACCGTCGCCGCCTACAAGAGTTGGAGGCCTTAGATGAAAAGCGCCTACTGGCTCAGCAGTGAATCGAGCTATACCAAGCACGTATCTCCGGAGCCTTCAACAAGAAGGTTAAAATCAGAACATTCCAAGTGGGCGATCTCGTTCTGGCAGTTCGGAGGCCGATGGTTATGACTCACAAAACTGCCGACAAATTCCAGCCAAAGTGGGAGGTCCATTTATCATTGAGGCTGTATTCTCCAACGGTGCTTACCGCCTCACAAAACAAAATAGAGACTTGCTCATGTTGTCCGTCAACAGCAAGTTCCTAAAGAAATATTATGTCTAAACGACATTCTCCAAATCCCAGAGTATTGAGTTATGTACCCACCAGTACCGCTGAACTCACATTCAAAAAATCCCAGATTATTGAGTTATGTACCCGTCGATACCGCTGAACTCGCATTCACAAAATCCCAGATTATTGAGTTATGTACCCTCTGGTACCGCTGAACTCACATTATCCAAATCCCAGATTATTGAGTTATGTACCCGCCGGTACCGCTGAACTCGCATTCACAAAATCCCAGAATATTGAGTTATGTACCCTCCGTACAGCTGAACTCATATTCTTCCCCCATATATCCCAGATTGCTGAGTTATATACCCTCTGGTACCCCTGATTTTATGTTTTTCCTCCAAATATCCCAGATTGCTGAGTGATGTACCCGCAGGTGCCTCTGAACTTACATTCCGATCACTCTTTTAGGTAGTAAGTCATGTATGACCATACCTCTGAACTTATTCTTCTGAAAGAGCTCCTCCCTCATGATCCACTACTCGCACTCTCAGTACACAAAAAGGGTAATAGATCCACAAAATTCCTAAAACGACCATGTCGATGTTACCTCTGAGTCGTCTCACTTCCGCCAAAAATAAATCACCCCTCTACATAGAACTTCCATGTCCTCATTACCTCTGAGTCGTTCTATGTACCCCTTCATGGAGCCCACTCCTACCACATCCTCATTACCTCTGAGTAGGAAGGCTCCAATCGAAGAAACCCTCATGCTTGCCATGTCCTTATTACCTCTGAGTAAGTATGCTGGTTCCCTTTCGACTTACTATCCGTACCCAAAATCGGAGTACGCCAAGGATAATAGGTCCACAAATGTCCTCTGTTGACCACAAATATCCTCCGCTGAGTCCACTCCTTCCATGTCCTCATTACCTCTGAGTAGGAAGATTCCGCGATGAAAAACCCTCATGCCTACCACGTCCTCATTACCTCTGAGTATGAAGGCTCTATCGAAGAAACCCTCATGCTTGCCATGTCCTTATTACCTCTAAGTAAGTATGCTGGTTCCCTTTTGACTTATTATTCGTACCCAAAACCGGAGTATGCCAAGGATAATAGGTCCATAAATGTCCTCTGTTGACCACAAATATCCTCCTCTGAGTCCACTCCTGCCATGTCCTCATTACCTCTGAGTAGGAAGACTCTGCGGTAAAACTTCCATACTTGCCATGTCCTTATTACCTCTGAGTAAGTATATTGGTTTTCTCTCGTCCTATTATCCGTATCCTGAATCGAGGTACGCCAAGGATAATAGGCGCACAAATGTCCTCTGTTGACCACAAATATCCCCCGCTGAGTCCACTCCTGCCATGTCCTCATTACCTCTGAGTAGGAAGACCCCGCGGTAAAACCCCCATACTTGCCACGTCCTCTTTACCTCTGAGTAAGTATGTTGGTTTATCTCTCGACTTATTATCCGTACCTACGATCGGAGTAGGCCAAGGATAATAGGCCCACAAATGTCCTATGTTGACCACAAATGTCTGCAGCCGACCACAAATGTCGTACTAGGTCTCCTAGTACATCCACATCTTTCCTCATCATCACATGCTTTTGGAGCCCAGCTGTTCCATAGCATTCTTTCACCCAATACATAGAACTTTCACGTTGATAGCACCTCTGAGTTGTTCTATGTATCCTCATTCGAGTTCATTCCTACCACGTCCACATTACCTCTGAGTAGGAATGCTCTACTTTAGACCCATATTTACCATGTCCTCACTACCTCTGAGTAAGTATGTTGGTTCTCTCCCAACTTATTATCCGTATCCAGAACCAGGGTACGCCAAGGATAATAGGTCCACAAAAAGTCTCCCATTGGGGCAATTACTACAAGCAAAGAATAGAGCGAATGTATTCTGTTCATTCAAAATCAGTTACATTCACATGACTACATCTCATTAGCAAGCCAGAAAAGTTCTCTATCATTTCATTCAGACAAGAAGGAAGAAGATTACATTGATGTCCAAAAGAAGCAAAACACAAACTGTAGCTAAAGACAGACAGAGATATTAAGACAAAAGACGGACATTTATGAGGGCCTATGAATCCTAGTTACGGGGGCGCATATACCAATCCCTCAACCATTTTTCATATGAAGGATCTACTTGAGCAAAATCCTCGTCCGGAATAGGACGGTCAGAACTCTCAGACTGGGGCTCCTCCTTTACAGCAACTTCAATAGGCGCCAGCTTTCCTTTTTGTTCCTCCATTTTTGGTATTAACTCCTCCTTAACGAGCGATGACTCTTGTTTGAAAGGAGGCAGCAGCTCTTCCTTCATAATGATCTCAGCCTTCGGCAGTGATGCTACAAGAATCAAAGATAAAAAGAAACAAAGTTAGAAGATGGCTACAGCCTCATACGGCCCAGTCTAGATGAGCTTATGCGGTCCTGTTAGAGGGGGCCTCATGTGGTTCGATTCAGAGAGACTTATGCGGCTCTGTTCGACGGGTCATTATGCGGGTCAGTTTGTGAAGCGTCTATGCGACTACTAGACAAACTCCCATGCGGCTCGAACATGGGGTATACCCCCATGCGGCTTGGACATGGGACGTACATGCGGCCCATACAGTTTGAACACTTCGATGAAGACGAGGGACGCATTAAGGGCTTGAGCATAAAAAACATGCAACAGAGCCGTTGTTTTAGGATTTAAAGTGTTCGAACTTCCACGTAGTCCATACCCTGAATGGCAGGGTGGACGTCATGATGGACTGGAGGCGCTACAATCGGCGAGGGAGCCACAGCCCTCTTGCCTTTCGCTACAGCAGAGGCCTTAAAAGCTTTGGAAACTTTCGAAGCTTTGAAAGACTTGGGGCCATTATCAATCGACGATCAGAGAAGGAAGACGAAGACAAGAAAAGCTAGGACAGAGAGAGAATAAAGAAGTCTCTTCGTCCCAAACACGCTGCTATTTATAGGCGGAGCCCATAGACCGACGCATCGATCCACGTGCAGTGTAACTGACTCTTCGGTTATCAAGGCAATCCGACTATTCAAGGCTAAACTCTTGGGATCCTGTCCCAAAAAGAGGCTTTAAAATCTGACAGCAAATCAAAGGCAATCAATGCAAAGATTTGCACACGTGGCAAGGAGCCTATGCGGCCAGGCAGCCTATGCGACCAGACAGCCCATGCTGCTGGAAAGCCCATACGGCTCAGATGGCCATGCGGCTGAGGAGGCCATGCGGCTGAGACATCCATGCGGCCAGAACATCCTATGCGGCCCGAAGAGTTTTTATATGGCCATGCTTCTTATTCAAAGTATTTCAATTTTGCAAATTGAAAATTTTGAAGGGGGTCTTGTAGAAGCATGGAAAGGAATAAAGAAGGGCCTATGCGGCTCCGTCAGAAGGATCCCCATGCGGCTCAGAAATCCATGCGGCTCAGGAGTCCATGCGGCTCAAGGGTCCATGCGGCTCGGATAGTTCCATGCGGCCCAGAAAGAAGCCACATGGCCTTCAACAGTTCTTCTCTATATTCGGCTGCATTTAATGCCCTGACAGCTGCTCTGACAAAATGACAGCTCTGACATAAAGACATAATAATGACTCTGACATGATGGCATGTTTCTAGGGAAGAGGAGAAAATCTTTTGACAGCTGGCAAGATCCACCAAGTCTCGAGGTCACTTCATACGGCGGCTGCATTTATGCGGCCGCCCACTTCATACGGCTGCATCCTTCATGCGGCTGCCCATCTGCATGCGGCTGCCTATCCCCATGTGGCTACCCGTCCCCATGCGGCTGTCCATCCCCATGCGGCTGTCCATCCTCATGCGGCAGCATGCTTCATCCGATTGAGAGGACCACCCATATACGGCTCTGCTAGGACGGTCCAGTTGAGACACGTGGCACTCTTTGCGACAATTGAGACACGTGTCAGTCTTATCTTCCTTGGACTTAGGGGTGCTAACAAATCCTAACAAAATCAGATTTGTTACAATCGTCATAATTGCCTAGATCAAATCAAATCAAGCAAATTGGACACGTGGCAGGCTATCACAAATCATGAATATTCATGACAATCAATATTTATTGCCCACAGATATTTGATGCAATCACATTAATTGCTCAAATTTATTATATTCAAGATGAACGGTCCAGATTGATAACTCTTAAGCCGCCGACTTTTCAAAATGGGTAATCATTGCAAACCTTAATGATTACCCCCCCCCCCCACTCCTATAAATATCAAGGTGCTATTCCCTTGCAAAAAAAGAGAGACAGACGCATACAGAGAGAGAAGGACAGAGACAGACGCATACAGAGAGAGATACGCAGAGGAGCACATACAGAGAGAAAAAGGAGAGCATTTCTTCGTCAGAGCCAAGGCTACGTCCGATCGTCTAAGGAGTAAGACAGAGCTGCCGTCGCTTTTTCGAGCCTCTATCATCACCCCCCCGAATCAAAAATAAACAATTGTACTTAGATCGATGTACCTAGGTTTTTGTCCCTAGGCTTTCTTTGTACGAGCGAGTTTGTATTGTGAGTCTAAGTTCAGTCCTCCTATATAAATTGTTCTGTACTTTCACAATCAATGGCAAACAGACACGATGTGTACTAACGACCGAGATTGGTCAATATCCAAGTACTAATAACAATATCAAGGAACTAGGGAGCAAGTTCTATATATAGTCTCTATCGCAGCCCTGTATGGGTTTTCGAGTCGAGAGTGGTCAAGTATTCAATCCTAGTATCGGTCGAGGGTCAAGTCAAGTAACAAGAAACAAAGGATCAAAACAAGTCACTCAAGTAAACAACACTGGCGAAGTCATGTGTGGGAAATATATAAGAACAACTAAAGATAAAAGTATGTGATGACAAGTATAAGACATGGAAATAAATCATGGCAAGATGCAAGTATATAATAGAAAATGAGACATGAGCAAAAATATAAATAAACTATACAAAGTTGTCAAGGTATACTTGCCTAATGTAGAATCGACCACGTCCCATAAGCAACTAGTCAAATAAATGAGCCACAAAAATTGAACTCCCGCAAATGTCCCTGGATACTGAAACAGATATCACCAACGCTTTTAGCATAAGTACCTGTTAGTCCAATTCTGGACAAAGGGATAAAACAGAATTTTGGGTCAAAACAGTGTTCGTCGTTGGACCCACTTTGTACCAAAAAAAGTGCCATAATCTATGGTCTCTAAAGTCAACAAATACCTACGAGTCCATTTTTTATATGAACTCAACGGTATGTCTAATTTTGCATTCCGATGAACCGTGCACAAAATTTCCCATTGAGTCGGATCATAGGATCGCCGAAACGACGATCCAATCAATCGTCTCAGAATCAGACCAAACTTGGCTCACATGACCAGAAAAATGATACGAGTCCATTCACATAAGTTTTTTCGTGATATGACAAATGTGCACAAAGTAATTAGTATTTTTTGCAAATAGGACGATACGGTGTACCTCGACCTATAAGCCTCGTATTTGTCGCACATACGCAACCAATTCAAGTTCTGTCAAAGCCCACACGTTTGCAACATCCATACACACCTTTCGATGCTCTTGGATTGCGATGAATTTGCCTGGTTTGTCGAGGCTGACCTCGTATCGGAGGATTTGAAAGTTTTCGAGAACTATTTTCATGTTTTTTTGAGTTTTTCACAAGGATTTTTAATCTATAAAGCCGTGAATTAACTTGAAGTATCTAATGATTTTAATCATGTATATATTGGCTATAAAACAGCGAAGAAAAATCAAAATTCCATATACAGGATTGAAATATATCCAACTTCCAAAATCGAGTTTTGAACTCAAGTTCCCTCCTTTGTTCTTAAAAATAAAACTGATTTTTTTTTAGGTTTTTAGCTTCGGTTTTGTAAGGTTTTGGCCTAACCCAGTTAATAGAATTTGTAGGTGGTTAAGTTGTTATTCAAACGGGCCAATTAGTTCGAATTTCCATCGTGAGATGGGAGAGAACCTTACCTCTGAAGTCAGGGTTGGGGATTGTTGACTCAGCGTGCAATTCTGACATGCATCAAGCGATTTGGCAACTTCAGCGGTGGTGCATACACGTTGGCCATGTGCTCGAACGTCGGGGAGGCGTCACGGTTGTACACGAATCTACGAGACTTAGTTTCTTCAAAATTCTTCAAAAAATTGATGATGGTTTTTATATCGAAGTTTATAGGATTTGATTGAATTTAAATCAGATTTGACTCGGTTTTTAAACAGGATATGTAGTAGTCTAGTAGGGAATTAAATAGTGATCATATGGGAATTGGTTTGAACAAATTCGATAGAGATTCGAAAGGTTTTTTTAAAAAAAATCCCATGTTTCTCTCTCATGCGCGTATATATATATATATATATATATATATATATATATATATATATATATATATATATATATATACATATACCCCCCGATCCTCTTCCCCGCTGGCGTCCCTCCGCCTCGGCGCCTCCCCCTCCTCCGGAGTTCGGCGCCCTCGCGGCGGTTCCCCCCTCGACCCCCGCGGCCTGGGTCTGCCTCGCCCGTCCGCTCTCGGCGTCGTCCTCCCTCGCGGCCGCGGCCCTCCGTCCCCCTCCGCGGTGGCCCAACTCGGCGTCCTCCTCCCTCTATCCCCCGGCCGAGCTTTCCGGCGGACCAAGGCTGGCCCCCCCTCTGTTTCCCTCCCCCTGTGCCGGAGATATCGCCGGCTCCGTCGTCGGAGGTTCCCTCCACCCCACGGCGCTCTCTCCGTCTCTCGACGGCGGGCCCCTAGCCGGCGTCCCTGTGCGCCCCCGCTACTGTCCTCCCCCCCCCCCCCCGCGCGGCGGTCGACTCCCCTCCCTCCTCGACGGATCCCTCTCCCTCCCCTCCCCGCCGGGTCGACCTCCCCTTGCCGCTGCGAGCTCCCTACTCCGCTGCTGGAGCTCTCTCCTCCACTGCCGAGTCTTCCGTCGGTTTGGAGGTCGGGCTCCCCTCCGTTTCCGGCCTCCTTCGTCGGATGTTCGGATCCCCGCCTCCCCCTCCGTCTCTCGACGGCTGGTGGTTCCCTCCACCCCATCCCACAGCCGGCGATAACCTGCCCCCGCCCCTCCGCCGCATCGTCCCTGACCGTGCGACGCACCGGCGGGGGGCCCGCTCGTCTCCTTGGTACGCGCGCTGCCGCTTCGGGGAACGCAAACCCTCCTAGGGCACCGTGCCCACCCACCCCCCTTGCGCCCCGCGTACCCCCATCTCTCTCGGGTTGCGCGCCTGGACTGATCCCGCTCATAGTGCGATTTTCAATTTCGAATTTTTGGAAAATTGTTTTTCAAAAATTCGAAATACACTTCCCTGTTTCAAAATTTTTCGAAATTTCTTTACCTGCTTTTATGTAATTTTCTCTTTGTATTCTAGGTCTTTTGTGGTATTTTGGAGCCTGGTACCTGTTTTGTAATGCTCGTTATGAGCCTCCTTTTTTATTCAATAAAATGTTGTTAAATATATATATATATATATTATTATTTATATATATATATATATATATATATATATATAAATATATATATATATATATATATATATATATAAAAAAAAAAATATATATATATATATATATATATATATATATATATATATATATATATATATATATATATATATATATATATATATATATATATATATATATATATATTTATATATATATATTTATATATATATATATTTATATATATATATATAAAATATATAAATATATATATATATATTATATATATATATATAAATATATATATATATATATATATATATATATATATATATATATATATATATATATATATATATATATATATATATATATATATATATATATATATATATATATATACATGTATAAAATAAAAAGAATGTCCCTAACTATACATCTACAATACATTTATAACAGAATGGCCCTAATTATATTTCTACAATACATGTATATAACAAGCATACAATATATATATATTTAATGGGACATTTATATTCATACATATATTATAACAAAATTCTATTAATAGGTATATACATTTCTAGACTTATAAATAAAGTTCCAAATAACAATAAAATACCTATTCATGTATGTATACACACAATTTATATATATACACTAAGTAGAAAATAATAGGAATATAATAATAGTTTAAGGAAAGTTTCCCATGATAAATATCTATCAATTAATAATTAGCATTGATATTATAAATAACAATTATTTGAAAAATATCTATTAGACCATTAAGACAAAGTACATAAATTATATATCGACAGGACGTCTCTGGAAGCGCTACCAGTCTACATGGGTTTAGGTTTTGGTTCGGGTCAAATTCGGGCTAGTTTGGTACAACCGGGTCTCTTAAGAAGTCAAAAGTCTTAATAAATAACTAATTAAATCATTTATAGGGATTAAGTCACAACTTTGACTTATTTTTCTAGTAGGGACACAACTGTGGCTAGGCCTTCCCTATCATAACCAATATACTAGTCAAATCACACGACTACACTAGCCATGCCATAATTCATGGTCATCATGCACCTTTAAACTTTACCATGACTAAGGCCATATATAACAATAACTATATGAGTTAAAAATATTTATAGATTCAAAAAATCATTATTTAATTCAAATAAATAATAAAATATATTTTAAAATTCTAGGGTGTTACAGGTCCGAACATCCGAGACAGAAGAGGCCACTGGCACTACTAGAGGTTGCTTACTATTGGCCTTGCATGTACGAGAATGTTGAAGACTATATGTGCACTTGTCTTGTCTGCCAACAGTAAAAGATGGACACCTGCGGGCCTACTTGAGCCTCTTTCATGCCGAGTCAGTTGTGGGAGAGCATTTTGATGGACTTTATCTTTCCCTGCATAAAGTAGGGGCACTTGGGTTTATCCTCGTGGTGGTAGACCACTTCTACAAGTACGGGACCTTTATTGCTGCTTCAACGGACTATACAATAGAGGAGGCGCGTGCTTGTTTTATTTCCTATGTGTGGTGAATTTTTAGGGTATACCAGAGAGCATTATCTGCAACTGAACCCTTGCTTCACCGGAAAGTTCTGGACGAAAGTGTTCAAAATTCTTAGTTCAGATTTGTACTTCTCGACCAATTTCTACCCGCATATGGACGGACATACAGAGCGGGTCAACTCTCTGCTCGATGAATACTTGTGGCACTGAGTATTAACCAGCAGGATCAGGTGCATCACTTGGATGTTGCTTAGTTCTGCTACGATCTTCATAAGAGCGAGTCATCCCATAGCAACCTATTTGAGTTGGCAATGGTGTCATGCCCCAGTTCTAAAATACTTAGGAACCCACTACATGAGCATGCCAGGTGTATGGCTAGAATAAGTATTTCCAATTTAATGGACTTGTCATAATCGTAATACGCTGAAATTCTACATCTACAATATAACAGTCACAGATAATCCAATATCTCCACAACAACAATATAACACTATAATCTCATCCACAGGATAGCAACGTCAACACAGATAAATATATAATAATGTTTCACTGAAATAGAAATAAGTCTAAATATCTCAATACAAGATCTGTCTGAGATAATCCAAGTCTGGTGGAAATATATCCACAAAAATAAAAGTACGATGCTAGAAAATAAGAAAAAAATGAAATGAGAAATAGTCAGGACATAGCTAGCTAGATAAAATATCCATGACCCTAATCAACTACAAACCCCTGGATCAGGAAAAATCTTCTGACACAACCTCTATGTCTTCAGCAAGAAATTCGGACTCGATACCTAGTCCGTTGTAAACCCCCAAAAATTTAAAAAATATTTTTATTAATTATTTGACTTAATAGTGAATTTTGGATTTTTATAGCTACTTTTCAAACAATTATTATTAATGTATATGGCCTTAGTCATGATTAAGTTTTGAGGTGTATGTCGACTAGGACTATGGCACGGATAGTGCAATCATGTGCTTTGACTAGTATATTAGCCATAGTAGGGAAGGCTTACCATATATTTGTCCCTTCTAGGAAAACAAGTCAAAGTTGTGACTTAACCCTTATAAGTGGGTTAATTAATTAATTATATAGACTCTTTGATTTTTATGAGACTCGATTGTGTTGAACTAGCTGAACCTGACCCAAACCGAAACCCAAACCATTTAGCAATGTAGTGTATCTAAGATGTCCATGTAGATATATGTTGTGTATATAAGTTTAGTGTTTTATTTTAAGGGTTCAAATAGGTATATTTTCTTTATAAATAATTGTGGTATATACTAAATGTTATATTGCTACTAAAATAGATATTTTGAACATAAGATATTTTTTGTGGATTAATATGATCAAGGAGCATGGGAGTATGCATATATACATATACACAAATATACAGATATATGTATCAAATAAAAAAATTTAAAAAAATATAAACCCTTGGTGTCCTTGCGGGAACAGTACTACCAGGAGCGTGGCACCCTCAAAGTCGAGCTAGTAAAGGAAACAAACTCCCCATGGGAGATCCCAAACTCTATCAATTTAAACCAGAAATTTTCCTACAAAATCTTGTGAAGATTCTCTCCTATCTAAACCTAAAAATCATTGAAATCAAAGTTTAAATCCAGAAGGAATTTGGATTAATCAAGGTATATAAAAACTAAACCTCCTCGATATAACTAATAAACCGATCTCAAGTTTTCGAAAAGAAAATCCACAACGCTTGACCCTTCAATCCCAATGGATACCCCAACCTTGCAAACACCCTTGTACAGCCTTGTGCCATCGCATGCCTCGGTGTCAACAACCTGAAAATGCACAACTGTACCAGCAGCAGTATTAACAACAACAACATGCAACAGCAACGCCGACTTCATGAATAGTTTCCTGCCACCTCGTTCTATCATATTGTAAGTTGTTTTCTCTGCTATATAGATAATCTAACCCTATAGAATTTCCTTCAAGTAATTTATTTTATTTTGCATCATGTGCAACAAAAATCGAATTTCAAAATCGAGAAGAAAAAAAATTCAATTTTTTGGACGTTAGAAACTGTCCCGAAATCCCTTGTTTGAAGTCGATTTGCAACCAGGATATCGCAAATTCTAGAAAACCACTTGAACATAGTTGTAGACAACATGAACACAATCAAAAACATATTTTTAGTTTTTATTCTAGATATTCATTTTCTATTTTAAACTAGTTCCAAAATGGCAAAAAAAGTTTTTAAAACCCAAAATTCACTGATATGGGGTCCATTTCGACATACCGGACGACTTCGTCGCAACCCGAAGGCATCTCAAGGTGCGTATGGATATTGCAGATGTGTGTAATTTAACAGACTCGAATTGGTTGAGTTTGTGTGACGAATTTGAGGCATATCGATCGAAGAATGTGGTATCGACCACTTTACAAAATCCTAATTACTTTGGGCATGTTCGTCACATCGCGATAAAACATGTGTAGTGCCACATCCCTACATCGTGCCCCATTCTCAGTCCACAAGGTGCGTGAGAAAAGAACACTATCGCTATCGATTTGGTCAGGACCGATAGGTCGGGATCGATCGAATCGGTCGAACGGGGACGGTTGAATTAAGATTCATTCCCCGTTATGGAATGGCTTCTTCAGAACCAAGTCCCATATTCAGCGGGTTGCTCCTCAAGGATTGACTCTGCGGCTGAGTCGGGAGAGACCTTCCGTTGCTCTGTTTTTCAAGCCGCATGTGTTGATTTTGGCCTTGGTTTTCTGAATGCGTTTTCGTGAATGTTTTCGATGGTTTTCTTGGCTTGCATTTTGAACTCGCATTTTCTATCGAACTTCTTGAATAATACAGTGTTATAATCGGTTGCTTGTACGATTTCAAGTAATCGCGTAGGCGATGTCTAGTGCGACCAACAAGTTCTCTCGTCTCAAAGCAAACTCAAGGTGAGTGGCTGACCCTTCTCTTCTCGACCCCTTCTTAGTTCAATTGATAATAGTATAGCGGAAGATATGATAAATGCAAAGGTGCGGGCACTCTGTAAACTGTAGAAATTCATTAACAAAAGAATGACTCAAATAAAGTGTGGATTCTACCTGAGTAAACAAAGTAAGTCTAACTCGATCATTGGACAACTTGTCGATAAGGAGAGAGTTTCCTCGAGCGACTACCCAGGGCCACGGGACCGACTCGGCCTAGGAAGAAATACGGTATATCTGTGTTAGATGATAGCACGGGTTAAGCGGGAACTTGCAGCGGGGCTCGCTACTTGCGCTGCAAGGGCCCCGACTAACAAAGCTATAGTCCAGGATGGCTTGTGATGTCAGTGACCAAACACACGTAATATTATACTTGGTATGTAATTGATAACAATTGACAGAGAAGAACATGGTAAGTCTTATAAGGCACGACGCGGTCCGCCATGGGTATGTTCCAACGTATGTTACATTATGCTTATCATATGCTTGTTTGAAATTCATTAGGATGGTTAGAAACATTCATACATTAAGTCATATAAACTCTTCAACCAAATGAGAGCTTGGAACTTAAATAGCCACGCACCAGTATAAAGTGTAATGTACTGATCCTCGCTCTCCACGCAGGTACCCAAACCATGAAGGGCGTGCCGCTTAAAGCTCAAGGTGACGCAAACACTTTTGAAGCCCCGTCATTGTGTTGAAGGCTTGATTCTAAATCTTTTTGAAGACTCTGTACTCAGTACAAAAGAAGAAAAGATGGCGACTCGACTTTCCTCGATGGCAGGTGGAAAGTATAACTATTTTGCTTGTAAAGAGGGATGTAATGTATGGAATGACTATCTCATCAGCGTTCGTTTTGTAAGTTGAGTCATGTTGTAGCCCGTACGGCAATGATTGTAATAGAGTCAATGTAAATGAAGTTTTATTATCAATAAAAAGTTTACTTCTATTTCAAATGTGTCAATTAATTATCTCTGCGCACTCTAACTTGATGTTGTGTTTCGGATAATCTTATGACTATGCCTTGTGCGATTGCAACTTAGGTTCGCACGGCATCACGCCCAGGGGATGACTATCGATTCTACGGAATTAGGGCATGACATAATGGCATCAAAGCACGACTTTACACCCTTTGGCCTCGCATCTAGAGTTTCAAACCTTTGACCTCGCATCGATGAGATAAGTTGCTCCATACGATGAGTCCGTAATAATTTGAGACTGATGTGTTTGCCTTCGTATCACAGAAGTGCCGAAATCCACGGCTGAGCAAGAGCAGAGCGCTTCTAGCGGCTCTAGCATTTCGCGGGCCGGACCTTCTAACAATACCATCGAAAGGATGCTGCGTATGACAGAGGCGCAGCAAAATCAGTCCGAGAACCGACATCAACAGACAGAGGCACGGCAGGCCCAGTTCGAAGCTCGCTTCGACGAACAAGCTAAGCTGCAACAAAAGTAATTAGATACTCTGTAGCAGATCGTCCAGACAATTATGGCCAACAAAAATTCTGTGAATGTGCCTACCGTCACCGTATCTACTATCACCGTGCCGACGGCCCAACCCGTCGACGCCGATCAAAAGGAGCCCGAGCGTCAATAGACGACAGCAAAGAGATACAACTTTGAAGTGTCAGAATTCAAGAAGGCGTGCCTCACTTCCTTCAGCGGTACTGAAGGCCCTTCTATGGCAATCGACTGGTTGGAAGAGCTGGAAGATCACTTCAAGATCCTCGGCATTGAATAATCAAAGCAAGTCGCCTGCACACAACTTCAACTACGGTTGAACGTACACGACTGGTGGGTCGTGCACAAGCGAGCGATCCTATGCGACAACAACTCAGCGCCGATCTCTTGATCTACGTTCTGTAAAGCCTTTGAAGTTGAGTACCTTCCCTCTGCCGTTCGTCAAGAGAAGGAGAATAAATTCATGCATTTGAGGCAAAGGAATCAGACAGTAGAACAGTATGCCGCAGAATTTAACAAGTTGTCCAAGTTTGCTCATGAGGACTCTGAGCGGATTGACTCGAGAAATGACATGAATTGTCTGCCCCGAGACATAATGACGAGTCTTTTGGATGGCAAATACCAAAGCCAAGCACTCTTTTTCAACGGGGTTGTACCGGTGTTCGGCCCCGATCAGAGTTCGACTAAGGCAGTAGATTGCTTGCTCATAGCCTGTATCGTTGTTCTGAGCTAGCAGAGCGCCGAGGGAAATCCATGGCACGGACGTAGAGGAGAAATGGTTTGCCGGCGACTGGTGCCACCAGGACTGGTGGGCTCGTCAGATAAGCCTTGATGTCGTCGAAAGCCTTTGGGCATTCCTCTGTCCAGACGTAAGAGACTCCCTTCTTCATGAGCTGAGTGAAGGGTTGACATTTTCCGGAAAGGTTTGCTATGAACCTCCAGATATATGCCAGACGCCCCTACAGGCCTCGAAGTTCTCGAAGGTTCTTCGGAGGGTCCATGTCGAGGATGGCTTTGGTCTTCTCGGGATCGACATGAATGCCTTTCGCCGTGATAATGAAACATAAGAACTTTCCGCTAGAAACCCCTAGGAAGATTTAGCGGGGTTCATCTTGAGTTGATGCGCCCGCATGAGATCGAAGACTGTCTTGAGGTCTTGCAGGTGATCTCCTTTGAGACGGCTCTTGACTACAATGTCGTCAACATAGCATTCGACGGTCTTGCGAAGATGCTTCCAAAAAATGGTGCTCATAGCTCGTTGGTATGTTGTACCAGCGTTCTTCAAGCCGAAGGGCATCACTGTGTAGCAGAAAATGCCCTTTGGAGTCCTGAATGATGTGTGTTTTGCGTCATCGGGGAACATCTTGATCTGGTTGTAGCCCGGATACCCGTCCATGAAAGACAAGCGTTCGAAGCCACATGTGTTGTCGATCATCACGTCGATGATTGGAAGCGGGAATTCGTCCTTCGGGCAAGCAGAGTTTAAATCCCTGAAGTCGATACAAACTCGTATTTTCCCATTCTTCTTGGTGACAGGGACGATATTGGCTACCCAATCCGGGTGCTATTCTTCATGGATGAAGTCGCTGGTCAAGAGCTTGTCCACCTCCTGATCAATGGCGTTCATGATGTCTGGACGGAAGCGTCGTTGTTGTTGTTTAATAGGCTTGGCATCAGGTAAGATGTTCAGCCTATATATCACGATTTGGGGATCAAGTCCTGGCATATCTTCGTAGCTCCAGACGAAGATGTCAATATACTCTTTAGCCAGCTGGATTAAAGATTCTCGGTCTTCTCCTTTTAGGCTTTTGCTGACAAAGATGGGTTTAGAAGAAGATCTATCCCCAAGGTCGATCTGCTCGATTTCGTCTTCGGTGGAAGGTTCACGTAATTTAAAATAAGACTCCCACTGTTCTCCCAGGCGTTGAGCCCAAGATTCTTCTTCGAAGAATTCTGGCATTTGGTCTTCGCCTTTATCTTCTTGAGATTGTGCAGACGTCATGTTGGCTGACAGCACTTTCTTGAAGATTGATCCGATGCTGGTATCGGAATCCCAAGTTGATGCTTCGGACGAGTGAGAATGTTCTACCTCTTCCGCGTCTGAACTCTCTGGAGTTGACGGTGGCGTGACATAGCCTACCTCCCGTCGAGTTCTATTGTAGTAGTCCTGCGTCTTTCCTTTAGGTGTTGGAAGCCGGAGAGGGAGACGTCGACCCTTGCCGTAGTTCAGGCCTTTGTTGCTTTTTAGGTCGTAACCCATCTTTTGGATGAGGTACTTTGCCTTGTCCGTGTACCGATAAACTTATATTCTGCCGGTATCTTGTTCTGGCTTGAGTGGCAGGAGGTCTTGATGACGCTCAACTTTGTCGAAGATGATGGATTCTTCGTCTCGACTCCGTGGCGGGACTATGAAACAGACCCCTTGGGACGGTACTACTCGATTTACATGATGGACGGTCGTTATTTGTGTTTGTAACGACCGTAGAGCGTTATCTAATGTATACATGGCATTCCAATGTGGAAGACTAGAATAATTAAAAGACACCCTATTATTGATGAAATATGAGATTTTATCCCGTGGGATTACATTGTCCAGAGAGGGTGCATCTACATCAGCAGAGATATATTTCCCTAGCTCTTCATCTGTGAGTACTGGAGTAGGATCGGAAGAGTCCACCACGTTGGTCTTGGAGTCCGAGAGGACTATGCGGGCCTTTTCTAGCAGCTTGGATGGCGACGGCTTTCCTTTAAGACGCACCTTCAGAGGTGCCTCCACTGTGCCTCCGGTGATTGGCGCCTTCCCCTGTAGTTTTGCCACAAGGGGAGCCGATGTTTGAGGCGGCTTTCCCTTGAGCCGTATCTTCAGGGGAGCTTCAGGAGCAGCTGGTGCTTTTCCGCGCAGCTTAATGCTCATGGGAGGCAACTTCTGAGGTGGTTTGCCTTTGAGTCAGATCTTCAAAGGAGCGTCGGGAGTGACCTCAGGCTCCATGTCCGGCTCTGTTGCCGTTTCTGCCTCATCGTCAGCATCATTGGCTTCCTCCTCGTCAGGTGACTTGTACAGGTTAAAATCGGTGAAGTAGGCTTCAATCCCTTTGAAAGGGTCGATGTCCGCGAACTCCGTCTGGTTGACGTTGTTGGTGGACACGTACTTCATACATTGGTGGAGCGTGGATGGCACCACCATGTACTCATGCAGCCATGGACGACCCAACAGAAGGTTGTAGTTGACTTCGGCGTCCACGACATAACAAGTGACCTCGGTTCTGAGGTTACCGATGTGGCACTTTAGTCGTATTTTGCCTAGTGGCTCGCTTTTGCTAGCATTAAAGCCACTGATTGTTGTGTTGGAGGGCGCCAGTCGGTACATTGGGATCCCCAGTGTTGAAAGTAGCGTCATCGGGATGATGCTGAGGGAAGACCCCGGATCGATCTGAATCCGCTTCACCTTGACTAAACCGATATACCCTGTATAATACAGCGGTCTGTTGTGTCGGTTGTGCTTGAGCAGCATGTCCTGTTGGGTGAAGGTTATATTGGGGATAGCCTCATCCGCACAGCTGTAGTGCGTGCATGCAGTCAGAAGATCTTCAGGTTGCTTGACCTGACTGAGAAAGGATTCGGCATCTTTCAGAGCTTCGCAGAGAGCTTCTTGGGTGTCTTTGGAAAGACGAAGGAGCTCAAACAGAGATAGGCGGGCAGGAGTACTAGCCAGTTGTGCCAGTATGTCGAAGTTGTGGGGCTTGGCTAGCCCTGAAGCATTCTCCTTTCGCAGAGGCCTATCGAAGCGGGCTTCTATCTGCTGCTGCTTATTGGCTGCTGGGGGCTTAGACGGGCCCTCCTCCTGGACAGCAGGGATGGTGCAAGGAGGCACCACCTAGACGATAGCTTCGTCGGGTTGGGCGTTCTGTTGTGAACGCGTCTGTACAGAAAGTGCATCTTCCTCTGAGGAAGAGACCATGCGGAAAGACTTGATCTTCCTGCCTTTGGATTTGGAGGTAGGGCGTACCTCCGGTTGAGTCACCTCGGAGACAAGATCAGGGTGAACCCATAGGATCTCTCCCCGAGATGTGGTGAGTGGGATGAGTCCACTCACGTTGTCACGAGTAGGTGGTAAGTTAACCACCTCCATTGTCGCCTTAGGGATGGGGACGACGCCATCTTGTGTTGTAGTTGGCGGCAGGGTGCCGAACTGGAGTGATACCACGTTGACTGACATCGTCTTCTCCTCGTAGTCGACGGAGATTACATCCGCATTGATCATGCACTGGATATAATTCTTGAGGACATAGCAGTCCTTGGTTGGGTGTTCGACAAACCGATGGTAGTAACAGTACCTAAGGTTGTCCACTTTCCCAACCTCGTCGGGACGCTTCGGGTCCGGCAGCTTGATCTTGTCACCCTGCTTCAGTATCTCAAAGAGTTGCAGGGTGTCTTCGTCGTTGAACGAATAAACCTCCTTTGGCCTTGGTGCAAGTGGAGGCTTCTGAGTAGGTGCTGACGCACCTTTTGAGGCATTGACAGTCAACGCCTGTTTCCCCTTCGTCTCTCGTCCAGGATTCTTGGCTGTAGGTCGTTTCCCCTTGTCCTCAAAGACAGGGAAACTGACTCCCAGAAGATGAGCATTGGCTGCCTTCTTTTCCGTGGCCTCTGCTTCAATGATCAAGGAGCTCCAGTCGGGAGGAGGAGTAGAGTTGAGCCAAAGTTTGACTGCAGGCAGCATGTTCATGCTGCAAAAGGAGAGGAGTGCATGTTCTGGCATGCCCGGAGGCAGTCTGAAGCAGGCCTGTCGGAAGCGTTCGATGAATACTCGAACTGTTTCCTTCTGCTTCTGGCGTATCTCTATAAGGGACGCCATTGTCATGTCCTTTCTGCCGTCGTAGAAACGGTCGAGAAAAAGGCACATCAGGTCGTCGAAAGAAGATATGGAATTGTCGGGGAGGCTGCAGTACCAGTCGTATGCCACTCCCTTCAGTGCCTCGACAAATATGCTGGTGAGTAGTGCGTCCTCCTTCAGAAGATGTCCCATCTGAGACTGGAAGTATGTCAGATAGCAACGAGGAGAGTCCTTCCCGTCGTATGGCATCAGTGTTTGTGGTTTATACTTAGGAGGACAAACCACTTTGTTCCACTCGAGGGGATAAGGTTGGAGAATCCCCATCTTTTGGCGCTTCTATTGTCTCGTCTTGGACTCAAAGCGCTCGCGCAAGTCCCTGATCATCTCGACCACGTCTTCCGTGGAGCTGGGAGTCGGGGAAGGTGGTACCACCTGAACATTTGAGGGCTCCGATGTCCGAGGTGCTTCTCGGCGATCTGTATCCAAGGATACCCGTTGAAGGGGTACGCTTGATTCTCCATTGGCCCCTGGGTCGGGAACAGTAGAAGGTGTCCTGGCCAAAGCTGACCGTATCTCAAATATTGCTTGAGTCAGTGTTTGCATGGAGGCAGAGAGGGTTTTGAGTCCTCCCTCTAATGTGTCCATGCGCTGGACGAGGTCTGGTGGCGGTGCATCAGACTCGAAATCACCCCCATCCATGTATACTGTCATGACACGGCTGGAAGTGGATGGATTGGTTGAGGCTTCACTCTCTTGTAGGAGAGTTGCCTCTCCTGGAGCCTCATCCTGGCCACCCCCTGCTATGTTCTGGAGAACATTCTCGACGAAAGCATCTGCAAGGGCCTGATTACCCTCAGTTCCGTCTTGAAGAACTTCTTCGTCTCTGAGACTCAGATCCGTGGGGGCTAGACTACCCCCGACTACGTTTTGGGAGACACCCTCGTCTTGAAGGACTTCTTCGAGATGTAGATCTACAGGAGCTAGATGACCTCCAGTCATGTATGGGAGGCTGATTTCGAGAAGATCCGCCCTAGCTGTACTTTGGAAGACAGCTTTATCGTCGGAAGGAGGCTCGACAAGGGTCTGACTACCCCCAGTTTCCTCCAAGATCTTCTTTCTCCCCCGAGTGCCTTCGAACACTCCGGAGGACGAGACACTTGCCTTGGTTTTCCTCGGCTGGCTCTTGGACGAGGACGAGGAATTGCCAGTCGTCTTTCGTGAAGAACAGATGGCAACTCTAGAGGGGGGTGAATAGAGTTATAGCAATAATAACCAATTAAAAATCAACTCTTTCACGATCTAAAAATAATCAGAGTAAATGCGGAAAATAAATAAGGAGCAAGAGAGCATACGCAAACACAGCCGATTTTAACCTGGTTTCCCTCGTGGAGGACTAGTCCAGGCCTGAGAACTCTAGCTCAGGATTAAATCTACTATTTGTGAAATAGTAGTTGCATCCCGTGCCTTTACTTCAGAAGAGCACGTCAACTTCTTACAATGGATCGCAGTGGCGATGCTTGGAATTTTCCAAGCGACTTCTTGAACTCTTTCACAAGACTCCTAACTGAGAGATGCTGAGCACTCAAGACTTAGGAAACTTGTGGCTAGTAGATGAGAAGGGTATGGCTTATATTGAGCTTAAGAAAGAAGAGAATAGAAGATTGGATGATTGAAAATGAGAGAATTTTTGGCCTATTTATAGGTTTTTAACAGGCAGAATTCGGCCAAAATTCTGGTAGAAATTTTCAAAAAATTGGCCATTGGACAACTAGCAACCAGCCAACCCTAAAAATTAGGGTGCTGAGTTTTAGGGGACAGAGTTCGGCCTGAACTCTGTGTGGAGGCAGAGTTCGGCCCGAACTCTGTCTCCAGAGCACAGAACTGGTTCAAGGGTCCAATGGGCTAAGTTTGGATGTGGAGCTTTATAGATTTTGGATGGGTTGTGGGTTGAGTCTCAAGAGCCCAGCATAACTCAGCTTACAATCATTCTAGACTCAATAAATATAAAAATACAGACGCAAAAACGACTTGTATTTCCACAACTGAGCTGTCGTCTGGCTTGAGCAGAATATAGTCGTCGTGTGTCGTATTGAATTATCACAAGTATTATTTAGTCAATGTTATCAATATTTGGTTGACTGTGACTTTGTGTCAACAATCTCCCCCATATTGATAATTGAAAAAATAATAATTATATATTCAATATCTATACCTGGACACATGTAACGACATAGCTCTCCCATAATAAGTGCCGAGCTTAAGAGAAGCTCCCCCATGAATAATGTTGTGAATCTTTGTTGGCCTGTTAATAATATTCTTCCAAACGCATATATAAACCAAACAAACAGAAACAGAATATACACATAACTCCCCCTTTTGGCATTTAGCAATATGAGATAGATAAATGAGAACTGGCAAAACACACGTAAAGGAGAAGAAACTGCATATAAAATAAGATAATTACCAAGAGTCATAGAAACTGATAATAGATCTACCAATGTCTCAAAAGCATAATGCATAATAAGTCTACTACAAACCAAGTACATAAAAGTAACTAAAGCAGAATGTAGAAAACATAATCTAAGATCTCCAGTAGCAGCCTCAAGTAGCAGTCCAAAACCATCAACGAGCACGAGAGGGCCCGGCGTCGTCCGAAGGGTCAGTAAAGGAGCGATGTGGGTCCATAAAAGCCGTATCCGGATCCATGTAGCGACGGACCCAAGGGTCATCAATACGAAAGCCCTCACGATCGGGATCTCGCTCCATAGGAGTGGGCATGGTAGGATGGCGAGACATGGAATACCGGATGTCATACAGCGAGTTGCTGATAGCACTCATCTACAATGTGGTCCGATAATCCAGCTGATTCCGACGATCGTCCTCCAAAGCAAAACGATCTCGGAGCATGGTCTGAATAGACTCGAGAGTGGCAGGAGGAGGAGGAGGATCCTATCCGAGATGAGGGGCATCTGGCTCATCCTCAGAATGCTCAGATACGACCGGGGAGCCAACGACCACGTGAAGCCTCCTTGCCTTGGAGAGAAAGGCAGGGGCAGGTAAGAATGGACACTCATCAAGCGGTACATGGAACGCATGAAAGATCATAGGAAGGTATAAGGCATAAACCAAAGATCTCGGTTTCTTCCTACAGTTGATCATCCAATCTATCATTGTGCGTGAAAGGTTAAAGGGTACATGGAAGTAAAGAACAGATGGTATAAGGCTGAAATCTCAAAATAAGTGACTTCATCGGTAGAACCCGCTTTGGGTAGAATGGTGTTGAAAATGATCCGATGAAGCTTATAGAAATAAGGATTAAGGAATTTTGCCAAGAGCTTACGAGGACGTGTGTTAGGGCTACACAGGTCGTCCTTGAAGCTCTCTAGTGAAATCCCTTCGGGAAAGATAAATGATCTAGCTTCAACAAGCTTTTTCCAAGAATTTGGCCCTTAAAGTTCAAGATATTCGGCTAATTCAAAATCATCAAATGAGATATCAATACCCGCGACACGTGAATAGATGCGAGTATCATCATGAGTCAAATTGCAATAAAACATTTGTATGGCACTACAATATATGACCGAATTTGAGGTAACAAATTCGTCAAGGCAAAGGTCATTAAAGAGAGCATCATATTGAGAGAAAATTGTAAAGTTTATGGGTTGTCCCGCAAACACCGGACGTGTCCGAAAGTCACTAAACCATTCATTGGATGCATCTAGTGATATAAAAATTCGATCGTCGAAAGTGTTTGGATCACGTGGACGTGGAGGATTGAACAACGGATGGGTTTGTTGTTCAATTGTCGGTGCAACGGGTGGTGCAACGGGTGGCTCAACGAGAGGAGGAGCATTCGACGAGGACGCGCCCTCGGTCCGAAGTCTCTTCCCACGGTTAAGCAATCATGGAGCCATAACACAATAGATAGATAATAAAAAAAGATATAGAAAAGAAAGGAGTTATACCTCAAGATATTGAAGGATTATGAAAGAGAATTGAAAACCAAGCCTCCTCCTTGAGTTTGGGGAAGAATGGAGCACAAGAAAGGAGAAACTAGGGTTAGGGTTTTGAGAGTTTTGAGTTGGAGAAGTAGAAAAAGGTGGTAAGAAGGAAGAAGAGGGAAGAGGAACCAAAATAAAGGGGAGGGTTTCTCTTGGTCGGGTCAATTTATGACCATTGGATCAACAATTGGATCAACGGCTGAGCCTGTTCCCGGTTCTGGAACAGGCAGGCCGAATTCGGCCCGAACTCTGGTAGGGGCAGAGTTCGGCCCGAATTTCGGATCCTGGGGACAGAACAGGAATCAGGCTGAGTTGAGTAAAAAATTGGTTAAGTAAAGATAAAAACCAATATACTGTATAAGTATAAGTACAGAAAAAGATCCAATAAGTAAATAGATGGATAGCAGATAGTGAGTTCAAAGCAGTAATATGAAGTTTGAAAAATTAGTATTTCAGCATGTGATAGATGAAAATGAACCGTATAATAAACAAGGAATTATATCGTAATTCAATATTTTGAAGCTGCCATGGGTTAGCTGCAGGAGCCGGATCCCAGCTAGCGGTAGTCCTGAGGACTAGTGCACCGTGTCGCTTAGGCTTTTACGCCTTGTTGTCAGAAGGGCCCTTTCGACTTGTACTCATAGCACGTTCATTATGAGAGAATCACAATATATTCGATATTTATGCAGGTTTATTTTAATTTATAACAGCTTCATCTAAAATTCCAAGTTCACGACAAAGAAAATTGAAGCGCTCTTCGGATAATGGTTTGGTGAAGAAGTCTACTAACTGATGATCAGTGTCAATAAATTCTAAGTTAATCGTGCCATTTTGCTGATGATCACACAAAAAGTGGTGTCGTATCTCAATGTGCTTCGTGCGTGAGTGACAAATGGGGTTCTTAGTAAGATTTATTGCACTAGTGTTGTCACAAAAGATTGGAATATGAATGAAAGATAAATTATAGTCTTCAAGGGTTTGCTTCATCCACAAAATTTGTGCACAACAACGCCCAGCTGCTATGTATTCAGCTTCTGTTGTGGATAGTGCGACAGAATTCTGCTTCTTGCTAAACCAGGAGACTAAAGCCTTTCCTAATAAATGACACATGTCACTCGTACTTTTACGGTCGACCTTGCATCCGGCGAAGTCAGCATCAGAGTAACCAATGAGGTCAAAGGATGTTGACTTGGGATACCATAGGCCCACTGTAATTGTACCCTTAAGGTATCGAAAGATACGCTTAACTGCGGTTATGTGTGATTTCTTAGGATTTGCTTGATATCTAGCACACAGGCAAACGCTAAACATTATATCAGGGCGACTAGCAGTAAGATAGAGTAAACTGCCTATCATACCTCGATACTTACATTGATCTACAGGTTTGCCGCTATCATCTGGTTCAAGTTTGGTTGAAGTAGCCATAGGAGTGCTGATTGGTTTGACGTTATCAAGGTCGAATTTCTTCAGCATGTCCTTTGTATACTTCGACTGACAGATGAAGGTTCCATTTGACATTTGTTTGACTTGCAACCCAAGAAAGTAGTTGAGCTCCCCCATCATGCTCATCTCAAACTCGGTCTGCATACACTTGGCAAAATCTTGACAAAGGGTTTCATCAGTAGAACCAAAAATAATATCATCTACATATATTTGTACTAAAAGAATAGTGTCTTTGAAAGACTTTATGAAAAGTGTAGTGTCAATTTTCCCTTTTAAAAAACCTTTCTCAAGCAAGAAGTTGCTTAGCCGTTCATACCAAGCTCTAGGTGCTTGTTTGAGGCCATATAGCACTTTTTTTAGCTTGAACACGTGGTCGAAAAATTTGTGATTTTCAAAGCCAGGGGGTTGTTTTACATAAACTTCCTCCTTAATAAAACCATTCAAGAAAGCACTTTTAACATCCATTTGAAATAATTTGAAATTTTGAAAATTTGCAAATGCACAAAGCATCCGAATGGATTCTAATCTAGCAACAGGAGCATATGTCTCATCGTAGTCGATACCTTCCTCTTGGTTGTATCCTTGGGCTACTAGACGAGCTTTGTTGCGTGTGACTGAACCATCTTCATTCACTTTGTTTCTAAAAACCCATTTAGTACCAATAATCGAGTGATTAGTCGGTCTAGGAACAAGTTCCCATACTTGGCTCCTCTCGAATTGGTTGAGTTCCTCTTGCATAGTAGAAATCCAAAATTCATCATTGAAGGCTTCTAAAATGTTTTTCGGCTCAATTTGTGAAATAAAGGTAGTATTAGCAATAGAGTCTCTTAATGATGATCTAGTAGTTACTCCACGTGAAACCTTACCGATTATCAAATTTTTTGGATGTGATGGCTTGAAAGAGAATTTCTTAGGCAAGCTTTCCAGAGAATTTGTTTCGGTTGTGGTGTTCATTGGAGTAGACGTTGATGGCTCAACATCATCATCAAGAGTAGCTGCAGCACTATTATGTTCATCAAAAGCCATATTTGTAGACTCTTCCACAATTAAAGAGTGTTTGTTAAAAACTCTATATCCCTTGCTCTTGGCCGCATAGCCAAGGAAAATACCATCGTCAGCTTTGGCATCAAATTTGCCTAAGTTGTCTTTGGTGTTAAGGATAAAATATCTACATCCAAAAACTCTAAAATAAGAAACATTTGGGGTTCTCCCAAACCAAAGCTCATAGGGTGTTTTCTTAGTAATAGGACGAATAAGCACCCTATTTAAAATGTGGCATGCTGTACTGACAGCTTCAGCCCAAAAGTATTTCGGAAGTGAAAACTTGTTCAACATGACTCTAGCCATATCACCAAGAGTCCTATTCTTCCGCTCCACAACACCATTTTATTGGGGAGTTCTTGGACAAGAAAACTCATGATCAAATCCATTGGAATCACAAAACTTTTTAAAATCAGAATTTTTGAACTCGCCTCCATGATCACTTCGGATACGAGTAATCATGTAGCCTTTTTCGTTTTGAACTTTCTTAACAAAAATCTTGAAAACCGAAATAGTATCACTTTTATAAGTAAAAAAGAAACCCAAGTAAATCTTAAAAAGTCATCAACAATAACAAAGGCATAGAGTTTTCCACCAAGACTGGCTACTCTACTAGGGCCAAATAAATCCATATGGAGTAGTTGCAAGGGTCTGGTAGTACTTACAGAGTTTATGGAATGGAAAGAGGACTTGGTTGCCTTATTTAACTCATATTCGGCACATACGGTATCCTTTTTGAATGTGATGTCGGGCAAGCATCTAACTAGCTTCTTGGTCGATAGCCTGGATATAGTATCCATGTTGGCATGACCAAGACGCTGGTGCCATAGTAGTCGTTCATCTTTATGAGCATATAGGCATCTACCTACATTGTTAGTATTTCTAGACAAATAAAAATATAAATATTATCCTCTCTTATCCCTTTAAAAGCAATGTCTTCCGTTGACCTATCATAAATAAGGCATTTATTTTGTCCAAAGTTAATGTCATATCCATGGTCAGCAAGATGACTAATGCTGAGCAGGTTATGCTTTAACTCGGTCACTAGGCAGACATCCTTTATTACGGGAGAGGAAGGATAACCAATATTACCATTACCTATAATATAACCTTTTAGGTTATTACCGAAGATACATATCCTTCTCTCTTCATCGATAGTGATGCGAAAAGATATGCGTCTCCCGTCATATGCCACGAGCATCCACTATCGAGAATCCACTTACTCTTAGTTGAGAAGGAAAGGTCCACCTACATCAAGAGTAGATGTGACCTTTGGTACCCAAGTTCTTGAGGGTCCTGAAGAGTTAGTTTTTGGAAACCATGCATATATCTTTCTATCTACTAATCTTCTAATTCTACATTGTGGTGAAATGTGTCCATGTAAACCACAATAAGTACATGTAGCATTCCTATTTATATTAGGAGCATGTTGATGATGTCTATAAGCAGAATATTGATGATATGTAGATTCAGTATGGTGATGATGACTATGTGGAGTGGCATGGTGATATTGTCTATATGGTATGGCATGATGATGTCTATATGTAGAGTGATGTTGATTGTGTCTTTGTGCAACATGGTGATGGTAATATCTATGATGATTTTGTAACATATGATGATTATTTCTACGTGCATGTGGTTTGTATCCTTTGTGAAAATGTGTGTACATGTAAGCATGATTATGAGCAGCATGAGGATGACGTGGTTGACTAGTATGAGTTGTGTCATGCTTTGTGTGTGTCTCATGTAATTGGGTTTGAGATTGAGCAACCTGTTTTCCCAATTTAGTCTCTAGTTTCTTAGAGACAGCTTGCAATTCAGTAATCTTAGCATTCAAACCATGCATCTTAGTAATAGTAATCTTGTGTCTGCTCTTTTCTTCTGTAAGCTCCGTGTTTAGTGTTGTGATATCGTGTGTTTGTTGCTCAATACGTGCCTCGGCATCATGTAAGCTTATTTTAAGCTTAGATACCTCATCAGTGACATCCGTGGGTGTAGTGTCTCTAATATTGTCAAGTAATAGAGAAAGTCTTTGTATTTCAACTTCATGACTTTTGATTTTGTCTTTGGCTTGTTTGTATTTACCAATGACCTTTTTATGATCACTAAGTAAATCGGTGAAAGCATCACCAAGTTCATCAAAAGTGAAGTCGTCAAGAGTTTCGTTTGATACCTTGTCGGACGTTGCTATTAGGCACACATTGGCCGTATATTGAGGAGAGTCCTTTTCTTCCTCGGAGTCACTAGCTTCGCTTTCATGCCAAATGCTTGTGTTGGCATATTTCTTTGAGGAAGTCTTCTTGTATGGCTTCTCATAGTGGTTGCTTTTCTTCAAGAATGGACAGTCTTTTCGGACGTATCCAGTCTTCTTACATCCGTAGCAGGTTGGCTCTTCTTTGCCATCTTCTTGAGGTTCCTTCTTTCTTCTATTGAAACGAAGGAATTTCTTGAAGTTGCGGACCATAAGGGCTTGATCATCGTCTTTTGAGTTGTCGTCATCCGTCTCTTCGGGTTCAGCCCTTCGTCGGTGCGCTTTGAGTGTGATCTTCTTAGCCTTAGGAGCAGGCTCTTCGAAGTCCTTGAGGTCAAGCTCATGCGTCATTAGCTTTCCCATCAAGGTCTCCATGGACATGATTGTGAGATCATTTTCTTCTATGATGGCTGTCACCTTAGGGTTCCAAATTTTTGGTAGCCCCCTAAGTAGCTTGCGAATCTTCTCGTGATTTGAATATTGCTTGCCGAGTGAAGACAGGGAGTTGATGATGTCGAGGAATCTTGTGAACATTTGCGTGATCGTCTCATTTGGCTTCATCTTGAAAGCCTCGTATTCTTGAGTGAGACGGCTTATCTTAGATTCCTTGACTTGGGTGGTTCCTTCATGCGTCACTTCTAGAAGTTTCCATACTTCATGAGATGTGGTGCATGTAGATACCCTGTTGAACTCATTCCTGTCTATAGCACAGAATAAAGCATTAATAGCACTCGCGTCTAGACTTGCCTGTTTCTTCTCCTCGTCAGAATATTTGTCATGTGATTTCTCGACGAGATCACCGTTGACAACTATTCTGGAGGGCTTTTTGTAACCGTCAGTGACGATAGTCCACAGGTCAAAGTCTAGCGACTTAAGATAAAAACTCATCCTTGTTTTCCAATACGTGTAGTTAGTTCCATCAAATAGGGGAGGCCTATGAGTGGACTGTCCTTCACCGTGATTGGAAATCAAGGATTGTGTGGTTGCCATGGATCAGCTTTAGGATGTAAATCCTTGTAAAGAGAACAGAGCTCTGATACCAATTGAAGAACAGATGGCAACTCTAGAGGGGGGTGAATAGAGTTATAGCAATAATAACCAATTAAAAATCAACTCTTTCACGATCTAAAAATAATCAGAGTAAATGTGGAAAATAAATAAGGAGCAAGAGAGCATACGCAAACACAGTCGATTTTAACCTGGTTTTCCTCGTGGAGGACTAGTCCAGGCCTGAGAACTCTAGCTCAGGATTAAATCTACTATTTGTGAAATAGTAGTTACACCCCATGCCTTTACTTCAGAAGAGCACGTCAACTTCTTACAATTGATCGCAGTGGCGATGCTTAGAATTTTCCAAGCGACTTCTTGAACTCTTTCACAAGGCTCCTAACTGAGAGATGCTGAGCACTCGAGACTTAGGAAACTTGTGGCTAGTAGATGAGAAGGGTATGGCTTATATTGAGCTTAAGAGAGAAGAGAAGAGAAGATTGGATAATTGAAAATGATAGAATTCTTGGCCTATTTATAGGTTTTTAACAGGCAGAATTCGGCCATAATTCTGGTAGGAATTTTCAAAAATTGGCCGTTGGACAACTAGCAACCAGCCAACCCTAAAAATTAGGGTGCTGATTTTTAGGGGACAGAGTTCGGTCCGAACTCTGTGTGAAGGCAGAGTTCAGCCCGAACTCTGTCTCCAGAGCACAGAACTGGTTCAAGGGTCCAATGGGCTAAGTTTGGATGTGGAGCTTTATAGATTTTGGATGGGTTATGGATTGAGTCTCAAGAGCCCAGCATAACTCAGCTTACAATCATTCTAGACTCAATAAATATAAAAATACAGATGGGAAAACGACTTGTATTTCCACAACTGAGCTGTCGTCTGGCTTGAGTAGAATATAGTCGTCGTGTGTCGTATTGAATTATCACAAGTATTATTTAGTCAATGTTATCAATATTTGGTTGACTGTGACTTTGTGTCAATATTTCGGACTGACAAAGAGTTAGAGATCACGTTACATGAAGCAACCCTTGGCTCTTCTTTTGTTGACACCTTCTTTTTGAGGCGACGTCGGAGGGGTATCGATGATTGCAGCCGCTGGAACACTTACTGCCTTGGTGGGACTGCCGCCTTGCAACAGCAGTTGATGGTGACCACAGCACAAGTGTGCCCTGTGAGGGGCGTATCGTATTTATCAGTCGACTCTCCTGATCGGCGCTTGTGAGTGATCACGTTGCGCAGATCGTTGGAGGAGAGTGCCACCTTCGTACCCCCTTCAGGCGCATGGCAAGGCCAAGCGCCGGGGTGGTCAAGTGAATGTTGCGCCCCCTGATCTGACACCAAACAGGTGTCCCGATCAGTAGTGGGGGAACAACATTTGAAGTGACTTGAACGGACCTCAGACGCACAACCAGAGGAGGCACGGGAGTTTAAGACCACTGGATTTGCCTTACTCGACTTAGTTGTGCACGCAATAGATACGCCCAAGTGAGACAAGGACTTTGAAGGTCGGCTCGTTTCTGGAGCAGAAGCACCTGAGTCGACCTTATACAGCTTACCATCAGCAGCGCGCATGATTGTGAGCGGATGCTTCTGGCTTGCTGTTGGCATAGCACGTTTGGGGCGCATGGCCCGTGCTGCCTTGGACTTCTTCGTACCAGTCCGCTGGGGCACATAGTATTCAGAATCCAAATTCTCCTCGCCATTACAGCGAGTGCGTCTGTCAAAGACAGAGACTTTCTGTGGCGCATCAGAGGTGATGCGCGGGGCATTGGCTGCGCCCCTGCTCCGTTGACGCATTTTCCTCGCCTAAGAGGGAGATGGCTGGGGAATATGGTCTATCGCACGTTTCCCCGAGAGATGCGCTGTACCGGCGGGCGCATCTTGGTTGCTGAGGATGTCAGCAGGAAGAAAATGCTGGATTGGTGCATCCCCTTCGATGGTGGTGCCAGAGGCGTCGACCTTGCGCACCCAGACTCGGCGAGTCTTCTTCGGCTTCGACAGCCGCTTCGAAGGACTCGCACTGCCTTCAGAGATGAACTCCTCATACGCCTGTTGATTGAGGCGTACGACCAGCGTCTTGTGGGAGGAGCCCACCTTCACGTCGTTGGATTGCGACACAGCTTTCTCGATGGAGGAGAAAGAGGTCCCCAGCAGAGTCGCCAGCTTGTTTGCCATTAAAATCTTTTGATTGCAAATTTTAATACAAACGGAACAGTATTACAATATAGGACTTAGATGTAGTCCTAGGAGTACACTTTTGTTTATCTGGGTCCCTTGTGCCGATGGAGCGAGTGGTAATGTGTTGACTCCGTTGACGATCTGACGACGGTTATCGGTTCTTTGAAGGTTTGGATTGGTCTGGGTGCTGGAGCTTGCTGAGAGGAGGAAGACGTTGAGTGTCTGTATCTGCCTCTCTGGTGGTGCAAAGTCTCTGTCTGTCGATGTATGTTTTCCTCTGTGTGTGTTCGTAGGTGAGAAGGAAATGATTCCTCTATTTATAGCTTTGCAGGCTGGCTGCTGATACGCGCATATGCAGGATGCGACTGGACGCGGGGACGCCATGTGGTGATTGCTGATGGAGGCGTATGGACGATGCGCCCTGATTGAGGGGTTGAATTCTTCAAGTTGTTGTTGTGAGCCGGCACGTAGCAAGGAAGAAGATCTTTCTGGTGCTGAGATCTTGGGTGAGTTGAGTCAAAGGATACGTGTTATCGACCCATGGCTCGGAGATCTCGGATTTGATGGGGAATGATCTGGTAGGATGCGCCTGGGTTTGGACACATAAGGAGATTTTGGCTCGTAAACTTTAGGAGTCACGAACCATTCGGGGCGCATGGCTTTTGAGGCGCATGCAGATTTTAGGCACATGGCTGCGGAGGCGCATGCGAGATGATTGGACGGCCACGTGGCAGTAACCGTCGGAGTAAAGTAATGATGATGCTGACGTTGGCGACGCTTTGTTTTCTGAAAAAGCTGTCAACTGTTTAGTCTTCGGGAAGCGTGCTGCCAACTCTGTCAGACTTCAGCATTTAATGTTTTTGATATTTGATGGACAGCTGAGTGGGCGCATCGATCGGCGTTCTACTAGGCGTATGGGGACGCATGGGAGAGCATCCCTGTGAGGCGCTTGGTGCTGAAGGGCACGTCTGTGTGATGCGCTTGATGGACGCATCCCTGTGATGTGCTTTGATGTTTGAAGGGAGTGTCTGTGTGATGCGCTGTCTGGCCGGCGCATCCGCTTCGTGACATGTCTTTAATGGTACGACTGTTACATTCTTCGAGTGCTTTAAATAGCCATTTTGACTTGGCTGAATTCGAAGCGTCCGGTTCATCCATTAAATGCAAATTTATTGCACGGAATTCGAAGAGCCATCCACTTGGCGCATGGGTTTGATTTGCCCGGCCTATAAATAGTAGCATGGAGAGAGTTTGCTTTTCGTTCTCTCACGTTCTTCCGACATGAACTTGTTTGCTCGGATGCATTCTGTTGATGAGATGCTCCCGAGGGTGAAGATGCGACGCAATGTCTTCATTGATGCACTTGAAGGTGACTGTTACATCCAAAAGTCGGAGTCGAGGGCTTCCGAGGCAGGCGGAAGGTGCATGTTGCATCCAAAGGTCGGGATGCTCGAGCTTCGTCTCCGTTATTCTGGAAGAGCCACAGATCGGAATGGCGGTGCTGCGGCTTTGGGGGCTCTTTCTTCCTTCAAAGTGGGTGTTGCCCACTCTGGTTGTGTTGAAAGCTGCTCCTTTAGCCGTGGTTTCGATTACGGTCTTCCTTCGCCTTTGGAGGCTCTTTCGAAGCCTCCCCTAGCCATAGGTTGGCTTGCGGTGCTCCTCTCTTCCTCGGTTTGGAGAGCTCTTCCTCCAGCTAGAGGGTTGATTGCCACCCTCGTTCTGCTCAATAAATGCTTCATTAGTCAAAGCATTTAGACGGCGGTGAGCCTGGCTGGAAGAGTGGCACATAACTAGGCTGCTGAAGGGATGCACATAACTGAGCTGCCGAAGGGATGCACATAACTGAGGATACACATAACTGAGCTGCTGAAAGGATGCGCCCCGCTGAGGGCGCATGGTGGGATACGCCTGACTGAAAGCGCATGGTGATCGCTACGCTTGTTCAAGAGCGCATGATGATCGCCGAGCCTGGCTGTAGAAGTTCTCCTTTGTACAACCTTTTCTAGACATGTAATAGACTTTTATATGTAATAAAAAAGTCCTCTTTCAATGTCTATATTTATTATTTTTGCTGTATGAAGTACTTTGTCCGAGCTCTCTGGCGCATATAGTGTTTGGCGCATAGGATTTCTGGTCCTGAAATTCCATGCTTCTACAACACGAAGTTACAGTAAAATAGTCGAAGGGCATTAGTAGCTATAGGGAATTGTTGGATAACGAGACGGTGTAACCCTAATGCCTCAAACAAAGGACGATGATCTGGAAATACAGTCCATTTGATGGGAGCGCCTATGCATATTGTATGCATGGCAAAGTCGGCATACCATAGCAAAGCTTGGTCATGAGTTTTGAAGTAAAACTCATCCGACACGCCGTTACCTGATTGGACCGAAGAAAAGAGGGAATCCGTGTTCGGATCGGAAGACAATGCCTCTTCACTGGCATTAGTCTTCTTCCTCTTGAAAGGATTGAATCCCTTAGGCAGTCTTTTCCAAAACTAAATAACCCTACGAAATTGAAAGTGGAGGGAAGAAGGAGTTATACCTTCTGAAATTCAAGTATGTTGTAGAGGGATAAATTCTCCATACGAATCCAAAGTTTAGATTAATTTCTCCACGTAGATTGGAAGAAAAGAAGTGGAGAAGAGCTAGGGTTTGGGGGGATCTTCGGCTGCTACTGCTGCTGTTTAGATGAAGTTTGGAAGAGATGAAGAGGAGGGGGCCTCGGGTTCTGACTTAAAAACTTATAGCACCAACAGAACTCTGGCCGAATTTGGACCGAACTCGGGCCGAATTCGCTTAAGGTTCTCTTGGGTTTTTAAATAAAATTTGTGGGCCACATCATTTTCATCAACTCATTTCAAATATTTAATTCAAAGTTTAGTAATTTTAAACTTCAAATAATATAACTAATATTATTTTATAAATTAACTTTCGTTACTCAACGTCTGTTTCAGATTAGTTGTAGGTGTACTATCCCAGCTAACGGGAGTTCACCGAGGAACAATTAAGTACCACTTCGCTTCGACCGTAGTCGTGGTGACAGACAGACTCTTTCTAGGCTTGTCTCAAAAACAGTTATTGAGTATTGAAAAAATTAATTAATAAAACAAAATTAATTAATATTATTGACATCTAAAATTTCTAATTCTCGACGTAAATAATTGAAACGATCTTCCGCTAGAGGTTTTGTGAAAATGTCAGCCAATTAATTCTGTGTGTCTATGTATACAAGGTCTATATCTCTATTTTGTTGATGATCTCTAAGAAAATGATGTCGAATCTCGATATGCTTAGTACGATAATGACATACTGGATTCTTAGTCAAATTAATAGAACTCGTGTTATCACAAAAAATGGGTATGTGTGTGAAATGTAATCCAAAGTCTTCTAAAGTTTGCTTCATCCACAAAATTTGTGCACAACAACGTCATGCGGCGATATACTCAACCTCAGTTGTTGATAATGCGATAGAATTTTGCTTCTTGCTAAACCAAGAGACTAGGGCTTTTCCTAGAAAATGTGTCGCTGGTATTTTTTTCTATCTACTTTGCATCCGGTAAAATCAGCATTAGAATAACTGGTCAGGTCAAATGACGTGATTTTAGGATACCATAAGCCGACAGAAGAAGTGCCCTTAGATATCGAAAGATACGCTTAACTGCGCACAGATGTGATTCCTTAGGATTGGCTTAAAAACGTGCACACAAGCAAACACTAAACATAATATCAGGTCGACTAGCAGTTAAGTACAGTAAGCTACCGATCATACCTCGATAGTTACATATGTCGACGGGTTTGCCTTGTTCATCAATATCAAGCTTGGTTGAAGTCGCCATTGGAGTGCTAAGTAGTTTGACTTCCAGGTCGAACTTCTTTAATAAATCTTTTGTGTACTTTGCTTGATTTATGAACGTCTTATTGTTGGTTTGTTTGATTTTCAGTTCGAACAAGAATTTCAGCTCTTCCATCATGCTCATCTCAAACTCATTCTGCATACACTTTGAAAATTCTTAACAAAGAGATTCATCAGTGGATCCAAAAATAATATAATCTATATAGATTTGAATCAAAAGAAAATTGATATTCAAATATTTTATAAACAATGTAGTATCAACCTTTTCCTTTGAAAACCCGTTGTCATGTAGAAAAGAGCTTGGATGATCGTACCAAGCACGAGGGGCTTGTTTCAAACCGTATAAGGCTTTCTTCAACTTGAAAACATAATCAGGATTTTTAAAATCAGTAAAACCTGGAGGTTGAGCTACATAAACTTTTTCTTATATAAAATATTTAAAAATGCACTTTTAATATCCATTTGAAATAATTTGAAATTATAAAAACATGCAAATGTACATAACATGCGAATGGATTATAATCTCGCAACTAGGGCATAAGTCTCATCGTAGTCGATACCTTCTTCTTGATTGTATCCTTGAGCTATGAGTCGAGCCTTATTACGAGTCACTAAACCATTCTCGTTCAGTTTGTTTCAGAATACCTAACAGGTGCCAATGATCGGATGATCAATGGGCTTGGGAACAAGTTCCCAAACTTGATTCCGTTCGAATTGGTTTAATTCCTCTTGCATAGCATCTAACCAAAAATTATCACTACATGCTTCTTCAATGTTTTTGGGTTCAAGCTGTGAGATAAAAGCAACACAGGAAGCTATATCTTTATTAGAGGAATGAGTACTTACACCCTTGGTAATCTCACCAATTACTAAGTCCTTTGGATGATCTGGCAAGAATCTCATCTCTTTTGGCATATCCTCAGGATTGCTGGTTCCGGCTTCTGGTTCTGTATTTGATTTGCTTGAAGACTCAGCTGGTGCTTGGTGTGAAGGTTCTGCATCTTTGTATGAAGGTTTTACAATAGTTGTACTTGGTGTACTTACGTCTTTATTATCATCATCGACTAGATGTTGATTTAGTCCGTCAAACTTGACATTAATTGATTCTTCGATAGTCATGGTTCTCTTATTGAAGACTCTGTACCCTTTGCTCTTTGTCGCATAACCTAAAAAAGATACCTTCATCGGCCTTTTTATCAAATTTACTCATGTTGTCTTTAGTATTAAGAATAAAGCATTTACAACCAAATATCTTGAAATATGAAACAGTGGGTATTCTATCAAACCATAACTCATAGGGAGTCTTCTTCGGTATAGGTCGAATTAGAACCCTATTGAGAATATAGCACGCTGTATTGATAGCTTCAGCCCAAAAGTATCTAGGTAGACTAAAATGGTTCAACATTATTCTAGCCATTTCAGATAGAGTCCTGTTCTTACGTTCCACAACTCCATTTTGCTGTAGAGTCCTAGGACAGGAAAACTCATACAGATAACCGTGTGTGTCACAGAATTGCTTGAACTCTGCATTCTCAAATTCGTCGAAATGATCATTAGAATGCGAGTAATCATGAAACCTTTTTCATTCTATATAACAAATTTTGATAAAGCATCGTTCTTGTGTGCAAGAAAATATACCCACGTGTATCTAGAGAAATCATCTACAATGACAAATGCATATAACTTACCACCTAGACTAGCAATTCTACTAGGTCCAAATAAATCTATATGCAATAATTATAGAGATATAGTGGTACTTACAACGTTCTTGGACTTAAAGACGGATCGGGTAGCTTTGTTTTTTTCACATTCATTACATACCGTATCCTTCTTGAAAGATATGTCCAGTAAGCCGCGTACCAACTTCTTTGTGGATAGTTTTAAAATTGTGTCCATGTTTGCATGACCGAGTCTCATATGCCATAGTTGACTCTCAATGCTCTTGGCCATCAAGCATCTACCTGCTTTGTTAGCATCTTCTAACAGATAGAAAACATATATGTTTTCTTCCCTGATACCTTCAAAGATAGTACTGCCAGTTGAGCTATCAACTATAGTATATTTATCTTTGACGAAGTTAATGCCATAACCGTGATCAGCTAAATGGCTTATGCTGAGCAGATTATGTTTTAACTCGGTAACAAGACAAACATCTTTAATCACAGGGTAGGGAGCCTTACTAATGTCACCGATACCGATTATGTACCCTCTTAAATTATTACCGAAGGAGACGTATCCTTCTTTATTCTTCTTCGACAGTATTGCGAATAATGATGCATCACTGGTCATGTGCCGTGAGCAACCGTTGTCGAGGATCTATTTGCTTCTAGCATGTGAAGGGCGTTCCACCTACAAAATAGTTTGCAGATGAAACTCTTGGTACCCATTTCTTGTAGGGTCCTGACATGTTAGTCTTTGGTATCCATGCATAAACATTTAAATCTACTAACTTTCTGATTCTACATGCAGATGATATATGACCAATGAGGCCACAATAATGACATTTTGCATGTTAAGTGTTGAAAGTTGTGTGAGGTGCATGATTGGTAGGTTTTGGTTTTCTAGTATAGAAAAATGCATGCCTATTAGTCTTCTTGGGCAGTGGTTTGGTATGGATTGGTCTGACAGTGTTTGGTTTGTGTGTGTTCCGATGATTCGGTAATTGACACGTGTTAGAATAGGAAGTAGCAACTTCAGGCCGTTTTCCTAAACTAATTTCTAACTTTTTGGAAGTGTCATATAATCTAGTATAATCAGATGTAAGTGTTTCCATTCTGACTTGTGCACACTAGAGACACTTTCTCTTCTTAGATAGGTCTTCCTTTAGCTGGATGATAGTTTGGTCTTTTTCTTCAGATAACTTGGTAGTCTCGTGTAACAACAGCTTAATAGAAGTAAGCTCACCAGACTCAATAGAAGAAACATTATTTCTAACATCAGCTAGTTGGTCGGTAAGTATTACTATCTCACCTTTGTACTCTTTAAGTACCTTCTTAGAGGTTTCATATTTACTACACAGTTTCCTATAGTCATTTAACAGGTCATTGAAGGCCTCTCCTAGTTGCTCAAAGGTGAAATCATCATAAGGATCAAACAGAGGATTAGTGGTTACCTGATCACAAGCCATCAAGCATACATTTGCAGCGTCATCCGATTGTTCGTCTTCTGAGTTGCTGGCTTCGCTCTCATGCCATATACTTGTATTGGCGTATTTCCTTGATGTATATCTCTTCAAGTAGCTTTTGTCATATTTGCTGCTTTTTCTTGTTGATGGTGATGTTGTTGGACAATCTTTCTTCATATGTCCTTTCTTCTTACATCCGTAGCAAATAGGATCTTCCTCGTTGTTGTTGTTGTTGCTGTCTTTTGTTCTTCTGTTGAATCTTATGAACTTCTTGAATTTTCTTACCAGAAGAGCTTGATCTTCAAAGTCAGAGTCGATGTCGTCAGAATCATCTTCGACAGTTCTTCTATGTTGAGCCTTGAAAGCGATCGACTTCTCTGACTTCTTCTTTGGTGTAGCATCTTCAAAGTCTTGAAGTTCCAACTCGTGAGTGAGTATCTTACCCATGAGTGTTTCCAGAGACATTATTGAGAGGTCATTTCCTTCAATGATTGTTGTAGCCTTTGGAATTCAGTTTTTCGTGAGAGCTCGTAGAAGTTTGTGAATCTTCTCATAGTTACTGTATTCCTTGCCTAATGAAGACAAAGGATTTACAATATCCAGGAATCTCGTAAACATCTGAGTGACGGATTCATTTGGCTTCATCTTGAATGCCTTATACTCTTGAGTAAGTCTGCTGATCTTTGACTCCTTGACTTGTGTTCTTCCTTTATGGATTACTTCGAGAAGTTTCTATACTTCATTTGATGTTGTGCAAGTCGACACCTTGTTAAACTCAGTTCTATCTAAAGTACAAAATAAAGAGTTAATAGTACGCGTGTCAAGACTGGCATTCTTTTCATCCTAAGTATATTTATTATAGGGTTTATCAACTAAAACTCCTTCAACAGTAATACGAAGAGGCTTTTTGTAGCCATCAATAACTATAGACCATAAGTCAAAATCAAGAGATTTTAAGAAGAAACTCATTTGTATTTTCCAATAAGTGTAGTTTGTGCCTTCAAACAGTGGAGGTCTGTTTGTGGCTTGGCCTTCACTTATGAATTTTACAGTAGCCATGTGTAATGTTGTGATCTATAAAACAATTAAATATAACTACAATTTTACCTTGCGTTACCTGTATAACCCGCTCTGATTCCAATTGTAGGAACGAAGTCGTAAAACAGAAAATCTAGAGGGGGTGAATAGAGTAGGCAGCAAAATATTGCTAATTAAAAACTTGTTAGCAGTTAAATCACAGAAATAATATCAATAATCACAGAGTAATAATTGTAAAGAAAAGAGATCAGAAGGCAAACACAAACACAGCGATGTATACTGGTTTCCCTCTTGTGAGGACTAGTCCAGTCGGAAGAACTCTAGCTTTCAGTTGAATCTACTATTGGAAAATCTCGTAAGTTTTCATACGAAGTCCTTGCAACTTCTACAGATGCGAGCTTTGATACGAAGAACTTAACCAATTTCAATTTTGAAGAGTCCTTCTTTAATCAAGCCTCTGATTACAATTTTCTGAAATCTTCTAGACCGTACCGTACCTACAAATTGACTAGAAAATTGTAACTGGCTTGGAATTTGAAAATAAAAGCTTTTTAGAAAACTCTTTGAAAAGAAACATAAGCTTAGAAGAGAAGAGATGAAAGTGAATGGGTGATTTGAAATGATCAGAATTCTTCTCTATTTATAGTTTTTCCAAAGGCAGAACTCTGGCAGTCGGGTAGAATTCGGACAAAACTCTATGTAACAATCCGCAACTGAAGGGAGACCAAGTTTTGTAAACGTTCAAAAATCAAATGGTCACTAACCAAACTCTGACCGAGTTCTGTCAGGGTTGATCAGGGTTTTCTTAAAGTGATTTTTGGGCTTTTTTAAAATCCTTCAAAAGCTTTTGTAAATAAGAGATATTTTTTAAAAAAATAGGTCATTTTTAACAATAATTTTGGATAGCCTATTTGCCAGTACGACTTGGTGTACAATGTATTCGTAGACTCAATAAAAGTAAAAATTATATTGCATAAAGAAATACAGACTCGAGTGGCAAACATAGCTTCGGTCTTGAACTGAGTAGATATCCGATCTTGATCAGTGTCCAAAACGTCTTTGAGTAAACATATAAGTAGCTCCGTATATCGAGACAGAGTTTGATTAATTATTAAAATCAGGTTTGACCATGACCAATGGGCCAACATTATATACCGAGAATTTTGGTGATGTTTGTTTCAGCGTTCGGAAACGTTTGCAAAAGTTCAGCTTTCGTGGCTTATTGATTTGACGAGTTGCTTATTTGAACGTGGTCGATTCTACATCAGGCAAGTAAACCTTGCCAACTTGTGCAATATATTATACATATTTATTTTTAGTCATTCTAATTCATATGTATTACTTTCTTTTACTATCACATGATTCTTGTACATGCCTCATGATGTT
Organism: Iris pallida; assembly: GCA_029216955.1. NCBI lineage: Eukaryota > Viridiplantae > Streptophyta > Magnoliopsida > Asparagales > Iridaceae > Iris > Iris pallida. Next base: position 15,158,693 of record JANAVB010030220.1, read on the forward strand.
TTCTTACTTGTTTTTTTATATGCTACTTGTCTTTCTTTTTTGTCACATATTGGATTTATGCTATACTATACTTGATTAGATTTTCGTGTTCTTGTGTGTTGACCTGATTTTATCACTTGGACTTGACCTTGACTTAATCCAACTACTTGTATTTGTCTTGACTTAACCTCGACCTGCTATCAGACATCGACTATACATGACTACCTCGTTCGTGAGCTCTCATCGAGTGCGAATGAGATTTACTATAGTTAGGGAGTCTCCATCGAGTTGTGGTTACCCCGGTTTATTTGTAGTCACGACTAGTACCATACTTCTAGTATGACATACCACTGTCTTAGGTTTCTTATGTTTGAGGTTCCTTGTGTCTTAGTTGATTCTTCCACGACTATTTTTATTTTCCTACATATTTTATACTGTTACATTTGGCATACTTTTATGCATTTTGCTAGTCCCCTGAGGACCTGGTGATCTCTCCAGGTATTTGCTGAGACTGCTAGAATAGAATGGTTGATTGGTAAACGATTGCATCTCCATAATTCAGGTATCGCTAGTGGTACTTTTATCATTCTTTCATCTTTTATATTTTATGATGACATCTTCAGTTGTATAGCCTAATTTTACAAGCTTTACTTTTTCTAATGAGCTTGTTCAAATGATTGTATTAAGGTCTGGCCAACTTTATTCGAGTGGCATCAGTGTATTACTGTTTGATCAGCATTAATATATTTGGTTCACACTTGAATTGTTATCTTTGGATTGAGATATAGTTGACTTGCCATTTAGACCCCTATCTTAGACAACTTACGTGCATCACTTGAGGGTTCTATAGATTGGATTCACCCTTGAGTAAGTACCAGCTGGTCGTATCCTATGATAGTCCCGTGACTTTTCGGACTTGAGTATGATATCCGTAAACTGTAGGATAAATGTGCTCGTCCGGATCTAGAAAGAACCAGGTCCTCGGAGGGACGTAACCAGATACAAAATAACAAGCTACAATATGAACTGAAATAAATACGAGAATAAAATTGGGGAAACTATCCATCTATGTGAATGCACGTTGAAGACAAATTTGGACCGTATGGATAGGTAATGGAGCAACATTAGCGTCAGCCAATGCTGAAGTATATATTAGCATACTTTCTGACCGTACCAGATGCTAGTCCGTGGCTGCTGCCCTAAATATCCACTAGTATAGCCTATAACATGGCATATTGAGGCTTATGTGTATTATCTGTCCCATACACCTACTAATAGTCTTTCCCTCCCATGTCCTGCTCAAATCACATCCATGACTCTGACAATCCACATCTCTATGCAAGCCACTAACTAGACTCAATCTAATCAATATATGGACCGACATACGAACCGATCACACTGGTAGATATCCAAATGTGTAAGCTCGTGCCAACACAATGTAATCTCACTCTTAGTGTTGTGTCATGCAACGTGTCCAGTCATAGAAGTTATAGAAATAACTATGTTGCTAATGGAAGGGTCTTTTAACCACTAAGGCACACACACACACACACACACACTAACATATCAATGATACTATATATCGATAGCACACAAGTCATGTTTAGATGCACTCTACTAACACATCTATTTCTATGCAAAACAACAATCCAAGTATTCTAACAGTACAAAAGTAGCAAGGTATCTTGCCTGGAATATCGACAAAAGTGTAGAATATTGGTCCGGCTCCAACCTCCATAGTCAAATGATCATGAACTCCTAGAAATATAAAATAAACTAAAATAAAGATCACCTCAGGACTTACCATATTTATATCTACTTTATATAGACCCAAAACTAGTCATAAAATAGTCAACTAGTATATATTAGAATTACCACTATATAGGCAACAAGTTATAATAGTAAATTAATATTTATATACCATAAATATGTACTTTAAATTCTGAAAAAATATGGTATTAACTTCTGAATACATAATATATAAAAATCTTTTTAGAAAAATACACTAAATTGCTATATTTAAGTATCAACACAACACGTCACATAAAATTCCAATTCGGAAGCAAAAAATTAAGAAAAAAAATATAGAATTTATTTATTCTAGAATAAATCAAAACAAATATAAAATATATATATATATATATATATATATATATATATATATATATATATATATATATATATATATTCATCCCAATTAATGAGATTTAAACTATATTTAAGTTTTATGATCATCGGAGAACAATTTGTCAAATTACAGTAGATATAGCAAAGGCATTTCTGGAGAAGGTAGGTTAAATCTGGACCAACTTTAGTACAACATAATAGGTTAAATCTGGACCAATTAATGAGATTTAAACAAATTGTTCTCGCACCGAAATAGGTTAAATCTGGACCAACTTTAGTACGACGTACTCCACGACTAAACCAAGCAGAACGGTGTGAGTTAGGAATTGGACATCAAATTAGACACATAGGGCTATCTATTAGTTTAAGCTAAAAATAGGTCAAAATCTTATATTGGTTCATTTAGGTTGGATCAATGTCGAGTTCCGAAATTAAGTTAGAAAGTACGACAAGTTTTTTGGTAGATAACCTTTTGACCTAAACCCAAAAGTTGTGCGACAAAAATAGAATACGAGAGAACATATTTGAGTGAGACATAATATATCAAATTTAAGATAAATTTGTCTAGATCAATACTTATGAAGGAAGTTTCTAGAGATTGACATTTCTTGTGCTCCAAAAATAAAACTATGAAAAAGTATAAATTATAATCATAAATAATAGTAGGAAAATATATAATAACCAATATATAACTTAAGATATTATATATATATATATATATATATATATATATATATATATATATATATATATAATTCTGAGGGCTTACAGATGGGTCATCAGCCGCTCATCCCGCACACGTTGAGTGCGAGATCCCCGGTCGAAGCCCCGTGGCCCACCAATTTTCCTCGGAGTTAAAGGTGAAGGCAGATATAGCAAAGGCATTTCTGGAGAAGGCCGTACGCAAGATGAAGAATTGGGTCGACGCGAAGCGAACGCCGGTTGAGAACAAGAAAAGGACTTGATTATTATCAAACTTCACCCACAACAGTTCAAGCGCACAAGAGACATATTCACAAGTATGAAGGCCCATTCTCGGTCCTCAAGAAGGTGGACAAAGTTCTTTAAAAGCTCGAGCTCCCCACCAAGCTAAAAATTCATCCCATCTTCCATGCGAGTTGTCTCAAGCCCTATAATAAAGACTTAGAGGACGCTTAGCACAGAGTGTCGAATCGGCCCACGGTGACCATGAGTACGTCATTCAACAAAGAAGTGGAAGCCATGCTCGATAGGAGGACTATTCGTCGGCGAGGCATTTTCCCATATGTTTAGTACCTCATCAAATGGAAAGGAATATCGCATGGCGAGTCCAGCCGAAAATGTGATGATATGCTACATTAGTTCGAAGCCAGGATCCAAGAGTTTCTCAGCAAAATGGTTGATGAGGACATCAACGCCATAGGTGGAGAAGAGTGTTACGCACAAGATTTTGTGCCCTACCGAGATGAATTTGCAAAACCCTTCACAGACCAAGGTTATGATGAATGCTTCCAGAATTCTCTAGAAGATGGTGTAATAGTCATGAAGACTTATGATCTTTTTAGATGTTTTATAAGTGTCCTTGGTAAATATCTAGGCTCGAGAATTTCCTAAAATAATTCTTGAAATATGTCGATTCCAGAAACTTACCGTAAGTCCTATGAGGCCTTATAAATAAGTGGGAGGTTCATTTGTTTCTCAGCACTAAAACTTGTAAGCATTCTTCAAGCTAATAAAAGAATTATTACAAGTCCCAATATTGCTCTACCAATCTCTCATTACTTAGCACTCTAGTTAAGATCGTTCAGAAATGCTTCGAGTAAAAATTTATGTGCCGCGCACGTATAGAAGTGTAGGAAAAAACACTAAGTCTGTTATGTACAAATGCAAAAATAAACAGAAAATTGTAAAGGAAGCATCAAAGTTCATATTTATTATGTAAAAGACACAAAGTTTCCATATTTTGTGAATTTAGCCCAAAAACGTCCTAAAATATGGCGTAAAATGTATTTTGGTAATTTACGCCCTTCTTTTAGACATATGTTATATAATTTTTATTTTTCATTTTATATCCCTAGTTATTATTTTACGCCCTAAATAGGGAGTAAAATTCATGAATGTTTGATTTACGCCCTTTTTGGGCGTAAATTGCTAGGTCCAAATTTCTTCGATTTTTTTTTTTTGCTTTGTTTGGTTACCTTTTTGTTTCGTTTGGTTTAAAATTTTATTTTGGTTTAATCTATTTGTTTATTTGATATTATTTTTAATATGGATATATATATATATATATATATATATATATATATATATATATATATTTTTTATATATATATATATATATATATATATATATATATATATATATATATATATATATATATATATATATATATATATATATATATATATATATATATATATAAATCACCTCTAGCCTATATATCAAGCATTGGGTAATTATGGCAAACTTGCCTCCACTGGGGCTCGAACTCCGGACCACTTGGGCTGCATGCATTAACCACTAGGCTAGAGGTGATTTGCATATATATATATATATATATATATATATATATATATATATATATATATATATATATATATATATATGGAAAAAAGGGTAAATTTTATTCCAAAAGCAAAGCAATAATCTTACAACATACAATCAAAGTGGGACTCCCACTCATCAGTTCCCCATAGCATTTATATCAAACTCGATGTTATGGAGAATTCCTACCAGAGGGGTCACCAGCCCCTTAAATATCCGACGGTTTCGCTTCCGTCATACATGCCAAACTAAAGCAGCCAGTCGAACTCTGGCAGTCCGAAACCAGTCCTGCCCTCGACCCCTGCTATCCCGGATCACCGTGATGATATCCCCAATTCCTTTCCCGAAAATGCACACTCCCAACACTCGACTCTGCTCCGACCAGATCTGCCATGCCAGTGGGCACTCGAAGAACATGTGCTTGATATATTCATGCTCCAAACAGTAAAGCACACACTTGGGATCCGGAACCGGCACTCCAAACGAACTCAGGCGATCTCTAGTCAAAAGATGGCCCAATAGAAGCTTGTAGACACAAAGTTGCATCTTCCTGGCCAGACCATTGTACCAAACGAACTCGTAGTCAGAACTCAGAGGAAAAGTACGCCGGATGAGGTTGTAGCAGCTTCGGAATTGGAACTCCCCAGTTTCCGGAGTTGCTCCTGTTGGCTCCCAAATCCACCGATCAACAGGCAAAGCCGGATCAATGACAGTAGAAGTAATGATCCCACCCAGCTCCTCGATAAACCGATAAGATTCCGGCCTCCACTCCCCATTGCGAATGATGTGACTACACATCAAACCACGCCTGTCCTCCTGATGAGTCGAGGCATCCCTGATGTCCAAAAGCGAACGCCGATCTATCCAAGGATCCCGCCAGAGGTCCGTTTCAGACCCATCCTTCATGACCTTCCGGATAGCAGATTTGAGCACCCCAATGTGCCTCAAGACAGTCTTGAACGTGAGTGGGTGATTGTTGTCAGTAGTACACGTCCAAAAGTTGTCCTGCTTCACGTATCTGCTGTGTATCCAGTCCGTCCAGAGAGACCCCCCGCTGATGAATCTCCAGGCTAGCTTAAGCGCGGAAGCCTCTCTAATCTCCAGCAACGACATGAGCCCCACTTCTCCCTCCTTCCTGGGTCGACAGAGCTCCTTACATGAGATCGCATGCATACCCCCCTCTAAATGAAATCAGCACAGAGCCGCTCCACTTTTCGAATAGTGACGACAGGGAGGAGGATGGACTGCAACCAGAAATAGACCACAACCGAGATCACCGATCTGACCAGCTCGATGCGGCCGCCAAATGACAAACCGACTGCTTGCCAACCTTCCACTCTCCTCTGGACATACTCCACCAGACTATGGCAGTCCTGATCTCGCACATAGATGATTATGAGGGGCACTCCTAAGTATCGCATCGGAAGATCACTCCTCGCGATACCCAGCACATCAGCCCGCTCCTCCTTCTGGGGACATAGGGAGCTGAAGTAGACCCTACTCTTATCTTTGTTCATCTGGAGACCCGAGAGAGACTTCAATTCTTCCATAATATCTGCAAGCGTCTGCAAACCCTTCGTCGATGGCTGGATGAATACCAACGATCATCTGCATATATAAGATGGGTAACTGGGGGATCCACCCTCCGAAACAAAGGGACCAGTCGCCAACGGTGCACTGCCAGATCCATCAATCATGTGAAGTATTCCATAACAAGCGTGAACAGGTAAGGGGATAGGGGTCACCTTGCCTAAGCCCACAATTATATATATATATATATATATATATATATATATATATATAATTTTTAAACCAAGGCCCGTGGACAATGCCACCCAGCCGCCCCGGTGGGAGTGGAGGCTCGAACCCGCGCCCTCACCCCCGAGTGCCAGCGGTCTTACCGGTGCGCCACCGCGCCACTGCCATATATATATATATATATATATATATATATATATATATATATATATATATATATATATATATATATATAAGTTTGGTTTAATAGATATAATAGATTAATCTATTATATCTATTAAACCAAACTTATATATATATATTATCAAGTTAACAAATAGTTTAAACCAAACTAAAATTTTAAATCAAACCAAACTGAAAGATAAACCAAATAAAACCAAACAAAAATAAAATTGAATAGCAACTTACGCCCAAATGAGCCCTACATCCATGAATTTTATGCCCTTTTTATGGTGTAAAATAATAAAATAATCGTTTTAGTAGGTTTAGTATTAAGAAAATGTCAACCAGAAGGAGAGAAAAAAAAGTAATACATTTGAAGTCCTATTTTAGGACGTGTTGGTGCTGAATTTACAAAATATTAAAATTTTGTGTCTTTTACACAATAAATATGAGCTTTGATGCTTCTTATAGAATTTTTTGAAAAATAAAAATTTTCATATGCAGTAAAGAATTTTAGCTAAATTCTAAAAAAAAGTGAGAAGTCTGGGAAAATTGTAAAACGGATAACGGAACGACAAGTCATTTGGCGTGCCTTATGGGTTGGAGGAGTGAGAATGGAGGGAGCCACCTGAGTTGGCACGCGGGGGGGGGGGGGGGGGGGTGCGCCTACTCAGTTGGCACGCGGCTAGTTGATGGGGTGCGGCGGGTGGGGCACCACCAGAATTGGCGCGCTATTGGGGGGGCGCCACCAGAATTGGCACACGTGCGCCAGCATAACAGAATGAGCGTGAAAGTGAGTGAGAGAAGACCGGGGGGGGGGGTGGTGTGGAGAGATGTCATGAAGACCTCCCATTCCAACGGCTACATTTTAACGTTCACATTCCAACGGCTACATTCCAACTTCTATTTTTTTGTTCTATTTATTACTGTATTTTCCTCTCTCATCTCCACACCAACACATTACTTTCTCCATTTTAGATTCTCTCACATAAGCTATTCTCTGAAGCTTGGAAGCTCCAACTCCTAGCACGGAAGCTAATCTCTCCATCTTATAAGCTTCCGCTCCTTGCAACGCGACTCTCCGGTAGCTAAACATTCACAAACTATTTCTTCTTTCTCATGGATCATAGTATTAGAATAGTATGCTCATATGGAGGTAGAGTAAATGGGTTATCCTACGAAGGAGGTGACACCCAATTTTTACAACTTATTGCATATTACTTTATAAAATTTACGCAATTTTATTTCTGAACGTTTTTTCTATTAGTTACCAATTTATTTTAAAGTCTATTTTTGGTTCCGCATGTTTAATGATAGATGGTGAAGAATCATGGAATTTTATTCTTGAGATTAATTTGCAATCACTGTATATTAGTTTATATGTTACTCAAGTATCATCATTTGCTAATAGAACTAATGATAAATTTATTCTAATTATCAGTATGTTAATACGGGTGCTAGTTTTTCTTCTCAAACAATTGCTCCCTTGCTAGATGAACATGATGATGATGATGATGATGATAATGACGAGGACAACGAAAATAGTGACGATTTAATTAAAAATACTAGTTATGAGATAGATGATGATGATATTGATAATTCTAACACTCTTGAATTATTTATAGGACAAACATTTGACAGTCGTTCAAAATTTAGAAGTTTTGTAACTAGTTTAGTAATTTAGCATAATTTTAGTTGTTCAGCTAGTGATATGAATAATTTCCACAAATTATATATACTTTTGATCAACAGAATTGTCATTGGAGAGTATATGCCAAATCCATAGGAAAAGGCCAAATAGTTAAAGTTAGTACATTAGAAAGTCGTCATTCTTGTTTAAGTAGACTTACGACAGGACGTCATATAAGACACTCCCCACCATTATTTATAAGCCAAGTCACCGCCATCTGCATTTCGTAAAAGCAATTATAAGACAAATACACTTGTGTACGCTACCCGTCCAAATGTACTAGTCAGAACTTACATTCATCACTGTGCCTTATTCGGGGCAGCTCTGCAACACTATTATCCTGGAATCGCGTATACCAGACAGCTCTAGCACTATCGATTCTGTTTCTTGCATTGGCTATATCATGACTAATGTAAGGTAGGTCATCCGAAATTATCTGTCTATAATTGAATTGTCGGAGAACACGATCTGCCGGATGATACACAGTGTAACGACCGTATATAATATAATATTTGTGTAGGCTTAGATCGTACGATGTCCTTTTTATTTTTGGAGCATTTTTATCATCCGAGTAGGGTATCCAAATAACCTATTGGATGATTATTTATATGATAAATTTGTACAAATATATTAATTGGATTGACAATTGTAGTGTAAGAAACTTTACTAAATTGGGTAGTTACCTCATTCCACTGTAACGTATCAAATTTTTTCCTGTAGAGTGAAACATCCTTGTGTAAATTATGATGTGGGTCCACTACATTTGTGGCCCATCGCGTAGCAAGCAAAAAAATTCCAACATCACTTGTAATGCTTGTTACAGGTCGACCAATAAAGAAATACTCGTAGCACCATACCTACGACAGAAATAATATAGTACTCAAATTTTTTTTATATAATTGAAACCAATTTAGGTATTGATTTTCTATTACCTGAACTAGAGTCATGCACTCAAACAAATTTTTTGAATCATTCGATCTGGCAAATTCCGTCAAGCTGGCATACATATATGCTAAAGTAGCAACTCTCCATGCATGACGAGTAGGCTATTTTATATTATCTTAGAAAGGTAATAGTCGCACGTTTATTCTATTTTTCTGCCCGTCGAAAAATAGCATTGCCCAACATAAACAGAGCAAATATGCTCTAATACAACGAAGTATCTGCAAATATTAAAACTAACATATTAAAATTAACACGTTATTAAAATTAACTGATAAGTAAATCTTAACAATAAATACGTACATTTAAATCATCGACTTCGACTGGGCCGTCGATAGTGTGATCTAAATCCATAAATTATGCCGAAGCAAAGTTAACGTGACAAAACCATTTTCTCCTATGTCCGATGGTTGCATAATGCCTAGATATCTCCTGATTATTTCATATGGATTTAACTGTGTATCAAAATATATAGGTTTACCAGTAATAGGTAATCCTAGAATATTTGTAACATCCCAAAGTGTGATTGTCATCTCACCAACTAACAATTGAAAAGTGTTGCGTTGAGGCCACCAACGCTCAGCGAGACTAAAAATGAGGAGCACATCGTGGACTAAAATTTGAATTTCATCAAGATATTGAAACCCAAAGGAACGCAACAACTCCTTTTGGGGAGCATTTAACTCCCATTTGTGGTATCCACTCTGCATCTTCCAATTTTCATCCTCCCGTATCCGTGCCTTGGGAGGATAATCATATAGCTACAAGTGAATTATATTTGTTATATTTATGTAAAATAAATAAATAATAACGATAGTTACCATTTTTTAATTTACATGTCCGTCAAAAATTATCTTAGATATATGAGTGTCTCGTTCCTTTCTGATGACTTGTGTAACCGGTTTCCCGGGAATACGTCCGTCATTCGGTTGAGCCATCTGTTATTTTTTTTAAATACGATTAGTAATATCGATATTAATAGAAAATCTAAATTCAATTAGAAAAATAAATAATTACTTACTTTTAGTGAACAATTAGTCTTCGAAAAGAGAGGAAGAATTTGAAGAGGTTGCTACTCTTTGAAGATGAAGATGAAGATGAAGAAAAAGAATAATGAAGGGGTGTTGTGAAGAACAAGGAAGGAGTAAGGGGTTTATGAAGAAGAGGGAGGAGGGGTCTTTAAGAAGGGAGTGGTGTACAAGGCAGAAAGAATGGTCTCCAATGCGCACCCCCCCCCCCCCCCCCCCCACACTTTTCAGCTTTCTCTCCCTCTCCTCTCTGGCACGGTCAACTGGCTGCAACGCGCACCAATTGAGATGACGCGTCCCCCAACGCGTGCCATGTCAGCTGGCGCTCTCTCCTCTCATTCTCTCTATGCCACGAGCGCCAAGTGGGTTGCCCCCCTCCCCCCCCTCGTGCGCCAACTCAGTTGGCGCACCTCTACTGTCTCTGGTCCGTCACACCGCACGCCAACTCTAGTGTCGTTCCTCTAACCCATTTATAATTTATCTAAATTTATCCTTTTTTTGTAATTGAGTTTTTATTACATATAAAAAAATTGGGTAAAGTGCAAAAAACCCCTTGTTAAATATGTGTCTTTTGCACTAAAAGACCCCATGCTCTTAAAATTCCCAAAAGTTTGAAATATGCTCATTTTGCCCCCAAGTGACAATTTTACCCCTCCCTCCCCCCTCCTTCTTCGGCTGTGTTCGCCGGCGACGGAGGCGGAGGGGGGGGGGGGGTCGGGGGGGGGGGCGGAGGAGGGGGGTCGCTCGCCGGCGAGGAGGAGCAGGGGGGTCGGGGCCGGCGAGGGAGCCGGGGGTCGGGGCCGACGAGGGAGCGGGGGGGGGGGGGGGTCGGGGCCGGCGAAGGAGGAGGAGGAGGAGGGGGGGGTCGGGGCCGGCGAAGGAGGAGGAGGAGGGGGGGTCGAGGCCGGCGAGGGAGGAGGAGGGGGGGTGGGTCGGGGGAGCGCTCGCCGGCGAGGAGGGTGGGGCTGGGGGCTCGCCGGTGAGGGGGGGGAGGATCGGGGGGGGCTGGGGGATCGCCGGCGGGGGGCGGGGGTCGGGGGGCTGGGAGATCGCCGGCGATGGAGGGGGGGTTGGGGGCTCGTCGGCGCCGGCGCCGCCGGAGGAGGGAGGGGTATTTTTGATATAAATTTTTTAAAATTTGGGTGGAGGGACTTAATCGAACGGATATATAATCTAAGGAGGGGTAAACTGACAAAAAATTCTACAAAATTTTTTAGTACAAAAGTCACATATTTAATGAGGGATTTTTTGCACTTTACCCTAAAAAAAATTGTTTCAAAAATGAATGAACAAATTGTCTCACCGGTTTGTCGGAATAGATCGGCTTCGATTGGAGAGAGTGCGACACACGAGCCAGCGAGACACGCACTTCCATAAACTTGACACGTGTCAACGTTCCAACGGTTCACGCACCAACAGTCATATTTAAGTAGTAAAAAAAAGCCTATTTGTCTTCTACTTTGGTGCTCCGGAACAAAAAGCACCTATGTCATCCCACCCCACCCCCGGCCAACACACTATAGAATCCGCCTCCGGTCTGCTGCCCCGCGCCCCGCCCCCGCCCCTTATCCTGCTTCGCAGGCACATCCTAACCGCCAATTGCCGCCAAGTAGCTCACTCTTCACTCTTCCTCCCAAAAAGAAAAAGAAAAAGAAAATAATATAATATAATATATTATGACTCGTCCTGATCGGCGCCGATCGGCTGCAGCGGGTCCGTCGGCTCTGCCGGCGGCTAGGGTTCCGCTCCGGCGGCTCCTCAAGGCGTCTTCGGTGGCGTGCGGAATCCAGTTTGGGTGGGCCCTGCAGCTGTCCCTGCTCACCCCCTACGTGCAGGAGCTCGGCATCCCCCACCGGTGGGCCAGCCTCGTCTGGCTCTGCGGGCCCCTCTCCGGCCTCATCATCCAGCCGCTCGTCGGCCACATGAGCGACCGCTCCCGGTCGCGGTACGGCCGGCGGAGGCCATTCATGGCCGCCGGCGCCGCCGTCATCACCTCCGCGGTTCTTCTCGTAGGGCACTCCGCGGACGTCGGGAGGATGCTCGGGGATGGGCCCGATCACCGACCGAGGGCGATCGTTGTCTACGTGGTGGGGTTCTGGCTGCTCGATGTCGGTAACAACGCGACCCAGGGGCCGTGCAGAGCCCTGCTCGCCGATATCACCGGTTCGTTTTGCTTCGATTTCGATTAATTTGCTCTTGATTAGGGACTGATTGTGTTATGTTGCTCTGGTACCACTTCTGTCACGGTCGGAAACCCTTCTGATCAAAATTAGAATAAATGACTATTTCTGTTTACACCATCCAACTATTTTAACCTTGATAAATTACCGTATCCAGTTTATAAGTATGTTATAGAATGTATATGGCTGACATGTACACGACACATGTTTTGGCAATGTCATAGTGTATTTTGTTTTTGCTGCGGTTACAAAGACGGCACAAGTAACGTAAAAAATCGAAGATTACAACTCGTACAAAGATGCTTACAACCACGGAAATGCAGATTACAATTTGAAAAAAAAAATAAAGGCTGGCAAACTTACAACGCAGTTGCTAATAGAAAACTCGTTAAAAATATACACATAATATGCAAGACTTGGAAGGAAAAAGTTTGCTTGGGTGATGACGATCACCGTTGCTCAAAGCAAGATTCGACTTTATTCTGTCGATCTGTTCATAGGAACAAGCAAGATCTAAAACAAGAACTTCTAGAACGCTCACTTGTCACTCTGGTACGGACATAACTTGGACTCCTCAAATTGACAGCACTTCGTTGCTAAGAATGACTGCTGCTTTCTCCTCACGTAGCATATATTTACTTGTTCTCTCTTGCAAAAGAAAAGAACTCCTGAATATATTGGGGGAACCAATCCCATAAGCAGCCCACTAGCGCAAATGGCGCAACTTTGCGCAAAAGCTTCTGATGCGTATGTGCGAAGTGCAAAGTACGCCATCAAAGCGTCACTTTCCACCCTTCGTCCGAGTCCGAGTCGCTTTCGGCTTAGCTCCTAAAGGAACTCCCAAAGAAATAAGTTAAAAAAAAGCATAAATGTTTTTATTGTGTTTTGATCCTTGCCCTCTAGGAAAACATCTACTATATCAACCACATGGGCTACCACTCTCCATGCGCACAACTTAATAAAAGATTGATCTTGTATTGAAATACACACTTGGGATTGCCACGTGGATGTGAGATTATTATCTAGAGTTCAAAATAAAAAATCCTAATAATCCTCTACATATTTCAATATAGGTGCTGAGCGTTTCCCACATTGATTGTACATCATGCATTAGGATAGTTGTCGCTTACAACTTGAATCTTTCCACATGGGTCAAACAACAGTACGATATAGAATGGACTATGTCTTGAATTCAGTATCATAGCTGTTATTTTCTTACTCACATAATAACATCAACCGTGCCTCTGGTTGTACGTTAAATATCATGTGCTCACCAGGTATCTTTGTATGTATCTTGGGTGTGTACAAGCTTACCCTCAAGAGACGGCCGACATCTTTGTTCATACACATAGTTAAGTTTTTTAGAGAGTTTAATTTTTTCTAGCATAAAGTCTTTCGCTTTCTTACGATGATACACCATTATGACATGACCCAAAGCTGATGTCCAACATGTTTGTAGTGTCATACTACTGTGGCATGAGGTTCCAGCCTCTTTATAGTGTTGTACTACCACGCACTATCTTTTAGCATGAGGCTACCTGCCTCTATGCGGTGCTACGTCGTTGTGACATGGCCCGAAGCTGAGGTCCTACCTCATGTGGTGTCACGCCACTGTAGCATGAGGGTACCATTCCCTTTGTAGTGTTGAGCTACTCGTGCTTTCTGTTAAGCACGCTAGGCATTTCAAATGTCTTAAGAATTCATTAAGGCCTAAACTACATGACCTGCTCTATACAAAGAGCGTAGTAGACTACAGAGATTCCAGGATGAAATCCTAACAATGTTTCTAAGGACTAACCTCTGCACCTAATATTTTTTTTCACTAAATGATCCTTCCTTAAACCAAAAGTAAAATTCCTAAATTACCCTTTGAACTAGTAGCATAATATTTTATGGTGGAATTACAATGACATAATATCAAAATTCTTTCAACCATATTTTTTTTGCTGTGTCCTCGACTAGCTGGTGCTGGTGCTTAAGGCTTTTGATGAACAAATTTGCCATATTTTCTTGGCTCCGAACATCAGTCATTGCAATAATATCATTCTTGATGCGCTCATTCAGTACCGTTTGACGAAGTCATACAGTTCTTTTTTTACCATTAAAGAGATTATTAGATGTCACTGCTACAGTCGTCTGGTTGTCTTTGTAGATCGTATAGCTGGAATCTATGCACCAGCTAGAGGAAGATCATACATGAGCTTCCGAAACTATTCCGTTTCATCTACTGCAACCGTCAAAGCATAGAACTCGGATTCTATAGATGAGTAAGAGAGCAAAGTCTGTTTCTTCGATTTTCACAATATAACCCCACCTATGGGGAAGACGTATTCTCCTGTGGACCTTGTGCTCTCTTCTTTTGAGCGTCAACTAGCATCATTGAAGCCTTCCACTGCAACTGGATAACCATCATAGTAGATCTCCTGTGGACCTTCTGCTCTCTTCTTTTGGTTGTCTTTGTAGATCGTATAGCTGGAATCTACGCACCAGCTAGAGGAAGATCATACATGAGCTTCCGAAGCTATTCCGCTTCATCTACTGCAACCGTCAAAGCATAGAACTCGGATTCTATAGATGAGTAAGAGAGCAAAGTTTGTTTCTTCGATTTTCACAATATAACAACCCCACATATGGGGAAGACGTATTCTCCTGTGGACCCTGTGCTCTCTTCTTTTGAGCGTCAACTAGCATCATTGAAGCCTTCCACTACAACTGGATAACCATCATAGTACAATGCAAACTCTTGAGTCCTCCTGAGATATCACTTAACTCTCTTTATAGCTTTCTAGTATTGTACACCTGGATTGCTCATGAACCGATTCAACATCTCTACGACGAAAGTAATATCTGGTCTGGTGGCACTCGTTGCATACATTAAACTTTCAATAACGTTTGAGTACTCCAACTACATGATACTTTCTCCTGGATTTGGCCCCAGTTTCTTGTAACACCTATAAGAAGTATCAATCCCTGCAAGTTCTTGATATCCATAACATGTGAGCATTTGCTGTACGTAGTGAGCTTGTGATAGAGCAAGTCCTACTTTCGTCCGAATAATCTTTATATCCAGGATAACATCAACATCTCACATGTCTTTCATATTGAACTTGGACGAGAGGAAATTCTTTATCTCTGTGACACATTATAGATTCGTACCCAAGGTTAGCATGTCGTCCACATAAAGACATACAATAACTCCTCCGCCATCAGTGAACTTGGTATATATACACCTATTAGTCTCGCTGACCTTGTAACCGTTTGATTTGGCAACTTTATCAAACTTTTTGTACCATATCTTGGGAGTTTGCTTTAGACATATAAAGATTTCCTCAATTTACATAACTTGTCTTCATGATCCTTGAGGATAAAACCTTCTGGTTGCTTCATGTAAATCTCTTCAGCCATATCTCTATTCATGAATGCAGTTTTGACATCCATCTGATGAATCACCAGCTTGTGAATTGCATGACAATTAAAATCCTGATAGTTGTCATCTGCGAAACTGGAGCATAAGTGTCAAAATAGTCGATCTTCATGCTTTCGAAAAAACCCTTTAGATACTAGTCTAACTTTGAACTTATCAACAGTTCCATCGACGTTCATCTTCTTCTTAAATATTCATTTCCATCTACTATTTCCATCTACTAGGCTTTGCTCATTCAGGCAGATCGACCAACACCCAAGTGTTATTGGATGATATCGTCTTTAGTGTCC
The DNA here is from genome assembly GCA_029216955.1 of Iris pallida. Taxonomy (NCBI): domain Eukaryota; kingdom Viridiplantae; phylum Streptophyta; class Magnoliopsida; order Asparagales; family Iridaceae; genus Iris; species Iris pallida. The sequence goes on from JANAVB010030220.1 coordinate 15,174,797, forward strand.
TTCTTCTAGAAAACAACGTATTTGGTCTTCATCGTCTCATCATAGGTAAGCGGAGCTACTTTCACATAATAGGTGACAAAGTCTTCTTCGTAGTCCTTCGGCTTACATACTCGCTTAGATGATGGCTCTGCGAGTTCTAATTCATATATTGCATCTTCAAATGCAACTTTTTCTTGGACTACAACTTCTTTGGAAGTCTCAGCTTTCTTTGGGTCAAGAGTGTTCTCTGGAAGATCCGTTAGAACAATGTTCTTGTGCATGGCGAACTTATTTTCGAAGAATTCAACATCCAGTGATTAAATGATTTGATTTGTTTCAAGATCAAGGAACCTATATGCATTACTCTTCTCAGCATAATCCAGGAATATTGTCTTCATAGTCCTTATTTCTAACTTCTGAATCTTGATGTCAAGAAGCTTCACATAAGTCAGACACCTCTATACTCGAATGACATTCAAGTTGGGTTTGACTTTAAACCATAGTTCATGAGGAGTAATGTCTGATTTTGCAAATGACAATCTATTGAGAATAAACGTAGCTTTAAGCGTAGTTTCTCTTTAGAAGTAGTTCGAAAGACTAGCAATTAACAACATTGAATTCACCATTTATGTCAATGTTCGATTCTTTCTACTACTCTATTTGATTGAGGGGAGTAAGGAGCTATAGTTTCATTGACATTTATGTTCTCTATAGAACTATGCGAATTCAAGTGAACTATACTCTCCGCTTCGATCGTTTCTGAGTCTCTTGAGTGTTTTACTGTTTGACGTTCATCTTCAACCTTGAAGTCCTTGAACTTCTCGAACCTTTCATCTTTCGATTTATGAAGTAGACGAACATGTACTTCGAGAAGTCGTCAATGAAGGTAATGAAATACTTCATCCCGACCTTTGTGGAGTATACCAGCTCCATAAGATATGTACTTTGGTTCACCTATTCTTACAATCTTAGTCTGCGCACAGACTTCATATTTCTTCATTTCCTTACCCTTACATTTGGAGATAAGGCCTAGACTATACTTCTTGTTTATTCTTTTACAATTAACATGACATACTCTATTGTGCCATAGCTCAAGAGAGTAGCCAGAAACAGACACTTCATTGATACATTCAACTGAATTTACAATTTGAAGTTTGAACATTCCTTCAGTACAAAAGGCTTTCTCGAAGTATATTTTTTTGTAGGACATCATCATCTGGCCTGCATTGATGTCTATTCTTAAGCTTGCGTTGCACGACAAACTTCCTGTGATCAGATTCTTGGTAATGACTGGTACATGATTCACATTCTCCAGGGTATCTTTTCCGAAGTCAGCTTCAGTACCACAATTTCGATTCCTATAACTTCAGCGTTTGATTTGTTCGCCTTTGAAACCTTCTCAACAGTAGGTTTATACTTGGTGAAAGACGCACTCGTGTCGACCCACTAGTCCATGTCCATGTCCATGCGATATGAGTCATCCTGCGGAATCATAACAACTAAGTTGAGCTCACCTTGCTCTTTTGGTTTTGGTTTGGACTTGTACCTGTAGACTTCTTGAAGTGGCCCTTCTTGCCACATTTGTAGCAAGTCCGTCATTGCTAGACTTGGGCTTGAAAGAAGCTGACTTCACCTTCAGATGGTTGAAGTCCTTCTTCTTGTTGTTGTAGGAAGCATTTTGCTTCCCCTTTAAGTCTTTAGAATGCACTATGTTGCCTTGGATAAAGTGTCTACTTTGATTTGACACTTGGGTTTATTTTCAATGTGAATTCGGTAAAGAAGATCTTCTAGCTGGATTTCCATCTTTTTGCAGTACATGTTCGTAGTAAATTTGTTCCAATCAGGAGGGAGCTTCGAGACGATAGCCCCCACCATGAATTTGTCTGCTTGACGCATACCTTCCTCCTTAAGCTTTTGCTATAGCTTCAGTAGTTCTTTGACTTGAGACAACATGATCTTCTCATCCTCAAATTGCATCACGAGGAATTTGTGGATGAGATGAATTTTGGACATCTTCTCATATGTCTTATATTGTTTCTCAAGAGGCTTCCAGACGTCTTTTGCATTCATCTTCTTGTTGTAAGATTCTACCATTGAATCTTCCAAGGCATTTAGAATCAACAATTTACGTAAAGTGTTGTCTTTCTTCTATTTGTATTGCTTGTCTATCACGCTAGCAATAGCAATCACATTTCCGTCTCTGAAATAGTAGGCTCATGATCTGTCAACACGTATTCAACATTTACGAGTTAGAAGATTGAGATTAATCTTCCTCTTCTAAATTATAGTTTGCAGTATCGCCGATACCGACTCGATACGACCGATATTCGATACCGACATTGGGGGTCTCTTTTCTAGTCAATTCGACAAAGAAAATTGAACAACAAAAAGACCAAACAACAAGGGTGTAAAGATATAGTAAGGTTGTAGAAGAAGAAAACTTATCTATCGTTTGTAAACCAATTGACAAGGGTGACTACTATTTCATTCAATTTCAAAACTACTAGAAACAATATTGAAAATACTAAAAATTGTGCCTAAACGTATACAATATACTTTCTACAATGTTAATAATTATTTGCTTTACGATACAAGAATATCTGACACTCCTATACGAAATTGCTCATACAGTCGATACCAGCAATCCCGATACTCATATAAATGGTCTGATATTGATTTCGATATCGATATTGCGAACCTTGTTCCAAATGTTGTAGTATTCTCCATCGAATTTTGCAAGTTTATGAAAACTTGTGTCGAGGAGATTTGCACGGGTTTCTATCTTTATGCTTGGATCGTTGTTCGGATCTTGCTTTGAGATTGTTTTTCCTACGGTTACAAAGATGGTACAAGTAACGTAAAAAATAAAAATTACAACTCGTACAAAGACGCTTACAATCACGGATAGGAAGATTACAATTTGAAAAATGTAAAGACTAACAAACTTGCAACGCAGTTGCTAATACAAAACTTGTTACAGATATAAACAGAAAATGAAAGATTTGGAAGGAAAAAGCTTGCTGGGTAGTGACGATCACCCCATTAAGTGGATGGTTACAACAGTAACCCCCACTAAATGGAAGTTACCTCCAAAAGCAATGAACAACCAATTCCGGGCAACGAACAACCAACTATGCGCGACACATCAGCATTTTTGTGTACAACAACTGCGCACAACACTCACGCGGAGCACCCGTGCGCAGTGCCACAAGCACAAACGGCTCAACTTGGGGCAAAATCATCGATCTCACGCCCAATGCGTACATGTGAAGTGCAAATTGCGCAATTAAAGCACCACTTTGCGTCCTTCGTCCGAGTCTGAGTCGCTAAGCCCCTTCGGGACTTATCTCCTAAGGGAAATTCCAAAGAAATGAGTGACAAAGAACATAGATATTTCTATAATGTCTTGATCCTTGACCTCTAGGAAAACGCTCTACCACCTCAACCACGTGGGCTACTACTCCCCATGTGCACAAGTCAATAAAAGCTGAATCTTATATTGTAATATACACTTGGAGTTGCCACATGGATGTAGGACTATTATCTAGAGTTCAAAAATAGAAAAATCCAACATATTTTTGTAGTGCTTGTGTCGTGTCTAATATGTCCAAAGACAATTTGGCACGAACAATGCTCCCATCTTTGGTGTGTCCATGCTTACTAACCATGATTTTCAAATAGTTAATATATGAGTCTAGCTAAATTTGATTGCATGTTTGACTGTGATGCTATATATTTTGAATGACATGGTTTTGGCGTGTCCTAGTGTATTTTTTGGATGTTCGTGTGTCGTGTCTAGTATGTGTCCAATTAAACTTGACATGAACATGGCCCCAGCATCAGAGTGTCCATGCTTCCTAAGTGACTAGTCCTGGCGATTGTAATATTAGAATTGTCACCCTTTTTTTCCTGAAAAACCCCTTATTGAAACCCTAAAGTTTATGACATATATTCGACTTTAGGTTGTCAAAACGAAGTTTTCCTGTAGGTAAAAAGTAGTATTGTTTTAATAAAAAGATTTAATTCTTCAATTAACATTGTAAGTTTGTAGAAAAGGTAAGTTTTTTGTTACTCAATGGTTTCTTTCAATTAATGAAAGAAAGCTGGTTTGTTTATGTCGTGGAATTTTGGTTTCCCTGCGAAAATATTATTTTAATATAGCCTTGTTGAAACCTTAAATCCTCTCTGCAAATGCAAAATGGGGTTTGTCACCATGTTGCTATGTTGCATGGATGCATACAAGCTAAACAATACTAAGCACAACAACATATGTGACATGGGCGTGCCTTCAATTTTGACATGTCCTGTGTTTTTTAGTGTTTGTGTCGCATCTGACACGGACATGGCACATGGCCAGAAGAGTGTTTGTGGTTCTACTATCCAGTGTGCCAAGCCAAAATTTGTAGCTTTTGTCTGGGTTCCTACTATCTTTGGTTCCTACTATCTGATATGGACATGGCACCAATTTGTAGCCAAAATTTGTAGCTTTTGTGGTCCTATTATCTGATATGGACATGGCACCAATTTCTAGCTTTTGTGTTGTGTTACATGTACACATGCCCAGAAGAGGGTTTGTGGTTCCTACATCCGGTGTGCCAAAGCCAAATTTTGGTGTATGTGAAAGCAAATTTCCTCATAAAAATCATTATGTTAAAATGCCACTAAATTTATTATCTCATGAGAAGCTATTAAATTTACATTTACAACTTCTTGTTTCTATCCTTGTGTAAGTTACAAAAGATAGTTGCTGAGTTGCTAGGAAGCACGGACACTCCAAGAATTTGGGCCATGTTGTGTCGGACACGTATTGGACATAACTCAGACACTCAAAATACACTAGGACACACAAAAATAGGTTATGTAGCCATGTACCCGTGCCCTTACTGTGTTGTTTCATATCCGTGTCTGTGCAACATAGCTGAGTTGCTTCAACAATAACAACATAAGCATATGAAGGAGGTGAGGGGCGCATGAGAGGAGGTAGACCTTCGGTGTCACCTTGGGGCAAAGCCACCAAAGCAGGACTTCGGACAGTAGTTGGGCTGGTGAAACACAGAATTTAGAAAATGACACAATGATCTCCGTGTCTGTACAACATAGCTGAGTTTCTTCAACAATAACAGACATAAGCATTAGCTCTCCCTGAAAGGAGGTGGTTTAGAACAAAAACATAACCATTAGCTTTCCCTGGAAAGGAGGTGGTCAACAACAATAGGCATAACCATTAGCTCTTCCTGAAAAGGAGGCGGTTGAGTTGCACCTTCCAGTACGGCTACCTTGTTATTACTTCACTTCAGTCAATAGCCCAAGATTCTCATAAACTTATTCCTCCTGGATGGCTAGCCACTTCAAATTCCAGCACGCGAATGAAAGAACCAAGCTTTTTTTTGGGATCATGCTAAATTAGTTTGTCCGTCAAAGTTTTATTTTTGTCAACTTGTCACAAGTGATCACAGTATCGTCAGAGAAATTGTTCCTACATGCTGATATTAAAAGAATATCCAAAAGGGGAAATGTCCATGTGGTAAGCTAGCTTGAAGTATGCACACTAGAGGAAGAGTCGGTGATACTGTTGGGTGAAGAGGTAGGAGTCAAATCTCCGATTATGCACATCCACGATGTGACCCATTGGTTTCTATATCTCATTCATAGAGAGGATATTTTATCCCAAATCCATTTTTTTTTGTTGGTACCCAATATCATCGTAATATCATAATAATAGGTAGAAATTGGATCCATTTCAATATTCTAGACAAGACTCCATAAGTGTAAGTAACAATTTTTTTTTTCCTAGGAACGTTTTCTCCTTTTTTTATTGTCTCCACATTGAAGCTCTCTAGAAGTATGGTTGTGACTAGTGGAAGGATCTCAGATCAGGTCTTCTAAAAGATAAAGAGTCATAACTGGCCTTCTAAACATACCATGGAAATATTGCCATAGGAACACAAACTTGAAACCGACCAGTTTCTTTCTGTATTGTGCATATTGTTGCTCAAGTCAATAGTTTCTTGACTAGATCAAACCTCAATGTAGTCATTAGAAATGCTGGATAAAAATAAGATGCCAATTTTTCAACAAGTGGCTTCTAGGAAAAGTCAAATCGTTGAAGTTATTTTAGCCCAGCAAGCATTCTTTGGGACTGCAATGTTGAAGCATCCATTGGCACAAGAAATTTCAGGTCCTACATAGAACTACCTGTGCAAATCTTGCACGAGACTGACAAGTGAGGTCTCAATTAAAAGAGTATCTGTAGTTGAGGACTCTAATCAAGTTGCATGTGGAGCCACAAGAGAACAAAACATATATTTTGCTTGCAGGCCATAAGAGCCAATTTTAAATCCTTGGGTCACGTCTATTGTAATCCCCTCAAGATCTTTTGATGCCATATAGTGCTCATAAATATTGATTAAAAGGAATAGTTATGGCGTTATAGGAACTTGTTTAGGTTTGAGATTTTGTTCAGATTTTTGGCATCTCATAACGTTCCTCCAATTCATCACCATCATCTAAGCCTTCTCCCATCAGAAAGAGGTTAAAGCTCCATAAAGGAATCTATAAAGGAATTGACAAAGTTTGTATGACCAATGGTCGACCTGGGTCATCTCTTTATGTCGGTACCACATTCCTCGCCGGTAAGCTACCAACATGAAAGGATCATGCATAAAACCTAGAGGGCTTGTTGGGTGTAGGTAGTCACCTTTTTGGTAATGCAGTTTAAGCTCACACAAGCAAGGAGAATCCTCCAAGTTTCACTAGACCATCACGAGTCTAGACAAAGAGGTACAATTTGCTATATGGAATTGCATTCATATCTATGACACATTGTCAAAGAGTGAACAGGAATTGCATTCCCATATAATGTTCATCAAATTCGTAAGTTGTTTCTCTCAATATCCAACATATAATTAATCATTTCAATATTGAAACTGTGTTTATGGTCGTGTTTACATCAATTTGAGCCCAACAAGGTTCGCAATATCAATGAATACCTATGTTGTATTGGGCGCTAGGCGAGGCGAGGCGAGACCATGCCCGCCTCGCCTAGGTGCCCGTCCAGATTTCTGGGTCTCTAAACCTGTGTAAACATTGTAGGCAGCAGCAGTAGCAAAAGTCAGCAGCAACAGTAGCATAAGGTTGCAACAGTAGTAGCAGAAGGCTGCAGCAGCAGTAGCAGATTGCAATAAGAGGGAGAAAACAACAGTAGCATTAGCAAAAGGCAACAATAGCAGTAGCAGAAGGCAGCAAACAACAGCAATTTTTATAATAGCACCTGTTTTAGCAACAATAATAACCCTAAAGCCCAAAAAAAATATTAGTAAAAAGTCCATAGCCCATCCTGATATCCACCGCCTAGGCGCCTGCAGTTGTCTCCCCTGGGCGAACCTGGACGCCCGCCTAGGCGCGCCTAGGCGGCCCTCGCCTTACACTGCAGTAAATATGCAGGTCGAGTCGAGACAACCTGTTCAAATCAGGTGCGCCTAGGCGTCGCCTGTAACAACATAGATGAATACCAATACGTATTTGATGGGATTTTAGGGTAGCCGACATGGAATCCTGCTAAAATATGGTATCGTCCATGCCTTGTTGGTATATGCAATATGCAGGTCGAGTCGAGACGACCTGTTCAAATCAGGTGCGCCTAGGCGTCGCCTGTAACAACATAGATGAATACCAATACGTATTTGATGGGATTTTAGGGTAGCCGACATGGAATCCAGCTAAAATGTGGTATCGTCCAAGCCTTGTTGGTATATGCTGCTGATATTGGAGCGATATAGGTCTGACACCGGCTGATATCCTGCTAGTACTGGCTGGTGTCCAGACACTACAAGGTGATACCAATCAATACTTTTGTCAAAAATGCAAAAATAATACTAATGTCCATCCTCGCGGTCTTATAAAATAATACTCATGTACGTCTTTGAGGTCTTATGTCGTCAATAATTGGAGAAGTTCTTGAACTGCCTCTAGGCTCTGCATTGTCTGAGATCTCGTGTTTCGATAGTGAACATGTTGGTATATTTAGTATAGGAATATGTTATATTTAGTATGAAAATTTGTTATATTTAGTATGGGAATATCCTGAGGACATATTTGGGATGCCAGAATATGTCACAGGATATTCTATTGGATATTCCATTATGTATAGGCTATATAAAGCCTACGAGACTATCAATGAAATCATCTCATCAATAAATTACAATTTGGTATCAGAGCCACCTTTCACCAAACCCTAACCTTCCCCCTATTCTCCCTCTCTCCGCTACCAAACCCTAACCCGCGCACAGCAACCCCCCCTTCCCGTGCCCGCGACTGCTGCTGCTGCGGCTGCGGCTGCTGCCCGCTGTGGTACGTGCGCCGGCCGGCCGCCCCTCCCACGTGCGTGTCGCTCCCCTCCTACCGCACGTAACGACACTTTTGTTGTCGTTGTTCGGATCATTCCGAAGGAGGACACCGATGCCTAGATCTGATGAAAATAGACATGTTCGGATCTAGGAGCGGACGACGAGGACGAGCGTGAGTCGTGGAGCGGACGTAACGTGATCGGAGAGGAGAAGTATCGATGAAGGAGATCATCAAGAAGCTGGATCCTGCAGAGGTTGCAACGTTGATGAAGTTGATGAAGATGTCGGCTGGTGAGAGCACGACACAAACGTCGCCGAAGTTGGAGCTTTCTTCCATCGATCTGAAGCTTGATGGACCGACTACCTACCTGAGTTGGCCATGACAGGGAAGGAGAACCCTCGCAGAGAAGATAGAGCCGAATGAGGGCTCGACAGGACGAAGAGCACCGTCAGGACCTAAGGGAGAGCCCCGGCAGTGCTACAATTGCGGGGAGGTGGGTCATCTGAGGTATGCTTGCACCAAACCACCCAAGGGATATTCAGACGGTAGACATGGACAGTTTGGAGGATGTGACCGTGGTTGTAGGGGTCGATGGGGCGGTCGAGGAGGTTGTCGGGCGAACCTGCTGGTAGCAGAAGGCGAGGAGACAGCTGATGGTGCCTATACTGAGGATCAGTCACTGCAGGACATGTTGGAAGTACTCAGGAGGAGACAGAGAGCGTCGAGCGATGGCGACAAGAGGAGTGGGACCGGGGAGGCGTCGACCTCATTCTTCGCCAGAGGCAATGCTGCCATGTATGCCCATCCGTCGGCGAAAGGCACTGACGACTCGATCGTCCTTGCATCTATGTCTTCCCTCAGATCGTCGAATTGGATTATCGATTCAGGTGCGTCTCGACACGTGATAGGGAATGCTAGTGAATTTTCTTTCTACACTCACCTAGCATCGACGGACAACATTCAAACAGCTGATGGTACTTTCCAGCCGTGGTTGGTAAGGGTATTGTCGATTGTACATATTCAGTAAAATTATCCAATGTTTTGCATGCTCCTTCTTTTTCAGTCAGTCTTTTGTCCATTAGTTTTATAATCCTCCAATTAAAATGCACTGTCTGCTTTGATATTCCTAAGGTGATCTTCCAGGAGAAGGAGACGGGACGAAGACTTGGGACTGTCACTTGGCATGATGGACTGTGGTAACTGGATCGGGAAGGACTGGATTCGGCATTGGTGTCTGTGGCAGAGAAGGCATGAATGGAAGGACCAAAGATGAGTGCCAAGGATACACTGATACTCCACCGCAGGAGGATGGGGCACTCCTCTTTTGGTGTTTTGAGTAGGCTGTATACATCTATTTATGAGAAAGCAAATCAGGAGAAACTGGTATGTGATGCATGTGATTAGGCAAACTTACTAGGAGCTCATATGTTAGTACATGACATAGGAGCTCATCTATGTTTGATATTATACATTCTGATGTTTGGGTGCCGTGCGCCACAACTACTATGAATGGTCATAAGTATTTCGTTTCTTTTATTGATTGTTCCTCTCGTGTCACCTGGGTGCATTTGATGAAGAATAAGAGTAATGTTTTTGCCTGTTTCCGGGACTTTCATAAACATGTCCAGACTCAGTACAGAGCGGTGGTGAAGGTACTAAGGTCTGACAACGGGACAGTATACCAACAGAGCACTTGCGGAATACTTGTCAGCCCAAGGGATACAGCATCAGACCACCTGTGCGTACACACCAACACAAAATGGAGTAGCAGAAATAAAGAACACACCTTCTGGAGGTAGCAAGAAGCATGATGATCGACATGAATGTCCCACAGAGTCTGTGGGGGCATGCAGTGTTGACAACAACTCAACTAATCAATAGAATGCCTTCGAAGGTACTGGGATGGAAGTTTTCATGTGAAACATTGCAAGGTAATAATAGTGGGATACTCCCACTGATGGTATTTGGCTGCGTATGTTTTGTGAAAGACAACAAACTGTTTTGTGAAAGACAACATACCATCAGTTGGGAAGCTTGACCCTAAAGCAGTCAAGTGCATCTTCGCGGGCTACTCTGTAACTCCGAAGGGATACGTGTGCTAGAGTCCAGTAGAGAAGAAGAAGTTTGAGATTGCTCGAGAAGCAGATGGAATTGTTCTTTCTCAGAGGAAGTATGCATTGGACCTTCTTATAGAGACATGGATGCTGGATGCAAACCTGCAACACCGCCGATAGATCAGAGGTTCAAATTGGATGCTGAGGCTGGAGAACCAGTTGACCGGGACATATACTAAAGACTGGTGGACAAGTTGATCTATTTGAGCCACACACGTCCAGATATATGCTTTGCAGTTAGTGTGGTGAGCTGCTACATGCATGACCCACGGAAGGGTCATATGGACGCAATATACCAGATTCTGAGATACTTGAAGGGTGCCACCGGAAAGGGACTGATGTTCAGGAAGAATAATCACATAGACATCGAGGGCTACTGTGATTCTGACTAGACTAGTTCTGCTGATGACAGGAGGTCTACCTCGGGATACTTCATATTTTAGTTGGCAACTTGGTCTCTTAGAGGAGTAAGAACTAGTCAGTGGTAGCCAGATCGACAGCTGAAGCGGAGTATAGAGCTATGACCTTGGAAGTTGCAGAGCTGCTTTGTTTGAAGAATATGCTGGTGGAGCTGAAGCTGGATCAAGGAGCCAAGATGAAGCTGTAGTGTGATAACCAGTCAGCTATTAGTATTGCCAACAATCCAATACAACATGACAGGACCAAACCCATCGAGATCGATAGGTTCTTCATCAAAGAGAAGTTGGTTAGTGGACTACTGGAGCTAGGCCACGTTCCAACCAAGCATCAGGTAGCAGACGGACTGACGAAGGGACTTAGCTCTGTGAGCATGATTAGAGGATGTAACAAGATGGGCTTAGTGAATATCTTTCGTCCATCTTGAGGGGGAGTGTTGGTATATTTAGTATAGGAATATGTTATATTTAGTATGGAAATATGTAATATTTAGTATGAGAATATCCTGAGGACATATTTGGGATGCCATAATATGTCACAGGATATTCCATTATGTAAAGGCTATATAAAGCCTACGAGACTATCAATGAAATCATCTCATCAATCAGTTACAACTGAACACGTAGATGAAGGATGTGTTTCTTCCATAGACGAGGGAGTTGGTAGTTTCTTGCAACTTTTGAAGGGGGCCTAGTTGAAGATCAATAAGTAGGGGAAGTTGACGGCCTCTGTAGGTAACATTGAAGGTGACATTGAAGATGGTGATGACATCGTCAATGTAGGAGGGAGAGTTGGGGAAAGATGGGAGAAAGAGGGAGAGTAGGGAAAAGAGGGGAGAAAGGATGGGGATCAAGTGTATAGAGGAACGAATCACAATTGTCCGATATGGAAGGGACGATAGAGAGGGGGGGGGTCAGAGTTAGAGATACAGGTTGGATTAAGCACCGTGCATCGGGCCGATGCCGTCATGGGATGAGATATGCACGACATGAATGAAAATTTAGCTGGTAGGAGGACTGGTGCAGGTCCTCCCAAAATTCGAATCTTGGCCGGCCCGGTCCAGCACGTTGTCCAACACGTGCCGACACAGCATAGCCTGACCCGTAGGCATGAATGCCCACTGGTCCGGGAGGACACGAATATTAGTGCATGTGAGTGTGTTTGACAGAAATTCCCTGACGAGCATGAGCAAATCTCTAGACCAATGAACTTTTGATGAACTTCTGAGAAATGAGACTGGTTAGCTGCTCCCTCCAACTGGTATTTGGCAATATATGCCTAGAGTGTATGTGATACGGGAGGAAAGAGTTATCATTATATTATAACACATGTCGAGTCACAATAAATGTAAAAAAATGTTTATCAACTGGTATTTAGTATTTTGCACCTATAAAAGCACATACATGTTTGTGTTTAGCTTCATGGCAAGGACAATGAATTTATGTGAAGTTTGAGTCTTAAAGTCAAAGTCATGTACTTCAATTTATTTAGCTACTCGCAAGTCACTCATCTTATTTTTATCAAGTACCGATTTAAGTTCATAATCTATTATCAATTTATTAAATTTTATCGTTTTTATTTTCTAAAATTTAATTTTTTTTATAAAATCCAGAAAATTAATGGATTAGGCCTAGTAGCCTTAAAAAATTTCCTCACTTTTAACTTAATTTGCTTATTTAAAATAAATCCAAAACAATTAATGGGTTATGGCCTTATCATTATGGGCCTTCAAATTTTTTTATGGAAATAATTTTCTTAAAAAAATGGCCCATAGCCCAAATTTTTTTGGGCCTTATGTCTTTCCGTCGGCGACCCTACATGCACCTCTAGTTAGAGTGGATTAAAGTTTTAATTTCTTCTTGGGTGGGGGTAGGTCAAAGGTGAAGTGAATTTTGGAGTCCATCATGGTTCAAAACTTCAAATTTAAGATTTAGAGTTGAGGGAGAAAAAAATAGAGGCGAGGGAAGAAAACCATGGTCATCCATAGAAAGTTGTTCCTTTGGGATTTTAGAAAACTGTTCGGTATGTGTCTGAGCCACGACAAGAACTGAATTCATTTATTTTAATATATGTAATTATGTATGTCTAATGGAAATTTTGTTATCAAAATGTCAAAAGATAAAAATTATTTGATGAAAATATGTCTGATTATATCAAGTATTTTCTAGTTATTTTTTTATGTTTAGCTTTCTGAGAACCAAAATATTCGTTAATATGATATGAACCTCCCGTTTTAGCGAATACTAATGAAACCATCAGTACCTAATACTTATAAGAAAGGTCAAATACTGATACTTTGAACCTTGGAGCCAAACTGATCTGGAATCGCATAAAACTATTATTGTACCCAAACTACCTTTTCCATGGCTACCTTGCCTAGCAAATGATAGCATCCTTGTCCATGCATCTGAGTGCCCAAGCCACCTTCTCTACGGGCAGGGCCGGTCCGAGAATTCTCGAGACCTAGGGCGGGATTTGAAGGTGAGGCATTTTGAACGGGTAAAAGTAAAACACCCGGTTTTTCTAAACGAATTTTATGTATTTTCTTTTTTTTTCTCAAATACCAATTTTATCAATAAATTTAACAAATGAAATCTTCTCAAAAAATTAACAAATAAAAAGATGACAACAAGTAACTACTTGAGTAACCTTAATGATGTTTTTTCTAATAAGTCAAACAATATCATTTGGGGACAAATGACAAAGTAACTAACATAATAATAAAAGATATTTGAAAAAGATTTTGAACAAAATAACAAGTAAATTAGTTTGTCTCGTGGTAATGGCTCTCTCAATGCATTTCTTGATCTATGGTTCGAACCATGTTATTGTCATTTTTGTTACTAACGTTTACTATGTAAAAGTGGGTGTAGACCCTTTTTGGGTCGCCTTCGTACTAAAGTCATTACTATGAAGTAATACTTAAGTGTATTTAGAACCTATTTGGGTCTTCCCATTGCAATGGCATGTTGGCCTAGTAAGTAACCTTGGCCCCTGTTTGGGAGCCTTGCCTATAGGACCTAGGGCGGTCGTCCAGCTCACCCACTCTCTGGGCCGGCCTTGTCCACAGCTGCGTTGCTTGTCAAATGATAGCCTCCTGATGCCATGCTAATCTCAAAGACATAATTTGGTGGATTCCTTGCCATACACATTTCTTGTTGTTGTCTCCCAGTACAATGAGCTTGACAATATTGATGGCCGTTGTCTGTATCTCCATGTAGCCATTTTATTGTCACATAGGAGGCTGTAGGATCCGGCTTAGTGTCTCAAAGTGCAAGGAATTGGAATCCTGAACCAATTGGGTGACGACACTAGAGTGGATCGGATCTTGACTTTTGGGTATTGCCTTAGCCAATGGCAAAACCTTTGATTATGGCATTACCAAGTTATTATAGATGTATGATCTCTGGAGTGTGGGACAATGCCCCACCTCAAGACTTTGCTTGAGATGCATTGTTTCTCTGCTAATTGTTATTTAGCCCCCAAACAAAACCAATAATTATTCATGAAGTTCACTAGTAAGCATTACAATTTGGTGCATCACGTAGGTGCACATAAGTCTGAGGAGGCATGTTGACCATACGATACCTTGGCGGGTTGAAACCTAAGATTCATAACAATAAGGGTGTTAAGTGATCTGTACAGGTCGGGGCTGGCAGGAGCAGTCCAGACAAAGCTGTCCGTATTCCTGGCTGGAGAACTGCTCTGGAGAGGTTGGAGCTCGCTGGAGCAGTACGGGCAAGGCTGGCCGGAGCTTGGTAGCTGGCTAGGTTAGGTTAGGGTTATAGTGGTAGAGGAGGAAGGGATTATGATTAAGGTTTGTATAATCATGATGATGGCTTAGAGTTAGGATTGCAGGGAGGAAGACAATTATGGTTCCAATGACTGGTTTAAGGAAGATGTAGATTAGGATTTTAGTGAAGAGCTAGGTCCACTATGAACCATACTATGATATCATGTTGAGAAGTTGACTCAACAATAATAGAATTCAAGGAAAAGAGAGTACAATATATAGGAAATGTAGGTCTCCCTTCCTAGGGGCAGTGTTATAAATTTCGGTAGGCGGATTCGGTGCGGCAAAGTGGCGCATAGCGCCTAGGCCGCCTAGGCGGCCACACAGATTTATTATTATTTTTTTTTGAAGTTTTGGGTTTTGACTTTTGAAAATTTTTGATATTTTTTTAAATTTTTTTGAAATTTGAAATTTTATTTATTTATTATTGAATTTAATGATTTTTTAATTATTATTTTTAGAATCTGAATTTTTTTTTGAATTTTCAAAACCGAAATTTTAAATTTCTGAAATTTCAAAATTCAAAATTTTGAATTTTCCGCTTTGGCCGAACAGGGGCCCGACTTGGCCAAACAGGTACGCCTAGGCGCCGAACAGGTCCGCCTAGGACTGAACAGGCGCCTAGGAGGCCGATTTGGATGTTTTCGGTATGGCAGACGACCGCCTAGGCCGATTTTTAGAACACTGTCTAGGGGTGAGCGTTCTGTTTATTCGGTTTCAACCGAACCGAAATAATCAAAGCCGAATAAACCGAAATTCTAAAAATCCAAAACCGAATCCGAACCGAATTAACCAAAAATCGAAACCGCACCGAACCGAATAAGCAATTCGGTTTATTCGGTTTGTTCGGTTAAAAATTTATATTGTTTAATGGGTCAGGTCCAAAGTTGGGATCGTGGTTATATTATATTAAAATGGTAATTTTTATACACACAATTGTTGTATTTTAAAGTTGTACACAAAATTAAATTAGTTGTTAAATTATCAATGTTGAGCTTCAAAACATATACATAGAATTGTTGTTTTCAAAATATACAAACTTCCAATCACAAAATATACATAAAATTCAGAGTATTTACATAATTGTATAATTCTTATTCGCTTTTCGGTTTTGGACCGAAACCAAAAACCGAAACCGAATAAGGAATTTTTATATTTTCAAAACCAAAACCGAACCAATTTTTTTTAAAACCGAACCGAATCACTTATTCGATTCGGTTAGGTTCGATTTTCGGTCTAAAACTGAATAATGCTTACCCCTACCCCTTCCTAAAGGTTTCAATATTGGACTAAGATAAGAAAAATACTAACAAACATATATATATATATATATATATATATATATATATATATATATATATATAAAGGAAATGGCGAATCCTCCCGAGGCGAATCCATCCGCGGCGGCACCCGACCCTAGGGTTTCGAGGGTGATCTCTCCCCCACGGCCCCCGGACCCGCTCGCCGGGGGGAGGGGGAGGATCAGAAGGAAGGGGGGGTCGGGCGGACCCCCCAGGTGGTAAACGTGCCCCACCCCCAGGCGGGAGGGGGCTTGGAGGAAAGAAGGGGGGTCGGCAGGACCCCCCCCCCCCCAGGGGTTGGTGGCGGCCCCCCCAGGCGGGAGGGGGAGGGGGGTGACGCCGGGGGGATCAGGCGAACCCTCCTGGCTGCGGCGGTGGGCCGGGCGGCCCTGGCGGTTGGTGCCAAGTCGACGACGCATGGCCGATCAGTAGCATCGGGACAGGACCGGGTGTCACGCCCCGCTCCCGTAGGGGCGATCGTCCTCGCTAAGGCGTGATGCTGCACGAGCCTATATTGCGCTCGTACAAGGCAGTTTCATAACGGCCGATTACATCGGCGGCGACGGGGTCGTCGCACAGAAGTCCAAAGCAGAAATATTGAACGTGCAACGAAAATTTAGAATCAAAACACAAGTTATTCAAAAGAACTCTTTATTGATATTGAACAATAAGATTACAATAGGCGCAAGCCATGGTTACAAGTCTCTCGTGCTCACTTTTCTCTCATTATACAAGTCACTCTGCTCTCTCATCTCTCGATTACAATGCTTGAGCCAGGGGAAGCTTCGGATAGGTGACGTCTATACATTATGTCCCGTATAAGTCTTGACTCCACGCGGTCGCACGTTTCGAATCGCCAAGGAACTCCGTGCCTCGACGCATCCAAGCGAGCTCCGCACCACGAGCTTCTACCTGCGCCTGCACATGAAAACTATGTGGGTGTCAGTACTCAACTGTACTGGTGGAGTGAGCTCCTCGTCCACCCATACAAAACCAACACGTTTATTTACTTTTGAGCAACGCATCCCTTTTACGATTGTCTTTCTATTCTTGCCTTAGGATCAGTTTTAGGACCGACGCCTTGGCCTATTTGTGTCTCTAGACCATCACCGTGCTATCGTACCGATATCTTCCTTATCCTTGCCTCTAGACCTTTCTCGTGCTTGCATTGTCAATGCACCGACTCATACTTGTCTTTCGTGCCATACTCTGGGATGTAACGACTCGGTCGTGCCATGAACTCGACTTCGTGCTTTAATATCTCTGAGGCAGTGCCTCCTCGCTAAGTCTTGCATATACTTGTGTTGGGACGACGCGGCCGTGCCTCATATTTCGAGGTCATGTCCAGCAACTCAATATAACTTAACCGAACTTGTGCTACGGCCCTTCTCGACTTAACTCGCAACGTCTAACCCAACTTGTGGAACCGGTGTTGAGAACTCAAGCACGACGCCACATCGTATGCCCAAGCATGTGTCTTACGCATAGCTAAATCTTAGGCCTCATAATACTTTTGGATGCAATCGAGCACACATTTCATAACTCAAGTCATACCGTGCTTACACTTCCTTTGTTACGACCGACACCGTGCATGCGGATTCGCCGCTTAGCACGCCAATTATCTATATGAAAGGTCACTGGCACGACAAGCCATCGTGGACATAGCATGGCAATCGGGACCCTTGCACCGCAAGTAGCGATCTCCGAACTACCAATTGCCTATTACCCAGCTCGGATATACCGTGTTTCTTCCTAGGCCGAGTCGATCCGTGGCCCCGGGTTGCCGCTTGAAGAATCATCGCCCTTGTCGACAAGTTGTCCATGATCACGCACCTACGAGATGTCTAGACTCACGTAAATGCATGGCCTAATTAGTTGGTACGATTGGAACTATACTTAGCAACTCGTGCTCTGAACCACACTTTACATAACGTGCATCGGGACCGTGAGACTCCCAATCGAGGGACCGCCTCATACTTCTTAACGTGCATAGGAACGTGAGACTCCCAACCGAGGGACCGCCTCTTACTTCTTAACGTGCATAGGAACGTGAGACTCCCAACCGAGGGACCGTCTCATACTTCTTAACGTGCATAGGAACGCGAGACTCCCAACCGAGGGACCGCCTTATACATCAGGGAACGACTACTGCATTGCCTTCCAACTTAACTTGAACCAAACGTGTTCCTTAAATGCCATAGACCGTGGCTAACTTTACATCGTGCCGACCGTGGCTCGTGCCTTAAACAGACCTTGTTTTCTAGGCGACGCTGTCCCTCAAGTCATATAAGTTATACGACGAGCCTTGATCTCGAGGGACTACGCGACTTGACAACCGCAGATAGAGTGGGACAGTGCTAGAAATGGCTTTGATAGCCCAGCACAACTCTTGCCTAACTTATTTGGGCAATGACTCGACGAGCAAAGGCTACGCCGAGCTTCGCATCGAGGAAACGTGCTATGCACGGGGTCGACTTGAACAACCAAACTCTTGGGTGCCTAGACTTAAGCCACAAGCCGTGGAATACGACTTAACCCAAGAG
Organism: Iris pallida; assembly: GCA_029216955.1. Taxonomy (NCBI): domain Eukaryota; kingdom Viridiplantae; phylum Streptophyta; class Magnoliopsida; order Asparagales; family Iridaceae; genus Iris; species Iris pallida. The sequence continues at coordinate 15,193,290 of JANAVB010030220.1, forward strand.
ACATGCGAAGGCTATGCCAAGCCTTGGACAATGGACCATGCCTGCTTTATCAAGCATTCACGCGGGCGACGCCTATGACTTAGGCTAATTTGAGCGTCGTGGCAAGTTAGAAATTTAAGCCAACTTCCTTCTCCCAAGCCACGGGACGAAGGATTCGAGTATCACTTTGAAAGCACGCTGAACACACTTCTAAGACGGCCGTGGGACCTTTTCCAAGTTTTAGCATATATCGACCCGTAGGAATTATTCCCTTAGCTATGTGCGTTCGTAGCTTTTATATTAGCCTACTTGTGCAAGTTGAAAACATGCGAGTTATTATGTGAAGGCTAAGATGAGGCAAGTTCACCGAAACTACCCCACCTGAGCAATGAGTCGCCTCGACCGAGCGAGCCTTCGAGCAGCCGTTGCAAGGCTAAGTCCGAACGCCGTCGGCGTTTCGATTCCTTCGATTGACTTTGCGGGACGGGGCACTACAACATACACCACTCAGAACAAGTCTCGTCCTCGAGACTTTCCTGAAGGCAAGCCATCCTACCATTTCTATGGCCAAGACTTAATCGTGCCCAGACACGGAGCTATAACCGTCGTGCGAGGTACGCCATAATTTATCATGCACACTCCGCCTACGCGTTACTTCGATTCCGAGCCACGCTCGTACTACTTTCAATCTTTTCCTTTAACACGATCTCAAATCCTCGACACTTTTCATTCCCCAGGTCTCTCTAGAACTCAACGTATCACTTAGCCGGATCGTGCACGCATTCCAGGTGTCCCCAAAATACATGCATTCAGCCAAGCCGCATGATAGAGAATTCATCGTTCTCACTCGAGTCGCACCGTGCACATACTCAGGCGTCCCTGAAATATATGCATGTCAGCCGAATCTCGTGAGGGGTATTCCTATATTCGTGATTCACACTATCCATCCATGCCAATCCTCAAGATCAATCTTTCGACCGCTAACTCTTGAAACAGGGGCGTCTCACCTAACCGCTAGGCCATTTCTCAAGGCTAAAGTCAATGTCAGGATTAGAATCATAGTTCCCCAACAATAATGCCAACACTGACCCCAATCCTAGGGTCAAACCAAAGTCGATAATACGGGATTTTCTACCCAAGCTCGCGTCACTCAGATTTCTAAACATCGAGCACGATCACCTAATTCGCATCAAAGCATTCGTTGCGCATATTCGATTCTATTTCAAATCACCAACTCTAACCAATTCATGTATTCGATCACGAGGTCATCTAGCTCGACATTATGTTGCACCCCAATCTCACGTGAGTCCCATCATCCACGGTGGTTCATGAATCACCATGCAACGCTCCCGCGGAATAATCATTCTCATCGGGGCGTAACTCTTGCTTGAGTCTAGACTAATTCATTCTCGATACGCGGATTGGACCTACTCAATCCTCAAGTTCAATCGTCAAGCACGCTGGGTCATTCTCGAGTCCACCTTCGCGTCAAACCACAAGTCGAAACATACAAATTATCACGCCACGCAAGTTCGATCACCCCGCTGTATGAATCACCATACTAGCGCCCACGCGGAGTGATCGTCCTAATCGGCATGACGCATGTGCGAGGCTGGAGTTGCGCTCGCATAAGACAAGAAAGTCAACGTTGTGGTTATCGACGAAGCAATCCAAACTTTTCATTTTCATCCAAGCCAAGATCTCAGTTCGATAGTCCGTTCATCATTCGTTCAACTAGAAAATCCTCGAGCCACGTCTATCTTTTCCTCGATGTATTTCAATATCCCGAGTATAGCATCCATCGGGACTGACATTTTACACGTTCATCGTTCCTCGAACCAGAGTACCCCCGAGTTATCGCACATCGATCTTTGATACGCCTCAATACCATCGATGATGTACGTAACCTGATGATCTTCCTTTGTAATGAACTCCGAATCGTGCAACGGATGCTATTGTCCGATTTGGATATACTACGATTCCATTCGATCAAATCCAAAATCACATGTGCGATCCTATAGACTTCCTCGATCAAGACATTCATTTTTATTCATCGTTCCGAACCGTGATTCAATATCATTTTCCTAACTCGCGTTGCCCATTCACAAGTTGTCCGAACGACATCTCGTTCGGGACATTCAAAGTCACGACCAACTAAGCGAGACGCGTTCTAAGGTTCTGCGCGATCGCATCACCTCGCCGACATACTCGTTGTTACTCGTAATCCTCCATTTTCGCTCAAATGATTTCCAAGACAAACCATACACCATATGGATTCGAGCCATCCGATCTAGTCTACAATCACGTTCGTATCACTCGCTAAAACATCTTTCGGATTCGTTTGACGAATCTCTAGTGTAATTGCTCACGTCGTATCGACGTACTAAGTCATTCGCACTATTTCTCAAAATCTAAACCAATCTTCCGTATACGCCTAAGCGTTAGTCCAACATCGTTCCTATCGATATACACTCCAAGTGTATCTCCGTTCCCGACCGAGCGATACTTAATATTGTTTGCGACTCGTTTGCACCAAAAGGTCGAGGTGCGCGACACGCGGCACAACTTAGCCAAAAGGCCGTGTGCATAGCCATCCCGTACAGACTATACTTCGAGTTTTGCACGCTCATTTGCTAACGTCGACGTAGGACTATTTAGGCACGCACGCGACTTGCTAACTTTCGCACGTGTTTTCTATCAACTCAAGGTCGGCACCGTTCGGCCCAAAGGCTATTGCCTATCGATGCGTTCGATTGAACACTTGTACGAGCTTTTGAAAATATTAGACTTATTGTATGGACATCCCGTGGGACAATTGAGAGAGAGCGCACCAACGATATCAACATGCGGAAGCAACAATTCAGAGTTTGCGGAAACAACGGAGTTTAAGAATTCAATCGATAGTCCAAGGACGTAAAGCCGTGCTTTGATACCATTATGTCACGTCCCGCTCTCGTAGGAGCGATCGTCCTCGCTAAGGCGTGATGCCGCACGAGCCTAGATTGCGCTCGTGCAAGGCAGTTTCATAACGGCCGATTACATCGGCGGCGACGGGGTCGTCGCACAGAAGTCCCAAGCAGAAACATTGAACATGCAGCGGAAATTTAGAATCAAAACACAAGTTATTCAAAAGAACTATTTATTGATATTGAACAATAAGATTACAATAGGCGCAAGCCATGATTACAAGTCTCTCGTGCTCACTTTTCTCTCATTATACAAGTCACTCTGCTCTCTCTCATCTCTCGATTACAATGCTTGAGCCAGCAGAAGTTTCGGATAGGCGACGTCCATACATTATGTCCCGTATAAGTCTTGACTCCACGCGGCCGTACACTTCGAATCGCCAAGGAACTCCGTGCCTCGACGCATCCAAGCGAGCTCCGCACCACGAGCTTCTACCTGCGCCTGCACATGAAAACTTTGTGGGTGTCAGTACTCAACTGTACTGGTGGAGTGAGCTCCTCGCCCACCCATACAAAACCAACACGTTTATTTACTTTTGTGCAACGTATCCCTTTTACGATTGTCTTTCTATTTATTGATATTTTGGGAGGACTGGTGCAGGTCCTCCCAAAATTCGAATCTTGGCCGGCCCGGTCCAGCACGTTGTCCAACACGTGCCGACACAGCATAGCCTGACCCGTAGGCATGAATGCCCACTGGTCCGGGAGGACACGAATATTAGTGCATGTGAGGGTGTTTGACAAAAATTCCCTGACGAGCATGAGCAAATCTCTAGACCAATGAACTTTTGATGAACTTCTGAGAAATGAGACTGGTTAGCTGCTCCCTCCAACTGGTATTTGGCAATATATGCCTAGAGTGTATGTGATACGGGAGGAAAGAGTTATCATTATAACACATGTCGAGTCACAATAAATGTAAAAAAATGTTTATCAACTGGTATTTAGTATTTTGCACCTATAAAAGCACATACATGTTTGTGTTTAGCTTCATGGCAAGGACAATGAATTTATGTGAAGTTTGAGTCTTAAAGTCAAAGTCATGTACTTCAATTTATTTAGCTACTCGCAAGTCACTCATCTTATTTTTATCAAGTACCGATTTAAGTTCATAATCTATTATCAATTTATTAAATTTTATCGTTTTTATTTTCTAAAATTTAATTTTTTTATAAAATCCAAAAAATTAATGGATTAGGCCTAGTAGCCTTAAAAAATTTCCTCACTTTTAACTTAATTTGCTTATTTAAAATAAATCCAAAACAATTAATGGGTTATGGCCTTATCATTATGGGCCTTCAAATTTTTTTATGGAAATAATTTTCTTAAAAAAATGGCCCATAGCCCAAATTTTTTCGGGCCTTATGTCTTTCCGTCGGCGACCCTACATGCACCTCTAGTTAGAGTGGATTAAAGTTTTAATTTCTTCTTGGGTGGGGGTAGGTCAAAGGTGAAGTGAATTTTGGAGTCCATCATGGTTCAAAACTTCAAATTTAAGATTTAGAGTTGAGGGAGAAAAAAATAGAGGCGAGGGAAGAAAACCATGGTCATCCATAGAAATTTGTTCCTTTGGGATTTTAGAAAACTGTTCGGTATGTGTCTGAGCCACGACAAGAACTGAATCCATTTATTTTAATATATGTAATTATGTATGTCTTCTGGAAATTTTGTTATCAAAATGTCAAAAGATAAAAATTATTTGATGAAAATATGTCTGATTATATCAAGTATTTTCTAGTTATTTTTTTATGTTTAGCTTTCTGAGAACCAAAATATTCGTTAATATGATATGAACCTCCCGTTTTAGCGAATACTAATGAAACCATCAGTACCTAATACTTATAAGAAAGGTCAAATACTGATACTTTGAACCTTGGAGCCAAACTGATCTGGAATTGCATAAAACTATTATTGTACCCAAACTACCTTTTCCATGGCTACCTTGCCTAGCAAATGATAGCATCCTTGTCCATGCATCTGAGTGCCCAAGCCACCTTCTCTACGGGCAGGGCCGGTCCGAGAATTCTCGAGACCTAGGGCGGGATTTGAAGGTGAGGCATTTTGAACGGGTAAAAGTAAAACACCCGGTTTTTCTAAACGAATTTTATGTATTTTCTTTTTTTTTTCTCAAATACCAATTTTATCAATAAATTTAACAAATGAAATCTTCTCAAAAAATTAACAAATAAAAGGATGACAACAAGTAACTACTTGAGTAACCTTAATGATGTTTTTTCTAATAAGTCAAACAATATCATTTGGGGACAAATGACAAAGTAACTAACATAATAATAAAAGATATTTGAAAAAGATTTTGAACAAAATAACAAGTAAATTAGTTTGTCTCTTGGTAATGGCTCTCTCAATGCATTTCTTGATCTATGGTTCGAACCATGTTATTGTCATTTTTGTTACTAACGTTTACTATGTAAAAGTGGGTGTAGACCCTTTTTGGGTCGCCTTCGTACTAAAGTCATTACTATGAAGTAATACTTAAGTGTATTTAGAACCTATTTGGGTCTTCCCATTGCAATGGCATGTTGGCCTAGTAAGTAACCTTGGCCCCTGTTTGGGAGCCTTGCCTATAGGACCTAGGGCGGTCGTCCAGCTCACCCACTCTCTGGGCCGGCCTTGTCCACAGCTGCGTTGCTTGTCAAATGATAGCCTCCTGATGCCATGCTAATCTCAAAGACATAATTTGGTGGATTCCTTGCCATACACATTTCTTGTTGTTGTCTCCCAGTACAATGAGCTTGACAATATTGATGGCCGTTGTCTGTATCTCCATGTAGCCATTTTATTGTCACATAGGAGGCTGTAGGATCCGGCTTAGTGTCTCAAAGTGCAAGGAATTGGAATCCTGAACCAATTGGGTGACGACACTAGAGTGGATCGGATCTTGACTTTTGGGTATTGCCTTAGCCAATGGCAAAACCTTTGATTATGGCATTACTAAGTTATAGATGTATGATCTCTGGAGTGTGGGACAATGCCCCACCTCAAGACGTTGCTTGAGATGCATTGTTTCTCTGCTAATTGTTATTTAGCCCCCAAACAAAACCAATAATTATTCATGAAGTTCACTAGTAAGCATTACAATTTGGTGCATCACTTAGGTGCACATAAGTCTGAGGAGGCATGTTGACCATACGATACCTTGGCGGGTTGAAACCTAAGATTCATAACAATAAGGGTGTTAAGTGATCTGTACAGGTCGGGGCTGGCAGGAGCAGTCCAGACAAAGCTGTCCGTATTCCTGGCTGGAGAACTGCTCTGGAGAGGTTGGAGCTCGCTGGAGCAGTACGGGCAAGGCTGGCCGGAGCTTGGTAGCTGGCTAGGTTAGGTTAGGGTTATAGTGGTAGAGGAGGAAGGGATTATGATTAAGGTTTGTATAATCATGATGATGGCTTAGAGTTAGGATTGCAGGGAGGAAGACAATTATGGTTCCAATGACTGGTTTAAGGAAGATGTAGATTAGGATTTTAGTGAAGTGCTAGGTCCACTATGAACCATACTATGATATCATGTTGAGAAGTTGACTCAACAATAATAGAATTCAAGGAAAAGAGAGTACAATATATAGGAAATGTAGGTCTCCCTTCCTAGGGGCAGTGTTATAAATTTCGGCAGGCGGATTCGGTGCGGCAAAGTGGCGCATAGCGCCTAGGCCGCCTAGGCGGCCGCACAGATTTATTATTATTTTTTTTTTGAAGTTTTGGGTTTTGACTTTTGAAAATTTTTGATATTTTTTTAAATTTTTTTGAAATTTGAAATTTTATTTATTTATTATTGAATTTAATGATTTTTAAATTTTTTTTTTTAGAATCTGAATTTTTTTTTTTTGAATTTTCAAAACCGAAATTTTAAATTTCTGAAATTTCAAAATTTAAAATTTTGAATTTTTCGCTTTGGACGAACAGGGGCCGACTTGGCCAAACAGGTCCGTCTAGGCGCCGAACAGGTCCGCCTAGGACTGAACAGGCGCCTAGGAGGCCGATTTGGGTGTTTTCGGTATGGCAGACGACCGCCTAGGCCGATTTTTAGAACACTGTCTAGGGGTGAGCGTTCTGTTTATTCGTTTCAACCGAACCGAAATAATCAAAGCCGAATAAACCGAAATTCTAAAAATCCAAAACCGAATCCGAACCGAATTAACCAAAAATCGAAACCGCACTGAACCGAATAAGCAATTCGGTTTATTCGATTTGTTCGGTTAAAAATTTATATTGTTTAATGGGTCAGGTCCAAAGTTGGGATCGTGGTTATATTATATTAAAATGGTAATTTTTATACACACAATTGTTGTATTTTAAAGTTGTACACAAAATTAAATTAGTTGTTAAATTATCAATGTTGAGCTTCAAAACATATACATAGAATTGTTGTTTTCAAAATATACAAACTTCCAATCACAAAATATACATAAAATTCAGATTATTTACATAATTGTATAATTCTTATTCGCTTTTCGGTTTTGGACCGAAACCAAAAACCGAAACCGAATAAGGAATTTTTATATTTTCAAAACCAAAACCGAACCAATTTTTTTTAAAACCGAACCGAATCACTTATTCGATTCGGTTAGGTTCGGTTTTCGGTCTAAAACTGAATAATGCTTACCCCTACCCCTTCCTAAAGGTTTCAATATTGGACTAAGATAAGAAAAATACTAACAAACATATATATATATATATATATATATATATATATATATATATATATATATATATATATATAAAGGAAATGGCGAATCCTCCCGAGGCGAATCCTTCCGCGGCGGCACCCGACCCTAGGGTTTCGAGGGTGATCCCTCCCCCACGGCCCCCGGACCCGCTCGCCGGGGGGAGGGGGAGGATCAGAAGGAAGGGGGGGTCGGGCGGACCCCCCAGGCGGTAGACGTGCCCCACCCCCAGGCGGGAGGGGGCCGGGAGGAAAGAAGGGGGGTCGACAGGACCCCCCCCCCCCCGGCGTTGGCGGCGGCCCCCCCAGGCGGGAGGGGGAGGGGGGTGACGCCGGGGGGATCAGGCGAACCCCCCTGGCTGCGGCGGTGGGCCGGACGGCCCTGGCGGTTGGTGCCAAGTCGACGACACATGGCCGATCAGTAGCATCGGGACCGGACCGGGTGTCACGTCCCGCTCCCGTAGGGGCGATCGTCCTCGCTAAGGCGTGATGCTGCACGAGCCTAGATTGCGCTCGTGCAAGGCAGTTTTATAACGGCCGATTACATCGGTGGCGACGGGGTCGTCGCACAGAAGTCCAAAGCAGAAACATTGAACGTGCAACGAAAATTTAGAATCAAAACACAAGTTATTCAAAAGAACTCTTTATTGATATTGAACAATAAGATTACAATAGGCGCAAGCCATGGTTACAAGTCTCTCGTGCTCACTTTTCTCTCGTTATACAAGTCACTCTGCTCTCTCATCTCTCGATTACAATGCTTGAGCCAGGGGAAGCTTCGGATAGGTGACGGCTATACATTATGTCCCGTATAAGTCTTGACTCCACGCGGTCGCACGTTTCGAATCGCCAAGGAACTCCGTGCCTCGACGCATCCAAGCGAGCTCCGCACCACGAGCTTCTACCTGCGCCTGCACATGAAAACTATGTGGGTGTCAGTACTCAACTGTACTGGTGGAGTGAGCTCCTCGCCCACCCATACAAAACCAACACGTTTATTTACTTTTGTGCAACGTATCCCTTTTACGATTGTCTTTCTATTCTTGCCTTAGGATCAGTTTTAGGATCGACGCCTTGGCCTGTCACGTCCCAGAACCAGAATACTGGAGAGCGGGGGAATGACTCAGCCAGCTACGTATTACGGGTAGATGAATACCGTATAATACGATCAATGCTGTCTAACCAGACGAGGGGGTGCATACTACATAAAGGTCTTACTATGGTCATTTCACATCTATTGTCTCAATCATTCAAACAAGGAAACAGTAATAGAGAACATGTAAGATAAAGCAGTAAGGCGTCCCAAACGTTCAGTCAAAATGTTCTTGAGATCTGGCTTTACAAAATATAGCCAGATGATATAGCAAGTATACATAATTATTATCAGCTGCAGTCTGACTTAATTATAATCATGCAAAAGTAAGTACAAGACGATCCGACCAACATGTCGGTGCCAAACGGCTAAGTATAAAGGTAAATAACAAAACGAGCGGTAAAGTATGGAACCCACTCGAGTCCTCCTGCAATCATGCCTCTAGTATTGACCATCTTGGAGGTAGAAGTACGCTGGATCCTCGGGAACCGGCTCTAAATCTGGCCATGCAAAACCAGAGAGGTTAGACCTCTAATACCAAGTACCACAAGGAAGGACGATATGAAGGACATAAACCAGTAAGTAAAAGAATATAATAATAGATCTCTGCTTGCTACTAGGATTCACATCACATCACGACACTTCGAACCAACCTCCCAACCAAACAAGGACAGAAGTTGGCCCGTCATGTCCTGACATTCTGATCATCCCAGTTAGGTAACAGAGTAGTACAGTACACAAACAAATCATCTTGAACGGCCAATCAAATTCTACGGCTTGCTATTATGAGTCCCAAGTTATCCTGGAATTATGCAATTAGGGATTCCTCAGTTCTTACTATGTGCAAGCAAGGCTAGTCTATCCAATCAATCAATTGCGCCAATCATGTAGTTAGACGAGTCCCAGCGGGACGCCCGCCGTTATAGCATGTACAATAATATAATCAGATATCGTTCCCTGCCCGTGTGACAGATCTACAGTATCTGTGGGAACCAGCCGGCCCGTCGGGCACTTAATAGTCCCAAGGGGGCTGCCATGTAAGAACTCGGGACTGATAACCCCTCCTGTAGTAATTCTACATAATTTAGAATTCAATGTATCTGTAATGGTCCCTTAACCGGGACATGAGAGGTGGGAGGATAGTGTATTGTAATACTTTTACTGAGATGTTCGTGGAATAAAATTTACCCTTATTCCAATATATATATATATATATATATATATATATATATATATATAAGTCTCCTAGAATGGGTATCCCAGAGTCTACTGGTATATGTACTATATTTTGTCTGATTGAGAATTCATTCAACATCATAGTTGATTTTTTTTTTATCATAACCATACTAGTTGCTAACTCATATTTTTGCCCATAACCATAAATTTCACTTACCTAGGTTGATGTTAGAGTTATTATTGTTATTTATCTTATGAGGGTATAATAGTAATTTTGGATGTATTGAATATCAATATAAATAATATGAGATGCAACCTAAGGGTTTCATGTCCTTGCAATCTTCTTTTTCATATTATCTCTTCTCCTTTTCTCCTCTTCTCTCCAAAATAGGTGTTTCGTCTACTTTTCATGAATCGTTGTTCGTGGTCGTTCGTGGTTCGTTTATGAGATTTAGGGTTTTTACATATATCCGTTGGTTGTTCTTTGTCGTTTGTGGTTTGCTGTGAGATCTAGGGTTTCTACATATCTCATCTTTTCGTTGCATTTGCAAGTATGGTGGGGACCGAATCTTCTGGTGAGATTAAAACTGCTTGTTGTGGTAGCGGAGGTGGTTCTCCTTTTACTATTATTCATAATGATGAATTGGAAAAATCAATTACAGCGGTGAAACTCAATGGGGGCGAACTACCTTGCCTATTCCAAGTCTATCAAAGTAGTGTTAAGGGCGAAGAAGAAGTTGAAGTTTTTGACAGAATAACCCCCGCCTGACACATCCGCCGATTATGAGGATTGGATGAGTATTGAAGCATACGTTATGTCGTGGTTGTGGCATAGTATGGAGCCGCACATTGCTTCTAATGTTCAGTGGTGTGAATCCTCCAAACAAATTTGGACATCTCTAGAAGAATCATATTCACAAAAGCAGAACGTGGCCCGTACCTATCAGTTGTATGAGTTATTGTTTAATAAAAAAACAAATGGGAAGCCTGTGCATAAATATTTGGCTTCAAAAAAGGCTTTGTGGAGGAACTGCTACAATATCATCCTATTACTACTGATTTGAAGGAAGCTCAGCAACAAAAGGAAGAGTTTCAAGTATATGATGATAATATGCAGTCTCAAGTCACCACTTCTGCTCGCTGAGATGATACGTCATATTTCTATTAGACTTCCTTGTCCGATACCTCATCTCCATTGGAACAGATCCTCCAGAACTTGAAGACGCCTGCTGGTACCACCTCTCAACTTACTCCAACCATGGTACATATAGGTAATCATGTTTCATAGCAACCTAATCACCATCCACCTCTTGGGTCATCGACTCAGGAGCATGTTCTCACATGTCTGGTATAAATTTTCTCTTTCACCGTCGTAGTCCTATGAAACATAATATTATCTTAGCTGATGGGTCTACTCGTCCTGTGCTTGGAAATGTATCATTTATCCTACTCGATCACTGTCATTATTTGATTCATTATATGTGCCTAATTTTTCTTTCAATTTGCTATCTGTGAGCCAATTAACTAAATCTCTCCAAAGTTCTGTAACATTTTCTCCCACTTTTTTTAAGACCTCGGAACGAGGAGGAAGATTGGTTCGGGACAAAAAAGATGGAAAGTATTACTTGGATCTACCTGAAAAGTTTTTACTTTTGTTGCAACTTCTCCATTGCAGTGACACTATCATCTGGGTCATCCATTTTTGGCTAAGTAGCGTCAAGTTGTTTCTAATTTGACTCATATTTCTGTTCTTGAATGTGAGGCTTGTCAGTTAGGCAAGCATCACCGTAGTTCATTTCCTCTTTGTGTTGAGAGTTGTCAGTTAGAGTCTTTTGAACTTGTTCATTCTGATATTTGGGATCCATCTAGAGTCAAAATTCCGAAAGGATTTCAATATTATGTTATTTTTCTTGATGATTATTCTAGAATGACTTGGTGTTATTTAATGAAAAAAAAGATATGAATTTTTAAATGTGTTATCCACTTTTTATAATAAAGTCTATGTTCAGCGTGATAAAAGTATAAAAATCTTGCATTCTGATAATGCTTTGGAGTATGCTCAATTTTCTGTAAATACTTTATGTGTTGATCGTGATATTATTCATCAAACTAGTTGTGTTCACACCTCTCAGCAAAATGGTGTAGCCGAACGCAAACATCGACACATTTTAGATGTGGCTTGAACTCTCATGTTTATGTACCTAAACAGTTTTGGACAAATGTCATTTTTACTGCATGTTATCTAATTAATCGCATGCCATCGTCTGTATTACATAATCAAGTTCCATTCTCCATATTACATATAGGTGTCCCTCATTTTTTCTTACCTTCTCAAGTGTTTGGGTGTATCGCTTTTGTTCACAACTTGGGACCTAATCGAGACAAGTTGTCTCCTCGATCTCTGAAGTGTGTCTTCCTTGGTTAAACTCGTACTCAAAAAGGTTATCATTGTTATAGTTCACAGTCACTCAAGTATTATGTCAGTGCAGATGTTACCTTCTTCGAGTCTATCCCTTTCTTTTCCCTAGGAGACCGTCTTATTTCATTTTCATCAGATTTGGTGTCTTTCATACCACTTCCGGTCATTCATGAATCAGTTTCTATCTTTATTCCTCCTTTACAGGTTTATTAGAGATCCAAGGACATGCCAGTGGTTTTGTAGAATCAAACCTTAATCAATCAGCTTTCAAGCCTACTGTTTATGTTCCCATCACCACAGATCCGGATGATATTCCTATTTCTTTCAGAAAAAGCAGATGCCTTTGTACCACAAAGAACAAACATCTCATCTCATCTCTAATTATGTTTTCTTACATCATGGTTCCTTATATGTTCATGCATTTGTTGTTTTGTTGTCTTTCATTTCCATTCCCAGAACTTATAAGCATGCTATGTCATCTTCTATTTGGAAAAGTGTAATAGATGAGGAGATATGTGTTTTACAGCAAAATCAGACTTGGGAGCTTACATCACTTCTTGTTAGGAGGCAGACAGTGGGTTGTCGATGGGTGTACACAGTTAAGTATTATCCGGATGGTTCGGTTGAGTGCCTCAAGGCACGGTTGGTTGCAAAATGTAACGCCCCAATCCCAAAATATGTAGGATTAGGAGATCGTATACATGCCAGCTATATATCAAGAGGACTCCAGCCCTGCTCGAATACGTATAAGTTGTCTAGACTATGGTAATAAGTCTAATCATAGCAAGTCAAAACTAAATCTCAATCCATATAAACTAATAAAAATCAAGAAGGAACAATATGGTTCGTGGTCTGCAGCCCACTAACATATGTGTTCGATTAGATCCGAAGAATATGATAGGTCTATAAAGGTAGGCTATAACAGCAATGCGAGACATGGTAATAAAGATAACTACGGAAGAAGATAAAGATTACCACCATTAATATTTGAATCCTGCAAACAATCATCAACCACCTCCCCATTCTACGCAGCCGCTCATCAATAACCTGGAGAGATCACCAGGTTCTCAGGAAATTAGCAAGATATATATAAACATGTCAAAATGTAACAGTATAACATATGCAAAGAAATAAGAACTAATTAAGGGAAAAATCAACTGAGGCACAATGGACTAAGACACCAAGATCTAAGACACAAGGAATCTAGACATAAGGAACCTAAGGCACTGGCATGCCATACTAGAAGTGGCTAACAGGTCAAATCTATAGGCAAGCACTCCTAATGTATAGTATCTCAATCGTAGTCAAGGCAAGCACTCACAATCGAGATTGTAGCAATTCCTGGTATCAAGAATAAATAATCCTATAGATCGTAGACAAGGTAAGCACTCACAATATATAGAATGTCCTACGTCAAGTCCTACTCAAGTCAAGTCAAGTCAAGTAATGTAGGGGAAACAGTAGTGTAGGACTGGACAACTCTATCCCGTGACACCTATGAATACGGAAGTAATATAACAGATAATGAACATATAACATGAATCAAGAATGTGTATGTAAACTAGAAATATGTAAAAGTGAAACTATAAATATGATGAGTGAAACTAGACATGGAGTATAGCAATCATGAATATGAGCAAAAGAACAACAAAGAGGTAATGGACATGCATATGAAATATTCTGTACAAGCTGACAAGGTATACTTGTTTGGAGGTAGCAAAATGTCCAACAAACAACCCGTTAAATCAAAGAGTCACAAAACCTGAACTTCCGTAAATGCCTCCGGATGCTGAAACAGACATCACCAACGTTCTTGTCATAATAAAAATGTCTAAGTTTGACTACCCATAAGTCCAATTCTGGACACGGGAGCAAAACGATAATTTTGGGCAAAAACAGTGTTCGCCGTTGGATCCGCTTTGCACCGAAAAACGTGTCAGAGCCTATGGTCTCTAAAATCAACAAATATACCTACGAGTCCAATTTTTTAATATCAACGATATGTCCAGATTTGGATTCTGATGAGTCGCGCACAAAATTGTCCGTTGAGTCGGATCGTGGGCCCGCCAAAATAGCGTTCCGGTCGACCTTCTCAGAATCAGAACAAACTTGGCTTACAAGACCCGAAAAACGATATGAGTTCAGTGGCGCATGTTTCGTCGCGAGGTGACGAAAGTGCACGAAGTAATTATGTTTTTTGCAAAGGGGCTGATACAGTGTACCTTGACCGATACGTCTCAAATTCGTCGCGCACACGCAACCAATTCGAGTTCCGTCAAAGCCAACACGTCAGCAGCATCCGTACGCGCCTTTCGATGCTCACGTGTTGCGACCAAGTCGTCCGGTTTGTCGGGACGGACCCCGTATCTGGAATTTTCCTAAAATTCTATTGGTTTAAAACTTGTTTTTTCATTTTTGAAAAACTGATTTCTCTGTACACAATTAATGAAATTCGAAACTACAAAATAGGTTCTGAAGTCCTGTATGTTGTCTTCAAGATTGTTCAATAGATTCCGGGTTTCCTCACTGGATTAACCAATTTAACCTTCCAAATTGGGTGTTCGAAAACCATGTTTACTGATTACGAGACAGGTTTTTTGTCGATGTTCGCATTGATTTTTAGGAAAATTAAATGCTATTGAATTAAATCTATCTGAAGGGGTTTAAAGGGGGGTTAGGTTGTCTATGCGTAGGAATTTGTAGATCAAAATTTCATGGAGAAGAGACTGAGGTATGTACCTGCGAAGTTGACTCGCCGGTGCAACTGCTGCTACGGACAGCTACTGATGTGCACGCGATTTCCGGTGATGGACGGCTGTAGACGGCGCTGCTATATATGGAACAGGGGCAGGGGGTACTGGGCAAGGTCGTTAGGGATTAGGGCTAGGGTTTTTTGAGAGAATCCCTCTCCCCCGTTGCTATATATGGAATAGGGAAGGGTCGTTTCTGTGGCTTTTCTTTGGGCTCGGGTTTGGGAAGGGGTTTCTATCTAACGAGATTTTCATTGGTTGGGTTTTTTTTTCTTCTTCCTTATATATATATATATATATATATATATATATATATATATACACATATATATATTTGAAAGAAGGTAATTGTGGCGAACGCTCCCACCGGGAATCGATCTCCTGACCAGTCGGGCCGCATGCATCTCTCTTAACCACTAGGCCAGAGATCATTTGCTATATATATATATATATATATATATATTTTTATATATATATATATATATATATATATATATATATATATATATATATATATATATATAAACTCTGCGCTGAAGCTGGACCGTTGCTGGAGTGGGGCTTAGACCGTTGCTGGAGGTTAGAGAGGCTTCTGCGCTGAAGCTGGCCTGGAGATTCATCAGCGGGGGATCTCTCTGGGCGGACTGGATGCACAGCAGATACGTGAAGCAGGGCAATTTTTGGACGTGTCCTACTGACAACAACCATTCGGTCACGTTCAAGACTGTCTTGCGACACAGGGGGGGTGCTCAAGTCTGGCATTCGGAGGGTCATGAAGGACGGATCGGGTACGGACCTCTGGCGGGATCCTTGGATAGATCGGCGCTCGCTGTTGGACATCAGATGAGCTCCGACTCATCAGGAGGACAGGCGTGGTCTGACTTGTAGTCGCATCATTCGTAATGGGGAGTGGAGGCCGGACTCCTATCGGTTCACTGAGGAGCTGGGAGGGAGCATTTTGTCTACTTTCATTGATCCGTCTTTGCTTGCGGATCGGTGGATTTGGGAGCCGACTGGAGCTTCTACAGGGACTGGGGAGTTCCAATTCCGTAGCTGTTATAACCTCATCCGGCGAGCCTTCCCGCTGAGTCCAGAGTACGAGTTCGTTTTGTTCAAGGGTTTGGCCAGGAAATGCAGTTGTGTGTCTACAAGCTGCTACTGGGTCGCCTCTTGACTAGAGATCGCCTGAGTTCGTTTGGAGTGCCGGTTCCGGATCCCAAGTGTGTGCTTTGCGGTTTGGAGCCTGAATCTATAAAGCATATCTTCTTCGAGTGCACTCTGGCATGACAAATCTGGGCGGAGCAGAGTCGTGTATTAGGAGTGTGCGCCTCCGGGAAATGTATTGGGGACATCATGACGAAGATCCGAGATAGCAGAGGTAGGGAACAGGATTGGTTCCGAACAGCCAGAGTTCGTCTGGTTGCTTCGGTTTGGCATGTATGGCAGGAGCGAAACCGTCGGATCTTTGAGGGGCTTGTCACCCCCCCAATTGGCATTCTCCATAACATCGAATTTGATGTTAATGCTATGGAGAATTGTTGAGCGATGAGTGGGAGTCCCACTCTGGTTGTATGTTGTATGATTATGGTTTTTCATTTGAAATAAAATTCACCTTTTTTCCAAAATTTTTTTTTTTTATATATAAACTCCTTTTATTATTATATCCTATATTACAAACTCTTTGTTTGTTTTTATACCAAAACTTTGTAACAAAACTATTTAAATAAATAGATAAAAATATCTGAAAGTAATTTAATAAATTTTAAATAAATAAATACTTCAAGAATTTGGGGAGGTAAACAAGCTATGCATGGATCTGCCATATATGGTCGGGTATGGTTAAGTCCGAGCTAGTTAGCAAAATCGGGTTTCCTGAAAATAAAAATATGAATAACTATTTAATTAAATCGTCTATAGGGGTTATGTCATAACCTGACTTGTTTTTCTAGTTGGGACACTGCAATGGCTAGGCTTTCCTTAGCATGGCTACTAACACTAGTCAAAGCACAAGACTACACCATTCGTGCCAAAATTTCTAGTTATTATTCACCTGAAAACTTAACTATGACTAAGGCCATATATATATATATATATATAAATATATATATATATATATATATATATATATATATATATATATGTATGTGTGTGTGTGTGTGTGTGTCCCGGGGCTTGATCAAAGATGGTAGACTCGATGTCGAGATCAGAGGTTTATACAAACGTTTCACCTTCTGATAATTCTCGAGATCCAAGAGGAACACTATAGTATGAATCTGATTACAAAAGCAACAATAATCAGAAAATAAATCTCACGTTCTTCCTCGCAATCGCAGTTGCTGACGGACAGAACTGAGTTACAACTTAGATGAAGGAGAAGAAAGAAGAAAGAAGAAAGAAGAAAGAAGAAGAGGAAAGGTCCTTGCTGGGGTGATTAAGATCACCGTTGCTCAAAACAATATTCGCCCCACCACGATCTGCTTCCAGGAACCAGCAAGTTCACGAAGAACTTCTGGAACGCTCGTAAGTCAAAATTTGAGACTTGAACCGGCTTCTTGGACTTTACAGACTCCCTTAACTCTCTTCTTGGTACATCTTTCAAAGGAGGCCAAGGGGCTCTATTTATAGAGTGGAGTTGAGAATTCACCTCTTCTCTTATCCGATGTGGGACTAAAATACCAATACTCAAAAATAGAGTTTGATATTTTAGATCATCCCACAATCAGCATAAAAGTGTGCCAGTCCACGCCTACCCTCCGAACACTCCCGTGCACGCACGAGACATCCTGGAGTCCGTGTCCGAGTCCGAGTCCGCACAACAAAAATCAACTTGCATCCTTGTTGGAATTAATCCTTTTTCTTTCTAGGAAAATACTCCCACATGGCACACACTTGTGCCCCACCACACCTCATGTGCATACCTCATCACAAGCAATGCATTATATTGAGATACCATTTGGTGTAGCCTATGTAAGACTATCTTTCCTAGTCCAAAGGCAAAAACACCAACAATCTCCCACATATCTCAATATATGGGTTGAGCGTTCTCCATTGTGAATGTCCATCATGCATTAGGAGAGATGTCGCTACGACTTGAATCTTCCCGCATAGGTTAAATAACAACATGATACAAGAATGGACTAAGCCTTGAATTCTGCACCATAACTGCAATTCTTCCTACTCACATAATGACATCAACTGTGCTTCTGGCTGCACATTAAAGGCCTTGTGCCAGCCTGGTTTCAGTGTATAATTTTGGGCGTCTACAAGTTTACCCTCAAGAGACGATCTGATATCTCTGTTCATACACTATAGGTGAGTTCTTTATAAAGAGTCATGGCATGAAGCATTGCGCTTCTTTGCGGTGCTATGCCGCTATGACATGGCTTAAAGCCGAGGCTTTACCCCACCTGGGTACCTCATCGTAGTGTCATACTGCTGTAACATGAGGTCACAGGCCTCTTTGTAGTGCCAAACTACCCAACATGAAGCCTTGCGTTTCCATGCGGTGTTTCGCTGCTATGACATGGCTCGTGAAGCCGAGGCTTTACCCTACCTGGTATCTCTTCGTGGTGTCATGCCACTATAACATGAGGACATCGTCCTCTTTGTAGTGCTGCCTACCTCTCTTTATTATGATTATCATACATCATTAGGCTACCTGCCTATTTGCGGTGCTACTCCGGTGTGACTTGGCTCACAAAGCCGAGGCATTACCCCTAACAGGGAACCTCATGGTGGAGTCACCCCACTATAGCATGAAGTTACACTCCTTGTAGTGTTGCGCTACCGTGCTTCCTGTAAAGCACTCTAGGCATTCACTCTGTCTGAGAACTCATTAAGACATTTAAGCCAACCTTCCCACAGGATCCGTTTTCCGCAGAAAACAATAGTAGACAACAGTGGTTGTAGGTCCGTAACCTCTCCTTGCCACAGAGGACAAGTACCCACCGTTCCTGATATTTTTCCGGTTAATAGTCCTCCCTTGAACCAAAAGCTAGATGCCTAGTAGATTTCTCTTTGAACTAATAGCATAAAACTTTATGGTAGGAATGTAATAACACAATATCAGAATGCCTTCAAGCCCATTTTACAAGCTGTGTCATCGACCAGCTGGCGCTTGAGGCCCTTGGTGAACGGATCCGCCAGGTTCTCCTGACTCCGAACATCAATCACTGCAATAACACCCCTCTTGATGAGATCGTGTACTGCTCTATGCTTCAACCGCACAGTCCTCTTCTTCCCGTTGAAGAGGTCATTTGATGCCACCGCCGCAGTCGTCTGGTTGTCGCAGTATATCGGTATCCCCAGTATTTGTGCCCCAACCACTGGAAGATCATACATAAGCTCCCAAAGCCATTCTGCTTCCTCCACTGCGGTATCAAGTGCAAAGAACTCAGATTCCATGGATGACCGCGAGAGCATAGTCTGCTTCTTCGATTTCCACGATATAGCAGCTCCATCCATTGTGAAAATGTATCCACCTGTGGACCTCTCGCTCTCCACTTCTGAGCACCAGCTGGCATCACTGAAGCCTTCCACTACCGGCGGATCTCCGCTGTAGTGCAGTGCATATGTCTGAGTCTTCTTGAGATATCTTGTAACCCGTTTCACAGCTTTCCAGTGCTCAATGTCTGGGTTGCTCGTAAAACGACTCAGCATTCCCATAGCGAAAGCTATGTCAGGCCTTGTGGCAGTAGTAGCTACATCAAACTCCCGATTACGCTTGCATACTCCAGCTGCCTGACGCTTTTCCCTGAATTAGGCTTCAGCTTCAGATCACACTTGTACGGTGTATCGATCCCTGTAAGATCCTGATACCCGTAACGAGTGATTATCTTCTCAACATAATGAGACTGTGACAGCGCTAGTCCAGTGTCTGTCCGGATGATCTTGAGTCCCAAGATAACATCAGCATCCCCCAAGTCCTTCATACTGAACTTTCTCGAGAGGAACTTCTTTGTCTCCGTGACACAGCTTATATCCGTACCTAGGATTAGCATGTCGTCCACGTATAGACAAACGATGACTCCTCTTCCGTCAGCAAACTTCGTATAGGCACACTTATCTATTTCACTGACCATGTAGCCATTTTACCTTATGACTTTGTCAAACTTCTCATGCCACATTTTGGGAGCTTGCTTTAAACCGTACAGAGATTTCACCAACTTGCAGACTTTGTTTTCAAGACCTTTGACGACAAACCCTTCTGGCTGTTGCATGTAGATCTCTTCGGTTAGCTCGTCATTCAGGAATGCCGTTTTCACATCCATATGATGTATCACCATCTTATGTATCGCTGCGAAAGCAATCAACATTCTGATGGTGGTCATCCGGGCTACTGGAGCATACGTGTCAAAGTAGTCGATCCCCTGCTTCTGAGAAAACCCCTTTGCCACTAGCCTGGCCTTGAACTTGTCAATGGTTCCATCAACTTTCATCTTCTTCTTGAAGATCCACTTGCATCCGATAGGTTTTGCTCCTTCAGGTAGATCAACCAATACCCAAGTGTTATTGGAGGTGATTGATTCAATTTCATTGTCTATCGCCTCCTTCCAGAAAACAGCATCTCTGGTCTTCATCGCCTCATCATAGGTAAGCAGATCTGCTTCTACATGATAGGTGATAAAGTCATCTTCGAAGCTCTTCGGCCTCCTCGCTCGCTTCGACGACGGCTCAGCGCGTTCTGGTTCAATCGTTGTCTCCTCAACAACAACTTCATCTTGGACAACTGGCTCATTGAAGATCTCAGTCTCCTTTGCACCTTCATCATTCTCCGGAATGTCCGTTAGAACAATGTTCTTGTGCCTTGCAAACTTGTCTTCAAAATATTCAGCATCGCGAGATTCGATGATATGATTTGACTCAATATCAAGAAATCTCCGAGCATCACTCTTCTCTGCATACCCCAAGAAGATCGTCTTCGTAGTCCTTGTCCCCAGCTTCTGAATCTTCAGATCTGGGAGCTTCACATAGGCCAGACACCCCCACACTCGAATGACATTCAAGTTAGGTCTGACTTTGAACCAGAGTTCATGAGGAGTTACGTCCGAAGTTGCATACGGTACTCTATTTAGAATAAATGTGGCCGTCAATGCAGCTTCTCCCCAGTAGCATTTAGGAAGACCCGCAGTTAGCAACATTGAGTTCATCATTTCTGTCAACGTTCTGTTCTTCCTCTCCGCTACTCCGTTAGATTGAGGAGAATATGGAGCAGTAGTCTCGTTTATGATTCCATGTTCTTTGCAGAATGATGTGAATTCATGAGACCGATACTCTCCGCCTCGATCACTCCTTAGCCTCTTTGAGTTGTTGTCCAGTTTGCCGTTCAGCCTCGGCCCTGAACTCCTTAAACTTCTCGAATGTTTTGTCTTTAGACTTGAGCAAGTAGACGAACGCGTACTTTGAGAAGTCATCGATGAAGGTTATGAAATACTTCATCCCGGCTTTTGTAGAGAATTGCTTGAAGTCACAAATATCAGAGTGTACCAACTCCAGAAGATCTGTGCTTCGATTGACCCGATGAAAGGGTTTCCTTGTTATCTTTGTCTGAGCACATACTTCACACTTCTCTACCTTACCCCCACATTTGGAGATAAGTCCTAGACTGGACATTTTGTTAATTCTTTTACAGTGAACATGTCCTAGCCTATTATGCCACAACTCGAGAGAATAATCAGAAAGAGCGATTGCGTAGATTACATTTGACTGGTTTACAAGCTGAATTTTGAACATCCCTTCGGTTTGAAAAGCTTTTCCAAAGTATGTTCCCTTCTTGGATATCACCATCTGGCCAGCATCGATGTCCATCCTCAAGCCTGTGTTGCTAAGCAGGCTTCCAGAGATCAAGTTCTTTGCAATCACCGGAACGTGCTTCACACCTTGAAGCGTCAGAGTGTTCCCGGATGTGAGTTTCAGCTCCACAGTTCCGATCCCCGGAACTTCAGCTTGGGCTTGGTTCGCCATAATGACTTTCTCAGAAGTTGGCTGGTATGTGACGAACCATTCCTTGCCCCAGAGCAGACATGGCAGGTCGCACCAGTGTCTATCCACCAGTCAGAGTCAGCCCCCACAGCTGTGACCTGAGCAATCATAGCAACAATGTTAGAAATCATGGAAACCTTGCTAGGCTCACCTTGCTCAGCTTGTTTGGGCTTGGATTTGCATTCACTCTTATAGTGGCCCTTCTTGCCACAGTTGAAGCAAGTCACGTGGGACTTGGACTTCTGTTGCTTGAACGAAGGACCCTTCACTTTCAGATTAGTGGAGTCCTTCTTGTGATGAGAAGCCACCTGCTTCCCCTTGAACTCCCTTGTCTGCACCAAGTTGGCCTTAGCCAGTTGGTTGGACAGAGAGTCCATCTTCTGTTGAGATCGCATTTCGTCCTCAACGTGGATCTCTTGTAGAAGATCTTCCAAGCTAATGTCTAGCTTCTTCTGATGCATTCTAGCATAGAAGTTGCTCCAACCAGCAGGAAATTTCGAGATTATCCCTCCAACGACAAACTTGTCGACGAGGGGCATCTTCTCGTCATCTAACTTCTGGCGCAACTTCAGGAATTCCTTTACTTGAGGTAGCATCGCCATCTCGTCTTCGAAGAGCCACTTGTGGTATTTCTCGACGATGAAAATTTTGGACCTGTTCTCATCATCTTCATATAGCTTACCCAAAGAATTTCAGATCTCTTTGGCCTTCACGTTCTTGGAATATGACTCTGCCATAGAGTCTTCCATAGAATTGAGAATCAGCAATTTACAGATGCTGTTTTCTCTCTTCCATTTGCTCTGCTTGACGAGTGCAGCAACAATAGCATCGGCAGTTCCTCCTTCTGGAATCGTCGGTTCATCCTCAATCAACACATGGTCTACGTCCACGAGTTGAAGAATAAGGGTGACCTTCCTCTTCCAGATTTGGAAATGTTCTCCGTCGAATTTCTCCAACTTGTTAAAGCTGATATCGATGAGAGAAGCACGAGAGTTCTCCATCTACAAGGATCTTGCTTTGAGATTGTTAGTCCCGGGGCTTGATCAAAGATGGTAGACTCGATGTCGAGATCAGAGGTTTATACAAACGTTTCACCTTCTGATAATTTTCGATATCCAAGAGGAACACTATAGTATGAATCTGATTACAAAAGCAACAATAATCAGAAAATAAATCTCACGTTCTTTCTCGCAATCGCAGTTGCTGACGGACAGAAAATAAATCTCACGTTCTTTCTCGCAATCGCAGTTGCTGACGGACAGAACTGAGTTACAGCTTAGATGAAGGAGAACAAAGAAGAAAGAAGAAGAGGAAAGGTCCTTGCTGGGGTGATTAAGATCACCGTTGCTCAAAGCAAGATTCGTCTCACCACGATCTGCTTCTAGGAACCAGCAAGTTCACGAAGAACTTCTGGAACGCTCGTAAGTCAAAATTTGAGACTTGAACGGGCTTCCTGGACTTTACGGACTCCCTTAACTCTCTTCTTGGTGCATCTTTCAAA
Organism: Iris pallida; assembly: GCA_029216955.1. NCBI lineage: Eukaryota > Viridiplantae > Streptophyta > Magnoliopsida > Asparagales > Iridaceae > Iris > Iris pallida. Next base: position 15,216,835 of record JANAVB010030220.1, read on the forward strand.
GGAGGCCAAGGGGCTCTATTTATAGAATGGAGTTGAGACTTCACCTCTTCTCCTATCCGATGTGGGACTAAAATACCAATACTCAAAAATAGAGTTTGATATTTTAGATCATCCCACAATCAGCATAGAAGTGTGCCAGTCCACGCCTACCTCCCGAACACTCCCGTGCATGCACGAGACATCATGGAGTTCGTGTCCGAGTCCGAGTCCGCACAACAAAAATCAACTTGCATCCTTGTTGGAATTAATCCTTTTTCCTTCTAGGAAAATACTCCCACATGGCACACACTTGTGCCCCACCACACCTCATGTGCACACCTCAACACAAGCAATGTATTATATTGAGATACTCACCATTTGGTGTAGCCGATGTGGGACTATCTTTCCTAGTCCAAAGGCAAAAACACCAACAATATATATATATATATATATATATATATATATATATAGTATTAGGCTACTATAAATATAATCATATATATACAAAATTGTATCTAAATTTATTTGGCTATATAACATCCCAAAATAAATTCATAATAATTCTACTAAGTCCTGACAACCTAACATGGCTCTACCAAGTGGGGTTGGCTAGGTTATGGTCCAAATATATTTTTTACTCAAATCGAACCCGAAAAGTCAACCACTAAGCCTCTTGTGCTGTTCGCCAATAAATAGCATATGGGAACTCGATTGAGTGACACACCCTTGGCATGTATGTCGTAGGCTCAAAATGTATCACAACCATATATTGGGTCAAATGGTTTTGATCAATGTCGAATCCTGAACTCAAGTTGGAAGTTAGGCATAGAATTACGATAAATGGTCAATTAGCCTAAATTGATCCGAAAAGCGAAATTAAAAGAATGTTAAAGGACAAGTTTAGATGGGACATGATATATCAAATTGAAGGTGGACTTGTCTACTTCAAAACTCATGAAGGACGTTTCTAATGATTGGCATTTCTTGTGCTCGAAAAATCAAAGCTACGAAAAAGTACATCTATAATTATAATGGAAAATCAAAAATATAATCTAATAAATACATATAATATTAAAAAAATAATTTTCAAAGATCAGGGTCCTTACAATCTATCTACCTTAAAAGAATTTTGTGCTCGAAATTTAGGGAGATGGTCAATAATGAAATATAACGCTCTAAGATAACTAGTAAATCTCTTGGAACATGAATCCTTGAATATATTATTTTATTCTACGATTTGCAACCAATCATCTATTAGCCAACATAATGCTACCCTTACTGCTACCACTATCAATACCAAGTATTACATGATTTTTCTCTATTTGGTGGAGACTGTATCTTCCATGGATATAGAAATCTAAATTCAATAAAAAAAATTCCACCTAGTATGGCATAAATATATACCTCTACCATTTTGATCAAAATTTATAATGGTCGACTTAAAAATCTCGATATTAATCTCGAATACACTTAGTCTCTTCCGAAATGTCTAACTTCTAGTATAATATCATCTTCTCATTCACAATCGTAATATTCACTATATTTAGGCCCCAAGTCAAATTCTCGACAAAATTTATGATCACATCTTCTACTTGAATTAGATATAAAATCCACTCATATCCTTGTATTCAAGTCTGCAAAACCCTTTTTTTAACTTCATCGATATTCTTCACAATTAACTAACCACCAAAAAAATCAATTCGCTAGAATCTCTACCTACATGTCAAACTACCCCATCAAATACATGATGTCCTAGAATTTTATAACCCTTGCACACTAGTTGCAAAAATTCATACCACTAGATATCTATGGCAAAAATTCATACCACTAGATATCTATGGCATATGGTTAAAAGATTGTTGGCAAGCTTGGAATACATCAGGATTAGACTATTCTGTTTTGTGCTAGTCAGAGTCAGGGCCGGTCCTAGCCAGGGCAGTCAGGTCGACCGTCCAGGGCCCAAGGATCCGGAGGGCCCAAAAAAATCAGTTAAATATAAATATATTAATATTTTTATATCTAAAATAGACCTAGTATGCTTTATGGGCTCCACTTAACACAAAACAATTGTGGTGTAGTTGTTGCTATGTTAGGCTTGCATGTACGAGGTCTTTAGTTCAATTCTTAGTAATGACATTTTTTTAATTTACTCATGTTTTAGTTTTTTAAGTTTTTTTACATTTGTATGGGGTTCCCATTTTTGAAGTTCGCATCGAGCCCCCCATGAACTCGAGGCCGACCCCGGTCAGAGTGTGATTTGCTGGGCAAAGGATCAAGGTGTCACGATCATCGAAACATATCAATGTGAGATACCACTTTATCCGTTCCGAGAAGAGGATCAAGTCGAGAAGATCGCCACCGAGAAAAATCCAATGGTATGCTCATGAAGTCGGTTCCTACTAGCAAGTTCAAATACTCTTTGGACTTGCTCAATGTCGACAATTTGACAGCCCCATGTTGGGAGCATCTGGGTAGCAGCGAAAGTATGGCAATTCTGTAATGCACGTCTGTTAGGATTCAATTCAAGGTGGAGATTTATTAGAATTTATTAAATTCTAATGAGTTTAGGTTAGTATAGGTTCCATCCTAATCCTAGTCGGTTTATATCCAAATTTTATGGGTCATCGAGGGACTCCTAATAGACATATAATTGGTGTCTAAATTTAAGCTTAGTGAAATTTATAAATAGAAATATGTAGATTATTAGATCATCTGAAATTGTAATATGGATAGTCTTAGTCTGTGAGAAATCTTCGTGGTACGAGATCAATCTGTAAGTTTGTAATCCTCCACATCTTTTTTAGTGAATTATTCTACTGTTGCCTGTGGTTTCTCCATTTAGGGTTTCCACGTAAATCGGTGTTTTCTGTGGTTTGATTTTTCTGCTCGTCTTTTCTGTGATTTTGTGTGTTCCAAGGCATCTGATCTCATTCGTCATCCCTCGTAACAACTTGAGTCAAGTTAGTGACAAACTTAAACTTCAATTTAAGGTTATCTGCTGGACTTACCTTTAGCATAATCCGCAACTTGTAGTAATGTGCTGGACCTAAACTTCAATTTAAGTCATATAACAACTTGAGTGAAGTTATGACAAACTTAAACTTCAATTTAAGGTTACCTGCTGGACTTACCTTTAGCATAATTCGCAACTTGTAGTAATGTGCTGGACTTATATTTAGCATAATCTGCACCTTTTGGTAATATGTGTGATTGGTAGTTCTGCAGGAGACGACATGTAATATGTGCCCTTTTCATTATCTATTTATTTATTTATTTATTTTCTTGCATTTCAGCGAAGGACCCCAGACGGACTCGGGTAGCTAATGCTTATTTTTCACTCTTCATGGCTTTGGGAAATGTGCTTGGCTTTGCTACTGGATCTTATAGTGGCTGGTTTGCGATCTTACCCTTCACTGTGACCAAAGCTTGCAGCGTTAACTGTGCCAATCTCAAAGCTGCTTTCCTTATTGACATTGTTATACTTGCCTTCACTACGTATATTAGCATCTCGTCAGTCCAAGAAGTCCCCCTAAGTAATGGTGATGAGATTGCACACTTTGTGGATGGAACACAACAGTTAAATAATGGACAAGAAGCTTTCTTCTGGGAAATGATGGGTGCTTTCCGATATCTAACGATGCCTATTTGGGTAATTCTGATTGTTATTTCCCTTACATGGGTCGGTTGGTTTCCTTTTTTTCTTTTCGACACTGATTGGGTGGGCCGAGAGATTTACAAAGGAAAGCCAAATGAAGGGCAAAATTATCACTCTGGAGTTCGAATGGGAGCTTTTGGTTTAATGTTAAATTCTATTGTTCTTGGATTTACTTCACTGGTAGTGGAAAAGCTCTGCAGAAAATGGGGATCGGGCTTGATCTGGGGAGTTTCAAACATTGTAATGTCTTTGTGTTTCATAGCAATGCTCTTAATATCGTTCATGGCAAGTGATATGATTTTATCAAGCGAAGGACTTCCTCCAGATGGGATTGTTATTGCTGCACTGATTGTGTTTGCGATTCTTGGTGCACCTTTGGCAGTGAGTCAATGATTTATTCCTCTTATACATTGTCATGAAGCATAAATGAATTGCTATGCTAAGCTCTACTATGTGAATTTTATTACAGGTTACATACAGTATCCCTTATGCAATGATCTCTACTAGGACAGAACCTTTAGGGCTTGGACAAGGTGGGTTCTTAGCATCATTACTTTGTAACCATACTTGTTATCATTCTTTTTTGTTTTCAACATGGTTCCAAGAAATAAATTTGTCTATTATGTTGCAGGATTGGCAATGGGTATTCTGAATTTAGCCATTGTGGTACCTCAGGTACATGTTACCCTTTTTATTTCTAATTTATTTCGGCTGCTTTCATGTTTTCAAAGTTCTCACAATGTCCCAAAAAAATATTAAACACTGCTCGGGTTTTTTTCTACATTTAGATTCACTGTTTATACTCAAATAAGAGCAAATCAATGGCAGAATAAGTTAGTTACCCCAAGGCTCGAAACTTTTAGTTTCTGTTCGGAACCTCTTTTCAGTTTTGATTTCTGTTGTTTCAGTAGAGTCCAAGGATTTAGATCAGAATCTTGGCATTGTCGATTTTCAATCTAAAAAATTCTGAAAAGAATTTGAAGTTTTTTTATTGATGGTTTTTTATACGAGTCCCTTAAATCTTCTATATTTAGAATTAGGTGCCCCAAATCTTTATAATTGCTGAGAACTGTTGTAGAATGGCTTGTGTTCAACTAAGGAGTGCGACAGGGGCCGTCCGATGATCGGAGAAGCTCGTGATCAGAGAAGCTCATGAGGAGTCGAAACAACAAAAAATGCTCTTGAATGAGAAAATCTGTACCAGTACCTACTGACCGGTATATACTCTCAACGTACCGCTTTACTTTTGGATTTTCCAGAACCGAAGTGGGTTTGAAAAATTCGGCACTAAGCAAACATCCGATTATCGGTGCACGGGTCAGATTAAAGGCGCTTTCTCAATGTTGAGGACTGCTTCTAACTTGGAAAAGTTAGGAGAGCGTGTATAATGGTTTTCCTAATTCTAAAGAGGAGGGCTTGGAGGCTACTAAGATTATGGAGGTTTGTTTGCGATTGTGCAAGGAAGTCCTATAGGAATTGAGAAAGAAGAAGATTGAGAGCTTGTTGGATATGTCGTAAGAGAGGGCTGCGATACAATATTGTTGTACTAACTCTTGTAAGGTTTGTCTTGATTCAATAAAGTTATTCCATAGGTTGATCTTAGTTGAACTTATATTATATTGTGTTTGTTCTTGTTGCTATTATTTCAATATTTTGTGCCTTGTTATTTGTTATCGTAAGGTGAGCTCCCTTATTATGCACGGTTCGTGAGAATTGGTATCAAAGTGTAAGGGAACGAAGGAATTTATGTTTCATTGATCAAGGTCAACAATAGGTGACGATATTGGTCCACTTTCCATCTTCTTAGATCGTGTTTTTTGAAATTGTTGGTTTATAAGGATCCGGGGAGAGTTTAATTAAGAATATTAAGGATGACAAGTAACAAGGTTAATAGCATCAAGTTCAAGGTGGAGAAGTTTAACGGTAAGAAAAGCTTTTCAATGTGGCAAAGAAGGGTTAAGACAATCCTTATAAAAGAAGGAATGTATAAGGCCATGGCGGTAAGGAGAAGAAACTGCTGGACATGAAAGAGGATTCATGGAACGATAGGGACCAGAACGGTGCACGCTAAAGCTTTGTTTGATTGATGAGGTGATATACAATGTTATGTCAGAGACTACTGCAACAAATTTATGGAAGAAGCTAAAGAACTTGTATATGACAAAGTTATTGTAAAAAAGTTGTATCTCAAGAAGTAACTCTACAGTCTTCGCATAAAGGAAGGGACCTAAATTCTATTTCGTATGAAAAACTTCAATAAGGTGATCATCAATCTTCATTGTCTTGATGTAAAGTTAGAAGAGAAGGAACAAGTGTTATTGCTTCTCTATTTGCTTCAAGAGGCCATATGACCATTTGGCAATGACAATCCTTTGTAAGGAGTCTCAAGAAGGAGGTTATAACGAAACTTCTAAATAATAAGATTATGAGAAGGCCAAATCCAACGAATGCGTCATCGGGGTTGATTTTCAGTGAAAGAAGAAGGTCGAAGAATAGAGATGGAGGCAAGAGCAACAAGGGAAATCCAAATCATCAGGGCATAATAGCGAGGCATTTTTTCCCTGCAAACAGTCAGGACACATGAAAAAGTAATGTCCAAAGTACAAGTAGTGGTAAGAAAAGAAGGTTAAAGGTACCAGTACAAGCAATTCAGTCAAGCTAATGTTTTAACGAAGCTGAGAAGTTAACGTGTGATGTAATTACAGTACATAACATGAAGGATATATTTTCTGAAGCTTGAATTCTTAACTTGGATTGTGTGTGTGTGTGCGTGCTCGCTCAATGGTGACGTTGTCCTTACAGGGAACAATGTGTCGTTTAAGATCATTAGAGTTGGGAACATCAAGCTTCGCATGTTTGATGTCAGGGTGCAAAAACTTTTGAACTAAGGTACGTTCTGGAATTAAAGAAGAACCTTATTTCTATGGACGTGTTGGACGTGACATAATGCAAGTTTGTTGGCCATGTTTCAGTCCTGAAGATTGTAAAAGGAAACCTGGTGGCTATGAAGGGACATTGTACATCGTCAAACTTGTATCCATTGGATAGGAGTACAGTTGCTTATAGTGCCAATCGTTTGCTTATAGTGCCAATCGTCATGACAGAGAAAAAGGTAGAGGATACCACAAAGCTATATTATATTCGTCTTGGCTACATGAGTAAGAGACGTCCTCGTGAGTTACACAAAGGGGGTTTCAAGCATTGCATGATAGGAGAGCAACATATGGTTAGTTTCAAGCAGACAATACAAAAGATCAAAGGACTTCTTGACATCTACTTAAACGTATAGGGGCGATCACCGACTCGATCAAATGGAGGTGTCGAGTACTAGGTCACCTCCATTGACGACTTCTCACAGAAGTGTTCGCCATGGACAAAAGTTGTACGAACTTTTTGTATTAATCGAATGATAAAAGTACAAAAGAACTCATAAACATAAGATTTAAGTACAAGTTGATTCTGGGGAAGTGTGACGATGAAGATCGAACACTTCATCTGATTCTTTTACTCCGTTGACGATCCGACGGGGTGAAAGAGGATTGCAAGTCTCTGCTCAACAACAAGAAGAATAGCACTTCGGCTCTCTCGGTTTTATGTGAAAACTCTCCGTGTGCCTGGGGATTGAAATGAAGGATGGCTCCTTCAATTTATGGAATTTTCCAATCCATGCGCGCATGATTTCTGCTGCCACGTATACTTCTGAATAGAATATGGTTTATGACTGCGAGCGCATGGCACAGATAACTGCCACGTGGCAATGGTTGGGATTGGATTGTTGCTAAGATCTTAGGCGGTTGACGCCCATTCATAGGCATGACTAAATCTTTGACACGTGGCTCTTGCTGAGGACTCGAAGATCTCGTTCTGTTGTAACAAAGAAGATTCTGATGCGCATGAAGGAGTCAGCGCATGGAGGGATTTGGCGCATTGTTTCTGGGGCGTATGTCCAGTATGGGCGCATGGCTTCAAAGGCGCATGTGAGAGTTGGTCGGATCAAACCACGTGGCACTGTACTGCTGTAATCGACAAAAGTAGTCATGATTGCTCTGGCGTAAGTGCTGACATATGCTGTCAGCTTGTACTTCGAAGCATTTTTGTTTTACTTGAGGTGTCATCAATGCGCATGACAGTAACAACGCGTGGCAGCGTGGGCGCATGAAGTCATAAATGATGACGATGTGCTTGTTGTGTAGCCAAAGGTTGCGGGTACCTTGAGGCACACGCTGCACCATGTTCCAAATGACAACTAACATCTGACACAGTTGTCAGTGTTGCATTAAATGCTGAAGTGACGGATGACCATCTAGGCGCATGGAACTTTGGCGTAGCAGTGGCTGACTACCTTTGTAGGTGATGCGCCTATGTGCATGACCTTTGATACACATGGTTTGTCATGCACATGGTTTCTGAGGCGCATGATTTGTCCATGCTTCTATAAGAAGGTTTGGGTATATTTTCTCAAACACAATTTAGAGGTATTTTTTAGACTCTGGGAGTAGAAGACGGTTGTGGAGAAGTATAAGGGGCGAACCCTTACAGATAGACAAGGGACGTGAATACACCTCGAAGGAGTTTCAAGAGTTTATAAGGAGCATGGTATACAAAGGCAATGGACAGTTCTAGGATGTCTAGAACAAAATGGAGTAGCAAAGCGCATGAACATGACACTCATAGAAAGAGCCAATAATATGTTGTTACAGGCAAGCCTTACGGAGGACCTCTAAGCAGACAATTAGTCATGCATGCTATTTGGTTAATAGGGCACCATCTACAGCCATTTATCTTCATATTTATGAAGATACATGGAGAGAAAAGCTAGTCGGTTAAGATTCGTTAGATGTGTTTGGGTGCTATGCTTATTCACTCGTGAATCAGAAAGACAGAAGCAACCTGGAAGTCAAAACGGTATGTTTTCTTGGGGTTTCAACAAAGAGTTAAAGGTTTTAAGTTATGTAATCCAGAAAGTGGAACGGTGTTTACTAGCCGAATGTGATCTTCTATAGGTTTCCATGCTAAAAGATGCTGGAAAATAGAATACTTGGTTAAGGTGGAGGTTTCTAGCTCTCAAAAGGATATGGACACCGAAACATCATTACAGCCTATTGATTTGGAGGTGGACGAGCAGATTACAAGGTTGGAGAATAAGAACCAACCCTATGAGGACCCACAAAAGTAGCATTAAGGAAATCATGTCGTGTATATAAGCCCACCAATAAGGTATGGTTTCAAAGATATGGTTTCATTTGTTTTAGTCATGAAAACAAGATATCAAAGCGATTATAAAGAGGTCACGGGATAAAAGGGGATAGTAGCCATGACGGAGGGTGTAATCATTTTGGAAGAATAGTACGTGGAACTTGGTCGAGCTACCGAAAAGAAATATGGCTATTGGCTACAGAGTATTCATGAAAAAAGAAAAGAAAATGAGCAATACAATGTAAAATTAGTTGCGAAGGGTTATGCTCAGAATGAGGAGGTTGACTACAACGAGATTTTCTTGCCTATGGTCAAACATGTCTATTCTAGTATTGTTCGTGTATGTAAATCTCAGAATTTGGAGTTGGAGCAAATGGATGTGAAGACAACCTTTTTGCTTGAAGAATTGGAAGAAAAGATCTTCATAAGACAACTCAAAGATTTTATGGAACCTGACAAGGAGGATCACGTATGTGAAATCAAGCGATCTCTTATGGGTCGAAGTAGTCTTCCAGATAGTCGTATATGTGCTTCTACTCATTTATGTTGAGGACCAATTTTTCTAAATGTGAGTATGACAACTTCATGTACTCGAAACGATTCAAGGATGGATGGCTCGTTGATCTATTTTCTCTTATATGTTGATTACATATTGATTGTTTCCAAGAATATGGCGAATATAAAGGCCACTTAAAGCTTCATTGAGTGCACAATTTGACATGAAGGATTTAGGTAGAGCATTGAAAATTCTTAGGATGGAATTAAGTCGAGATAAGAAGGCTGAAAAGGTAAGGTTATCTTGAATGAAGTATAGAGAATATGCTAGAGAAATTCAACATAGAATCTAAATAGGTGAGTAGCCCATGTCGCTGGTCATTTCAAGTTATCCTCCAAAAAGTGTTCGAAAACACAGTAGTATACAAGTGCGATGGGATCGTTGTGTATTCTATGACATGCACTCGTCCCGATTTGTAGTATGCAGTCAGTTTTCAATTTGGTAACCAACTACATATTAAATCCAAGAATGCTTTACTAGGAAGAGGTAAAGTTGATACTTCAGTGTCTAAAATGTAAGGATCATTGTTTGTTGTTTTACAAGTCAAAACACGAATCGAGTCAGTTGCAAGGTTGTGTATACGGATTATGCTGATTTGGATTTAAAAAATGATCAATACAGGCTATCTAGAGATACTTACAGATTCTCTAGTCAGTTGGAAGTTGACTCTTCAGGATATAGTGGTATTTTCCGTTGCGGAGTCAGAATAGATAGCGACTTTAGAAATCGAAGGAGACTGTAGTTAAAATACTTAGTTGTGGTTAGAAGACTTAGTTGGCGAGTTAGGGTTCGAGAAGGTGCATGTTTCTCTGACAGTCATAACGTGATTCATCTCACGAAGAATCAAGTATAGCATAGTAGAACGAAGCACATCGATACATGGTATCACAAGATAAGAGTGTTGTAATAAGGAGAGATCTTATAAAGTTTAACACTAAGGTGAATCCAGCAGATATACTAAGTAAGGTGATTCATATGAAGAAGTTCAAGTTTGCATTGATTATTATTTAGGTACTCTGATGTGAGGAAGTTTCACGGTCTCGATAGAAGGGTCGTGCAGCTTAGCAATTATGGAAAAAAGATTATGTCAGTGGACAAAGGGGATTCTAAAAAGAATCAAAAGCTTTAAGGGGCACGAAGACATCGGCAACGGTTCCATAAGGTGGCTTGTTGAGCTCAAGCCAAGGTGGATTGTTGTAGTATGACTCGTGTTCAACTACAGAGTGTGATAGGTGTCGTCTGGTGATCGAAGAAGCTCGGGAGCAGTCAAAACAACAAAAAAGTGCTATTGAATGAGCAAATTTGTAGCAGCAACTACAGACCGGTATACCATCAATATACCGCTTTGCTTCTGGATTTTCCATAATCAAAGTAGGGTTAAAAAAAAGTTGCACTAAGCAAACCGTTGGTATATCAATTACTTGGAAATCGGTGTAGTCGATTTTAAATACTACTTGTCAACAGTGTCGGGTTGCTTCTGACTTGGAAAATTAGGAGAGTCTACATAAGGATTTTCCTATCCTTAAATATAAGAGCTTGGAGGCTACTAAAGCTTAAGAAGGCTTTTCTTGCGATCCTACAAGAAGTAAAGGAATTGAGAGAGAAGAATGTCGATACTTTGTTGGGAATCTCGTAAGAGAGGGTTTATGCGATACAATATTATTGTACTAACTATTGTAAGGTTACACTTTATTAAATAAATTTATTCTCTCTTTGCCCCGTGGACGTAGGCCGATTTGGTTGAACTACGATTTAGTGTGTTTGTTCACCTTTCATTTGTAATTTTTCGCAACTCGTACTCGACCTTCTATTAATAAATTTGGGAAGCCAATATGGATTATGACTTGGATCAAATCGTTTCTTTTTTGAATTTCTATTCATGCAATTCCTTTGAAACCTGTCACACCCTATTCCCAAAATACACGGAACTAGGTCACGTAGCAATGGCCAGCTACGTATTCAACCAGACTCTAATCCGACTAGAATACGTATAAGCTGTTCGAAAATGGTGTAACTATCACTACATCAACTCTATATCTCAATCCATATAACAGAAACATAAGAAAAAAAATATGAATATTAGTATGTAGTCCAATAGTCATACTTATCCGAATAGATCCGAAATGAATAATATGAGTCTATAAATACTAGGCTACTAAGCAGATACAAATAACAATAATGAAACATATAACTTCGAAAGAGTGAATATCTGAAATGGAATGAGTACCAGCAACAATCCAGGAAGGGGCTCTACAAACTTACTCAGCCAACCTGGAAGAAAACCAGGTCCTCAGCGGGACGTAGTAAGATACATAATATACATGCCGATATGAAGTACAATAAATATCATGAGAGGGTAGCAGCATGTGATCTAGATACTAGACATGTGACCAAGGTAATAAACAGGTAATCAAGTGATACTAACACTAGGCAAACCATCTAGTCTGTGTGATATGCAAATGAGGACAACTTTCGACGCGAGGGCTTTCCAAATATAAAATCCGTAGCTCCGGTATAGAGACTCCCGATAAATATAGTTGTAGCTCCGTTAACGGAGTCATACGATAAATATGAGAGGCATACAACTCTAGTTACAAACCTCTCGAATAAGGATACATAATAATAAGTACATAGCGATATATGCATAGTAGCCCTCACGCCTAGTAAGTGTCCTCTCCACCCAATGCTACTGTCTGTATTGTATCCACGACACATCCAGTCCGACTCTAATGAAAGGTAAGTCCAGAAATCCAGTCAAAACATGTACACAGGAGATCCAACATCAGTAACATCTAAAGATCATAAGAGTCACCTATATGCTATGCAGTACGAATCCGTGTATCAGGTCTATGTGTCAGCAGGTAAAATCATGACAGTGTACTGGTAATGAACAGGTAAATCGTGTACAATATATCCAGTGTGAATCGACTGATAAGAAACTATAAACATGTAGATGCTGTAAATCATGTTGGCAAGGTATACTTGCATAGTTCCGAAAACTGACGACGAGAAGCAGGTCCAGAGTTAAGAGTCCCAAGAACCAATGAACCTAAATAATAAATGTGAATACTAATTAGTTCATGAAACTATTTAGGTTGCTAGTTTGTTATAATTAGGCTATATCCGAATATATAAATGACAAATTAGATATCTACCCATATGTAAATTACTAATTAATACCAGGGGAAAATAGTTGTATAAAACTATGCTTGATTGGTTGCTGATTTCCTATCCTACCTGCATTCCTATAACTCTGCTGTACCAATGATCTTTCTCTAGTTGCTCGCCTCTACTCAAGTATGTCTTCACCATGAATTTCGCATACACGATCATTTAATATCTACTTATCCAACGACAACACCCTTATGAGAATATAGTTGTTATTTTCTTTTTCACTCTATACCCAACCTTACTGTTAATACACCAAGATACAGGATACCCTCCAGATCACACACTATACCCCTCCTGTTCTCTCCCTTCCTTAATGAACACCACTGGTTATTTTCCCCTATCATCACAATTCATTTTACAAGACACATGTATGAAGGATGCCTCTATCATCTGGGTATTTTCCCACATGTTTTCGAGTGATGCCAACATAGGCTCTTTCTTGTACCCAGGTATTCATCATGGACCCACTCCACATCAATAAATTCCCTAAGCACCTTCCTATTATATATATAACCTTGTCATGCATATTAGCCTTCTCTCAACACATATATTCCAAGAGTGGTTAGTCCTCAAGTAACCCACAGTCATTACACACAAGAGTTTCGTATAAGCATCCATTTCCATCAAAACCTATTCCCAATGGCCTACACACATCTTAACAGGAACATGAGATTGGGATGCGACCCTTGCTACGAACCCGCACACAACCATTCATGCTTGTAACAAGTTTAAAACATGGCTTAATATCAATACGACGGAAGGCGGTGGATTGAGATGCTCACCTAGGGAGTAGTAGGAGGAGGATACCAGAGGAACAGAGTATGCTCCCTGGAACCATGGGGCTATTAGCTTCGTCCCTCCGTCTAGCCGGGACGACAACGAGCTGCGGTTACGAAGGAGGGATGCCCGGCTCGTACAAGGGAGGGGAGGTGCTTCTGGTAACACTCCAAGGAACAGGAAGGGACTGCCCCATGCCATGGTGAACCTTCGAAGTTGGCGAGCCAAATTGTCGAGGAGGAAGGCAGTGGGTAGCTGGAATCGTGTGGTGGACTGCTGCTTCTCTAGGTCGCAGCTAGATCACTGCGACCTGACTGAACGGCTCTGGCCCATCGCGGTGGACTCGACGCGTGGAGAAGAAGCGTCGAGGCGACGAACATTCGGCAAGTTTGTTAGTCACCTGTCTCCTCCGCCTACCGTTGTGGAGGAGGTCGATGAGCACGTCGAGGTCGAACAGTGGTGCCCCTCGATCGGAAGGATGCGACGGAGGAAGGTAATGTCTAACCGTGGTTGTCTCGACGACTCGAACGATGAGGAGGAGGAGGGTCTTCGACCGTTAGTGTTCGAGACAGGGTTTCGAAGGGTTCTGGACGTCCGACTGGTAGAGCGGGGCTCCGCATCGTTCGAAACATGAGGATAATTTTCTATTTTTTTGCATAGTTCGTGATAAAATTTTGTATTTTCTCATCTTCTTGTAGGGCCACGAAACAGAAAAAATTGGTTGGCCGCAAGAGCGCTCGATCAGTGAACTATTACGCACTCTTTCAAGGTTGGTTGCTTCTAGGCAAACCTCTTGGTTTTAGGTTGTCTACTACACCCCTACCTCCTTTATTACTGAACGGTCATTTAGGGGCCTTAGCAGGTGATCCAGATTGTTTCTCTCTTAACGATGAAGCTCATCCCCTGTCGTCTCATTGACCGACCTTGGCCTCTGTTATTTTGGGGTATTATCTAGTATCCAGAATTTGCCTCGATTTGGTACCACTCTTGTGGTTCGTATCGAAATAGTGCTTTACCCCTAGATGCACGGTTGTAAAAGCGCTAGGTGCTAGTCGGGAAGACACCCGCCGTCTAGTCCGCCTAGGCGGCTGTCTAGACCTAGGCGGTTCAAAAATAAATCAAAAAACCTACTGAAAATTGTAGAAAAAATCCATAAAACCCAAAAGCATGCATAATCGGTCGTCGGGGTGTGTGTGGGTGGGTGGACAGGCGGACACCTAGGGTGCATCGGGCGAGTACCAGGTACTGCCTAGACGGCCATCTAGACCGTCTTTTAGAACATTGCCTAGATGTCTAGTCAACTACTGCGTCTCAACGCATTTCGGGTAGAATCAACTACCTCGAGTGGCATTTCACCTCTAACCGCAACTCATCTGATGATTCTTTAACATCAGTCAGTTCAAGTGCTATTATTTTAACATTTTGTGCTCTGTTATTTCTTGTCACAAGGTGAACTCCCCAATTCCGCACTGTTCGTAAAATAAGTCCCTTGAATCCAAAACAATGTTAGCTAAGAGTCCCCCCTCTCTCACCCATAGCCTAAAATTAGCCAAACAATTGTGTTAACGTTGCCTAATATTTATCATTCCACCTATTCATTCCTCTACCGTGGGTTCAAGAACTCATGAACCTTTTGCCTATCATTAGCCTAAGAGGAACCCACATGAACCCAATGTTACAATGAGCTCAAGAAAAATCATGACCACGTTGTCTACCATAATCTCAAAAGGAACCCATGAACATAAAAGGAAAACATACCCATTAGTTAAGTACTCACGAACCCGTAGTTACTACCATGAGCTCGTTTAAAAAGAACCAATGAACATGTTGTCTACTATGAGTTCAAGAAGGACCCATGAACTCATTGCTAATCATTAGCTCAAGAGGAATCCATTGAGCCATTCCGCTAATATGAAAAAGAGAGAAAATGTGGGATAAAGAGGGAGGGAGGAAGAAGACAACGGAAAAATGGAAAAGAAATATTTTCATTGAAGTTAACATAAATATTCCCTTATCATACGAGTTAAATTAAGGAAGAAGGGGGGGTTGGGGGGGTAGGGGGTGGGGAGGGGAGGCGCTTGTAACTCATGCTATTAGGGATTTGGAGGACATTTCCGCAATTATCAAGATTTTGGGTACCTAACTCTAAATATGAAAGATTTAAGGGAGATATATCAAAAGAAACCCTTTAGAGTATATATATGGAAGGTTAAGTTTTGATCATTGTTTTTATGCATAATATATAGTTTATTGCCTGAAACTGGTTTTTGCTGTGGCACCTCTTTCTGAGTTATGGTTTCAGCAATATTTGGCAGAATCATAGGATATAGATTAGCGTATGGAATTGTTGGTTTCTTTGTTGTGGAACCTCTTTCTGAGTTTCGGTTTCAGTAGTTTTTGGTAGGATATATATTAGCGTTATGCCATTGTTGGTTTCAATCTCTAATATTCTGCAATATTGAATAGCTTTAGCATATTAGTTTTGAATGACTAAATTTGAACATAGTCGTATGCATACTATATATGGTTTGATACTAATTTCAGTAAAATATCGGTTGATATCTTATGATTAAACCTGATTCCTTCACTGTTCCACCTCGTTGCAGAGAGTGAAATTTTAAGTCTAAGCAGCATAACTAGAGAATTACTCAAATATGCTTTTATCACGTTCGAATCATAGGTCAGTTGGTAGGGTCTGAATTCGGTACGTATAAGAGAACATATGGTTTAATTTGGGCATATCCCTAAAATTATTGAAATACACATTTACAGTTCCAAGCAAGGTTGTAAAACTCAGAATTACTCTGAATTCGGTAGGTATAAATTATTGCTATAGTATTTGAATCAAGTTTCAGAATTTTTTTTTTCCTTCTGTGAATGATAAAAAGATATAACTCTCAACCCTCACCATAATAGAGTTTTGAGGCAGGAGCAGGGACAGGGACTTTAACATACTATTATAGCAACTCAGGTTCAAATCTCTATGACGTGCATTTTAGGCGGATTTGTAAAAGAATTATACTATTGCGTGAGTCCAACTCATCCAAACTGCTCATTCAACTTACGAGGTGTGTTAAAAGTAATATAAATAAATTAGCCCTCACAACAACTGAGTTTTGGTGTAGTGGTAGGGACATTTTAATATTAATACTTCAACATTATACTTTAACAGTCTATGTATTATACTTTCATATTCTACTAAATCTATCTCCTGTACTGTATGCTAAAATAACAAACATTAGGTGCAGTGCAGGTTGTGCCAAGTGGCATATTCCCATTTATTCTCTTAAATAGATTCTTTTGTCTCAAATAAATTTTATTTTCTTAAATAAAATAATTTTTTCAGTACATTATTAATTGAAATTCTAAATCTATGAGAATATTAATAGCAACATTAGCCCGAACCTGTCTGACAAAGTTTGGGTAACAAATCGGCAAACCTATCGGAATTTGTTCGAACTTGAGGGATGTAAATTTCTTGGTTTGTAATATGGATTTATGGTCGTCCAGTGGTTGGCTGGGTTTAGATTCATGTCAAACCTAGATCGAACCTGAAATGTCAAGTCCCACCGCATCACACAGGAAAAACACTACTTTTACACGAACAGAATCAAAACAAATATTGAAGTACAACAAATGATTAGCAACTAATAACTTAATGTAAACTTTGGTGGTATAGCGTTATATTATGATGATTTGAGTTCTATGTGTTCTATTTGCTACTCCCATATTCTGGAAGTATTCAAGTTCCTGAAAGTACCGCAGTTTGGCCTTCGCTATGAGATCCTGAAGAAATCCCAGAGCCAAACCAGACCCGTGGTTGACCTTTCTGACCTTTATGGGCCAAGGGAAGATCTCCTTTGTCGGGTTGCCTCCTCATCCCTACCTATATGTTTTCCTTGATGATAGAAAAGTGAGCAACTGTATATTTAGTGATTAAAGTATATTATGTCTTGGCATCTTGGCTTGCTTTAGGCCATCTGTCAGAGAATTGCAGGGTATGAAGTGAAATATCTTTACATACTGATCAGCTATGAGGTGGTAGATACTATATCTTGTCACCTTGCACGAGATCCAAAGCGGAGTGGATCTGAATTAAGACTTATCCTGTTAAACTTGTTGCCTGTGTAAAATAATGCCTCTAGTCATTTGCCTGTGGACACATCTCTTCAGGAAGATTAGAGAGATGTTGTTACTTATGTGCTATATGTATTAAGAGAAATATTTCACTTAATTGCTCGCCACTCGATCGTTTCCTCAATAGCCCGCCACTGTTTCAGTGAGAGGTGGGCCATGACAACCCCTTGGCTCATCATGCGCTGCACTTGGTCCACCTGTCATAGAGGCAGGGAAGGGCGGTTGATAAAACGATCAAGGGGCAGATGATTGAGTAAATGTATCGCTCATGTATTAATTCAATTATTCCTTCCCTTAATGTTTGCTTATTTTTGAGACTTTTGGTAAACCAGTTTATCGTGTCTCTGGGAAGTGGACCATTGGATCAGTTATTTGGAGGTGGCAATTCTCCAGCCTTTGCTGTAGCAGCAGTTGCAGCTTTTGTCAGTGGGCTAGTGGCAATTATTGCTCTCCCTCGATCTTATATTCCAAAGACAAGAGATCGCAAGTGAGTAATAATGTATTCTGTATTCTTCATTCATCGTTGATCTACACTGCTACTAAATATACCTATAATGTAGCAGGAGCTATGTAAATATTTATCAGGTTAACAAAGTTGCGTCACTCATTTTTTTTTCTTCTTGCTGTTGAATTATATTCCAATTTGTTGTCCTTTTGAGCACGAATATGATTATGCCAACCATTCTTCTGCCTTGTGATGTAGAACTTGATCTACTAACCTGAAATAATAGTTCGATACGATGAAATATGCGGATAGGTTTGTAGACATCACATGGAATAAAACATTGTTGTATGGGATGTGCAGTGATTTAATGCCATGTAAAGAAACCATAGAATACTTAGGTAAGCACGATCTGCACTTCGATACTTTCCTATATGGATTGTGAGGAGCTGCTTTTGCCCGGTCACGCTGCAAATTCTGTATAAATAGTTGCTGCTGCTCTGTATTGTCACACTGCATGTTCATTAGAGACATTTATGTACATAGCTACAACCCTCTTGGATTTTGCTATTTAATGCGACAGC
Source organism: Iris pallida (assembly GCA_029216955.1). NCBI lineage: Eukaryota > Viridiplantae > Streptophyta > Magnoliopsida > Asparagales > Iridaceae > Iris > Iris pallida. The sequence goes on from JANAVB010030220.1 coordinate 15,235,332, forward strand.
TGTAACCCTGCATCTTCATGAAATTTTTGCTGCAATCCCCTTGTGAAATATAGATATATAATGGTGACAAATATTCTTCTAGTTTAGCTGTAGTAGGAAAAACCTGTATATCATCTTATCCTTAGTGAGCGAAAAAGAAACCCATAATAAATTTGTGTTTAATAAAAGGAAAAAGAAAAGAAAGCATACGCATAAAAGCCGATGGATGTGACCAACAGTCAACACCGTCAGAACCAAGTTAAACACATAATGTAGGAGCTTCCAGAAGGTGGAGAGAATTTTAGATTACAAATTTGAGCATCAGAACCTTTTAAGTGACGAGGTCACAATCTTACACAGAGCGGAAGATTATCACTGGCAGATTCCATTTAGAAGATGGCTTAGTGGGCATGGGTTTGTCAATCAATTTCATCCGGTGATTCTGTTCGATTTTGTATGCTAGAATATTTTCAATACGAGCATTCTTGATGAAGTTTTAAATAGGGAGCTTGATGGCCAAAAGGTTAAATGAGAGATGCTGAAGCAAATGGGTTATTCTTGATGGTTGCATCAGCATCTCGGAATAAGGTGGAAAAATATCTCGTTGTCTCCAAATGGGAGAATTCTGGTAGAGCTATAGAACCTGATGCGGTTGACAAGTCCGCCATAACCACTGTTGTTGCATGAGGAAGGGTCATAGAGTTAGCATCCTTGATGGTTCATCTTTATCACTAAATCCAGTCGGGGACCACGATGATATGATGATGATTGATATGATTTATGCTTCTAACGAACAAAAAGCTTCTTATATGGTACAATGAGTTTGGTCTTGAGATGATTGTGGATAGTATTTATCTTGCTGGTCTAGCTTATTGAGATTAATTAAATGTCAAAACAAGAAGTTGGATATTTTGGTCGCGATAGGAAACACAAACTCCTGATGAAACATAGTTTTGATGTATAAGGAGTTTACTTGACGGAACAGCTAATTATTAGCCAATGTAATTCTTGGAAAAAATAAAGGATAGAAGTGAGTATATGTTTTCTAAGGATTATACAAATGATGGTGGTCACGACTACGAGCCAGCAGACAAGGTGGTAGGTCATCAAATTGGCAGAATAGGAATGGAACTTATTAGAAGCACCACATTTTTACCTTTTTCTTTAGAACATATGCTGCCTTTAGTCCCACATTGGCCAACAATTTGTTTCCATCAAAAGCTTGGAAATGAATAGGAAAGGGATAAGTCATGTTCTCGCAACTTGCTCTTGACTGAGACTCTTGTCTGCCTATCCTCGCTGCTTTTCTATCATTTTCATGCATCCCCTTGCCTTGCTTGCTGAATTCTGCAATTTCTGTTTATTTCAAAAGCAATGCTAAAATCACCTGAGCTTGGCTACTTGTGACTACAGATAGCTCGATAGCGTTTACTATTGGATCGGCTAAAGGGGCCTCTCGTCTCTTTCTCTCCAATACAGAAGGTGAACTGGCTCCCAGCTTTTGATGCAGTAGAAGAGCCAAGATCCTAATGATGTAGCATTTATGCGGTTTTCTGTACTCAATCGTTCATAAATGAACCTGCATAAGTCGACCAAGTAATAGGCAATTACATGTTATTTAATCGGAACTTCTTTGGTGTGCCTACAGACAGAAATCCCCTGTAAATTCAGTGTTTGCGAGTACAAACTCCCTTGTGTATGGACTGGATAGCTAGTCTCAGTAGGTTTGCATTAACCGTCCTAGTTATTGATGTAAGCGATGTTGGGGCCATTGTGGCCGCAACAAGAGCTAGCTATATGACATTATGGAGGAACGTGCGGGATCAAGGACATATTTGTTGCTGTAATTGGATCCGCTCAATCGGAAGAGCCCAAACTAGTGTCAGGACACTCCCTTTTTGCGACATTTCAGTCCAGTGTTGAATGCTTGTCGTCTGAAGAATACCTAAACGAATATGTCCGTAGCTGTTGACGAGAGCAGATATGGTTCGGATACTATTTGTTGGTGTTCGTGCTTGCAGACCTAAAACACGTGGCACAAGATGAACACGGTTGGGCCATGTATGGGCCTGGTGAATTTTTGTTTTCCCATGCTCGCTCTCTCTCTCCTCTCAAGTCAGTTTCTATACCACCACTTGCTGCTGCTGCTGCTAATAGTATTGTCGTCCAGAGTAAAACACATAATGTCTACTGAGCAGAATGGATGATATCATTTCTCCTCTTTCCTCACCAGCTAAGGAGACACATGCACACTGACATGTGTGGGTTTCATAGCCTGCTGCAGCTGCAGCAGCAGCAGCACTATCGCTATGCTTCAACGAGAGAGCGCTATTTGTTTCTATTCACACTCTCTCTCTCTCTCTCCCTCTCTCTATGAGCGTGAGTTTGAGATGAAACATGTGAAAATGGGATGCAAAAGAAGGAAGTGCCGGTGCTGGTGATGGTGGTGGTGGTGATAGTGGTAGGACTGTACTTTCACTTGTGTGTCTTCCCCACCCTCCAACTGCTGCCTCCCGACGCTACAATTAATTTTACCAACTGGCCAGGCCCAGACCTCAATCATTGTCACTACTACTCTGCTAACCCACATGAACTCGATCGTGTATGCATAATTTTTGAACAAATACATCCTTTCGATCGTGTATGCATAATACGTTCTTTTTTCTTTTTTTTTTGGGTAGCTCACAGCCATTTGATGTTAATCCCGAAGCTTAATCAAAGATGAACTAGCAGAAATAGAGATCTCACGCAAACAAGTTTACTTCTCTAATCTGATTATGAAGCTGAGACTTCGGAGATACATGCAAACAAATTTGCTCTCCAAAGAACTTGAATACAACGAGAACCACTATTAAATATTAGGTTACAAGTTTCTCTTCCCTTTTACAAATTGACAGAAAAAGAATGTTCTTCCTTGCAAACGTGTTGCAATTGGGACAAAACACTTTACACAGAGAAAGAAGAAGAATGTTGCTTGCTGGGGTGATGAAGATCATCGTTGCTCAAAGCAAGATTCGTCCCACACGATCTTCTTCCAGGAACCAGCAAGTTCTCGTAGAACTTGTGAACGGTCGCCGTCACCTCTGCTTAGACTCGAACTCCTGGACTCCTGCAGCAGCCAACCCTCTTCAGCTCTCAATTTTGAAGTAAGTCCTCAAGGAGGCACGAAGAAAATATTTATGGAGTAGCGAGGGAACCCAAACCCTAATCCTGGTCGCCAACCAATTACAAAAAGATAGGATCGAATTAAATTCAAATCCCACAAATAATGGATCTGAATATTTGACTATAACTTTCCATAATCGCTCAAATCCAGCAATCACAGAAAACTGCGCAAACTATGCTATATGCGCAAATGCGCCCAATAGCACAACCGCGGTTGCTCTTATGCGCACAAGCCAGCAACGTAGCAGCCCACACGCGCATGCGCGTAGCCGTGCAGCGACACATGCACGTATACGCGCATAGCCATGCAAATCCCGTGTCACGTCCCAGAACCAGAATACTGGAGAGCGGGGGAATGACTCAGCCAGCTACGTATTACGGGTAGATGAATACCGTATAATACGATCAATGCTGTCTAATAAGACGAGGGGGTGCATACTACATAAAAGTCTCACTATGGTCACTTTCCATCTATTGTCTCAATCATTCAAACAAGAAACAGAAATAGAGAACATGTGAGATAAAACAGTAAGGCGTCCCAAACGCTCAGTCAAAATGTTCTTGATATCTGGCTTTACAAAACACAGCCAGATGATGTAGTAAGTATACACAATTGTTATCAGCTGCAGCCTGACTTAGTTACAATTATGCAAAAGTAGGTACAAGACGATCCGACTAACATGTCGGTGCCAAACGGTAAAGTATAAAGTATTTAACAAAACGAGCGGAGAAGTAAGAAAACCCACTCGAGCCCTCCTGCGATCATCCCTCTAGTGTTGACCATCGTGGAGGTAGAAGTAAGCTGGATCCTCGGGAACCGGCTCTAAATCTGGCCATACAAAATCAGAGAGGCTAGACCTCTACCAGCAAGTACCACAAGGAAGCATGATATGAGGGATTAAAACCAGTAATGAGAAAATATGATAAATAGATCTCTGCTTTCTACTGGGATTCACATAGTATCACGACACTTCGAACCAACCTCCCAACCAAACAAGGACAGAAGTTGGCACGTCATGTCCTGACATTCTGATCATCTCGGCTAGGTAACAGAGGACATACAGTACACAAATAAATTAATTTAAACGGCCATTCAACTACTACGGCTTGCTACTGTGAGTTCCAAGTTATCCTGGAATTATGCAATAGGGATTCCTCAGTTCTTACTATGTACAAGCAAGGCTAGTTTACCCAGTCAATCAATTACACCAATCATGAATTAGACGAGTCCCAGCAGGACGCCCGTCATCAATATACAATATACAATAGATAATATAACCAGATACCGCTCCCTGCCCGTGTGGCAGATTTGCAGTATCTGTGGGGACCAGCCGGCCTGTCGGGCACTACTAGTCCCAAGAGGGCTGCCATGTAAGAACTCGGGAATCCATTCTCTCCATGCAATCATTATTTTATTTAACTTAATAGTCTCTATGTTAAGTGAAATCCCATGCCGTGGGTCATGGTCATTCAAATGAGTACTTTCGTACGGGGTACGATATGCACAACTCTACAACGATACCAGTGCGGTTAGGTTGCATGTCTTACATAGCGTAATGCAACAATCAAAACTAACCACGGAGTAATCATGCCTTGACCATAAAGTACACATGCTGCTTTTGTAAAATAAATAAATAAATAAATAAATTGAAGCCTGTATGTGCCTGTATGTTAATATTCGGGATCAGCCAGTCGATTACAATAGTTCATAATTAATATGAACGTGTCTCATTCATTCAATTCAATAAGACGACTAGCCAGTCTCTTAGTTCTAACTAGGAACGCATGATCAATTATTAGTCGAAGTAACAGTCGGGGTCACTTCGTGACAATGCATGAAAGTCAAACTAGTATTAAGCATGGTCAAGTCTATAATTAGCATAAAATAGTTGGGAACATATTCTTGAAGTCAAGAAAAAGATCTACAACTTTCATGTTTGAGAGTTAGAAGAAATTCTAGCCACAATTCAGTCAAAATAGGACATATAACAGTCAGAAACAACCAAAATAGGCATTATGCGCCCTATTCTACGACATGCATGCGGACCAACTGCGACATGCGGCTCATGCGGCATATACGGCCCAACTGCGACACCATATGCGGCTCAACTGCGACATGCGGCCTATGCGGCCCAACCGCGATACCATATGCGGCTCAACTGCGACATGCGGCCTATGCGGCCCAACCGCGACATCTATGCGGCTCAACTGCGACATGCGGCCTATGCGGCCCAACCGCGATATCTATGCGGCTCAACTACGACATGTGCCTCCTGCGGCCCATTCGCGACATCTGTGCGGCTCAACTGCGACATGTGCCTCATGCGGCCCATTCGCGACATCTATGCGGCTCAACTGCGACATGTGTCTCATGCGGTCCATTCGCGACATCTATGCGGCTCAACTGTGACATGTGTCTCATGCGGCCCATTCGCGACATCTATGCGGCTCAACTGCGACATGTACCTCATGCGGCCCATTCGCGACATCTATGCGGCTCAACTGCGACATGTGCCTCAAGCTGCAGATGAACATAGAAATGAACAAAAATACTTTTGGCCATAACTTCCACAAAATAAATCAAAATCTAACTTTTCAAAAGCCAAACTTTAGTAGAATTAAATTCTCTACAACATGGAACAAAAATACTTTTGGCCATAATTTCCTCTGTTGGTAGGAAGAGCCTTTATACATGGAGAGTTGTGAGTTGTTTGATTTACGCGTCAAAAGCGTATGAGCTCTCTGATGTAGATGTCAGAAGGACATTCTCCATAGCATCCACATCGCCAATGCCAGTTCTGAAGCTGAAGAAAAGCCTTAGCCAAGTTTTTGCGGAAAACAGCAAGAGGAAAAGAATTAAATCAACAGAAATGCCATATACGCTCAGAAACAGAAAGCCTATTTTCCAAAACAACGAAAACAGTATGTGTATTACACTGGATTTACCTTCAGGATTGACATTGAGAATTGGCAAACTGATGTCTGACATATTGCTCAGAATTCGAATGTTCAGGAGCATTTGCTTTCTGATTTGAGATTGAAATTTCACGTTGGTTCTCAGAGAAAAGAAGGAGAAAAGGAAGATGGAAATGAGTTCTGTGAAACTATTCTATCTATTTAAAGTATGGAGTATAAACCTATTCTTGGAAAGGATCCGCATGAATAGCGCTCGTAAAACGTTGAATGAATGACACGTGTACTTTGGAAACCAGCACAGCCTTGGAAATATTCAAAGAGTGCTTTCCACAACGTTGGAAGATAGCGTAACTTACGGGCTATTTATTGGTGCATACTATTCATTGGCGTACGTTATTTAGCGTAATTCACAACGTTAAAGGACAGCGTAATTTATAGCGTAACATACGCTGACATACGCTATTCAGCGTAATTCATAAAACATTGGAAAATAGCGTAATATACGCTATTTCATTGGCATACGCTATCTAGCGTAACTTACAACTTGGAAGACGGCGTATTCTACCGTTATTCATCGGTGCACGTTGGTTTTCAACACAGATTTGGACTAAACAGAGGATTCTTGAATATTCATTTTTCATTAAGGCACTGATGGCCTTACAAAAAAAAAGAGGAGGAAAAGGAAAGGAGTGCAATAAAGTCACGCTCTATTTTCCAGAGCGACTAAACTTGACGCCTAACTCTTCTACGCTTTGGACCCCCATGCGGTGTAACAGAGCAACGAACATTTTATGCTTCTCCGCGAGGCTCTGCCCGTCAGAAGAAGAGGAGCCGTCCAGACCAAAGTAGCCCAAGAAATTCTTGGCTAAATGCGTAGGGTCGTCCTTGAGCTCGATGACGACAGGTTCGGGTTCTTGGCCCCCAAAAGTGGGGTCACCATGGGAACAGAATCCCAACTTACGTGCTTCTTCTTCAGCGGCTTCCTTTGGAGTCATGGTTACAAAAGATGAAAGTCAAAAATTGAATTCTCTCGGTTTATATAAATAGAGCTTGCTGGCTGTTCATATTCTTCCATCAGATTCAATCAATCTCGAAAAATGAAGAGTCATCATGACATTTAATGAACTTAATGCCAGCGTGTCAGGACTCATTCCCACTTTCTGTTCAAAGTAATTTCGAACTTTTGAAACTCATAAAGTTTGAAAACTTTGAAGGGGGTCTTGTAGGATGTGGAAAATTATGACACGCTGTCATTTTCATCCATACGCTTAAAAGACAGATGTCAATTGAAGCCATACGCTCAGTTCAGAGTTGTACGCTCATTCAAAAGCCATACGCTCAGTAAATATTTTATTATTTACTGAAGTGACAGTACAGCATATGTTTAAATGAGGAATGAATCTGACACTTCATCTTTCGTGCAAAGATAGCTGTCACAAGAAAAGTAACCGTCGTATAGGTTTTCGAAGAGTCGGTTTTGTCTTTTACGAGGACAACTCAGCAGCCTTCATAAAATACAAAAGCCATCATTACTGTCAGTTTTGACAGTCTGTCAGCCGTCAAATCTGCAGTCACGACGCTCGAGAAGATTTTGTCAGTTATGGAAAGATATGGCGTATCAAAGAAGATTGATGATAGCCACGTGGCCACTTCTCCAGTGAGCGTATCGACCTCACATGACTCCTTCTTCACCCAGCCAAGTGAGCGTATGGACCTCACATGATTCCTTGCTAACCAAGCGAGCGTATGATCTCCATACGACTCCTTGCCCATAAAGTGAGCGTATGGATTTCCTATGGTACTACGCTGTCCAAGTTAGCGTATGACTCCTCTTCAAAAGCTAGCGTATGACTCCACAGCAGTTGTATCCAGGATGATTTTCAACGTGCAGTCAACACACGTTCTCACGTGTCCTGTACTCAGTTACCCATTTATTCAGAAGTTATGCAATGTGGCCTTCATGCCATCAATCTCTCCTGAATGTGCTCCACTACTCTCAACCGCACGCTAACGTGTCTTCGTCAGAATTTGCCACGCGTCCCTGCAGTTTTGCACACGTCAAGTAACTACCTGAGCGTATGATTCAGGACAGTTATCCAGAACTCTATAAAAGAGAGTTTCTTCACCTTCATCAGGACAGGTCATTTTCAGAGAGAACAGAGAGATTGCCCAGTTGCTGTCCAAGTTCTTCGAAGTTCGAGTTTTCTTCATCGCATCGTCCAAGGGATAAAGTAATCGTCTTCTAGATTAGATTCCTACAGTTGTAATTTTCTCAGATACAAAATAAATAAAGTGAATTTATTTATGGAAAACAAATTGGCGACTCTGCTGGGGAAAGCTGTCTCCTCCAACGAGATAGCAACAACTCAATGCGATACTTCGTCGATCGGCTCGACGAAGAAGACGATGGTCGTACAATTCGACCAATCTGCTTACGAAGAAATGCTCAAGGCGAAGGAGGGCCGAACTGCTTCCTCCGCTCTTCCTGCTACCAAGAAGACGGGACGCTCTGTCTATGTCCCCAAGTCTTCTTCGACAGCCCGAGATGTTCCTGTCACTTCTCACGTTGACAAGAACACATCTTCAACTTCAACAAAGCACACTTCTGCTTCCCTGAACACAGCAACAATGGTTTCCCCTAGTCACGCTGACAAAATTGGTTCTTTAACCAAGTCAGTGTGTCCAAGGAAAACCATCTCTGGACATGTCAAAGTCCCTTCTCCTTCTGCTCTTACGACAGCAGTCGGCTCTTTAGCCATTGATGACTCTGTGCGTACAGCAGTCAGAGGGCAGCATGCGGTAAAGTCAGCATACGCTAAGCAAAAGCCAGCGTATGCTACCAAGAAGGCAGCGTACACTGAGCAAAGACCAGCGTATGCCAACAAGAAGGCAGCGTACGCTAAGCAAAAGCCAGCGTATGCTAACAAGAAGTCGGCGTATGCTGACAGATACAGTCCTTTGACTGATTCTCAAAATCAGACTGGGGGTTCTCTTTCACAGAACCTACAAATGATTCCCCCACAACTTGCGCATCTTGTGCCAACCAAGGAGAAAGACTCTTTAGTCGATTCCTCTACTTCTGAGGTCTTTACCTCTGGAGTTAATTTGACTAGTACTTTTACTAGCTCAAACAAAGGAAAACGCCTTTTGGCTAATTCCTCTAAAGATGGATTATTACCGACTCCTAGTCGGAATAATACTCATCTCCCTTCTCTCAAAATTTCTCGATCTGAGAAAGGCAAGTTACAAGTATCCAAGACTGATACCAAAGTCATATCTCCCACGGATCTTCGTAACAAGCTTAATCAAAATCACCACAGTTATGCTTCTGGTATTAAAAAGTCTTATCAAATTGAGACAAGTGTACTAGACCCTGATGTTGAATATGCCAGGAACTATGTGGCTCAAATTAATCGGTCTCTATACACTCAAGAACCAAGAAGACAGAAGAACAAAAGACAAGTTTCTACACAGAAACTATCTTCCAGTACTTCCCAATCTGTCCCTACAGATCTCCGGGAATATTTACAAAACAAACGGAGAATCGACACTCCATCTGGCTATGATATTGCCCATATTCGCCATGAAAAGCATGGTTGTGACTTCCAACCTCGGGTTGTCATCCAATGTTGTTGTTCACCGAAAAGACGGTCTGTTTTCGAACGGATCCAATATGAACCAACATCAGATGAAGATGAACCTCTTTATGCTTCTGTCAACATGACCTCCAGAAATATTGGGGGTAGAATCCGGTCTGACGCTATATCAGATTCTGAAGATGGTGTTTATCTTGGCACCCGATCCAGGACCGGAGCCTTGGCCAGAATCTCTTCTTCTTCTCATCCAAGTAATAATCCGGAGATCACGGAAGATTTCCTTGGAGAGTCCAACTTTCCGGCATTAACTCCTGTAAACAGTCCCGGGAAAGATACTGATTCTTACAGCGATGATTCAGAGCAAACTGTTTCATCGTCTATCCCTCGAATGATTACTACTTACATGGCAGAAGGTGATCATGAACCTTCGACTAGCAATAAGGCTCATGAACAAAGGATTTCTTCTTTGGAACAACAGTTGCGAGCTATGGCAGATACATTGAGTGCTATGCACACTCTAATGCAGGCTCAGCATCAAACTCAACAAGTCCAACAGACAGCACCACCAGTGGTATTGAATACCCTTGTTGTTCCAAACCCCGAACCCTCTACTATTCCGGGGGTACAATCTAATGTTCCTGTACAAACCACCCCAAGTTACTCTGGAGCTGGGGGTGGTACATATGCTGCAGTCCCTCCTCCCAATTACACTCAACAAGTCACAACTCCACAATCCTCCGGAATTGTTACGGAAGAGTTAAGGAATCTCAAAACTCAGTTTGAGGCATTCAAACAGAAAGATGGTTTACAAAGGTTAGGTATCAAGCAACCTTACCCGATAGAGTGGAAGCAAGTATCATATCCTCCTAAATACAAGCCTCCGACTATCTCCTTCTTTGATGGGACTACTTCCCCAAGTCAGTTCATTAATCACTTTGAAGTAATGACTGATCAATTGCAACCAAGCGATGCCCTCCTTACTCGGGTGTTTGTTGGATGTCTCAAAGGAACGGCTTATGAATGGTACAGAAGTCTCCCTGACGGGTGTATTACTTCATTTGCCGGTTTCAAACAAATGTTCCTTGAACGATTCTACGAAGGGCTCAATGATATGACCATGTCGGCCCTCATAAGAATCAAACAGAAGAATAATGAGACCACTGAGGAATTCATTGAGAGATTCAGAAGAGAAGCCCTCAAAATGCCTCTTGGAACTCCCGATGCTGTTACTATCGACACTTGCAAGTCGAACCTCTTACCAATTATCAGCATGTGGATAGGGTCCACTCAGTTCCAAGATTGGCCTTCATTCATCGTCAGTGCCAAAGCTGCCGAAGTCAGTGCTGAGACCTTCAAAGGCCTGGGAGTACAAATGGTTCCCAAGGAATCAAATCAGAGTGCTAGCAATAGTACTCGACCCAACAATCGCAAAGGGAAAGAGGCTCTTGAAATCAATCTCCAAAGCGCTAGTCAGGAGGTAAAGACTACTCAAGCTACCCCAGCACCAACAAATCAACAACAGAGACCTCCTCGGCCGAAAGAAGAATATTCTTTCGATGATGACGATGTTCAGGGTATCTTTGAATGCTTGCTCAAAGGTAATAAAATACAATTGCCAGAAATCAAGAAGCCTGATGAAGCCAACAAAACAGATCATCCAAAATACTGTCCATACCATAGAATGCTGGGTCACACAATCCGGTCTTGCTATGTATTAAAAGGAAAGATCCAGGAGATGATTAAATCAGGAGCTGTGACACTAACACCCAAAGACAAGACAGTCACAGCAAATGTGATTTCAATGAAGTTTGGTGATTTCCCTCCTTTAATGGTGGAAAGTGGGATTGTTCCTATTCCCAAAGCAACTCTCGAGGTGGTGAATATCCCACCAGCACAGAATGAAGGACTTGTTCCTGTCACAACTAAGAAGGGAGAAATCATGTGGATCCACCCAGACTTAAAGACAGAGTTTGAGACATCTTCCTCTTCTCCTCGGAAGACTCCTTCATCTAAAAAGAAACTCGGGAAAATTAAGTCATGCAATGTGACTTCTAGTACTACACCCGATTTTTATCTAACCTCTACTTTCATCTTGGCAGAAAATTCACTCCCTACTGAGATAAAAACTGTACCTCAATTTGAAGATAAGTACAAGCCTGCATTCCATCTATATAGTTCACAATCTCGTGAATTAATGGCAAAGAGGGGCTATGATCTAGCCACTGCTCCTAGTCTGAACTCAAGCAAAGGACTCCGAGCACCTTTAGCCCTCACTATGAGACATAATCAATCTCGTGTTGGTCTCGGCTTCTGGGACGAAGCTCTCATCAAGCATAAAAGAACCAAAAGCAAGATGAAGAATTGCAACATGGTTTCGATAGATCCTGAACCAGAGTCTGAAGTTGAAGTTCATGCTGGAACTCGGTCAGGAAAAATATATCTGAAAGATTATGCTGACACTTCTGGAGAAACCTCTGATGTCCCTCCGGCTACAGCCCCAACACCAGTCTCTACTGAAGAACCTTCAAATGTTCCTGTCGAGACAGTTCCATCTAAACCAACAACAGCTGACAAGGGCAAACAACAAGTCCGCTTCGACAAACCATTGAAGAAATCATCCCCTACAGGACTTGAAAAGCCTTATAATTTTGATATATTGGCTCAACTAGCCAATACACCAGCTAAATTGTCAATCTTCGAGCTCTTACGTCTCTCTAAAGAGACTCGAGAAACTTTGAGTGAAGCACTGTTACAAGCAGAAACTTGCTTAACTCTCCTCAAGAAGTTGGAAACAGAACCTGTCTCTCACTGCCATAATGTATTGGAATTTATTCCAAACATTACCTTTACGCAGGACGATATGCTGCTAGAGGATAATCGACATGATCGTCCTTTATATCATACAGGATATATTGATTCTATGAAGGTTGATCGTCTACTGATTGATCCAGGATCCGCTCTCAGTATTATGCCAAAGGCTATGCTAGATGCATTGAAGATACCTGTGCATAGTCTTTCCAGCACTATCACTACCATCTTGGGATTCAATCAAGGAAAAAGTGAGCCTTTAGGCAAGATTCGCCTTAAATTTCAAATAGGCGATCTTCGTACTAAGGTTACTTTTTACATCATCGACAATCATGGTTGCTCGTACAATGCTCTATTGGGGAGACCTTTCTTGCATGAACATAATATTGTTCCTTCAACTCTTCATCAGTGCTTCAAATATGTTGATGATAATGGAGAGGTTCAAAAAGAAGTGGCAGATCTTTACCCATTCAAAGGAGTCGAAGCTTACTTCAATGACGCTCGCATGTACAAAGATGAATACTCGAAAGTCTTGCAAGCTATGGATAATGAAGATGAGACATCCAAAGTTGACACCTTTATTATTCCTGTAAAAGGGCGTATTACTCCTCCACAGTCTGTTAAAACATCTGAAGAAGGCTCACTGATAATTCTGGTCAGTGGACGTACTACTTCATCATCCGCCCAAGGCTCACTGATAATTCCTGTCAGTGGATGCACTACTGCACCATCTTTCCAAGCTTCACAAAGTTCGCTGATCATTCCTGTCAGTGGACGCATCATTTCCCCTCCATCTTCTCAGGCTAGATCAGATACTCTAGTCATTCCAGTCAGTGGACGCATTACTTGTCCACGGTCTTCTTCAAGGGAGCTCACCTCTTCTGAGCCTTTTGTTATCGATCTTAATCGAAACAAAAATTCTAACTGTTCTTCTTCTTCCCCCTTTGTCATTAATCTGACTAAGTCTGATAAGGCTCAGCCTTCTGTTGTAAATACAGCATCTAGTATTAATGAAGCATCTCCTTTGCAGTATATTGATGTTTGTAGTTATGTACAAAGTTATTTACAATTGCTAGATAGCTTAGAGCCACTAACTATAGGGGTTGTTCAGGCTCTTCACACAGACGTATCATTAGACTCTATACAGAAATCATACTTTGTGGTCCCTAGTCGAAAGAAGGGAGAAAATCCAATATTTTTCTATAAAGGACCTCAGAATCCTCCTAATCTGGAGGAGGATGATATAAATGACGATACTGGAAGATTACAGCTACGTCGCTACAGTCAGCAATCCAAAAATATCATCAAGAATATGGGTTATGATTTCAGAACCAGTCTTAATAATGGAAAAGGAAGAAGAATGCCTGTTCGAATTCCTCCATTAAAATACGGAAGGACAAAATGTGGTTTAGGTTACATTGCTCCCACCCCTTTTATCAACATAATTCATGAAGAGTCAAAATTCAATAAAGACGAACAATCTGAAGATGAACGATCTGAGTCTTCTGATTCCCTTTCTTGGGATTCTGATACGAGTGTTGGCGATCTTCATCGCTCTATTCTATCCATCAATATGGTCTCTGTTGATGGCCCGCAAGAAAATGATGAAGATGAAGATGATTTTGAAATATCATCCGAATCAGAACAATGGGCTCAAAGATTAGATAATCAATGGGAATTCAGGTTCGAGCAGAGGGAACCTCCTACTGAAGATAAACTGATCCAAATTGATGTTGGTGAAGAAGGTTCCCCTAAACCAATATTCATCAGTGAGAGTCTTTCAGAAACAGATAAGCAAGATATGATCAAGCTTATTCGTGATTACATCGATGTCTTCGCCTGGAGCTACGAGGATATGTCAGGACTAGATCCGAAGATCGCAATGCACAAGCTTAATATTATGCCAAATGCTAAATCGGTCAAACAGCAACAGCGACGATTTCGTCCAGACATTATGGATGCAATTGAAGCTGAAGTCAACAAGCTTATGGCTTCCGGATTTATCAGAGAGGAACAACATCCTGAATGGGTGGCTAACATCGTTCCTGTCCTCAAGAAGACCGGCAAGATCCGAGTCTGTATAGACTTTCATGATCTCAATGCTGCTTGTCCTAAAGACGAGTTTCCTCTTCCAATTACAGATGTAATGATTGATAACACATGTGGTTTCGAACGAATGTCATTCATGGATGGGTATTCGGGGTATAATCAAATCAAGATGTTTCCAGATGACGAGAGACATACTTCTTTCAGAACACCGATCGGTACATATTGTTATACAGTGATGCCGTTTGGTCTCAAGAATGCAGGAGCAACATATCAACGAGCAATGAGCACTATATTCCGTGAACATCTCCGAAAAATAGTCGAATGCTATGTTGATGATATTGCAGTCAAAAGTCGACGAAAGGAGGATCATATCCAAGATTTGAAGACTATATTTGATTTAATGCGTCAGCATCAACTTAAAATGAATCCTACTAAGTCCTTCCTAGGCGTCTCTAGTGGCAAATTTCTCGGCTTCGTCATTACCGTTAAAGGTATACACGTGGATCCCAAGAAGATCAAAGCCATCCAAGAGATGCATCCTCCACGCACCTTAAAAGAGCTACGAGGATTTCAAGGAAGGATTGCTTATATCAGGAGATTCATTTCCAACTTATCAGGACGCTGCAGACCATTCCACAAACTTCTGAAGAAAGGTGTATCTTTCATCTGGAACGAAGAATGTCAAAAAGTATTTGACGACATCAAACAGTACCTCATGAACCCTCCAGTTTTGGTACCTCCCGTCTCGGGAATACCATTTCTCCTATATGTTCGAGCTATGGATCATTCTCTTGGTGCATTACTCGCCCAGAAAAATAAAGATGGTCATGAACAGGCCATTTATTATCTCAGTCGCACAATGACAGGCGCTGAACCGCGTTATTCTCCAATCGAGAAAGAATGCCTAGCATTAATGTTTGCTGTTCAGAAAATGCGACATTATATTATCGGTCAGACGATTCACGTCATTTCCAGAGTGAATCCCCTCAGGATTATGATGAAGAAACCCGGTATTCTCAACTCCAGACTTGCTAATTGGGGAATCTTGTTAGCTCAATACGACATGCATTATATTCCTCAGAAGTCGGTTAATGGACAGGCTCTTGCTGATTTTTTGGCAGCTCATGCAGTCCCAGAAGATTCTAAATTATATGATGAGATTTCCGATGAAGTTCTGGATTCAAATATGGTTTCTGAAGAAGTTCCTACTTGGCGTCTATTCTTTGATGGAGCATCTAGAATAGGTCCTAACGGCGATATTGTCGCCGGAGTTGGAATTGTTCTTGTATCTCCAGAGGGATTAACTATTCAGAGGGCTTATTCTCTGGATCAATCATGTTCAAATAATGTTGCAGAATACAATGCGTTGCTCATCGGTCTTCAACTCGCTAAACATCTGAATGTTCAATATTTAGAAGTTTATGGAGACTCTAAGCTTATCATCAATCAGATCAGAGGAACGTATGAAGTTCGTCATCAAGATTTGATACCTTATCATCGAACAGCACTCTCTATGGCCTCCTCCTTTGAAGGTTTCTTTATTGAACATGTTCGACGAGCCTATAATGCAGAAGCTGATGCTTTAGCTAATCTTGCTGCTGTATTAGCCATACCAATCAGACGTCAGCAAGTGATAGTGGTTTATAACCGAGAACTATTCTGCGTTGAGAATAATCTGGCTTTGGCTTTTCCCCATAATCCAGACGAAGATTCTCTCAACTTTGATGCTGGATTAAAGTTTGACAAAGTGTCCTTGTCTTCTTCCGATTCTACTATGGAATATGTCTTTTCTAACAAAATAGACACCGTAACTGAAGACTGGAGACGTCCGTTTCTGGACTTTGTGTTGTATGACATACTTCCTGATAACCCGAGTGAAGCAGCATCTATCCGGCGCCGGTCTCTCAGATTCTATTATAATCATACTACGAAGACACTATATCGTCGAGCCTATGACGGTCTTCTCCTTCGATGCATCGCTGGTGAAGAAGCACAACAGATAATTCGTGAAGCACATGATGGTGTCTGCGGAGCTCACCAGCCAGGTCCAAAACTTCAAGATCGTATCCGACGTATGGGTTATTATTGGCCCACGATGGTAGCTGATGCCATTCAATATGCTCGAAAATGTAAAGCCTGTCAAATTCATGCAGACTTTATCCATCAACCATCGGAGTTCTTACACCCAACAGCGGCATCATGGCCCTTTGAAGCTTGGGGCATGGACGTCATCGGTCCTGTCAATCCACCATCATCAAAAGGACATCGGTTTATTCTAGCAATAACTGATTACTTTTCTAAATGGGCTGAAGCAATCCCGTTATCTGAAGTCAAGACTTCTAATGTTATCAACTTTGTCAAACATCATGTCATCTATCGATTTGGTGTTCCTCGGCGTATTATCCATGATAATGGACCACAGTTCGTCAGCCAGAAATTTACTCGATTCTGTGATGATCATCGGATTAATAATCTGGCTTCTACAGCATATAATCCAGCAGCCAATGGACTAGCAGAAGCTTTCAACAAAACAATCATCAAACTCTTGAAAAAGTTCGTTTCTTCCAATAAACGTAACTGGAGTGAGAAGCTTAGTGAATGTTTATGGGCTTATCGCACCACAGTTCGCAATGCGACCGGATGTACACCTTTCTCTTTGGTATATGGGTGTGAAGCTGTTCTTCCCCTCGAGATCCAGATTCCTTCTTTGAGAGTTGCAATCTCCAATGAACTTACAACAGAGAATAATGATCGACTTCGACTTCAAGAGCTGGAAGCTCTAGATGAAAAGCGATTGTATGCGCAACAAAATATCGAGCTATATCAAGCCCGAATCTCAAAAGCTTTTAATCGGAAAGTCAAAGTCAGAACATATCAGAAGGGAGAATTGGTCCTTACTGTCAGACGTTCGATGACCATGACACATATGAGCAAAGGCAAATTTGACGCGAAATGGGAAGGCCCATTCGTAGTAAACAAAGTCTTCTCTAATGGAGCATATCAGCTTGCCTCTATGGACGGGAAAGTCACGATGATGCCTATCAATGGCAAATTCTTAAAGAAATATTATGTATAAATTTCATCAATATATGTAATATTTTTATTACTCCCCAGCAAGTGTAAAATCAAAAAATTTTATTCTTCTCTACAAAAGCTATTTCGATGTCGTTATCCCCAGCGAAAACTGATATTCTACCATGTATCATTTTCCCAGAGAATTTGATATTTTGTCTTATTAGATTCCCCGTGGATTTAATAAAGATCTTGTATAGAAAATCATGTCCATATCACCTCTGAATTTTCTATCTCAGTATGTACCATATTTTCTATTCTATGAAAATGATATCTCGTCCTTTTGATTTCTGAGTCTAAAAAGGCAAAATAATATAAAGCAGGAAGGATACATCATAAACAAAGTTTCTTTAAACAGAGTTTATTTGAGACAAATTCTTCAAGAAATACATCATCATGGAAGATCACTGGTATCCCTTTCGTACTTGGGACGAGGACCACATACATAATTAGCAAAAGAATTGAATACATCCTTTCCTGACCGCACCAAGAACTGACAGGCAGCCAGCCTCATTGCTTCTTCTTCTTCGGTTTCTCCTTGTTCGACCAGAAAATCCAAGATACCTTTCGGCAGCTTGGGAGCAAACGAGCTTTCGCCCGTCTCCTTCTTTTGTAGAGTCGAGTGCTCTTTAGCACTTTCATCAACTTTGGAGACGACTTCGGCTTTCGTCGTGTTCTCTTCGGAAGACATTTTGAATAAAAGAGAATAATGTGTGATCCTTCTACTCAAAGAGATGCTCTATTTATAGGCATATATTTGCCAGAATTAAAGGAACGTGTCTTTTCCCGATATTCATTCATTAATACTTGACGGTTCATCCGTGCATTTATTATATTCATTCGATGGTTCGTCTGTTCATAATCTTCTATTGATTGGAATTCGTTATCTTTCACATTTTCATAACCTTTGACCTCTGCATAAATACAAATCTGACTTTCTTTTTTGAGTCTTTACATCCTATCACGTCCATATTACCTCTGATAGTATTGTACACTCTAAAAATAGAAATCAAGATTTCTATTTATCATGTTCTTTTTACATCCAGAGAGATACAAAATCACTTCAGATAAAGAAGATTTATCATTTCCATTATCATATTTTCAAAAAAAGTCTATTACATTTCTTAGACTTTCCTACAAATCATAATGGAAATCTATTACAAATCTTGGATTTTCATTCTATGTACAACTGAGATCTATTTCTTCTTGGATCTTCTCCGGCAATCTCGTTGTTTGTGGCAATTCCTGACTGTCTGGGCCTCAGTCACGACCAGATCAACAGGAATCAAACTCTGGTCTTATCTCTCAGACGAGAGGAGAACCACAGAGTATGGCAACACGATGGCGTGTTGCTGCCAATACAGCGCGTGGAGGAACGGCGGCACCTCAAGCAGGTAGGAATGTATCCAAACCTTGGGATACAATTCCTAGTTCTGCCGTGAAAGGAACTCTACTACCCAATCTCTTGGGTAAGAGTTGACTCCACCGTCCAACTCTCCATGTATAAAGGCTCTTCCTACCAACAGAGGAAGGCCATTATATCTCATGGAGAGTTCTGAGTTGTTTGATTTACGCGTCAAAAGCGTATGAGCTCTCTGATGTAGATGTCAGAAGGACATTCTCCATAGCATCCACATCGCCAATGCCAGTTCTGAAGCTGAAGAAAAGCCTTAGCCAAGTTTCTGCGAAAAACAGCAAGAGGAAAAGAATTAAATCAACAGAAATGCCATATACGCTCAGAAACAGAAAGCCTATTTTCCAAAACAACGAAAACAGTATGTGTATTACACTGGATTTACCTTCAGGATTGACATTGAGAATTGGCAAACTGATGTCTGACATATTGCTCAGAATTCGAATGTTCAGGAGCATTTGCTTTCTGATTTGAGATTGAAATTTCACGTTGGTTCTCAGAGAAAAGAAGGAGAAAAGGAAGATGGAAATGAGTTCTGTGAAACTATTCTATCTATTTAAAGTATGGAGTATAAACCTATTCTTGGAAAGGATCCGCATGAATAGCGCTCGTAAAACGTTGAATGAATGACACATGTACTTTGGAAACCAACACAGCCTTGGAAATATTCAAAGAGTGCTTTCCACAACATTGGAAGATAGCGTAACTTACGGGCTATTTATTGGTGCACACTATTTATTGGCGTACGTTATTTAGCGTAATTCACAACGTTAAAGGACAGCGTAATTTATAGCGTAACATACGCTGACATACGCTATTCAGCATAATTCACAAAACATTGGAAAATAGCGTAATATACGCTATTTCATTGGCATACGCTATCTAGCGTAACTTACAACTTGGAAGACGGCGTATTCTACAGTTATTCATCGGTACACGTTGGTTTTCAACACAGATTTGGACTAAACAGAGGATTCTTGAATATTCATTTTTCATTAAGGCACTGATGGCCTTACAAAAAAAAAAGAGGAGGAAAAGGAAAGGAGTGCAATAAAGTCACGCTCTATTTTCCAGAGCGACTAAGCTTGACGCCTAACTCTTCTACGCTTTGGACCCCCATGCGGTGTAACAGAGCAACGAACATTTTACGCTTCTCCGCGAGGCTCTGCCCGTCAGAAGAAGAGGAGCCGTCCAGACCAAAGTAGCCCAAGAAATTCTTGGCTAAATGCGTAGGGTCGTCCTTGAGCTCGATGACGACAGGTTCGGGTTCTTGGCCCCCAAAAGTGGAGTCACCATGGGAACAGAATCCTAACTTACGTGCTTCTTCTTCAGCGGCTTCCTTTGGAGTCATGGTTACAAAAGATGAAAGTCAAAAATTGAATTCTCTCGGTTTATATAAATAGAGCTTGCTGGCTGTTCATATTCTTCCATCATATTCAATCAATCTCGAAAAATGAAGAGTCATCATGACATTTAATGAACTTAATGCCAGCGTGTCAGGACTCATTCCCACTTTCTGTTCAAAGTAATTTCGAACTTTTGAAACTCATAAAGTTCGAAAACTTTGAAGGGGGTCCTGTAGGATGTGGAAAATTATGACACGCTGTCATTTTCATCCATACGCTTAAAAGACAAATGTCAGTTGAAGCCATACGCTCAGTTCAGAGTTGTACGCTCATTCAAAAGCCATACGCTCAGTAAATATTTTATTATTTACTGAAGTGACAGCACAGCCTATGTTTAAATGAGGAATGAATCTGACACTTCATCTTTCGTGCAAAGATAGCTGTCACAAGAAAAGTAACCGTCGTATAGGTTTTCGAAGAGTCGGTTTTGTCTTTTATGAGGACAACTCAGCAGCCTTCATAAAATACAAAAGCCATCATTACTGTCAGTTTTGACAGTCTGTCAGCCGTCAAATCCGCAGTCACGACGCTCGAGAAGATTTTGTCAGTTATGGAAAGATATGGCGTATCAAAGAAGATTGATGATAGCCACGTGGCCACTTCTCCAGTGAGCGTATCGACCTCACATGACTCCTTCTTCACCCAGCCAAGTGAGCGTATGTACCTCACATGATTCCTTGCTAACCAAGCGAGCGTATGATCTCCATACGACTCCTTGCCCATAAAGTGAGCGTATGGATTTCCTATGGTACTACGCTGTCCAAGTTAGCGTATGATTCCTCTTCAAAAGCTAGCGTATGACTCCACAGCAGTTGTATCCAGGATGATTTTCAACGTGCAGTCAACACACGTTCTCACGTGTCCTGTACTCAGTTACCCATTTATTCAGAAGTTATGCAATGTGGCCTTCATGCCATCAATCTCTCCTGAATGTGCTCCACTAGTCTCAACCGCACGCTAACGTGTCTTCGTCAGAATTTGCCACGCGTCCCTGCAGTTTTGCACACGTCAAGTAACTACCTGAGCGTATGATTCAGGACAGTTATCCAGAACTCTATAAAAGAGAGTTTCTTCACCTTCATCAGGACAGGTCATTTTCAGAGAGAACAGAGAGATTGCCCAGTTGCTGTCCAAGTTCTTCGAAGTTCGAGTTTTCTTCATCGCATCGTCCAAGGGATAAAGTAATCGTCTTCTAGATTAGATTCCTACAGTTGTAATTTTCTCAGATACAAAATAAATAAAGTGAATTTATTTATGGAAAACAAATTGGAGCCATTATATCTCATGGAGAGTTCTGAGTTATTTGATTTACGCGTCAAAAGCGTATGAGCTCTCTGATGTAGATGTCAGAAGGACATTCTCCATAGCATCCACATCGCCAATGCCAGTTCTGAAGCTGAAGAAAAGCCTTAGCCAAGTTTCTGCGGAAAACAGCAAGAGGAAAAGAATTAAATCAACAGAAATGCCATATACGCTCAGAAACAGAAAGCCTATTTTCTAAAACAACGAAAACAGTATGTGTATTACACTGGATTTACCTTCAGGATTGACATTGAGAATTGGCAAACTGATGTTTGACATATTGCTCAGAATTCGAATGTTCAGGAGCATTTGCTTTCTGATTTGAGATTGAAATTTCACGTTGGTTCTCAGAGAAAAGAAGGAGAAAAGGAAGATGGAAATGAGTTCTGTGAAACTATTCTATCTATTTAAAGTATGGAGTATAAACCTATTCTTGGAAAGGATCAGCATGAATAGCGCTCGTAAAACGTTGAATGAATGACACGTGTACTTTGGAAACCAGCACAGCCTTGGAAATATTCAAAGAGTGCTTTCCACAACGTTGGAAGATAGCGTAACTTACGGGCTATTTATTGGTGCACACTATTCATTGGCGTACGTTATTTAGCGTAATTCACAACGTTAAAGGACAGCGTAATTTATAGCGTAACATATGCTGACATACGCTATTCAGCGTAATTCACAAAACATTGGAAAATAGCGTAATATACGCTATTTCATTGGCATACGCTATCTAGCGTAACTTACAACTTGGAAGACGGCGTATTCTACAGTTATTCATCGGTGCACGTTGGTTTTCAACACAGATTTGGACTAAACAGAGGATTCTTGAATATTCATTTTTCATTAAGGCACTGATGGCCTTACAAAAAAAAAGAGGAGGAAAAGGAAAGGAGTGCAATAAAGTCACGCTCTATTTTCCAGAGCGACTAAGCTTGACGCCTAACTCTTCTACGCTTTGGACCCCCATGCGGTGTAACAGAGCAACGAACATTTTACGCTTCTCCGCGAGGCTCTGCCCGTCAGAAGAAGAGGAGCCATCCAGACCAAAGTAGCCCAAGAAATTCTTGGCTAAATGCGTAGGGTCGTCCTTGAGCTCGATGACGACAGGTTCGGGTTCTTGGCCCCCAAAAGTGGGGTCACCATGGGAACAGAATCCCAACTTACGTGCTTCTTCTTCAGCGGCTTCCTTTGGAGTCATGGTTACAAAAGATGAAAGTCAAAAATTGAATTCTCTCGGTTTATATAAATAGAGCTTGCTGGCTGTTCATATTCTTCCATCAGATTCAATCAATCTCAAAAAATGAAGAGTCATCATGACATTTAATGAACTTAATGCCAGCGTGTCAGGACTCATTCCCACTTTCTGTTCAAAGTAATTTCGAACTTTTGAAACTCATAAAGTTCGAAAACTTTGAAGGGGGTCTTGTAGGATGTGGAAAATTATGACACGCTGTCATTTTCATCCATACGCTTAAAAGACAGATGTCAGTTGAAGCCATACGCTCAGTTCAGAGTTGTACGCGCATTCAAAAGCTATACGCTCAGTAAATATTTTATTATTTACTGAAGTGACAGCACAACATATGTTTAAATGAGGAAAGAATCTGACACTTCATCTTTCGTGCAAAGATAGCTGTCACAAGAAAAGTAACCATCGTATAGGTTTTCGAAGAGTCGGTTTTGTCTTTTACGAGGACAACTCAGCAGCCTTCATAAAATACAAAAGCCATCATTACTGTCAGTTTTGACAGTCTGTCAGCCGTCAAATCCGCAGTCACGACGCTCGAGAAGATTTTGTCAGTTATGGGAAGATATGGCGTATCAAAGAAGATTGATGATAGCCACGTGGCCACTTCTCCAGTGAGCGTATCGACCTCACATGACTCCTTCTTCACCCAGCCAAGTGAGCGTATGGACCTCACATGATTCCTTGCTAACCAAGCGAGCGTATGATCTCCATACGACTCCTTGCCCATAAAGTGAGCGTATGGATTTCCTATGGTACTACGCTGTCCAAGTTAGCGTATGACTCCTCTTCAAAAGCTAGCGTATGACTCCACAGCAGTTGTATCCAGGATGATTTTCAACGTGCAGTCAACACACGTTCTCACGTGTCCCGTACTCAGTTACCCATTTATTCAGAAGTTATGCAATGTGGCCTTCATGCCATCAATCTCTCCTGAATGTGCTCCACTACTCTCAACCGCACGCTAACGTGTCTTCGTCAGAATTTGCCACGCGTCCCTGCAGTTTTGCACACGTCAAGTAACTACCTGAGCGTATGATTCAGGACAGTTATCCAGAACTCTATAAAAGAGAGTTTCTTCACCTTCATCAGGACAGGTCATTTTCAGAGAGAACAGAGAGATTGCCCAGTTGCTGTCCAAGTTCTTCGAAGTTCGAGTTTTCTTCATCGCATCATCCAAGGGATAAAGTAATCGTCTTCTAGATTAGATTCCTACAGTTGTAATTTTCTCAGATACAAAATAAATAAAGTGAATTTATTTATGGAAAATACCTAGATCCCGAGCCTGAGTTCGAGTCCGAGTCTGAGTCGCTAAGTCCCTTTGAGCCTTAGCTCCAAAGGAAATTTTCCCAAGCGTGTGACAAAAAACATAAATAGTTTCTTTGAGCAGTTAATAATTTTTCTTCTAGGTAAACACCCCCACATGACACCCACATGTGCCCCACCACACCCCATGTGCACACCTTAACACAAATAAAGCATTATATTGAGATACCTATTTTGTGTTGTAGCCAATATGTGACTATCTTTCCTAGTCCAAAGGCAAAAATACCAACAATCCTGCACATATTGAACGTTAATCATAGTGACTGTCCATTATGCATTATGATAGATATCGCTTACAATTTGGATCTTCCTGTATGGGTCAAATAACAGTACGATACAGGAATAAGACTTAAGCCTTGAATTATGTACCATAGCTGCAATTTTTTCCATTCTGTAATTTTTTTCACTCACATAATGACATCAATTGTGCTTCCGTTTGCACATTAAAGTCCATGTGCCTGCCTGATTTCGGTATATGTATCTTGGGTGTCTACAATCTTACCCTTAAAAGATGGCATGTATTTCTTTCCATACACTCTATGTGAGTTCTTTTAAAGAGTTATGACATGAAGTCTTGTACTTTCTTACGATGTTACACCGATATGACATAGCCCAAAGTTGAGGCTACATCTCATTGTGGTGTCATACCACTGTAGCATGAGGACACCAGCCTTCGCAGTGCCATACTACCAGCATGAAGCCTTGCATTTTCTTGTGGTATTACGTCGAAGTGACATGCCTCGTGTAGCCGTAGCTTTACATCTTTTACCTCTTGGTGGTGTCACACCACTGTAACATGAGGTCATCAGTCTCTTCGTAGGGTTGCCTACTACTCTTCATTCTACATTATTAGGCTACTTGCCTATGTGCGGTGCTACGCCGATGTGGCATGGCCCGAAGCTAAGGCTTTACCCTCTAAAGGTACCTCATGTGACGGTACCCCACCGTAGCATGGAGTACTACGCTCCCTTTTAGTGCTGCGCTACTCGTACTTCATGTAAAGCACGTCGGACATTCAAAATGCTCCAGAACTCATTAAGGCATCTAAAGCATCTAAGCCATCCTTCCACAAGACTTGTTCTACACAAAGAACAAATAGTAGAAAACAGTGGTTATGGATCCGTAATCCCTCAATGTCCCAAAGGACTACGCAATGTTCTTATTATTCTCCTAGTCAATGATCATTCTTTGAACCAAAAGCTAGATGTCCAATAGATTTTTTTTGAATTAATAGCATAAAACTTTATGCTAGAATTACAAAGACATAATATTTGAATGCCTTCAAGCCCATTTTCGTTGCTATGTCCTCGAATAACTGGCACTTGGGACCTTTGGTGAACGGATCCTCCAGTTTCTTCTGGCTCCGAAAATCAATCACGAAAATAACTCCACTTTTGATAAGATCATTCACCGTCATGTGCTTCAGTCCCACAGTCCTCTTCTTACCATTGAAGAGATTATTTGATGCCACCGTTGCAGTCGTCTAGTTGTCGCAGTATACTAGTACCATTGGAATCTACGCACCAACCAATGGAAGATCAAACATGAGCTTTCGAAGCTATTCTGCTTCATCCTTTGCAGCCGGTAGAGCAAATAACTCATATTCCGTCGAGGAATGAGAGAGCATAGTATGCTTTTTCGACTTCTATGATATAGCAGCTCTATCCATGGAGAAGACGTATCCTCATGTAGACCTTTTGCTCTCTACTTCTGTGCAGCAGCTTGCATCACTGAAACCTTCTACCACTTACAGATAACCGATGTAGTCTAGCGCATATTTTTGAGTTCTCTTGAGATACTCATCACTCTATTCACATCTTTTCAGTGCTCCACACTTGGATTTCTCGTGAACTGACTCCCCATGACGAAAGCTATGTCAGACCTTGTGGTAATTGTTGCATACATCAAACTTTCGATGACTCTTGAGCACTCCGGCTGCCTGACGCTTCTCTTTGGATTTGGCTTCAACTTCTTGTCACACATATACGGTGTGAGCATCTTCTCAAATGTAATGAGATTGTGACAGTGCCACTCCAGTGTTCATCGAATGATCTTTATCCCTAGGATAACATCAACTTTCTGTAAGTCCTTTATACTGAACTTAGATGAGAGAAATTTCTTCGTCTCAGTGACACATGCTAAATCTGTATCCAAGATCAGCATGTCGTCCATGTACAGACAAATAACTCATCTTCTCCTGTCAACAAAATTTGTGTACACACACTTGTCTGTCTCATGACCATGTAGTCGTTTGATCTTATGACTTTATGAAACTTCTCATGCCACATCTTGGGAGCTTGCTTCAGGCCATATAATGATTTATCAACTTGCAAACTTAGTTTTCAAGGTCGTTAACAAAAAATCCTTATGGTTGTTGTATTTAAATCTCTTTGGTCAACTCTTCATTTAGGAATGTTGTATTAATTTCCATTTGATGAATAACTAGCTTGTGAATTACATTCAGAGCAATCAACATCCTGATGGTCGTCATTTGTGCTACTGGAGCATATGTGTCAAAGTAGTCTATTCCATGTTTCTGAGAAAACCCCTTGGCTACCAGCTTTGCCTTGAACTTGTCAACAATTCTATCGGCCTTCATCTTCTTCTTTAAGATCCATTTATATCTGGTTAGTTTTGCTCCTTCAGGTAGATCGACCAACACCCAAGTGTTATTGGAGGTTATTCAGTCATACTTATTATTAATATCCTCCTTCCAAAAGATAGCATCTCTGATCTTCATTGTCTCGTCACAGGTAAGTGGATCTGCTTTTACATAATAGATGACTAAATCATCTTTGAAGACCTTATGTCTCCTCACTTGTTTAAACACATGTTCTGCGAGTTCTGGATCGAAAGGTGTCTCTGCAATAACAACAACATCTTCTTGGACTACATCTTCATTGGAGGCTCCAGCCTCTTGTGAACCCATATCATTCTCTAGAATGTCCGTGAGAACAATGTTCTTGTATCTTATAAATTTATCTTCAAAGAATTCTGTGTCGCGTGATTCGATAATATGATTTGATTCAATATCAAGAAACCTCCGAACATCACTCTTTTTAGCATAACACAAGAAGATAGTCTCTATAGTCCTCGTACCCAGATTCTGAATCTTCAAGTCTGAAAGCTTCACATACGCCAAACACCTCCATACTTGAATGACATTTAAGTTGAGTCTGACTTTGAACCAAAGTTCATAAGTAGTGACATCGGAAGTTGCATACGACACTCTATTCAGAATGAAAGTGGTTGTAAGTATAGCATCTCCCTAGAAGAAATTTGGAAGACTCGCAGTTAACAACATTGAGTTCATCATCTCTGTCAACATTTTGTTCTTTTCTGAAATATTGTTCGATTGAGGAGAATATGGAGCAGTTATCTCATTGACAATTTTATGTTCTTTGTAGAACGATGTGGATCCAAGAGACCTATACTCTCTGCGTTGATCATTTTTGAGTCTCTTAAGTTGTTGTCCGGTTTGACGCTTGGCTTTAGCCTTTATGTTCTTAAACATCTCGAACGCTTCATCATTTGACTTGAGCAATAGACGAATGTGTACATGTACTTCGATAAATCGTCGATGACAGAAATAAAGTACTTTATCCCAGCCTTTATGGAAAACTATTTGAAGTCACAGATATCTATGTGCACCAACTCCAGTAGATCTGTGCTTCGGTCTACCTATTTGAAAGGTTTTCTTGTACTGCGCACAGACTTCACACTTCTCCACCTCCTTACCACCACATTTGGAGATAAGCACTAAACTAGACATTTTCTTAATTATTTTACAATGAACATGTCCTACTATATTATGCCACAACACAAGAGAACAACCCAAAGAAGATATTGCATTAACATTATCAGACGGAATACAAAATGAAGTTTGAACATTCCTTCGATACAGGGAGCTTTTTCGAAGTATGTTCCTTTATAGAACATAACCATCTGATCAGCGTTGATGTCCATCCTCAAGCCTGTGTTGCAGGAAAGACTTCCTGATATCAGGTATTTGGCTATCACCGGTACGTGCTTCACATCCTGAAGCGTCAGCGACTTCCCCGAAGTCAGCTTTAGTACCACCGTCCCGATCCCAAGTACTTCTGCTTGTGCCTGGTTCGCCACTATAACCTTCTCAGATGTAAGCTTGTATATGGTGAACAACTTTTTTTTGAGCAAATATAGAAGGATGCACCAATGTCCATCCACCAATCATTGTCGACACTAGTCGTGACAACATATGCAATCATAGCAACCTTGTTGGGCTTGGATCTACAGTCTTTCTGGCAGTGGCTCTTCTTGCCACAGTTGAAACAAGCCCAGTCATTATTAGGCTTTGGTTTGAAAGAAGCCAACTTCACCTTCAGATGGTTGAAGTCCTTCTTCTTATTGTGAGAAACCTTATGCTTCTCCCTTGGAGTCTCCAGCATGCAGCCAAGTTGACCTTGGCCATCTATTTGGACAGCGTGTCCACATTGAGTTGAGCCCTCAACTCGTCTTTAACATGGATCTAGTGCATGAGTTGCTCAAGATCTACCTCCATCTTCTTACGAGCAATAAAGTTGCTGCACCCGGGCAAGAGCTTGGCAAAAAAACCCCCGATAATGAAAGCATTTAGTAGGGGCATGCCATCATCCTCAAGCTTTTGACGCAACTTGAGAAATTCCTTGACCTAAGGCAACATCGTCTTGTCATCCTCAAATCGCATCTTTTAGACTTTTTCAGTCACATAAATCTTGTTTCTGTTCTTACAAGACTTATAGTACTTCTCAAGAGACTCCCAAACGTTCTTTGCCTGGACCTCTTGATGTATGACTCCACCGGAGAATTCTCCATGGAGTTCAGAATCAACAACTTGTAGAGATTGTTGTCTCTCATCCACTTCGTCTGCAAAGCTGTGGCCTCAATAACCTTCCGAGCATTTTCACCCTCTTGAATAATGGGTTCAGGATCTGTCAATACGTAGTCCACATTTACGAGTTGAAGAGACTAACATTTCTCTTCTAGATATTGAAATGCACCCCGTCAAGCTTCTTCAGTTTGTTAAAACTTGTGTCGAGAAGATTTGTACGGTTGTTCTCCATCTTACTTGAATTTTGCTTTGAGATTGTTAATCCCGAGGCTTAATCAAAGATTAAGGAACTATCAGAAATAAAGATCTCATGCAAAAAAGTTTGCTTCTCTAATCTGAATTTGAAGCTGAGACTTCGAAAAAAATTGCAAACAAGTTTGCTCTCCAAAGAACTCTAATACAACGAAAACCACTACAAAATATCAGGTTACAAGTTTCTCTTCTCTTTTACATGTAGATAGAAAGAGAATGTTCTTCCTTGCAAACGTGTTGCATTTGGGACATAACACTTTGCACGACAAAGAAGAGAAGTAGTGGAAGAATAAGAATGTTGCTTGCTGGGGTGATAAAGATAACCATTGCTCAAAGCATGATTTGTCCCACATGATCTGCTCCCAGGAACCAGCAAATTCTCGTAGAACTTCTGAAACGCTCGTCGTCACCTCTGCTTAGACTCGTACGAACTCCTGGACTTCAACAACACCCAACTCTCTTCATCTCTCAAGTAAGCCCTTAAAGGAGGCACAAAGAGAGTATTTATGGATTAGGGAGGAAAGCCTAACCCTAGTCAAGGTTGTCAATCAATTACGGAAAGATAGGTTCGAATTAAATTCAAATCCCACAAAAATCGGATTTGAATATTTGACTCTATCTTTCCATAATCAGTCAAATCCTGCAATCAACAGAGACGTGTCAACCACGCTTTATGCGCATATGCGCCTAGCAGCACAGCCGCAGCTGCTCCTACGTAGATAAGCCAGCAACATATCAGCCTACATGCGCATAGACTGCTCATAGTCGTGGATAGTCTCGCATGCGCTCGCACATGAAACGAGCGTACGAGCGCAACAAATGCGCACAAGGGCCATGAAATGATACCTAGTGCAAAGTGCGCTAAGAAAGAGCTACTATGATCCCTAGAGCCTGAGTCTGAGATCGAGTTGCTAAGCCCTTAGCTCCAAAGGAAAAATTTTCAATAGTGTGACAAAAGACATAAATGTTTTCTTTGAGGAGTTAATCATTTTTTCTTCTAGAAAAACACCCCCACTTAGCATCCCACATGTGCTCAAACACACACACCAACGCACAACTCAACACAAGCAAAGTATTATATTGAGATATCCACTTGGTGATGTAGCATATGTGGGACTATCTTTCCTAGTCCAAAGACAAAAACACCAACATCTGATATTAGGAGTAAGCCTCATTTATTAGAATTAGGCATTTCGAGAGAAAAAGAGAGGAGATGTGTGTGTGTGTGTGTAAGTCCCATCTATTATTTTTTATTATTTGTTCTATTTTAGTTATTCTATTTACCCATTTATAAATTTTAGCTTAGACACCTGTGTTACTATATATATATAAACATATCAAGAATAAAGTAAAGGGGGTTCTTTGCAAAAGACTATTGATCCAGGGACCTTAAGGTTAT
Source organism: Iris pallida (assembly GCA_029216955.1). NCBI lineage: Eukaryota > Viridiplantae > Streptophyta > Magnoliopsida > Asparagales > Iridaceae > Iris > Iris pallida. The sequence continues at coordinate 15,266,114 of JANAVB010030220.1, forward strand.
TTTTTAATTTAAATTCAATAGCAGGCTCGATAGCCTATACTACAAATCCTAGCTGTATGTGTAATGCTCTCAATCACCAGTGGATAAATCAGGATCTAGTTTTCAAATCCCAGCTGTTCTTAACCGACCCCTTGACCCCTGTTCCTAGTATAAATTCGAATCCAAAGGATCGAATTCCCCAAGTCCTGGATAATCCTGCAAAGTTTCAAATCAAATCCTTCTTATCACCTACACCCTATATAAACTTAAGGAGGGTGACAGCCGACCTTTTGCACATGCAAACCCTAGGAAGATCGGCTACAACTGTCTTGTGGAGTCTTCGTCCAAATACTCTTCAAGAGCAACCGAGGTTAGTATCGATTTTTACAATTTCGTATTCAGCAATCTTTATACTAAGAATACCATATATTCAAGAAAATTATCGAGACAATTAGATGGTAGTTGAGTTGTGTTCAGAAAATAAAGGAAGACCCAACTAGGGCTGGCGATGGGTAGAGTAGGGTAGGGTAAGGGCAGAAAGAGGACAGGGTAGGGTAGGGTATTGACCTTTTTTTGATACCCTAGGGGAGTCATGAGGGTAGGGTAGGGTAGCCCTCTTCCAAAAAACCAATATCCATTACCCGTCCTTGTCCTTTACCCTCACAGGGTAGCTGAGGGTCAGGGTAGGGAGGGTAAGGGTATTACCCTTGCCATTTCATTTTTTTAACTTTGAAAATCAAATTTTTTGCTAGTAAAAGGGAGGGGGGAATATTTTTTCTTTCCATTTCATTTTTTTTTTCAGATTTTGACAGCATTCAAAAATCATAACAACTTAACAAAAAATAACAGGGAGAATTTTTTTTTTTACTAAAGGCGCTGAACCCAGTTATATAGTAGAACCTGGGCTGCCTACATACCCAAGGAGGGGGCTAGACCTGACTCCTTAGGATCAAGCACCATGTAGTTCTCCTAATCTTAAGTACTAATTACAAAAAACTACAAGTAGTAGTAATACTATGGCAGTGGGACTATACAAAATTACAAAGCGGGTTGGGAGAAGGTTAGGGTCGAGGGTTTTAAAGGGTTAGGTTAACGGGTAGTGGGTAGGGTAGTGATTCAGGGTAGGGTAGGGTTCAGGGTAGGGTTACAGGACAGAGGGTAGGGCGGGTAGGGCGGGTACCCGGGTAATTGCACTAGGGTAACAGAATAAAACCCTTATCCTACCCTAATTCCAAGAGGGTAAGGGTAGGGCATGCCCTCGAAGGGTAGAGGGTACCCGTGGGCACCTGAGGGTGCAGGGTACCCAGCTCGGGTAGAGGGTATGAGGGCAAAATCGCCACCCCTAGACCCAACGCCTTAATTAGCAGTATTGAGAACTCATAGTCTTTGCCAACCATCAACTGTACACCTTAGATGTTCGTATCCATGTCAGTGATAACATAATACGAGAAAACATATAGAACCTCAGTATTAAACTCTAATGAAGCATTTTGTATCCAATACCTTATACACAAGTTGTTGCACCCGTGAATCAAGGCAGAGTATCAATCGAGAGTGCTAATCCGTAACTAAGCTTTTAGATGAGTTGGAGTATTAGAGTACATGATGAATGGATCCCACTAGTTGCATAGGGTAGTTACCAACTTAACGACTATATGAACCTGGGTTAGATGATTAGGTGGGGGTTGAAGACAGAGGTGTCAGAGTTGACACTTAAGAACAAGGATGTGTTAGTACCAGATGTAAATACTTGACACCACAATTGACCCTTGAACCAGATTGATGTTGGTAGCCTATTTGGCCATTAGTATCAGAGGGTAGGGTATCCTGAAAACAGATTGGAATCCAATTCTTGTAAACAGATTGGAATGGATAACCTATTCACCTCTTGAAAACAGATCGAAACCAATTCCTGATTGGAATGGATATCCTGTTCAACTCTTGTATCATCACGGATATAATTGTATCGACCTAACGTTAAGGGAATCAGATTACCTAGTGTAACAGTGGCTAATAGCTTCGAGTTCTAGGAAACTCTGATGCAATGAACACTGAAACTTCGACACAAAAGGTAATAACTGTCACCAGAAACAAAGGGTTATAAGTTTGGGTTGCACAGTTTAATCATACCATGAATTTCTTCCTATTGTCATATGAAAACCCTTCTTAGCCACTAGATGACAGTATAGATACCAACACTTGGTATCTGTTTTGAGTTTAGGAATAACAGGACATAAATCTGTAGGTGGATACCCACTCCCAATTTCGATACCTAGCCTCATAGCAGGGGTTGACATTGAGTACCCGGCGGTTAAAGTTATCATACACAACCCTAGTATCAGATATGATAAGGAATACAGGATCCAACTTATGAAAACTCGATTTGGGCACTGTATCAACTCGAGCCTATAGCAGTATCTTATTATCAAATCCAGTGCAAGATAGACACTTGGTACCCGAGATCAGATGTGTGTCTCGAGTACCAAGTTTCGAAACTGGGTACTAGCAGATTGACTGATAGGAGAGTTACAAATAGCAAGTACCGTATGGGGTAATTCCCACATGGTGAACTGAACATAAGTCAAGGTAGCTTTAAGTGTTCAAGTCTAGGAAGTTTTAGTTATCTTAACATATGTAAACCACCAAGCTGCCCTCAGTCCCTAGGTGTATTATTGACAGGATGCTTTAACTTCACCATAGCAAATTGCTTGCTAGATGACTCAAACCACTAGGTTAATGAAGGAAGTATGTAGGGAAAATTCTACTGCTAGCAGGACAAAAGTAGGAAGAGAACCCTAATGTAAATTGTAAACCCAAAATAGATGAATACTTATGTCTGTCAGTTGCAAGGGCAGGGCATACAATATCCATATGTATATATATTCATATATTAAGGGAGGTATGTTATATGAAGAAGGGTAAAATGGGGCAGTACAACAAGGGGTAAAGAGAACAGTAGTTGTCAGTAGGTAGGGTGTGTAGGCACCAAATTAACTTATGTAAGGCACTTGAAGATAACACATAAATGAAGAAATGAACACCCACTACATAGGGATTATCATTAACTAGAACTAGTGGCCTAGTAAGTGCAGGAAACCAAGTACCCTAGAGAACTGATAACCTAGTAACTTTCTATTTTATTCTATTTCACTTTTTGACATTGTGATTGTACAAACAATAGGTTACTTGGGCTCATAGTGGCACCGGACCCTTGTCACCAGCACAGGACACCAGGCGAGTATAGTTTATTGTCTGTTTCTAATGTTAATTTTTACTATATTTTATTGATTGGTCATTAGTTATGTGATTTTAAATTCTATCATAAATTGTTGAGTCGGGATGTAAGAAGTACCAAAGATGTGTGATCCAACCATAGACATTGTATATTTTCTGCAAGTAGACCTCGTAGACATTGTTTATTTTCTGCAAGTAGACCTCGTAGACATTATTTATTTTCTGTAAGTAGACCTCGTAGACATTGTCTATTTTCTGCAAGTAGATCTCGTAGACATTATTTGTTTTGTGCAAGTAGACCTCGCGGTGTAGTGTCCCAGACTGATCACATATCAAAGGTACTTCTAACAGTTGGGAAGGTATTTTGTTTATTTATTGTTATTGATTTTTCAGTCTTTTCTCACATTTTTTCCTATTTATTTACAAAACATATAATTGATGTCTAACCTCTGTTTTATAGTCATTTTCATATATTGGAACTACATTCAGTGAATTGTACTCGTTCCATCCTGACTGGGTAACCAAACAATTTTTTAGGTGATTGCGAAGAGGTTGAGTGCCCTGACCAGTATGGCCCATACATGGGGGATACAGTAGAGACGGATTTTGCTTATCAGGAGGAGTACGCAGCATCTGATCCTGCTGCATTTGCTTAGTTTCCTTTTAGTTAGTGCTGACACATTGTACTGGATATTGTGTTGATTTTTGGAGACATGTAGTTGAGATTTCATTTGACTGTAGTCATTATACATTTTTATTAGAGATGGTTTATGTATTTCACCTTCTAGATGTTGAGCTGTGATTTGAGTTATGGATTGTTCCTTATGGTATATCTGTTATTGTGTGGTTGCTCATCATATAGTTACAACGTTCTACCGTCGACTCTGCAGCGTAGGCTGGACATATACACGGTTTATGCCCAAATATTAGGTGCGGGTCGTGACACGTTTTTATGGTGGCCCATGCAGGTCGACTTTTCGCAAGGACAACAAAACCGTGGTAGTACCTAAGTTAGTCGTACTACTGCAGGCCTGCGACTAGGACTTGGAATAGGGACCTAAGGACCGACTCCGTGAGTTAAAATTTCGTCATTGACTTCTATACTCGACTTCAAATACCCTTATGCATCTTGTTTGAATCTTTCTATCGTCTAATAATTTTCTTTGATTGCAGCCAATGGATTCGCAAGACAGGAATAACGCTGCACTGAACACACCATCGACTGTTGGCAGATTTTTCACCTATGAGACCCCTCCGACTCAGGAAGGCCAGCTTACTCACCAGGGCGGCCTGGCTCAGCCGCAGTACTCGAGGTTCCGCAGGGATGACATTCCACCTCCACCACAGTTCCCTCTGCAGACTCCAGCACCAGCCCCCATTCCTCCACCGGTACTAGCAGTCTATCCACCACCTATGATGCATCCAGCACCAGCCATGTACCCTGCACCTATGATGCAGCAGGCGCCCTTTATGTACCCAGCACCTGCCATTCATCCAGCGCCAATGATGTACCCGGCACCTGCTCTGCCCCCACCACCGGCACTGGACAATATTACCCTCCTGGGAATTTTCCAGCAGCAGGCCAATATCTTTCGGGATACCTTGCGAGAGGCTCTTCAGCAGAGGGAGGCTCCCCAACAGCACCCTGGGACATCCAAGAACTTCATGGACCTTAGGCCCAGAGAGTTCCATGGAACAGAGGGAATTATTTACGCTGATGAATGGTTGAAGAACGTGGAACGGTACCTGAAGATGGCCCGCATCTCAGAAGATCTAAAGGTGGAGTCAGCTAGTGGACTATATTTTGACATTGCGTGGACATGGTACCAAGGCGAGCCTCGATTTTCTGCTCCAGACGTAACTTGGGAGGAATTCAAGCATCTGTTCAAGAAGAAATTATACCCATACGTGGCACGAGAGGCGTTGGTGAGCCAGTTCGAGCACCTGGAGCAAGGCAACCACACCGTCGATTAGTACACATCCGAGTTTTCTCGCCAGTCGCTTTACGGAGAACTTGGTCAGCACCCCTGAAGACAACGCATGATGGTTCAGGAAGGGACTATCTTACGAGATTCGCTTAGCCATCGCCACCAGTCGAGCTACTACCGATGAGGAGATTCTGGAGGTCGCCCAGGTAGTAGAAGAAGAACTGTATTACAGACCAAAGATGAGTCGAGAGACTTTCGGAAGGAGCAGCAACCAATCAGCCCCGACGAAGCGTCTCCAATTCCAGCCGAAGGCCTTTCAGCACCAACATCAGCAGCAGTTCCAGCCTGCTAGTAAAACCCCAGCATATCAGCAGAACCGAGTTCCAGCCCGAGCCCAGACTCAACAGCCACAGAGACAGCTACAGCAGGTCCCGCAATGCACTCACTGTGGGAGGAGCGGACACATTTAGGACGACTACAGGAAGAGACTCGGAGCGTGCTTGTATTGTGGATCTCCATCGCATCAGCTGAAGGACTGCTTACTGGTCCCTAATCGAACAGGACGCGAGACAGCACCGACACCGAGAGGACCAGCAGTACCACAGCCACGAGGTCCCCCACTACCCACTCAGCAGCAGCGGTTCGCTCAGCACCAGCAGAGAGGATCACCCCAGCAGGGCCGAGCTTTGCCATGGTCGTCGAGGAGCCGGATCCTACCCCAGATGTGATAGCAGGTTCTATATCACTAGATTCCTTTTTAGCTATAGCTTTGTTTGATTTGGGTGCATCCCACAGTTTTATTTCTGTAGCTTTTGTTTTTAAGTATAGCATAGTATCGAAACCATTGGGTGGTGTTTGCAAAATTATGACGGGCGGGGGTTTTATCCTAGTCAAAGATATTTGCATGAGGCGTCGCATCACTTTGGGAGGAAGGGAGTTGCACGCCAACTTACTCGTAATGCCACTACCGAGTTTCGACATCGTTCTCGGTATGGACTGGTTGAGTAGGAATTTTGCCAGTATAGATTATCACCAAGGATGTGTTGTATTCAATCCTTCGGGAGTGTCTGCATTCGAGTTTGCTAGAGGAGCAGTGGAGCAGCAGCGTGGAGCTATTTGCGGAGCTATAATCGAGGGAAAGGAGATCCTACACCCCATCATCAAGGAGTTCATGGACGTTTTCCCTGAGGACTTACCGGGATTATCGCCAGACAGGGACATCGAGTTTGCTATTGACCTAGTGCCAGGCGCGGAACCGACGGCTCAACCAGTGTACAGGATCAACAATAAGGAAGCTGAAGAATAGAAGAAGCAAATCGACGAATTGCTAGAGAAGGGGTTCATCAGAGAGAGTTCGTCACCATGGGAATCCCCTATCCTTTTTGTGCCGAAGAAGGATGGTACGGTGCGTATGTGCATCGACTACCGAACCTTGAATAATTATACTATCAAGAACAAGTACCCGTTGCCGAGGATTGATGATCTCTTCGATCAATTAAGCAGTGCACGGGTATTCTCGAAGATAGATTTGAGGTCGGGTTACCATCAACTGAAGGTGAGGAAAGAAGATATTTCGAAGACTGCCTTCCGGACCAAGTACGGGCAATACGAGTTTATGGTGATACCGTTCGGGTTGACTAATGCCCCGGCAGTCTTCATGAACTTGATGAACAAGGTATTCTATCCGTACCTTGACAAGTTTGTAGTGGTGTTTATAGATGACATACTCATTTACTCAAAAACACCGGTAGAACACGAGGAACATTTGAGGATCGTGCTTGAGACCCTCAAAAAGGAGAAGCTCTATAGAAAATTCTCAAAATATGAGTTTTTCTTAGACAAGGTGGAGTTCCTTGGGCATGTGGTGACAGGCGACGGTATATCTGTCGATCCAAAGAAGGTTACGGCTGTGGAAGCTTGGACTACTCCGACTACTGTGGCAGAGATACGAAGCTTCTTGGGACTAGCAGGGTATTATCGAAAGTTCGTACAAGACTTCTCTCGGATTGCAGAGCCGCTTACTAGGCTCACTCGGAAGGACTTAGAGTTCATTTGGACAGAGGACTGCCAGGCTGCGTTCGATGAGTTGAAGAAGAGGTTAACGATAGCTCCTATCTTGGCTTCGCCTTCGGGATCGGGAGGTTTCACCATTTATAGTGATGCCTCGGGCAAAGGACTGGGCTGTGTCTTAGAGCAGAACAAGAGGGTGATTGCCTATGCGTCTCGACAGTTGAGACCGCATGAGAAGAACTATCCCACACACGACCTAGAGTTGGCAGCCATGATCTTCGCCTTGAAGCTGTGGAGACACTATTTGTACGGAGAGCGAGTGAAAATCTTCATTGACCACAAAAGCTCGAAGTACGTCTTTACACAAAAGGAGTTGAACATTAGGCAGCGCAGATGGCTTGAGCTGATGAGTGACTATGATATTTCCTTACAGTACCACCCGGGAAAAGCCAACGTTGTTGCGGATGCTTTGAGTAGGTATCCCGTAGCAATGTGCTTGACTCGGAATCGTCACTTATTAGCGGATTTAAAGAGTTTGGGCTTCGAGATCGACATTCCAGGAGCCGAGATGCAGATAATGGGCATGCAAATTCAGTCAGGATTGATAACAGGATCCGGGAGACACAACACCAGGATGAGCAGCTGAAGAACATCTTAGCACAAGCACGAGCTGGCTTGCTAGATGATTTCACTATTGCAGAAGATGGTTCGTTGAGGCACGGGACGAGACTTTGTGTACCTAGTAGAGAGCTTAGAGAAGAAGTTATGCAGGAAGCACACCGTTCCCAATATTCTCTACATCCGAGAGCCAATAAGATGTACAAGGATCTGAGAAACCATGTGTGGTGGTATGGTATAAAATGCAAAGTGGCCCGCTTCATTTTTAGGTGCCTCGTGTGTCAGCAGGTCGACGTCGAGAGGCAGAGACCAGGAGGTTTGTTGCAGCCGCTACCGATACCCGAGTGGAAGTGGGAACACATCAGTATGGATTTTGTTTTCGGACTTCCACGGTCGTCGGGCAGGAAGGATGCGATTTGGGTCATCGTCGACAGGTTGACCAAATCGGCCCAATTTATACCATTCAAGGTGTGGTTATCTACAGAGAAGTTGGCAGAGCTTTATATGAAGCAGATAGTTCGGTTGCACGGGGTTCCAGTGAGTATAGTATCAGACCGTGACAACAGGTTCACATCCCATTTTTGGAGAAGCCTACAGGCTAGCTTGGGTACAGCGCTCAAGTTCAGCACTGCTTATCATCCGCAGACGGATGAACAGTCAGAGCGGACCATTCAGACGCTCGAGGATATGCTGCGAACGTGCGTGCTAGACTTTGGTGGCTCATAGGAGGACCACCTTCATCTCATGGAGTTCTCCTACAACAACAGCTACTAAGCTAGCATGGAGATGTCCCCGTTCGAAGTATTGTATGGGCGGAGATGTCGTAACCCGCTATCTTAGGACGATGTGGGAGAGCGTGCACTGTTAGGACCGAAGATGGTAGTAGATACTACGGAGAAGGTTAAGATGATTAGAGAGCGGCTTTACGTGGCTCAAGACAGGCAGAAGCATTAGACAGACAATCACCGTAGGCCGTTAGAGTTTGAGGTATAGAATCTTCTTATGATTAACTACGTGTATGGTTATGAGATTGTATTAACGTTTTGTGCATCTAGGTTGGCGATTTGGTGTATTTGAAAATTTCTCCGACGCGTGGCACTATTCGTTTCGGTAAAGGAGGTAAACTCAGCCCACGTTTCATTGGACCGTTTGGTATTCTCGAGAAGATCGAACCAGTAGCGTACCGGTTGACCTTGCCGCCGACACTGGAGGGAGTGCACAACGTGTTTCACGTGTCTCAGCTGAGACGGTACGTAGAGGACCCCAGCCATGTGTTGGACCATTCGAAGATCGAGGTGGGACCCAGTCTCAGTTACCAGGAGCAGCCCGTAGAGATTTTGGACCGCAAAGAGAAGGTCCTGAGGAATCAAACGATTTTCTTAGTTCGTGTCGCGTGGAGACACCACTCCCCAGGCGAGTCCACATAGGAGAGATAAGACGAGATGCACGAACGTTACCCCTACCTTTTTGAGCTCTGAGGTACGATTCTACTTTGTGCTATAGTTAAATTTCGAGGACGAAATAAATCTATGGGGGGTAGACTTATAAGTCCCATCTATTATTTTATTTATTTATTCTATTTTAGTTATTCTATTTACCCATTTACAAATTTTAGCTTAGACACCTGTATTACTATATATATAAACATATCAAGAATTAAGTAAAGGGGGTTCTTTGCAAAAGACTATTGATCCAGGGACCTTAAGGTTATTTTTGAATTTAAATTCAATAGCAGGCTCGATAGCCTATACTACAAATCCTAGCTGTATGTGTAATGCTCTCAATCACCAATGGATAAATCAGGATCTAGTTTTCAAATCCCAGCTGTTCTTAACCGACCCCTTGACCCCTGTTCATAGTATAAATTCGAATCCAAAGGATCAAATTCCCCAAGTCCTGGATAACCTTACAAAGTTTCAAATCAAATCCTTCTTATCACCTACACCCTATATAAACTTAAGGAGGGTGACAGCCGACCTTTTGCACCTGCAAACCCTAAGAAGATCAGCTACAACTGTCTTGTGGAGTCTTCGTCCAAATACTCTTCAAGAGCAACTGAGGTTAGTATCGATTTTTACGATTATGTATTCAGCAATCTTTATACTAAGAACACCATATATTCGAGGAAATTATCGAGACGGTTAGATGGTAGTTGAGTTGTGTTCAAGAAATAAAGGAAGACCCAACGCCTTAATAGCGGTATTGAGAACTCGTAGTCTTTGCCAACCATCAACTGTACACCTTAGTTGTTCATATCCATGTCAGTGATAACATAATACGATAAAACATATAGAACCTCAGTATTAAACTCTAATAAAGCAGGTTGTATCCAATACCTTATACACAAGTTGTTGCACCCGTGAATCAAGGCAGAGTATCAATTGAGAGTGCTAATCCATAACTAAGCTTTTAGATGAGCTGGAGTATCAGAGTACATGATGAATGGATCCCACTAGTTGTATAGGGGAGTTACCAACTTAACGACTATGTGAACTTGGGTTAGAGGATTAGGTGGGGGTCGAAGACAGTGGTGTCGGAGTTGACACTTAAGAACAAGGATGTTTTAGTACCAGATGTAAATACTTGACACCACAATTGACCCTTGAACCAGATTGATGTTGGTAGCCTATTTGGCCATTAGTATCAGAGGGTAGGGTATCCTGAAAACAGATTGGAATCCAATTCCTGTAAACAGATTGGAATGGATAACCTGTTCAACTCCTGAAAACAGATCGAATCCAATTCCTGATTTGAATGGATATCCTGTTCAACTCTTGTATCATCACGGATACAATTGTATCGACCTAACGTTAAGGGAATCAGATTACCTAGTGTAACAGTGGCTAACAGCTTCGAGTTCCAGGAAACTCTGATGCAATGGACACTGAAACTTTGACACAAAAGGTAATAAATGTCACCAGTAACAAAGGGTTATAAGTTTTGGTTGCACAGTTTAATCATACCACGAATTTCTCCCTATTGTCATATGAAAACCCTTCTTAGCCACTAGATGACAGTACAGATACCAACACTTGGTATCTGCTTTGAGTTTAGGAATAACATGACATAAATCTGTAGGTGAATACCCACTCCCAATTTCGATACCTAGCCTCCTAGCAAGGGTTGACATTGAGTACCCGACGGTTAATGTTATCATACACAACCCTAGTATCAGATATGATAAGGAATACAGGATCCAACTTATGAAAACTTGATTTGGGCACTGTATCAACTCAAGCCTATAGCAGTATCTCATTATCAAATCCAGTGCAAGATAGACACTTGGTACCCGAGATCAGATGTGTGTCTCGAGTACCAAGTTTCGAACCTGGGTACTAGCAGGCTGACTGATAGGAGAGTTACAAATAGCAAGTTCCGTATAGGGTAATTCCCACATGGTGAACTAAACATAAGTCAAGGTAGCATTAAGTGTTCCAGTCCAGGAAGTTTTAGTTACCTTAACATATGTAAACCACCAAGCTGCCCTCAGTCCCTAGGTGTATTATTGACATGATGCTTTACTTCACCAGAGCAAATTGCTTGCTAGATGACTCTAAACCACTAGGTTAATGAAGGAAGTATGTAGGGGAAATCCTACTGCTAGCAGAACAAAAGTAGGAGGAGAACCCTAATATAAATTGCAAACCCAAAATAGATGAATACTTATGTCTGTCAGTTGCAAGGGTAGGGCATACAATATCCATATGTATATATATGCATATATTGAGGGAGGGTATGTTATATGAAGAAGGGTAAATGGGGCAATACAGCAAGGGGTAGAGAGAACAATAGTTGGGAGTAGGCAGGGTCTGTAGGCACCAAATTGACAACTTATGTAAGGCACTTGAAGATAACACATAAATGAAGAAATGAACACCCACTACATAGGGATTATCATTAACTAGAACTAGTGGCCTAGTAAGTACAGGAAACCAAGTACCCTAGAGAACTGATAACCTAGTAACTAGTCTATTTTATTCTATTTCATGTTTTGATATTGTGATTGTACAAACAATAGGTTACTTGGGCTCAGAGTTGGCACCGGACCCTTGTCACCAATACAGGACACTAGGCGAGTACAGTTTATTGTCTGTTTCCAATGTTGATTTTTACTATATTTTATTGATTGGTCATTAGTTATGTGATTTTATATTCTATCATAAATTGTTGAGTCGGGATGTAAGAAGTACCAAGGATGTGTGATCCGACCATAGACATTGTTTATTTTCTACAAGTAGACCTCGTAGACATTGTTTATTTTCTGCAAGTAGACCTCATAGACATTGTTTATTTTCTGCAAGTAGACCTCGTATACCTCGCGGTGTAGTATCCCAGACTGATCACATATCAAAGGTACTTCTAACAGTTGGGAAGGTATTTTGTTTATTTATTGTTATTGATTTTTTAGTCTTTTCTCACATTTTTTCCTATTTATTTACAAAACATATAATTGATGTCTAACCTCTGTTTTATAGTCATTTTTATATATTGGAACTGCATTAAGTGAATTACACTCGTTCCATCCTGAATGGATAACCAAACAAATTTTTAGGTGATTGCGAAGAGGTTGAGTTCCCTGACCAGTATGGCCCATACATGGGGGATACAGTAGAGACGAATTTTGCTTATCAGGAGGAGTACGCAACATCTGATCCTGCTGCGTTTTCTTAGTTTCCTTTTAGTTAGTGCTGAGACATTATACTGGATATTGAGTTAATTTTTGGAGACATGTAGTTGAGATTTCATTTGACTTTAGTCATTATACATTTCTATTAGAGATGGTTTATTTATTTCACCTTCTAGATGTTGAGCTATGATTTGAGTTGTGGATTATTCCTTGTGGTATATCTGTTATTGCGTGGTTGCTCATCATATTGTTACAGCGTTCTACCGTGGACTCTGCGGCGTAGGCTGGACGTGTACACGGTTCATGCCCAAATATTGGGTGCGGGTCGTGACAGTGTGTGTGTGTGTTGTGTGTGTGTGTGTCCCAGTTGTAGCGACAGGGGTCCCACTGTGGATGGCCTGGGTTCAAGCCCCCTAGGCACATGCGCCTTAGCCCCAGTAAGGACTCCCAAAGATATATATAATATTGGGACACCAACATCTTGAAGACAGTGAACCATAATCTCTATGGAGATAATGAAGGTGATGTATACTTAGCCATTTGATGTGAATATTAAAATTAAAAGGTATAGAAGTAGCTTTATATAATCACCTGTATTCCAAGTCTCGTGAAAATATTATACCTAATCCAATATCAAAAGAATTTTTAATTTTTAGAAAATATCGGAGCTCCTATCAGGGCCGTTTGGATGGCAGCAAGTGTGCTGAAATTGGTCACTTTTATTGCAACTGGTCGTTGAAATATGCAGTTTCGGTGTTTGGTTGCACGTTGCAACGGCAACGCAAGTGTAAAATCTATGACAACAATAAGTTGATGACCTCTCTCTTTTGTCAAATATCACTAGTATCAAAAAAGGGACGTAGGTGTGTGGCATGTGGAGAGAGAGAGAGATAAAAATAGTGAAGTCTATGATGATCGTCCCTCTCAACAACAGCGAGCTCGCCACCACATCCTCCTCGTCCAGTTCGGCGCCGGAAGCATTGCCTTATCGTTCTTTTTTGGCACATGTGCACCACGAGCCCCTTCTCGAGCCCAACCGCCATCGCTCTCCTCCGTCGGTGCTAAAAGTTTGAAGCGACCGCGGCGACGGCGGTCGGGAAATTAGTTGTGGCAGAGTGTGGCGTGGGAGGAGGAATACATGGCGGGAGGAGAGCTTGGAGTGGAGGTGGTGGTGGAAGAGGATGAGAGAAGGAGAGGTAGAGGCTCTCCCCGCAGGTGAACAGCCTTGAGAGATGCTTCCCATGGTAGATCTTGGTGAATAAATTAGTAGGGAGGTGGAACGACACACCTCTGTAATAAGAGGTGTTGGGAAGGGTGGAATAATTAAATAATTTAATTAAAGAGAATTACGTAGAAGTCTGAGGGTCGGAGTAATTAAAGAGTTTAATTACAAATTAGACTGTTTAATTACGACAATAAATTTATCTATGATAATTAATTTAATTTTTTTTTTTGATAGTTGGTTTAAAAAATATCATTTTCTTAAATTATGAATTTAAATTGGTTATATCACTTACATGGAATGACATCCAAAATATTGAAAGTCGTCCTCCACATGATAGGTAACTAAATTATCTCTGAATTTCTTATGTCTCCTCACTCGCTTAGACACATGTTCTGCGAGTTCTGGATCAAACGTTGTCTCTACGATAACAACGTCTTCTTGGACTATATCTTCATTGGAAGCTTCAGCCTCCTGTGCACCCACACTATTCTCCGGAATATCTTCGAGAACAATGTTCTTGTGTCTTACAAATTTATCTTTAAAGAATTTCGTGCAGCAAGATTCGATAATATGATTTGATTCAATATCAAGAAACCTCCAAGCATCAATATTCTCAACATAACCCAGGAAGACTCTTCGTAGTCCTTGTACCCAGCTTCTGAATATTCAAGTCTGGAAGCTTCACATGTACCAAACACTCCCATACTCGAATGGCATTCAAGTTGAGTCTAACTTTGAACCAGAGTTCATGAGGAGTGACATCGAAAGTTGCGTACGACACTATGTTCAGAATAAAAGTTGTTGTAAGCACAGCTTCTCCCCGGAAGCAATTTGGATGACCCGCAGTCAACAGCATTGAATTCATCATCTATGTCAACATTTTATTATTCCTTTCTCCAATATCATTTGATTGAGGAGAATACGGAGCAGTTGTCTCATTGCCAATTTCATATTCTCTGTATAACAATACGAATTCAAGAGACCTATACTCTCCGCCTTGATTACTTTTGAGTATCTTGAGTTTTTGTCCGATTTGACACTCGACTGCAATATTTAAGTCCTTAAACATCTCAAACGCTTCATCCTTTGACTTGAGCAGATAGAAGAATGTATACGTGTACTTTAAAAAATTGTCGATGAAAGTAAAAAAGTTCTTTATCCCAGTCTTTGTGGAGAACTGTTTGAAGTCACAGATATCTAAGTGCACCAACTCCAATAGATCTGTGCTTTGCTCTACCCATTTGAATGGTTTTTTTTGTGATCTTCGTCTGCACACAGACTTCACACTTCTCCATCTCCTTACTACCATATTTGGAGATAAGCATTAAACTAGACATCTTGTTAATTCTTTTACATTAAACATGTCCTAGTCTATTATGCCACAACTCAAGGGAACAACCAAAAGAAGAGATTACATTAACATTACCAGATGGAGTTACAAGTTGAAGTTTGAACACCCCTTCGGTACAGAAAGCTTCTTCGAAGTATGTCCTTTATAGGATATAACTATTTGATCAACATTGATGTTCATTCTCAAGCCTACGTTGCAGAGAAAACTTCTTGATATCAGGCTCTTGACTATCACCGGTACCTGCTTCACATCCTGAAGCGTTAGTGACTTTTCCAAAGTCAGCTTTAGTACCATCGTTCTGATGCCAAGTACTTCTGCTTGTGTCTGGTTCGCTATCATAACCTTCTCAAATGTAAGCTTGTATATGGTGAACAACTCCCCTTTTGAGCAAATATGGCCATATGCACCAGTTTCTACCCACCAATCAGTATCGACACCAGTCGTGACAACATGCACAATCATAACAACCTTGTTAGGCTCACCTTGCTCTGTCTGTTTGGGCTTGGATCTACAGTCTTTTCGATAGTGGCCTTTCTTGCCACAGTTGAAACAAGCCCCATCTTTCTTAGTCTTTGGCTTGAACGAAGCCAAGTTCACCTTCAAATGGTTGAAGTCCTTCTTCTTGTTGTGAGAAACCTTATGCTTCTTCTTGAAGTCCCAGCATGCACCAAGTTGACCTTGACCATCTGTTTAGACAGTGTGTCTACTTTGGATTGAGCCCTCAACTCGTCTTCAACATGGATCCAGTACATGAGTCG
Organism: Iris pallida; assembly: GCA_029216955.1. NCBI lineage: Eukaryota > Viridiplantae > Streptophyta > Magnoliopsida > Asparagales > Iridaceae > Iris > Iris pallida. Next base: position 15,281,844 of record JANAVB010030220.1, read on the forward strand.
CTCATGATCTACCTCCATCTTCATATGGTGCATGTCCACAATGAATTTCTTGCACCCAGACGGAAGCTTGGCGACAATACCCCTGACAATGAAAGTATCGATCAGGGATTTGTCATCATCCTCAAGTTTTTGATACAACTTGGAAGATTCCTTAACTTGAGGCAACATCGTCTTATCATCCTTAAATCGTGTCTTCTAGACTTTTCAGTCACATGAATCTTGTTTTTGTTCTCACCAGAGTTGTAGTGCTTCTCCAAAGACTCCCAAACGTTCTTTGCCTGGACCGTCTTGTTGTATGACTCCGCCAGACTCTTCTAGGGAGTTCAGAATCAGCAACTTATAGAGGTTGTTGTCTCTCATCCACTTCGTCTGCAAATTTGTGGCCTCAACGACCCTCCGAGCATTTTCACCCTCTAGAATAATGGGTTCAGGATCTGTCGACATGTAGTCCACGTTAATGAGTTGAAGATTAAGACTGATATTTCTCTTCCAGATGTTGAAATGCACCCCATCAAACTTCTCAAGTTTGTTAAAACTTGTGTCGAGAATATTTGTATGGTTGTTCTCCATCTTACTCGGGTTTTGCTTTGAGATTGTTAATCCTGAGGCTTAATCAAAGATGGAGGACTATCAGAAACATAGATCTCACGCAAACAAGTATGATTCTCTGATATGAATCTGAAACTGAGACTTCGAAGATATATCCAAACAAGTTTGCTCCCCAAAGAACTCGAGTATAACGAGAACTACTATTAAATATCAAGTTACATGTTTTTCTTCAATTTTACAAACTGATAGAAAGAGAATGTTCTTTCTTGCAAACGGGTTGTATTTGGGACAAAACACATTACACGATAAAGAAGAGAAGTAGTGGAAGAAGAAGCATGTTGCTTGCTGGGGTGATGAAGATCACCGTTGCTCAAAACAAGATTCGTCTCATATGGTCTGCTCCTAGGAACCAGCAAGTTCTCGTAGAACTTTTGGAACACTCGTCGTCACCTCTCTTTAGACTCGCACAAACTCCTGGACTTCAAGAGCACCGAACTCTCTTCAGCTCTCAATTTTGAAGTAAGCCCTCAAAGGTGGCACGAAGAGGGTATTTATAGAGTAGGAAGGAAACCCTAACCGTAATCATGGATGTCAATCAATTACGGAAAGATACGTTCGAATATATATATGGACACCAACATCTTGAAGACAGTGAACCATAATCTCTTTGGAGATAATGGAGGTAATGTATACTTAGGTATTTGATGTGCACATATTAAAATTAAAAGGTATAGAACTAGATTTATATAACAAAAAATTATGAAAAAGGCATTATACTTAGGTAAAATTCTAAAAAAAAGTATCAAGTATGTAGAAATTGCAGAGGCAGCATCCGGCCGGACTTTTGAAGTCCGGATGCTGACCTCATCCCCCTCATCCTTATTTAGTGGTTAATTTGCCGGGGTTAAGATAGTGGTCGGATATCCAAAGTCCGGTTTGTAACGTAAAATGGTAGCCGAATATTAAAAGTCTGGTTGGTGCTCAATAATTGTGGTTGGTGTTAGGTAGATGGTGGGGGTTGGAGTAATAAACTGTAGGACTGTATATATAGACGGGGATGAAAAATTTTCTACCAAAGTTAGAAAAATATTTCTAGAAGAAGGGTAGAGAAGAAGTACAGAGAAGGAATCGGCTGGTGTAAGCCCTCTGGAATTTAATTAGAATTAATTAGAGTAATCGTATTTAATTAGGAATTTATTTTTATTTATAAATAATTTTCTAAGTAATTAATAATTTCTCACTTTTATTTTTGATTATTATCGACACGTTACCATGACTTTAAATTAGGAGCACGAGACTAGTCATTTTCTCCAAACCAACTTTTCATACACGATCTACTCGAGACGCTCTACGCCATGACCTTCATGTCCCACTCAGACACACTCTCTTGTGCTTCATTTTTGTCGTACAATTTTTTGGACAATTGACCCAATCTCGATTTACCCTACCGAGTCATATTTAATTCCAACTTGTATTGGAGACACCATTTTGACCCAAACTGGTCGACCCAAGTTATGGACACGGACCATTTTGAGCCTACTACACACGTGCCACTTGTGTCCCATCCAATTGAGTCCCCGTGTACTATTTATTTATCAAGGATTATAAATGGCTAATTTAAGTCATTTAATTACCGGGACCCAATTAAACCCAATTGTGACCCAACCCGACCCTTCGAGACTCAACCCAAGCACCATGACATCTCCCCTACATCATACATACACACACACACAATACCCTATAATCCTATAAAATACCAAACACCAAAAACACACACATCACCATCACACCCTCTCTCATTTCCTTAAACTAATAACACACTCCCATCACCATCACCATCACCATCACTATCACTCTCTCTCTTCCCTCACCCCACCCACAACCAACAGCCAACACACCCTCCCTCACTCCTATGTTCTCTCTCCTCTCTCTAACTCTATTCCTATAATTAAAATACACACACAACCATCACCATCACTCTTCTCTCTCTCCATATTTTAAACACACACACACACACTCACCATACTCTCCCTCTCTTCTCTCTCCTACACCCCTACCCGACAGGAATGACACCCCCCCTCTCCATTCGGTCCTTTCTCTCTTCCCTCTCATCATCTCTCTCTCTCTCTCTCTCTCTCTAACACACTTCTTCCCCCCTTCAAAACCGAGCCCCCACTTCTCCTTCTTCATCATCAACTCACTTTACCACCACCACTCCCACACTTCACCACCACCTCCACCACCACAGCCGCACCACCACCACAGCCACCCTCTCCTCTCCTCCACCTCTCCCTAGTCCGACCACAACCACAGCCTCCCCCTCTAGGTCGACCACCACCACTCACCACTACCATTTCCTCCTTCCTATCCTTCTTCATCATCATCATCTTCACCCTACGACCACCCTCTTCATCACCACACCACCACCCTCACCACAGCCGCCCCCTCTCCCCTAGGCCGGCACCACAGCCCCTACTCCGGCCGGCAGCACCACACCCCTTCACCATCAACATCACTCTTAGGTACTCTCCACTCTTCCTCTTCATTTCATTAGGTATGTATTATTATATATATCTAGATATATAATAATATATATATATAATTATATATATATATATATATATATATAAGACTATATGAAGAAGGGTATAAAGGTGAATGTGTGATTAATAGTGTATGAATGTGTGATTAATAGATTATATAATATATATATTTTATTATTATATATATATTATATATTATATAATATATAGATATATATATATAATATAATATTATTATATATAGATATATATTTATTTCTATTATATAATATATATCTATATATTAGTATAATTAATATATATTATTATATATTAGATATATATTATTATATATTATATATATAGAATATTATATATATTAGATAATATATATATATTATATAGATATATATATATATATATATATATATAATATATATATAGATATATATATATATATATTTTCTATATATATATATATATATATCTTATATATATATATATATATATATATAGATATGTATATATATATATATTTTTTATGAAGAAGGGTATAAATGTGAATGTGTGATTATAGTGTATGAATGTGTGATTAATATGATATATAGATTTGTTTTCTTCGATATATATATAGATATATATTATTTTTTTTTTTTATATATATATATATATAGATATATATAGATATATAGATAATATATATATATATATATATAGATATATATTATGTATATTTATATATATATATATATATATATATATATAGATATATATATATATATATATATATATATATATAGTATATATATAGATATATATATATATATATAGATTTATATATTTATATATATATTAATATTATATTTATATATATATATAAAATATATTTTATATATATATATATATATATATATATATATATATATATATATATATATATATATATATATATACAATGTGTATGAATGTGTATAAATGTGAATGTGTGATTAATAGTGGTGTTTTCATGGTTTATTGTATGTATAATGCAATGTAGGAATTTTCATAAACATTGTTGAAATGGATCCATGCATACACAATATTTGTGTATATACTCTTGTCACACACATGATCTTATATATATATATATATATATATATATATATATATATATATATATATATATATATATATATATATATATATATATATATATATAATTATATGTATTCTTGTCTCATTGTGTACATATATATGTATGTATAGACATATATATATATATATATATATATATAGATATACTCTTACACATACAAGTGTATCAATGTAGTTTTATGCATACAAATTATAATGTATATATATATAGCCCTTCAATATATATGTATATATTTTACATGAATAAAATATACACTTTGTCACATTATGTATATATATATATATATATATATATATATATATATATATATATATATATATATATATATATATATATATATATATATATATATATATATATATGTAAAATAAAATATATATATATATATATATATATGTACTCTTTCAAATATATATGTGCGTATTTTATATAAATAAAAATAGATACTTTGTCTCTAATATATATATATATATATATATATATATATATATATATATATATATATATATATATATATATATATATATATATATATATATATATATATATATATATATGTGTACTCTTAGCCTCATTATGTATATATGTACATATATAAACTCTTTCAAATATATATGTATGTATTTTATATAAATAAAAATAGATACTTTGTTTCTATGTACATATATATGTATATATATTTTCTCTACACATGCATGCATATCTACACCCACTTGTTCTCATTATCTACGGTGATCGTCTTTGTATGTATATGCTCTATGTACACTCATGTACAGACGTATCATTTCAAACATAGGACTTACGTACATAAATTCCTATACTTGTATATATATATATATGCTCTAGGGATACTTGTGTATTATATATAAAATAGGATTTGTGTATGGATAATTTCTATACTTGTACATATATATATTTCTCATGAGCAACTTGGGGTTATGTTTTATTCTTGTAGGTGTATGTCCCTAACATATAGGAAGAGTTGTATGTGCACCTTCTTAGATAAATGCAACTTAGTATTTGAATGTGGTATCCCGTACGAATAACATACTTTCTACTTTTTGTGTGGATAGATGTATGGTCATGGATGTTCATTGTGAGCCTTGGTTGTGTGATTGTAGGTCCCTTGGACGACGTGATTGAGGCATGAGGGACCGGAGCACTATTTGCACATTGCGGGATTGAAGGCAAGTATACCTTGCCTTGTACTACTTCCTTTACATTTACATCATTATACTCTTGTTAGCGTAGATCTGATTAGTAGAGTCCGGGTTTACCCCGGGCATAGTCGATGTTGGCGTCGACACTAGGACTACCTACTTGGCCTAGGTATAGACGACGTACCGTTGGATTGTGGAGTTGTTGTTACAACTTCCTTGACCATGACACGGGTTACGACACGGCACTGAGTGAGATCAGATTATGGCGCACGCTGTCGCTATCGACTGGCCATCGGTGCGAGTGGCTCGTGTGATAGCACATATAGGGTAGTGATGGTCCTAGATAGCTGACCTTTCATAGAGAGTAGATGTTGGGTCGAGGATGTGACTTATACATCACGGGACGGGAAATACAACCAGTAGGCGTATGGGACAGACAATTACATTATTTTATGTTAGCCTCATTGGGGCCCGATTATGGGAATGGGCCCTTACTAGTGGGTATATCCGGCAGCAGCCACTAGCTGCGCGCTAGGTTCGGTCGAGAGGTACGCTAGTATTGTGCTAATCGGCTCGTGATCCGACGCTCGGCCCGTGTTCCGACGCAAATCTTTCGGCTCGTGATCCAATGTCGGCCCGTGCTTCGACGACATTATTTTCACCTACCCATATGTTCCAAAGTTGTCTTTGTATGCATTCACTTAGATTGGTTAGCGCTCCCCCTTATGTTAGATCAGTATTTACTTTATGGCATATTCCTATTTGTATCTTGCTATGTCCCCTGAGGACCTGGTTCTTTTCCAGATCCCAACGAGCACACATATTCGACGATATACGGTGCCAGAGCTGAGGCAGCAGACTTTGCAGAGGACTACGAGGTCTACCCCGAGAAGTTCCCTTGACCTCGGTATGCTGCTACTTGGGCTGAGAGTTTCATATCTAGTTAGCTGATACTCTTAGCTAGTTATCTTCCATTCATGTACTTTCATTTTGATGTACTGTGGGTTTGTTTCCACCAGACATGTATTTTCTTTCAGTTGTATTTGGACTTTTAGACTACTGTGCGTTTATATTCAGCACATCCTTTCTATGTCATTTGTGGATGAGATTTAGATATTGTCTGTGTTTGGTTAGTTACTTTTACAGCGTAGTACGCCTAAGTGAGTACATTAAATTGGATAGCTCACTTTAGGTCGTATCAGCTGGCTAGGTTAGGCCCTAATCCCATACATTTGGGAGTGGAGCGTGACAGCTGGGAAGAGAAGAGAAGAAGAAGATAGTTTATTTCAACCTAGGTAATTATTTTGTTAGTATTTTTATTTTTAGAAAGTATGTAGAAATTTTGATGTTAATTAGATGATCGGATTTTAGAAGTCCGGATGCGGAAGTCATTCTTTTGAAAAAATTGAAATATGTGTTAATTAGAAAAAAAGGTGTCCGATTAAGCATGCCACGTCGTCGCGAGGCGGGGGGAGGGTCCGGATCAGCCAATTAGGGTCCGGATTAGCCGATTGGTCATGTTCGACAAAGACAGCTACGCCCCCACAAGCCACGTCGTTGCGAGGCGGGGGAGGGTCCGATGGAGCCTCCTATCAAGATACGGGGGAGGGACCGACGGAGCCTCCTGATCAAAATGCGGAGGGACCTTCGCAGCCATGTCAACTGGAGCAGACCTGGTCGCCATGGGGTTCTCGTATACACGTTGTTGGCGGTAATACGTCACAACCATGGCAGTTACAGCCCTGGGAGTCGCAGGAGTCGGTGACTTGGTCATAGCTTGATCGAGAGTCGAACGTGGGGTCGTAGGAATATCCTTCACAGCCGACCTTGCCATTGACGGCATCGGAGTATCCTTTGCCGCCGTCAAACACCGGTGAATTTGATTGGAGGTATTTCATTGAGGATACGTACAGGTCAATATTTGAAACGTCACCACCACCTTACTGTCACGTCCCGACTCGCCAAATCGGTCGTCATCGCCTTGACTCGAGATAAATCGATCCTATGAGTCGGAACGTGATGCCGTACAAGTCCTTATTGGACTTGTACAAGGCAAGAACATGCACTTGAAACTCCCATTGAGACGACGCGTTGAAATTAAACAGTGCAGAGAGTTGAAGACATAGAATAGGAAGAAATTTAACTTTTCATTCATAAAACTTGCAAAGTACGTGCAAGGTCATTTTTACATTACATATGACGTTGCTGTTACATCTTTGAACACAAAAGAAAACTCTCGACAAGCTGCCATGAAATAATCCTTGTCGTTCCATACATTCATGCCCCTTTATACATTTGAACAAAACGACTTTGATCTAAATTGGGCTTCAAAATACTTCAAAATAGGAGAGCTTAGTTCTGCCTCCCGTTCTTCAGCTTCAGTCTAGTCTCGAGCTCCCGCAGCACGATCGTTACCTGGGGAGTTGGGGGTTAGCACACTTGCAAGTGGATGGGACGAACCCACTCGTCTAAACCGACACTGCTTATTAAGGATTCTAGCATACGAAGTGATTTTTCTATTTAGAACTATATGAATTGCAGTTCATATCGAAGGCACATTTTAAACAATGACAACATAACCAATTTTAACTTATCTTACCACGGCCGTGCTCCTTTTCTGCACAAAATATACAAAATACTTACCACCTGCACAAGACAATAGGTGAGCATGCAATCTATCTTATATGCGGTCATGGGTGATATCGACACCATGAAGGATGATTACGTAGCATTGCGACGCGCCCTACCAGTCCAGGTTGCGAGCCTAACTGAAGGTCTCGCAATGCCTCGTGCCGAAGCACGATTCCATAATTTTCTCATAGGCCGATTCGGTCCCAGCGCCCCAGGTACCGTCTCGAGGAAAGCTCACCTTGTGTACAAGTCGTCCATTACCATACAAATTTATGAACAGTTTAATATGTATGAAGTAAATTGCATAGCGTAGACATTATTAAACCACATAATCATTTCTACTCGTGCAAGGGTTTTTTTCTCCGAAGCTGTACATTCCGATTTAGCATCCCGTAGGCACCAAATTCTCCGAGGCATAATATACCGCAACCAAAGTTTCTTCCTTACGTTTCGCAGGACATGAAATGAATTCTATCTCTTTCCTAGAACTTTATCTTTTCTCTACTTAGTGTGAAACTTATAGGTTCAGAGTTAACTTCTCTAAGTTGTTATATTATCCCAAGTTCTTGATCTTAGTGGCAAGCATACATTCTGTTAGCATCATCGATTTGAACGTTGAACTTTAAGAATTTTGTTGGCGGGAAGGAGTAGAAAAGAAGGGGCCGAAGAACCACCCACCTAGAGAGATTGCGTCGGGAGTAGGAGAACGCTTCGCGACGGTCAAGCGTCAGTTACACGTACTCCTGTAATGGCACGAGCATCGAATTAGAACCCTTCCTTTGAAATTCCCAAAGACGCATTCAGATACGGCGCAAAAGCACACTTATCAAATCCATGCAACAATTCATTCAGAAAGCCAAGAAAACCAACAAAACCAACAGCAGACCGGTTGTGTTCCTCCCTTTAGAGTTCATTCGCCAAGACACAGTCTACTACATCTAGGACTTATTTCAGCAGTAGCCGATCCATTAGTTGGAACGGAACTCATATCACTCGTCCAAATTGATTTTATTGTTTCCATAGTTTTCGTATACCAAACTCGTCGCTGAGTCAGACTAGCCATCTATGTTCCCGACCATGTCTGACTTGCTTCGAGCCTATTACTTAGTGCTTTGCCCCAACGGAAGCAAGGCACTACATAATATACCACTAAGAAAAAGTTTCGTCCCGAAACTTAAGAACAAGGGTCTGACCTTCGTCGGCGAAAAGTAAAGGGTACTTCTCCTTCATCTTCGCCTCTAGTTCCAACGTCGACACCTCAACTGAATGGTTGCGCCAGAGTACGTGAACCAAGGACATCGATCGGCTCCGAGGATCTTTTCTTTAAGGTCCAAAATTTGTACGGGCTCCTCCGAGTATGATAGATCGACACGCAGCTCCAACTGATCGAAACTAACCACATGACTTGGGTCATACATGTACTTCCGAAGTTGGAAGACATGGAAGACGTCATGCACTTCAGCCAGGGCAGGAGGTAGCGCAATCCGGTAAGCAACTGTCGCCACTCTTTCGAAAATCTCGAAGGGCCCTACGAATCTCGGACTCAGCTTGCCTTTTATCCCGAATCACATAACGTCCTGCATCGGCGTCATCTTCAGGAACACATGGTCCCCAACCAAGAACTCTAACAGTCATCGACGAGTATCTGCATAACTCTTCTGCCGACTCTGAGCAATACGGAGCCTATCTCGAATCATGCGGACCTTCTCAATGGCTTGTTCGATTAGTTCTGGCCCGAGCACCTGTCGCTCCCCGACTACGTCCCAATAAATCGGAGATCGGCATTTCCTCCCATAAAGTGCCTCGTAGGGAGCCATCTGAATGCTCGATTGATAACTGTTGTTGTATGCAAATTCCGCGAGCGACAAGTGTGTGTCCCAACTAGTCTTCAAATCTACCGTACACGACGTAACATATCTTCCAGGATCTGATTCACTCTTTCTGTCCGGCCGTCCGTTTGCAGGTGGTATACGGAGCTAAGGTTCAGCTTAGTGCCCATCGCCGCTTGCAGACTCGTCCATAAATATGACAAAAATTGCCCATCTCTGTCCAAAATGATTGTGGCAGGTACCCCATGCAATTGGACAATCTCATTGATATAGATCTGCGCTAACCGATCGATGCTCCATGATGCTTTGATAGCGATAAAAAGAGCGGATTTGGTCAAACGATCGACTATGACCCAAATCGCATCATTCTCCCGCGACGTCTTCGGAAGGCCCATAATAAAATCCATAGAGATGTTGTTCCACTTCCATACTGGAATATTGAGGTTATGTAGCTCTCCGTCTGGTCTTTGATGCTCGGCCTTCACCTGTTGACAGGCCATGCACTGTGACACAAACGTTGCTACGTCTTTCTTCATGTCGTGCCACCAAAAGGTCGTACGCAAGTCCTTGTACATTTTGGTACTCCTGGGATGCAACGAGTACTTCGCATAGTGGGCCTCCGTCAGAATCTCTTTTCCAAGTTCGGTATGGTCCGGCACGTATATTCTCCCTTTTATCCGCGTCATTCCGCTCTCGTCCACCACAAGGTCGGTCACCTTTTCCGTCAAAATCAGCTCGTGCATCTTCTTCAGGAATGGGTCGTCCTCCTGTGTGGTCTTTATCTTGTTGTACAAGCTCGACTCGAGGTACAATTGGGCCAATCGTGCTCCACGGTAGCAAATTCGGAGTTCGATACCCATTTCTGCTAAGTCTCATCGTATGTCACGGTTGATAGATAGACATCCTACAAACATTCTACTCAGCGCATCCGCTACGACGTTTTACTTACCTAGCGTGTACTCGATAGTCAGATCGTAGTCTTTGATGAGCTCGAGCCAACGCCGCTGCCGTAAGTTCAAGTCCCATTGGGTAAAGATATATTTGAGGCTTTTGTGATCCGTATAGATGCCGTAAGCTACACCATAAAGATAGCGCCGCCATAGCTTCAATGCAAATACAATCGCCGCCAGCTCAGGATCATGCGTAGAGTAATTCTTATCGTGTTGCTTCAATTGTCTCAAAGTAAACGAAATCACCTTATCCCTTTGCATAAGCACGCATCCCAAACCAGTTCGTGATGCATCACTAAATATTTGAAACCCTTCTGGTCCGTTCGAAAGTACAAGGATTGGAGCTGAGATGAGCCGTTTCTTTAACTCTTGAAAGCTCGATTCGTAGGCGTCGTTCTACTCGAATGCGACTCCCTTCTGGGTGAGGCGAGTCAGAGGTGATGCAATCTTGGCAAAGTCTTTCACAAATCTTCGATAGTAGCCTGCCAAGCCGAGAAAATTTTAGATGTCGCCTGCCGAGGTAGGCCACTTCCATTCAACTATCGCTTCAATCTTCTTTGGGTCCACCGTGACGCCTTCGGCTGAAACAATGTGCCCAAGTAGCGTCACGCTGCTCATCCAAAACTCGTATTTACTTAACTTGGTATAAAGTTGGCGTTCGCACAGAGTCTATAGTACCGTCTTCAAGTGCTCCACATGCTCGTCCTTGTTTCTTGAATATATGAGAATGTCATCGATGAATACGACGACAAATTTGTCTATGAACGGTCGGAACACCCGGTTCATCAGATCCATGAAAGTGGTAGAAGCATTTGTCAAGCCGAAGGACATGACTAGAAATTCGTAGTGACCATATCGAGTTCAGAAGGCGGATTTTGGCACATCCTCGGACTTGATCTTCAATTGATGGTAGTCTGAGCGAAGATCAATCTTGGAAAATATCGTCGCCTCTTGCAACTGGTCAAACAAATCGTCTATCCTCGGCAATGGGTACTTGTTTCGTACCGCAGCTTTGTTAAGTTCTCGATGGTCGATGCACAGCCGCATCGATCCATCCTTCTATCTTACAAACAACACTAGAGCATCCCACGGAGAGACACTAGGGCGAATATATCTGCGATCTAACAACTCTTGTAGTTGTGCCTTCAGTTCCTTCAGCTCTGCCGGTGCCATTCGATAGGGTACGTTGGATATTGGTCGGGTATCCGAAAAGGTGTCGATGCTGAATTCTATCTCTCGATTCGGCGGCATCCCTGGCAACTCGTCTGGAACACATCAGGAAATTCTGCCAAGACTTCAGTCTGTGCCGTGCTTACAATCTCTATTATCGTGTCTCGAACTGATGCTAGGTACCTGCTGCAACCAGAATGTAACATGCGCCTTGCCGAAATTGCCGATATCATCATTTCTGTCTTTGACGCTGCTCTGCACGAATAGGAGAACTCGGTTTCGCCTGGAAGGCAGAACACAACTCTCTTCTTCGCGCACTCGATCGTTGCATGGCATGCGTCCAACCAATCCATGCCGAGGATTATATCGTACTCCTTGATGTCGAGGACGATAACTTCCAAGGATAGATTTTTTCCTCCGATGCAGATATAACCATCCCGACAAATTTTAGTGGTAGACATATCTACTCCCGATGGAGTGCTAACGCTAAGATTCATATCTAAAAGTTGCATGGGTAATTTATTCTCTTCTAAAAAGTCGGCAGATATGAAACTATGTGTAGCACCCGAATCGAATAGTACTCTAGCAAGCATATTTTTATAGAGTAATATACCTGTCACGACAGTGTTGGACGCGAACGCTTCGTCCCGAGTCAGTGCATAGACTCGGCCTTGTGCCCCTTGGCGATTTTGTGGGTTCACGGGCACTGCGTTTGCGCCATGGGCGGAAGGCACCCTGTTCTGATTCTGGACATTCCTTGGTGGATATTGGTTCGCCCTTCCCATCGACAATCTATCGCCTTGTTACCTAGCTGGCCACACTTAAAGCATCTCCCTTGGCAATCAACCGCTAGATGTCCCATCTTACCGTAACGATGGCACCGTACGCCGGGGTGAGGCCCCCGATACTAGAACGTGTTCTGGCGCTTTGGCACATCGGAGCCTCCCGCATCGTGAGGACACATGTTAAAGTTGTTACGGATGCTTGACCCGGTCCTTTGCGAAGCTCGACCGAAGATCTGCTCGCTATCAAGGGCGACATTATATGATTCCCTGTAAGTCTGGCATCTTTGGTTCATAACGTCCCGACGCAAATCGTCATTCAGGCCTTGTTGGAAGCGCTCGCACCATGCCTCCTTGTTCGGCAGAAAGGCCCCAGCAAACTTCGTAAGCTTTGCGAACTTCGCATCGTAATCTTCAACTGACATGTTTCCTTGCTTCAAGGACATGAACTCCTCTTCCTTCTGTCAACGAACGGCACGAGGAATGTATTGCTCGAGGAAGGCCAGTTTGAGCGTCTCCCACAAAATTTTGGCATTGGGGTTGGCCTCGTGGAGCTCTTGTTTCTTCGCCTCCCACCAGTCGTAGGCCCTCAAGTTTAGCTGCAAGGCTGCACACCCGACTCTCTTGGACCCCTTGATGTTGAGTAGATTGAACAGACCCTCAATCTTTACTAGCTACCCCATGACTTCGTCCGGCTCTGCTCGGCCGTTAAATTCAGGCGGGTTCATCTTCTTGAATTTGGTCGCCTTGAGAGGGAGGAGGAAGACATATGCTTCGTCGTTACTGGTTGCACTTCTTCTTCTGACATGGCGATTGTCGAGTTCTGTTGGGTCGCTGTGGTGCTCATGATCCGGGTCAGGGCCTCCATCTGTTTTTGTTGGACCCTGATTTGGGCCTGGATCTGTTCTTGCAGTTGTCATTGCTGCATTTTTGCCTGGCGCTGGTGGACTTCCATGAAGCGCAGTAATCGCTCTATGGAGGATTCTCTAGGTGTCGCATCTTCGGTGCTATCCGTGCTAATCAACGTGGCATTGACAGCGGGGACACCCTCTCTTTTTGACATTCCTACAAAATTGAGCAAACCCGTTAGTATTCTTAAAATATCTATGTCACCCTCATTTCCAGTATTTTCCGTATTTTCCCGTATTTCGTATTTTAATCGTATCTGGATTTTTGCATGTATTTTTATTTTTTATTTTTTCTCAACTTGTGGAATTTTGGTATTTCTCGTATTTTGGGTTTTGGCCTGGCTCGGTTTTATGGGATGGTTCGGTTTGGTTCGGTTTTATGTACATTGGAACACCCTAGCCCTATGCTACACCCTCAACCCACCACAACTCCCCTCTTTATATCCCCACCTACCACTCTCTCTCTTCATAACCACCATTAATTTCCTTCTTCTTCTTCTTCTCCTTCCTCCACAACTCTCCTAACCCTAGGCAAGTGCATCTTGCCACTACATGAGGACCCTCTTTTCTTTATCCATTTGCTAGTTTAGGACATGGAGATCAACATTAGTTCTTAGATTTTTATGATTTGGAGTCTCTGTTGATGTAGATCTAAGTTATTGCTATTTTTGGATTTTACATGTTTTGATCCTTTTTGGTTGGTTTTCTTTGAGTTCTGATGTTTCCATATGGAAGAGCTTTCAGTTTCACTCCAGTTGGAGCCTTGGAAATCCGAATTTGGAGTTCGGATGGCCAAGTTATGAACTTTTGAAGTTTTGGTTTCAGCCATGGTGTTCTTGCTGTTTGGAGAAGACAGTGAGCAGTGTGCAGAGCTGTTTAGCTACGCACACTGAGCTACGTGCGCTCTTTAGCGCTGTGTACGCAGGCTTGAGTACGTTTCCTGTTGGAAGCGTGTCTCCTTGAGCGTGCGTGACTTTCACACACTGCTCCCTTGAGCGTGCGTGACTTTCACACACTGCTCCCTTGAGCGTGCGTGACTTTCACACACTGCTCCCTGTAGCGTGCGTGACTTTCACACACTGCTCCCTTGAGCGTGCGTGACTTTCACATACGCTGCCCCTGAGCGTGCGTGACTTTTCACATATGCTGCCCCCTTGAGCGTGCGTGACTTTTCACATACGCTGCCCCCTTGAGCATGCGTGACTTTCACATACGCTGCCCTCCTGCGTGCGTGTTATATTGCGTATGCATTCCCCCTGCGTGCGTACTTTTGTGCGTACGCATTCCCTGACCCGTATTTTGATATTTTATTAGATATTTCATGCCCATTTTATATCCTTACGCCTTTTTGTCATGAACTTGATTTTACTTAATATGTTTGGAATGACTATTGTACATGGCTTGGTATGGCAAAGAACTTGTATAACACGATAGTGACCCGTAGTGGTGCACTCCTGACATGACCAACATGACTTGATAGTGGCCCGTGGCGGCGCACTCCTGACTTGACATGACTTGATAACTTAACTTGACCTGTCTTGACACCGTGGGTGGTTCTTTCTTGCTTGCTTATTAATCCACTTGTCCAGTCTTGCATCATGTCTAGGATGGAACTCCTGAGTACTACGGTCAGGAGTACCTACTAAAATGGATTAAGGTTAATAACTAAAATAACACAGTAGTCATGAAGAGATGACACAGCTACAGGCAATCCCGTTACCTGGGCGCTCTTGGGATCTGTAGCCTGCCGTCGAGTAGGACACATTTCCAGCGCACCGTCGAGTGTTGCACCCTCTAAGTCACCTAAGGGTACATTTGTCTTATGGGCGATGTACCCACCTGAATTCAACCCTAATCTTTCGTCCTGGGTAGCCTGGATGGTCTGCAGGGCTTGTGGCTGTGGAACAATCTCACTGCATCTTGTTAGTAATTAGGCCTGCGATAACCCTAGTTAGTTAAAGTAGTAAGCCGTAGGATCTGTTTGGCCGTGATTGATTGAATGAAGTATAACCAGTCTGGGCATGTCTTGATCCAGTACCATAATGTTTCCTGTCTTGATTGCTTACCTTATCTTGCCGATAAATGGTGGGAAACCAAGCTCTGTTCAGATAAAGGGTTACAACCCCGGTCCTTGTTTGGTTTACGGGTTGTAACCTGGCTATCGGAATAGTTCCATGGTTATCTCGTCGTATATCATCCTGACATGTTTTCATAATTCTAGTTTTAATATTATATCTTCTTGTGTTAATGCTGGCTTTTGTTCTTATTTCGTGGCCTCCTTGTGGCACTTGCTCTTTCTGGGGTTGACCCAGCTGGTTTTGTGTGGCCAGATTTCGGAGCAGCTCCCGAGGATCTACCAAGCTTCCAGCCCAATGGTGGCGACTAGAAGGAACCCGGGCTACGAGTGGATTTTCTATTTTGTTTCGCTCACTCTATGGTAAAGTTATTCTTTTGAGGCGTTTAGCCGACGAGCACCTGTTAGCTCGATGCACTTTTACTTACTGTCTGTCCACGGGCTGTAACATGATTAACAAATCCTAGGGTTGATCATGTATGACTTAACTCTTGCTAGTCCTAGCATTTTGTATGACTAGCTTCATGATCAGCTGATATGTAATATTTGGGACGCCTTTTATTGTATATTTAATGATCATACATCTTGCGACCTTACTTACTTGCTTGTGATTGAGACATTAGGCTTGTTCATGACCATAAGAGACTGTTGGCTTGTAGTAAACCCTTATATATCTAGATAGTCGTGACCGTATATCGAGGTGGTTTCTATTTCAATATACGTAGCTGGCTATGTCTGCCCCCGCTCTCCAGTATTCTGGTTCTGGGGCGTGACAATCTACGGGCTTACATGTATGGAACGATTATTTCATGTCATATATGTCGAAAAGCATAGTTTTTGAAAAATTGCAACAACATCTAAAAGAAAGTATTTTTGCGAGGTCCGAGGTGTGAACCGTGCTCTGATACCAATTTGTCACGCCCCGACTCGCCAAATCGGTCGTCATCGCCTTGACTCGAGATAAATCGATCCTACGAGTCGGGACGTGATATCGTACAAGTCCTTATTGGACTTGTACAAGGCAAGAACGTGCACTTGAAATTCCCTTTGAGACGACGTGTTGAAATTAAATAGTACAAAGAGTTGAAGACATAGAATAGGAAGAAATTTAGCTTTTTATTCATAAAACTTGCAAAGTATGTGCAAGGTCAATTTTACATTACATATGTCATTGCGGCTACATCATTGAACACAAAAGAAAACTCTCGACAAGCTGCCATGAAATAATCCTTGTCGTTCCATACATTCATTTCCCTTTATACATTTGAACAAAACGCCTTTGATCTGAATTGGGCTTCAAAATACTTTAAAATAGGAGAGCTTCGTACCGTCTCCTATTCTTCAGCTTCAGTCTAGTCTCGAGCTCACGCAACACGATCGTTACCTGGGGAGTTGGGGGTTAGCATACTTGCTAGTGGATGGGACGAACCTACTCGTCTAAACCGACACTGCTTATTAAGGATTCTAGCATACGAAGTGATCTTTCTATTTAGAACTATATGAATTGCAGTTCATATCGAAGGCACATTTTAAACAATGACAACATAACCAATTTTAACT
This sequence comes from Iris pallida, assembly GCA_029216955.1. Taxonomy (NCBI): domain Eukaryota; kingdom Viridiplantae; phylum Streptophyta; class Magnoliopsida; order Asparagales; family Iridaceae; genus Iris; species Iris pallida. The sequence goes on from JANAVB010030220.1 coordinate 15,299,114, forward strand.
TATCTTACCACGGCCGTGCTCATTTTCTGCACAAAATATACGTAATACTTACCACCTTTACAAGACAATAGGTGAGCATGCAATCTATCTTATATGCGGTCATTGGTGATATCGACACAATGAAGGACGATTACGTAGCATTGCGACGCGCCCTACCAGTCCAGGTTGCGAGCCTAACTGGAGGTCTCGCAATACCTCGCGCCGAAGCACGATTCCATAATTTCCTTCTAGGCCGATTCGGTCCCAGCGCCCCGGGTACCGTCTCGAGGAAAGCTCACCTTGTGCACAAGTCGTCCATGATCATGCGAATGTATGAACAGTTTAATATGTATGAAGTAAATTGCATAGCGTAGACATTATTAAACCACATAATCATTTCTACTCGTGCAAAGGTTCTTTTTTCCAAAGCCGTACATTCCGATTTAGCATCCTGTAGGCACCAAATTCTCCGAGGCATAATATACCGCAATCAAAGTTTCTTTCTTACGTTTCGCAGGACATGAAAAGAATTCTATCTCTTTCCTAGAACTTTATCTTTTCTCTATTTAGTGTGAAACTTATAGGTTCAGAGTTAACTTCTCTAAGTTGTTATATTATCCTAAGTTCTCGATCTTAGTGGCAAGTATACATCCCATTAGCATCATCGATTTGAATGTTGAACTTTAAGAATTTTGTTGGCAGGAAGGAGTAGAAAAGAAGAGGCTGAAGAACCACCCACCTAGATAGATTGCGTCGGGAGTAGGAGAATGCTTTACGACGGTCAAGCGTCAGTTACACGAACTCATGCAATGGCACGAGCATCGAATTAGAACCCTTCCTTCAATCCTTCCTTCGAAATTCCCAATGACGCATTCAGATATGACGCAAAAGCACACTTATCAAACCCACGCAACAATTCATTCAGAAAGCCAAGAAAACTAACAAAACCAACAGCAGACCGGTTGCGTCGCTCCCTTTAGAGTTCATTCACCAAGACACAGTCTACTGCATCTAGGACTTATTTCAGCAGTAGCCGATCCATTAGTTGGAACGGTACTCATATCACTCGTCCAAATGATTTTATTGATGCCATGGTTTTCGTATACCAAACTTGTCGCTGAGTCAGACTAGCCAACTATGTTCCCGACCATGTCTGACTTGCTACGAGCCTATTACTTAGTGCTTCGTCCCAATGGGAGCGGGGTACTACACTTACACCCAGACCACTACAGAAGAGGCTGGCGATGACTATCAGCCATTGCCAAGGGAGACACCAAAGCAAAAGGCGGCTAGACAAGTTAGACTGTGTCTTAGGACAGTAGATCGTAGACGCTATGATAGGATTGTAATGTCTATAGTTCATATTACGTATCTTGGTATACGTGTACGTATTCTTGACTTGTATTGCGTATTTTTCTGCATGGTTATTTTGGCATGTCATTGGATATGGCTTAGCTTGGTTCGGCTTAGCTTGGTTTGGTTTGCTTTTGGGTTCATCATGAACCAAAAGAAAACCCCACCTACCACCACCATCCCCATTTATTAACCCCTCCTCTTTCTCTCTCTTCATTATTCTTCTTCTTCTCCACATTTACTTCTACACCTACCAGAAAGGAGAGAGAGAGAGAGAGAGCTAGGCAAGTGCAAACTTGCTTCATGATGGATCTCAAGTTTTATTGTTCTATTCTCTTCCTTACTTGATTCTAAGCCTCTTTAGAACTTGACATTTTTGGATTTGATGGAGGGATTCTTGTAGATCTAAGTTTGTAAACTTTTCGGTTTTTCTTGGTTTTGATCTCTAAAACTTGGTTATTTTCGAAAACTAGTGTTTCTATGTTGTAGAGAATTCAATTTCATGCAGTTTTGGCTTTTGTTTCGCTTGATTTCGACTTCGGATGAGGAAGTTATGGCCAAAACAATTTCTGGTCATTTCTATGTTCATCTGCAGCATGAACAGCATGTCGCAGAAGGCGCATGTCGTAGTAGGCGCATGTTGCAATGAAGCGCATGTCACAGTAGCCGTATACCATGTCGCAGAAGGCGCATGTCGCAGTAGGCGCATGTTGCAATGAAGCGCATGTCGCAGTAGCCGCATACCATGTCGCAGAAGGCGCATGTCGTAGTAGGCGCATGTTGCAATGAAGCGCATGTCGCAGTAGCCGCATACCATGTCGCAGAAGGCGCATGTCGCAGTAGGCGCATGTTGCAATGAAGCGCATGTCGCAGTAGCCGCATATCATGTCGCAGAAGGCGCATGTCGCAGTAGGCGCATGTTGCAATGAGGCGCATGTCGCGGTAGGCGCATATCATGTCACAGTTGAGCCACATGAGGCGCATGTCGCGATAGGCGCATATCATGTCACGCATGAGCCGCATTAAGGCGCATGTCGCAGTAGGCGCATATGGTGTCGCAGTTGCATACATGTCGCAGAATAGGCCGCATAATGCATATTTTGACTATTACTAACTGTTATATGTCCTAATTGACTGAATTATTGCTCGAATTTCTCCCAACTCCCAACGTGGAAGTTGTAGATCTTTTCCTTAGCAGCAAGAATATGTCTCTAGTTATTTTATGCAAGTTTCTCTCATCTATAATATTGTAAGAATAGAACACGATAGTGGCCCGCTGTGGCGCACTCTTGACAAGTAAACTGACATGATATATCTCGGCATGCTGTTACGACAGCTAGCCTGACATGACAAGTATGAAAGACTTGGACACCGTGGGCGATTGTGTTTATACAAATAAACTAGTACTGTCTTGCATCATATTTAGGATGGGGACCCCTGAGTACCACGGTCAGGGGTACCTACTGAAATGGACTAAGGCTAATTAACTAGAATGATTCAGTAGTCATGAAGCGATTCCCAGCTACAGGCAATCCCGTTATCTGGGCGCATTCAGTGGACTTGTAGCCTACCGACGAGTAGGGCACATTTCCAGCACACAGTCATGTGTTGCATTCTTCCTAAATAGACATTCGACCTGGATAACCGGATGGTCTGCAGGGCTTGTGGCTGTTGGGATAATCTCATTGCATCTTGCTAGTAACTAGGCTTATGATAACCCTAGTTAGTTAAAAGTATCAAGCCGTACTCTTGATTGGCCGTGATTGATTGGATGAAGTTTATTCCAGCTTAGTCTTATCCTGATCCTGTACAAGATTGTATCAGGACATGATTTCTTGCATCGATAAATGATGGGATACCAAGTTCTGTTCAGATGAAGGGTTACAACCCTGGTCCTTGTTTGGTTTAAGGGTTGTAACTTGGCTATCTGAATAGTTCCATGGTTATCTTATCATATATCGTCCTGCTTATTGTGCCCGCCTTAACAATAAAGATCAGGGGTCCAGTTCTGTTCAGGCGAAGGGTTACAACCCCGGTCCTTGTTTGGTTTAAGGGTTGTAACCTGGCTCCCGGAGCAGTTCTGTGTCCTCTCTTCATTTATTGTCTTATTGTAACCCCCTGTCATGCTCGTCATGTTTTACCTTTACTTCAATACCATGATTATTTATACTGGCCTTAACAATAAAGATTAGGGGTCCAGTTCTGTTCAGGCGAAGGGTTACAACCCCGGTCCTTGTTTGGTTTAAGGGTTGTAACCTGGCTTCCGGAGCAGTTCTGTGTCCTCTCTTCGTTTATTGTCTTGTTACCTTATCAATAGTAATTGAGGCGGGTTTCTATTCAGGCGAAGGATTACAACCCCGGTCCTTGTTTGGTTTAAGGGTTGCAGTCTGGCTACTTGAATGGTTACTCCGTGTTCAATATATTATTATTATCTCAGCTATTATCACTATCTTTTAATTACCTTTACTATTTATTTATGATATGCTGGTTTTTGTTCCTAAGTGAAGCCTCCTTTGTGGCACTTGCTCTTTCTGGGGTCTGACCCAGCTGGTTTTGTGTGGCCAGATATCGGAGCAGCACCAGAGGATCCACCTGTCTTCCAGCCCGATGGTGACCACCAGGCGTAACCAGGGCAACGAGTGGGTTTCTTTTGTCCTCCCACTCTATTTGTAAAATTATTCTTTTGAGGCGTTTAGCCGGCGAGCACGTGTTAGCTCGTATTGCACCTTTATTTACTGTCTGCCTACGGGCTGTAATATGATTGACAAATCCTAGGGTTGATCATGTATTGACTAAAACTCTTGCTAGTCCTGACATTTTGTACGACTAGCTTCATGATCATCCAATATGTAATGTATGGGATGCCTTACTATTGTATATTGATGCTCTAATATCTTGTGACTGTTACTACTTGCTTGTGATTGAGACAATAGGCTTGTTCTTGACCATAGGAGACTGATGGATTGTAGTTAAACTCTCATATATCTAGACAGTCGTGACCGTATAGTGACGTGGATTCCATTTCATTATACGTCGCTGGCTATGTCTGCCTCCGCTCTCCAGTATTCTGGTTCTGGGGCGTGACAAGGATGCATAAAGGTAATTATTGACTTTGTTGTAGTTGATATGTAAAAACTATTTAAGTTCTAATGTTAATTTAATTACCAATGTTAATGTTATTAGTGCTAATGTTAATTTATGAAATACCCTAATCCTAAACCGAACCCTAACCCTAACCCTAATACCAAGAAATGCCCTAACCCTAACCCTAATATTAACACTAACCCTAACACTAACCCTAACCCTAGCCCTTACCCTAATCCTAACCCTAACACTAATCCTAACCCTAATCTTAACCCTAACACTAACCCTAATACTAAGAAATGCCATAATCCTAACACTAATCCTAACCCTAACACTAATCCTAACTCTAACTATAACCTTAACCCAAATTTGGTGGTCTTGTACACTTTCTTCTGTTGTGTCCAATGCCCTAGTAGTTGCTACAGTGAAGATCTCTGGTACCCATCTTCCTTGTCAAAAAATGATTTTTTTTTGGTCTACCAGCTCTGCGTCCCACGTTTGGTACTCCAATTTTACCTCTTACCAATTCAGCTTCTAAAGTATATGGAGATGGAATCCTTGCATACATGACGCATATGCACTTTTAAGCTTTTCAACAAAAAATTGTTCAGGATAATAGCTTTCTATTTGCAAGTTACTAGACTGACAAAAAAAAGTAAGCATGTATACATGGTAAGAGAGTATGCGGCCAACGATAACATGTACACGTTCTATTTTCTAAATCTATTACATATTGTCTTCTACTTTCATGACTATATATTTTAAATTTAAATTCATTAATATGTAGCATTTGAAAATGATGTCTCTCTCTTTTGATACGTGCCATAGTCTTCAGCATCCTAGGACAATAGTGTGTATCCAGGTTTTCAGCAATTTGTCTATGTTTTTCATGCATGGTTATGATTTTAGCTCTAATGCCATCAAGCAATGTGGTGATTGGTTTATCACGCATATTCTTAATCCAACTATTAAAACTCTCTACAATGTTAGATGTATTAATATCTAGTCTAGGACATGGTGCACAAGCAGTAATCCAACGTAAAAAGTTACGATTTTCATCGTTTGTCCCAATAATCCAATTAAAAACATTAATATCAGCAGATTTAATCTTTTCAAACCATTCGGTCGCATCAACATCATTATAAGAGCGGGCAAGTTTATCTGACCATACTTGATATTGTCATGTACTCGTACATTGACTTCTCATATTCTGTTTAAAATGGTGAATGTAAAAAAAGTGGAGAGCTAGGAAAGATAGACGCATTCTACGAATTACACCATTTTGCTTGTCCGATATAAATGAGATAGCATCCCACCGATCAAAACAAATTTCAATGGAAGATTTTAAACATTCTAAAAACCATGTCCACGATTCAGTATTCTCATTTTCAGCAATACAATAAGCAATTGGATATAATTGATAGTTAGGATAATGAGCACATGCTACAAATAAATTACCTTGAAATCTAGATGTAAAAAATGTTACATCAATACTAATAACGGGTAAGCAACCTTGCAAAAAACTATCTATGCATGTCTTCAAACAAACAAATATTCTTTGAAAAATATTATTTTCTACGGTTTTTAAAAAGCACTTGGTTCCATGATAGGTTTCCATAATTGTGAAACCGTATTTTTCAAGACTACCGTATGCATCAATATAACTATCATTAATTTTGAATAATGCAAGTTCTTTTGCTCTCCAAGCTTTTGAATACGTAACGCGTACTCGAAATTCTCTAAGAATATCCTTTACAATATTACAAGCTCTATAAGAGTTATTGTCTCTAATTTTACCTATTATTTTTTCACAAATCCATGCAGCAGTAGCTTGTCGATGATGTCCTCGCGATAACCTATATGTACAAGAATGTTGTGATACAAATGTCTCAGTAAAAAAAAGTATCGCTTTTATCAAGTGCTTTAGCGTATACTCTCCAAGAGCAATCTGGAGAGTTGCATTTGTATACAGTTCTTGTCGAATTGTTATGTTTACTTCTAACACTAAAATTATGACGAATTGTAAGATCTTAAACAAAATTTCTAAATTCATAAGAGGAAGAAAATTTCTATGCAAAAATAATTCAGGCGTACTACCTTATGAAGGATCATCGTTAATGTATAAATAATAGTCTAAATCTTCTACTAAGTTGACACTATCATCACTATTTTCATTGTCAACATTTATTTGGTTTGAAGTAGTAGCTCCAAAAAGTAAATTTTGGCTATTAAAAATAGGTGCACTAGTATGAGTAATATTTGTGCTAATATTTGATAATGCTGCAGTAATATAAAAAATTTGGCTTAATTGCTAATTGCTACCCTCAACTATCACACTTTTTCAAGTTGATACCCTAAACTTTTTTTCGTAACAGATTGATACCTCAACTATTTTTTTTTTTAACTTAATACCTAACATTTTAAAAAACCCCAAAATGCCCTTATCCCTTCCCTCCCTCCACCCCCTCCCCCACTCCAGCCACACCCCCCCCCCCCTGCTAGCTCCGGCCGGACCCCCCCTCCTCGCTTTCGGCCAACAGCCTCCCCCTCCTCGCTTCCGGCCAACCCCTGCCCCGCCTCACATCCCGCACCCCCCTTCCCAGCCCCCCCTCCTCCCGCTGCCGAGCCCTAGGGGAGAGACGGGAGCGGGCGGACGGCCAGAGCGAGAGGGGGGGGGGAGGGGGTGGCCTGAAGCGAGCAGGGGGGCTGGGGTGGGGGAGCTGCGGCTGGAGCAAGCAGAGGGGGGCGCGAAGCTAGCAGGGGGGAGGGGGGCTAGGGATAGGGGCATTTTTGTCCAAAATAATATCCGGGTATCAAGTTGTTACGAAAAAAAGTTTAGGGTACCAAGTTGAAAAACGGTAATAGTTGAGGGTATCAAGTAGCAATTAAGCCTATAAATTTTTATACAAGATGCACCTAAATATTTTTGAATAATAAATCTCCAAGATTCTTCACTATCTATTACTAAATAGGTATCGGTAAAAAAAAAAATTATTACGAAAGCATAGTTAATAGAATAACGTTCTATAATAATATTTCTTATATTTTCAAATAAAATATTTTGATAAGTAGAAATAAGATTAGTTGTGCCTCCTTCATACGATATTCCGTTTAGAGCACCTTCGTGATAGCATATCAATGTCAGTGTTTGATCCATGATTTTTTTTTAGATATATCAATAATTCAAAAAAGAGATTAGCAAATTATAGTGTTGTTGCTCAAGTTTGAAGTAGGCTGGAAAGTATGTCGTCGTTGCTCAAGTTGGAAGTAGGCTGGAAAGTATGTCGTCGTAGCTCAAGTTGGAAGTAGGCTGGAAAGTATGTCGTCGTAGGCTGATTTTTATGGGATGAGTGAACTAGTGGGTTTACAGCAAAGAGTGATATATATATACTTCAAAAAAAAAATAGTCGTCAAAATATTATCAGTAAAACTATCCAACCGTTGGAAAGTCAGAAATAGCCGTTGGATAACAACCTTAAAAAAAAATTAAACATAAACTCCAAAAACATAAACTTCGAACTTTGGAAGTCCGGCCCACGCTGCTGACGTCAGCAACCGGACTTCAAAAGTCCGGTTTCTCCTAATCTCCTGCCCTCCCATTCTAATCTAGATTTAAAGCGATTTATATCTAGTGACATCACCAAACCGACATTTAAAGTCCGGATGGATACCCCTTCCACAATTTCATGAAACTTAATGCTATATGTGGAATTACACTAAAGTTTAGTGCTATATTTGAAATTTTCTGTTTATATAATCACTAGTATTCCAAGATAAGTGAAGAAATTACACGTAATCCAATATCAAAAGAATTTGTATTTTTTTAGCAGATATAGGAGCTCATATCAGGGGTTATTTTGATAGCAGCAAGTGTGCTTAAATTGGTCACTTTCATTGCAATTGCTCTTTGAAAGATGCAGTTTTTTGGTTGCGTGTTGCAACTGCAACGCAAGTGTAAAATCTCTGACAACAATAAGTTGATGTCCCACTAGCATCAAACAGGGGACATAGGTGTGTTGCAAGTGGAGAGAGAGAGAGAGAGAATAGTGAAGTCTATGCCGATCGTCCCTCTCGACAACGGCGAGCTCGCCACCACATCCTCTTCGCCCAGTGTTGGGTTTATAGCCTTTTATTTTGATTTTTAGTCCCACATCGGCTAGAAAGGAATGTGTATCTCCATATATATGAGTCTTTACTCTTTATGGAGATGCACATGTAGTGCACATGGGTGTGTGCCATGTGGAATTAATTATTAATGGTATAAAGGCTTAATCAACAATTAATAAGCTGTAAGCTTTTTGCTCTTGGGAAATTTATTTCCATAGGAGCTAAGCCCCGTTGGGGCTAAGCGACTCGGACTCGGACTCGGACTCGGACTCGGGCTCGGGCTCGGACTCGGGCTCAAGGACTCATGAGGCGTAATGTGGCGTTTTGTTGGCGCACTTTGCACTTAGCACGTCAGCATCGTCGCTAGGTGCATAGTGCGCTTAAGTTGCGCTCGTTGCGCGAGCCACTTGCGCGACCACGTTGCGCGGCCCGTTACGCGAGCCCAGTTACGCTGGCCCAGTTACGCAGCCCAGTACGCAGCCCAGTGCGCGCAGTGTGCGCAGCGTACGCAGCGTACGTAGAGTGCGCAGTGTGCGCAATGTACGCAGTGTATGCAGTGTGCGTAGAGTGCGTATGTGCGTATGGCTGGCTGCATATTAGAGCGGGAACGGTTGCAACAGTTGCTGCATGTTCAGGAGTGGTTCTGCCACTATCCTGAAGTGCAGGCAACTGCTTGGCAACCGCCCCGTGGGCTATATATGCAGGTTCTCTCCTCTCTCTCAGTTGGAAGAAGTAATCAGAATTCCAGAGAGAAAACTCTAAGTGTTCTTTAACACAACAGAGTAGTGAGCGTGTTGTTTAACACAAACACTAGTACTTTTTAGTACGCATGAGTTCTGTTACTTCAAACAGAGAGAGAAGAGTACCATTGCCAGAGGAGTTCGCCGTCTTCCGAGGGGTCAGAAGAGCAGGAGTGTTCCAAGGTTTTCCGTCAACCTTGCTGGTTCCTGGAAGCTGTTCGCAGAGGGCGAATAAAGCTTTGAGCAACGGTGATAATTCACCCCAGTAATTCCATCTCTCGCCTGTCATCCTTCTGTTGCCTTTAGCAGTTCTGTCAGTATCTTCTTTTTAGAAGGCACTACTGCCAGTTTGCTACGATCACGAAAATCTCTTTAGATTATTCGTGTATTACGATATCTTTTTAGATTTCGTAATTTGCAGAATCCTTTTGGATCTCTGTTGCAAAACCTTCTTTAAGGAGTTGTATTAGAAACGTTGTCTTTACAACTGTTTCATTTTCTCAGTTTTCCATCGTAAAATTGTGCCCCGGCGTTCCCGGCAATAACAATCTCAAAGCTTTATTGCTACGATGGAAAACATTAATGCTTCACTCCTCAACACTGACTTCTGTAAGTTAGAAAAGTTTGATGGTGAGCATTATCAAGTCTGGAAGAGGAAGGTTTATCTCACTCTTCAACTCAGAGACGTTGATCACGTGCTGCTTGAAGAGAAACCTACTGTTCCAGATACTGGGTCTGCTGCTGCAATATCTGCGGCTACTAAACTTCAGGCCAAGTGGAGAAGAGAAAATAGCATTTGCAGGCTCCTTATCCTGAATGCTATGGAGGATTCCCTTGCAGAATCCTATTCTAAGAAGAATATCGCTAGAGACATATGGGAGTCTCTAGAAAAACTCTACGAAGAAGACAATAACCGCAGTAAAATATTTGTGGTTGAAAAATATCACAAGTGGTTCTTTGAGGACGAAAAGTCTATGCTGCCGCAGGTGAAGGAGTTCCTGAAACTGCGACAGAAGTTGGAAGACGAGGCGATGCCCCTCCCCGACAAGTTTGTTATTGGAGGGATTGTCTCAAAGCTCCCCGCTGGGTGGAGCAAGTTCTATGCAAACATGCATAGGAAGAAGTTGGAGATCACCCTTGAAGATCTCCTACAGGAAATCTATGTTGAGGACCAGATGCGGGCTCAACTGAAGGTGGACACACTGTCCAAACAATTGGCTAACGCCAATCTGGTTCAGACCAAGGGACCAAAGGAAAAGCAGGCGGCTTTCCACAGCAAGAAGAAGAACCCTGACAATCTAAAAGTCAAGGGAACTTCTATCAAGAAAAAGAAGCCAAAGTCAGAAATGCCTTGCTTCAAGTGTGGCAAGAAGGGCCACTTTAAGAATGAGTGTAAAAAAAGACCAAGCAATCAGAGCAAGGAGAGCCTAGTAAGGTATCTATGATCACTGACGTAATTGCTATGATTGCACAGGTTGATGCAGTAAGGACTGGATCTGACTGGTGGGTAGACACTGGAGCCTCCTGCCATGTATGCTCCAGTAAGGAGTGGTTCACCACCTATACACCTACTTCTGAAGTGGTTATGATGGCGAACCAGGCACAAGCTGAAGTGCTCGGGATCGGGACGGTGGTGTTGAAGCTGACTTCGGGCAAGTCTCTGACGCTTCAAGGCGTGAAGCACGTTCCTGCTATCGCCAAGAACCTGATCTCGGGAGGCCTACTCTACAAAGCAGGCCTCAGGATGGACATCAATGCTGGCCAGATGGTGATGTCTATCAAGGGAACATATTTCGAGAAAGCTTTTTATACCGAAGGAATGTTCAAGATTCAGCTTGTAAATCAATCTAATGTAATTAATGTTATTAATGAAGTCACTCATTCTGCTTATACTCTTGAGTTGTGGCATAATAGGCTAGGACATGTTCATTGTAAAAGAATAAACAGAATGTCTAGTCTAGGACTTATCTCCAAGTGTGGGGGTAAGGTAGAGAAATGTGAAGTTTGTGCTCAAACGAAGATCACAAGGAAACCCTTTCCTCGGGTTAATCGAAGTACAGATCTTCTGGAGTTGGTTCACTCCGATATCTGTGACTTCAAACAGTTCTCTACAAAGGCCGGGATGAAGTATTTCATAATCTTCATCGATGACTTCTCAAAGTATGCGTTCGTCTACTTGCTGAAGGCTAAAGACGAAGCATTCGAGAAGTTCAAGGAGTTCAGAGCTGAAGCTGAGCGACAGACTGGACAACAACTCAAAAGGATAAGAAGTGATCGAGGTGGGGAGTATAGGTCTCATGAATTCGCATCATTCTGTAAGGAACATGGAATTGTCAATGAGACTACGGCTCCGTACTCTCCTCAATCAAACGGAATAGCTGAGAGGAAGAACAGGACGTTGACATAAATGATAAATTCAATGTTGTTGACTGCTGGCCTTCCTAAGTGCTACTGGGGAGAAGCTGCATTGACGGCCACTTTTATTCTAAATAGAGTGCCTCATGCAACTTCTGATATTACTCCTCATGAACTCTGGTTCAAAGTCAGACCTAACTTGAATGTTATTCGAGTGTGGGGGTGTCTGGCATATGTCAAGCTTCCAGATCTGAAGATTCAGAAGCTTGGGACAAGGACTACAAAGACGATCTTCTTGGGGTATGCCGAGAAGAGTGATGCTCGGAGATTTCTTGATATTGAGTCAAATCATATCATTGAATCTCGCGATGCAGAATATTTTGAAGACAAGTTTGCAAGGCACAAGAATATTGTTCTTCCGGATGTTCCGGAGAATAATGAGGGTGCACAAGAGACTGAAGTCTTCAATGAAGATGTGGTCCAAGAAGATGTTGTTGTTGATACAACGATTGAACCAGAACAAGCTGAGCCGTCAGCTAAGCGTGTGAGGAGGCCGAAGGACTTCGGAAGTGACTTTGTTACCTATCATGTGGAAGCAGATCCACTTACCTATGATGAGGCGATGAAGACCAGAGACGCGGTTTTCTGGAAGGAGGCGATTGACAATGAGATTGATTCCATCACCTCAAATAACACTTGGGTGTTGGTTGATCTTCCTGAAGGAGCGAAACCCATCGGATGCAAATGGATCTTCAAGAAGAAGATGAAAGCAGACGGAACTATTGACAAGTTCAAGGCTAGGTTGGTAGCCAAGGGGTTTTCTCAGAAGCAGGGGATTGACTACTTTGACACATATGCTCCAGTAGCCCGGATGACCACCATCAGAATGTTGATTGCTCTCGCAGCAATAAATAAGATGGTGATACATCAGATGGATGTGAATACGACTTTCCTAAATGGCGAGCTGACCGAAGAGATTTACATGCAACAGCCAGAGGGATTTGTCATCAGAGGTCTTGAAGACAAAGTCTGCAAGTTGGTGAAATCCTTGTACGGTCTTAAACAGGCTCCCAAGATGTGGCATGAGAAATTTGACAAAGTTATAAGGTCAAATGGCTACATGGTCAGCGATACGGACAAGTGTGTTTACACGAAGTTCGCTGATGGAAGAGGTGTGATCGTTTGTCTGTACGTGGACGACATGCTTATCCTAGGTACGGATATTAGATGTGTCACGCAGACAAAGAAATTCATCTCAAGCAAGTTCAGTATGAAGGACTTGGGAGAAGCTGATGTGATCTTAGGGATCAAGATCATCCGGACAGACACTGGACTAGCGCTGTCACAGTCTCATTATATTGAGAAAATGATCACTCGTTATGGGTATCGGGATCTTCCAGAGATCGATATGCCGTACAGGTGTGATCTGAAGCTGAAGCCTAATTCAGGGAAAAGCGTCAGGCAGCTGGAGTATGCAAGCGTAATCGGGAGTTTGATGTATGCTACTACTGCCACAAGGCCTGATATAGCTTTCACCGTAGGAATGCTGAGTCGTTTTACAAGCAATCCAGGTGTTGAACACTGGAAAGCTGTGGAACGGGTTATGAGATATCTCAAGAAGACTCAGACATATGCACTGTACTACAGCGGAGATCCGCAGGTAGTGGAAGGCTTCAGTGATGCCAGTTGGTGCTCAGAGGTGGAGAGCGAGAGGTCCACAGGTGGATACATTTTCACAATGGGTGGAGCTGCTATATCGTGGAAGTCGAAGAAGCAGACTATGCCCTCAAGCGCCAGCTGGTCGATGACACAGCTTGTAAAATGGGCTTGAAGGCATTCTGATATTGTATTATTGTATTCCTACCATAAAGTTTTATGCTATTAGTTCAAAGATTTATCTACTAGGCATCTAGCTTTTGGTTCAATGGAGGACCACTAATCGGAAGAATATCAGGAACGGTGGGTACATGCTCTATTGGGCATGGAGAGGTTACGGACCTATAACCACTGTTGTCTACTGTTGTTTTCTGCGGAAAACAGGTCCTGTGGGAGGTTGGCTTAAATGCCTTAATGAGTTCTCAGGCATTTGGAATGTCTGGTATGCTTTACAGGAAGCATGGTAGCACAGCACTACAAGGAGTGTGACTCCATGCTATGTGTGGCGGTGACTCCACCATGAGGTTCTCGAAGGAGGTAAAGCCTCGGCTATGTTAGCCAAGTCACAGCGGCATAGCACCGCAAATAGGCAGTTAGCCTAATGCTGTATATTGAATTAAAGAGGGATGTAGTCAGCACTACAAAGAGGAGGTGTTCCTCATGTTACGGGTGGCACGACACCACAATGAGGTAAACCCGGCTAGGGATAAAGCCTCGGCCTTGCAAGCCATGTCGTAGCGGCGTAACACCGCACAGAAGCGTAAGGCTTCATGCTGGGTAGTTTGGCACTACAAAGGGGCTAGACCTCATGCTACGGGTAGTATGACACTACGATGAGGTTCCCGGTGATTCGGGGTAAGGTCCTCGGCTTAAGGCCATGTCATAGCGGCGTAGCACCGCAAAGGAAGCGTTGGACGCTTCATGCCATGTCTCTTTAATAAAGAACTCACCTATAGTGTATGGACAAAGAGATATCAGGCCGTCTCTTGAGGGTAAACTTGTAGACATCCAATATTATACACTGAAACCAGGCTGGCACACGGCCTTAAATGTGCAGCCAGAAGCACATGTAACTACATTATGTGAGTGGAAAGAATTTCAGCTATGATGCAGAATTCAAGGCTTAGTCCATTCTTGTATTATAGTTTGATTTTTGACTCACGTGGGAAGATTCAAGTCTTAAGTGGCATCTATCCTAAAAGCATAATGGACAGTTACTGTGGGGAACACTCGTACTCATATATATAGAGATATGTGGGGGATTGTTGGGTTTATAGCCTTTTGTTTTGATTTTTAGTCCCACATCGGCTAGAAAGGAATGTGTATCTCCATATATATGAGTCTTTACTCTTTATGGAGATGCACATGTAGTGCACATGGGTGTGTGCCATGTGGGATTAATTATTAATGGTATAAAGGCTTAATCAACAATTAATAAGCTGTAAGCTTTTTGCTCTTGGGAAATTTATTTCCATAGGAGCTAAGCCCCGTTGGGACTTAGCGACTCGGACTCGGACTCGGACTCGGACTCGGACTCGAGTTCGGGCTCGGACTCGGGCTCAAGGGCTCATGAGGCGTAATGTGGCGTTTTGTTGGCGCACTTTGCACTTAGCACGTCAGCATCGTCACTAGGCGTATAGTGCGCTTAAGTTGCGCTCGTTGCACGAGCCACTTGCGCGACCACGTTGCGCGGCCCGTTACGCGAGCCCAGTTACGCTGGCCCAGTTACGCAGCCCAGTACGCAGCCCAGTGCGTGCAGTGTGCGCAGCGTACGCAGCGTACGTAGAGTGCGCAGTGTGCGCAGCGTACGCAGCGTACGCAGTGTGCGTAGAGTGCGTATGTGCGTATGGCTGGCTGCATATTAGAGCGGGAACGGTTGCAGCAGTTGCTGCATGTTCAGGAGTGGTTCTGCCACTACCCTGAAGTGCAGGCAACTGCTTGGCAACCGTCCCGTGGGCTATATATGCAGGTTCTCTCCTCTCTCTCAGTTGGAAGAAGTAATCAGAATTCCAGAGAGAAAACTCTAAGTGTTCTTTAACACAACAGAGTAGTGAGCGTGTTGTTTAACACAAACACTAGTACTTTTTAGTACGCGTGAGTTCTGTTACTTCAAATAGAGAGAGAAGAGTACCATTGCCAGAGGAGTTCGCCGTCTTCCGAGGAGTCAGAAGAGCAGGAGTGTTCCAAGGTTTTCCGTCAACCTTGCTGGTTCCTGGAAGCTGTTCGCAGAGGGCGAATAAAGCTTTGAGCAACGGTGATAATTCACCCCAGCAATTCCATCTCTCGCCTGTCATCCTTCTGTTGCCTTTAGCAGTTCTGTCAGTATCTTCTTTTTAGAAGGCACTACTGCCAGTTTGCTACGATCACGAAAATCTCTTTAGATTATTCGTGTATTACGATATCTTTTTAGATTTCGTAATTTGCAGAATCCTTTTGGATCTCTGTTGCAAAACCTTCTTTAAGGAGTTGCATTAGAAACGTTGTCTTTACAACTGTTTCATTTTCTCAGTTTTCCATCGTAAAATTGTGCCCCGGCGTTCCCGGCAATAACACCCAGTTCGGCGCCGGGAGCGTTGTCTCGTCGTTCTTCTCCGGCGCATGTGCACCACGAGCCCCTTCTCGAGCCCAGCTGCCATCGCTCTCCTCCGTCGGTTCTGAAAGCTCGAAGCGACCGCGACGGCGGCTGCCGAAAAATCAGTTGCGATGGAGCGTGGCATGGGAGGAGGAGTGCGTGGCGGGAGGAGAGCTTGGAGCGGAGGTGGTGGTGGAGGAGGAGGAGAGGTGGAGCCTCTCCCCGCAGGTGAACCACGTTGATAGATGCTTCCCATGGTAGAGATCTTGGTGAATAAATTAGTAGGGATGTGGAACGCATTCTCTAGAACGAGGGGCGGAGGGAATGATGGAATAACAAAAGAATTTAATTAAAGAGAATTCCATAGAAGTCTGTAATGAGGGATGGAGTAATTAAAGAATTTAATTACAAATTAAGTTGTTTAATTATGACAATTAATTTACCTATGATAATTAATTTAATTTTTCCTGATATTTGGTTTAAGAAATATCAATTTCCTGAAATGTGAATTTAAATTGGTGATTATGACACTTACATGAAATGACATTCAAAATATTGAAAGTCATTCTCCTCACTTACGAAAAACAAAAAACTTATATATTTAAACATATTTTGAAAAATCATATATGTTACAAATACACTATATTATAATATGTTAAAAGTGACATTTTTATTCTTTTAAAGAGTTACAAGCATCTAATATGCTCCTCAGTAGTACAAGCAGGGCGGAGTACAAATTTTTTAAATAATTTGATCGCACCGTCCTGCCAGCACCGATGGGAGCCCCGCCACAGAGATGCGGCATGCTTTTGGCGTACAAAAGAGTTTCGAAACCCCCCTTGTGGGCGTACGTCCTCGAACATTTTCCTTTCTATGTATATAAAAAAGAGAGAGATGAAGCAAACCAAGCAAGTGTCGGCACCTCCTTGCCCCATAGCAAAAAAAAAAGGAGTTTGATATTGAGAGTTGAGGAACAAGAGGCGCTGAAAAAGACTTGATTGGTGCTTTTGAAAAATACATGAAGACCAACCTGTAATTGATGATGCTCATTAAGTAAATCTAAGCACTGAGAAAGTGATGGCATCTGCAAGAAGACATGTAGGTGTGACAGAGACAGTACATGCTCAAAAGGAAGAAACAAAGGGAGGGAGGGAGAGAGATCACTCCTTTGTAAAATGTATTGTTGGAAGGGGAAGAAAGTAAATGAAAAGAGCAATCATAAATATTAAGGGGGAAAGATTAACTTATATTGAAAGGAAAAATCTATTTTGTCCGCAGGCGGCACTTCCTCATTGGCCTTCCCCTGTTAATGTGGGGTCCATGCCGGCGTCCTGCCAATGGGAGAGTGCCACGTGATGGACGGACTGGTCCGCCCGCGGGTCAAGTAGCAGGGTTGATATTGAAAAGGCGAATAATAGGAAAATGAGCTGTGTTCTTGTTTTGATCGTTTTGTTATTTCCGCATGTATTTAGATGGTGTCAGTTGATTGTAAATTGCAAATAAATGTACTTTTTTATATTATTATTTACATTATTTTTAAGTTTTGGTCTGATGTGAGTGAAGTAAAATGTGGTGAAACTAGAGCTTTGAAATGTCTAAATCTTGTTGGGGTTTGAATTTGAATTATAAGATAATAGTCCAACATGTCCGTGGGGGCGTAGTCCGTTGGATACACTGGGGTTCTCGTGGAGATGGACACGGTTTGGATCCCCCCTAAGCGGCGCTTGCCGGCCCGGAGAAAAGGACACCTAAAAAAAAGAATTATAGCCCAACATACATGTGATAAACTCAAGTGTGTATTTCAATATAACATTTAACTTTTTCTAACTTGTGTACATGGAAAGTGGTAGAACAAGTGGTTGAGATGGTGGAGTATATCCCCAGAGGGCAAAGTTCAAGACCTCCCAAAACTATTTATTTCTTTTGTCACTCATTTCTTCAAAAATTTCTTAGGAGCTAAGCCTTGAAGGGACTTACGACTCATATTCAGAAGAAAAATAAGGCGCAAAGTAACACTTTGACAATGCACTTGGCACTTACGCGGGTGCTGCATTTCCATACAGACCTTGCTCATGCAAAATTTAGCATGGGTCGAATAGATCTATGCGGAACTGGTTTTTCACCGCTTCTAAGTGTAATTGCTCATTTAATGGGGGTTACTGTTGTAACTGCCCACTTAATGGGGAGTTATTCTTCAATTTTAATTCTCATTAAAGGGTAGTGGACTACTAGGGGGGTTGGCTCCCTATATAATCACAAGTTCTTCTATTTTACAGGAGTGAACATAAGTGATTATATGCTACGTGAGGAGAGTTAGCAGCAGCTACACGAAGCAACGAAGTGATGTCAGTTTGTACACGCTAAGGAGTCCAAGTTATGTCCATGCAATAGTGTTAGAAGAGCGTTCCAGAAGTTCTCTTTTGAACTTGTTGGTTCCTTGGAGCAGATCGGCCGGAATAATGTCAAATTTTGCTTTCAGCAACGGTGATTGTCATCACCCCAGCAAGTTGTCTTCTTCAACCTTATAATTTTTTTTTTGTTTGTACATGGAGTTGTATTAGCAACTTGTTGCACTTTTGCTAGTTTTACATTTTCAGAAGTCGTAATCTTCATTTTCGTCATTGTAAGCATCATTGTACCAAGTTGTAATTTTGTATTTTCTACGTTCTTTGTTCGATCATTGTAACCGCGGGAATAATAATCTCAAAGCAAGATCCAAACAATAAAGATGAAAAAAATCGTACAAATCTCCTCGACACAAGTTTTTACAAACTTGAAAAGTTCGATGGAGAACACTACAACAATTGAAAGAGGAAGATTAATCTCAATCATCAGCTTGCAAATTTTGAATACATGTTGACAGATCCATAGCCAACTCTTTCAGACATTAAAGATGTGTTAGCTATTACTAGCACGATAGACAAATAGTACAAATGAAAGAAAGACAACACTTTGTGCAAGTTGTTGATTCTGAATGCCTGGAAAGGTTCCTGGCAGAGTCATAACAACAAGAAGGTGAATGCAAGAGACGTCTGGAAGTCTCTTAAAAATAGTACAACATAGATGAGAAGATGTCCAAAATACATCTCATAAACAAATTTCTCAAGATGCAATTTGAGGATGTTAATATCATGTTGCATCAAGTCAAAGAACTACTGAAGTTGTATCAAAAGCTTGAGGAAGAAGGTATACGTCAAGAATATAAGTTCATGGTAGGGCTATCGTCTCCAAGTTCCCTCTTTGTTGGAACAAATTCACAATTGACATATACCCAAAAAAAGGATGGAGATCCAGCTAGAAGATCTTCTGCACTGGATTCATATTAAAATGAAGCTAGGGGCAAATCAAAGTGGACACTCTGTCCAAACAACTTGTCAAGGCAAATAAGATGCAATATGGAATTTCTAACGAAAGCAAAAGGCTTCTTACAACTACAAGAAGAAGAAGTTTAAATATTTGAATGAAGTCGGCTTCTTTCAAGCCTAAGTCTAGCAACGACGGGACTTGCTACAACTGTCACACCCTGGTTCCGAAGAACCGATCGTCATCGCTAGGACGTGATGTCGTGCGAGCCTAAGTTGCGCTCGCACAAGGGGAGCATCGAAATGGCAGATTGAGCAGCTAAATGACAGCATCGCACAGAAGTACCTAACAGAAAAGTTGAATCAACATATATTGTATAGAAACAAGATCATCTTTTATTAATATTGAAAACATAAGGTCATAATGGCTCGAAGCTAATATTATAATCACTCAATTCTCTCTCTCTCTCTCTCTCTCATCTCTCAATTAAAATTAGAACGTGCCTTCAGGCTTGCAACTTGAAGAAGATTACAACAACCAATCTCCATATATTATGTCTCGTATAAATGAAGATCCCAACGTGGCCGCACACCTCAAAATGTTAAAGAAATCTATGCCTCGATGCATCCAAGCGAGCTTCGCACCGAGTGAGTTGCTACCTTGAACCTGCATACAAACTATTTGGGTATCAGTACATAAAATGCACTGGCATGAAGACCTCTCGCTACCCTTAACAAACCAATACGTTATTTTAGTGAGTGTGCACTATGATTTTAGTGGTCTTTTTAATCTTGCTTTAAGATCGATTCATGGCATATAAACTACAAACCTACTTGTGTCGTAACATTATATTTGTGCTAAGCAGCATTGTAGCCGTGCTACGCGACATAATTAAGCTTACCTATTACTTACCTTTCAGACTTCCATGTTTAACAATACAGTTATAACATAAAGCCCCAGTGTTAAGCTATTAAACCATAACGCCATATATCGTGTCGAAGCACGTGTCTCTGTTGAAGCCAAACCTTAGACTTAACAACTATGTTATGTGTCATGCATTCACTTATCGACTCAATCCAATGCCATGCATGCGGATTGTCGCTCGCACATCGACTCAATTTATATGAAGGTCACCAGCATGACAAGTTATCTATGGACTTATATCTTGGTATAAATGAACCCTTGTAGCACGGGTAGTGCGCCCCATTGAAGTCCTCGAATCACCCGTGCTAAAACATAGCACAGCTATCGCATTTCCTACTAGGACGAATCGGTCCCGTGGCCCCGGGATACCGTTCGAGGAACCAGGCCCTTATGCACTAGCTGTCCAATGACCATGCAAGACTCGACTCGACTTACTATCCTACTTTAGACGTTACTTTTCTCAGTATTTTCATCTCTATGCAGCTCCCAAACCAGGGACTGCCTCGACGATGAACGATTCCGAGAACTTTTCGTCTTTTCATACATTTTTATTTCAAACTCAAAGACGAATATTTGATAGCCCGCATACTTAATTTGTACCAATCATGTACCGTGCAGTATCACCAACCGAATCATACTCTATATGACAAGCCTTGAAACCGTAGAAACGTGCATGCTATAACTTAGCATTGAAATCGTATGACCTTTATAGATTATGACAACAAGTCGATAGCCTATGTGGAAGCATAAGAAACTATACTTTACCCAAGTCATAGGATCGAAAGATCGAGTGCCAATTTTTAAACCTAACGTGAAGTACTATCTAGATATCAAGTTCAATATTTCCATGTTCTATATAAATTTGATACATAATGGGATTATTTCCTTAACTATGTGGGTCCTTCTCTTTTATTAGCATACTACTCAATACGCAAGAAAAATATTCATTTTATTATGTGTGAAGGTGAAGCAGAGACGAGTTCATCGAAGCCATCCACCTGAACGAGGAGTTGTCTCGACCGAGCGGAACTCCGAGCAAGTCGTTACATAGCCAAGTTCGAATGTCGTTGTGTCCATTGATTCATCATGTTGAATTGAGCGAAAAGGGCACTACAACAACTACGACAATTAGGGACACTACAATAGGGACTACAGGTCCAAGCCCAAACCAAAACATAAAGAGTAAAGTGGTGAGCTCAACTTGGTTGCTATGATTCGTAGGTTGACTCATATGGCGTAGACACGAACTAGTGGGTGGACATAGGTGCATCTTGTAACATGCGTTAAAAAAAAGGACTTGTTTATCATGTATAAACCTACTATTGTGAAGGTTTTGATGGCAAAAAATTCTCAAGCTAAAGTTACAAGGATCGAAACTGTAGTGCTGAATTTGACTTCGGAGAAGACACTCACCCTGCATAACGTGAAGCAGTACTAGTCATTGCCAAGAATTTGATCTCTGGAAGTCTATTGTACAACACAGGCTTAATGATGGACATCAATGCAGGCCAAATGGTGATATCCTACAAAAGAATCACCTGCAAAGGAACATACTTTGAGAAAACTTTTTGTTCTGAAGGAATGTTCAGACTACAAATTGTAACTTTAGATGAATGTATTAATCAGGTATCGATTTCTGATTACTCTCTTGAGTTGTGGCACAATAGACTAGGACATGTTCATTATAAAAAAAAATAACAAGATGTCTAGTCTAGGTCTTATTTTCAAATATGGGGGGTAAGAAAATGGAGATATAAAATCTGTGCGCAGATTGAGATTTTAAGAAAGTTATTTCGATGGGTGAACCAAAGTACATATCATCTGGAGTTGGTACACTCATTTGTCCTGTAACTCTAAGCAATTCTTCACAAAGGTCGAAATAAAGTACTTCATTACCTTTATTGATAATTTCTCGATGTACACGTTATATCTTCTCAAATCAAAGGATGAAGCATCCGAGAAGTTCAAACACTTCAATTTTGAAGCTAAGTGTCAAACAGGACAACATCTTAAGAGACTCAGAGAGATCAAAGTGGAGAGTATTGTTCCCTTAAATTCGTATTATTCTGTAGAGAACAAGGAATTATCAATAGAACAACTATTCCGTACTCCACTCAATTAAATGGAGTAGCAGAAAAGGAAGAATGGATGATTAATTCAATGTTGTTAACTGGTGATATTTTGAACTGCTTATGGGGAGAAGCAGTGCTAACGACTACGTTTATTCTCAATAGAGTACCTTTTGCAAAATTAGACCTTACTCCTCATGAACTCTGGTTCAAAGTTAGACCCAACTTGAATGTAATTCGAGTGCGGGGGTGTGTAGCTTATATGAAGCTTCTAGACATCAAGATTCAGAAGCTATAAATAGGGACTTCGAAGACCGTATTCCTGGGTTATGCCAAGAAGAGTGATGATCGTAGGTTCCTTGATCTTGAAACAAATCAAATCATTGAATCTTGCGATGCTGAATTCTTTGAAGATAAGTTCGTCAGACACAAGAACATTGTTCTAGTGGATCTTCCAGAGAATACTGTAAACACAAAGGAAGCTAGCACTTCCCAATAAGTTGTAGTCCAAGAAAATTTGCACTCAAAGATGTAATATATGTACTAGAACTCGCAGAGCTGTCGTCAAGTGCGATATCACCATTTTCTTATATCATTAGCATCGGGACCAGAGATTTATATTGAGACATGTGGATGTCAACTATTATTTAATTACGAGGACGAGACTCTGAACATTGTTTTCAATGTTTTGGGTCGTGGTTTCGATCTGAATGATCATTATATGGAGGAGGCATCGAATTCCAATAATGCATCTTTCATAGAGTTGTTGGAGAATGCGATAACTCCCCTATACCCTGGTCGTAAGTATCAATATTCACCGTTACAGGTGGTTATAAGATTGTTAAGTATCAAATTCGATTATAGCATGTCACAAGAATCCTACAATCGACTGATAGGGTTGAATTAGAGATCTTGCCAGAAGGTATGAAGTTGTCTACAGACTTCTATCGACCTAAGAGAATGGTAAGATCATTTTTGCTGGGATACGAGAAAATTGATGAATGTCACAACAGGTGCATGTTGTACTACAATGACGGATGAAGACATATGTAGATTTTGTGGAGCTAATCGCTACAAGATATACAGTATAGGAAGGACTATCAGTGCAAGAAGGTCGACAGATTCAATGCACTACATACATTTGACACCGTAGTTGCAAAGGCTATTTATGATAAAGGAGACTGTCGATAGCATGAGTTGGCACAGGAAGAAACATATCGAAAGAGTGGTGGATTATCCATCTGATAGTAAGGTATGGAACCACTTTGATCGAGAGTATCTTGATTTTGTTGTGGATTTGTTGAATATCATATTGGAGCTCTCCTCTGATGGCTACACCCCATTCAAACTTTCGGGCTCTCAATGTTCGTGTTGACATGGTTACTCAGTACAACTAATCACCTTAGTTTATGTGTATATTATGTTGGTTTATGTATATTATATGTGTTGTTTGCATGATATATTTTTGTATTCAAAGAGCTATTTGTGTATATTTTATGATACAGAATATGTTGTTGCATTTTTTTTCAAAATTAGCAACATTAGCAATGTTCTCCGATATATAGTGACCCCAAAAATACAACGTTAACTTTTACCTGAATGTTGCTACACGTATCAGTATGTTGCCAAACGTTTCTACATGTCGTTTGTTATTTCCCGATCCTGCAGGATCTTTCGTCCTCGCTTTAACTCTGCAAAACCGATCGTCCTCTCTTAGACGTGATCCTATGCAAGCCCAAGTTGTGCTTGCACAAGGCTAAGACATGTATAATGACAAGATAGACAAATATCGACAATAGCGAGTGGAACAAACAAGTAGTTAGCAGACAATATTACAGAAAACCAAAGTGAACACAATGATACAGAGACAAATTCTCTTTATCGATATCTTTGAAATAGATTATGAAGCTCTCATTGTCTCTCTAATGCATGCCATATTATGCTTACAATCTATCATGAACTGTACAAATTACAATAATTCTGTTCCATACATTTACATCCTTTTATATAGAAAATTATCTCCTTTGCATATTCTCTTCTGATTTTCGTCTCCAAGGATGAGGCTCTAGCTATCGCTTTGGACTTTCCATCTCGATGCATCTTGTACCTGCAAGAAAGCTAGTGGTAGGTCAGTACATTAATGTACTGGTGAAAGACAAAGGCTATACCGTCTGAAATGACCTCTAAGTAATTAATGAGAAAATATTTTATATGATATGCATTTCATGCATATCAGAGTCAGATTACATCTTTTTGGAAACACTTACGAAAAGTCACAGTTCCTTTCTATTCATTTCAGATATTCAATGGATCATTCTGTTCATGTACGATAACTACTCATTTTATGTGAAGTGCACAGTGTGTTTTATGAGCCAAAATTATCTCATTAGGGACTTAGCAATAGCATAACATTTAGCACTTTTTTGTCTTGAACAGATAGTAGAAATGAGTAATACAATTCTATATCTAAAATCGGACAGCTATATTTCATGTGAAACATCTTATTCTTAGGAGCAATTCATGATTCCATATCTAAAGCATAGATGGTACCACTTATTCAGTGACTCTTACCCATAACCATCGATCCATCCTTGCACAAGACAAGGATTAGAATAAACATAATATACATCCGACAATGTTCCATGTCCATCTCTGCAGTGTTAGGCTCTTAACAAATTCTTTATCGACACATGCAAACTTGATTGGCAGCTGTGAGGCTCAGCTCTGCACTAATACGTGCTATACTAGGAGCTGAGACTCTCTGATTTAGCTCTTCACTAATATACACGCATACTAGCAGTTGTGGTTCAGGGTTCAGCTCTTCACCAATCAACACATATTTATATGATGGTCCATGGGTATTCCCATTATTAGCAGTTGGGACGTACAAGTCCATCTCACTAATAGATTGACACCTTGATCGCAAGGACTTCTAGCATCAAGGGGCCATGTTCCCTCCGAGGCAAACGATCCTGGTGCCCCAGAGATCCGTCGAAAGATTACACCCTTGTGCATAAGTTGTCCAACCAACTCTATGAATGCAACATCTATCAATTAAACTTTTTTTGTAATAATTCATCAATCAATCAGCAGAGATATTTCATCTATCTCTTCTTTTCATATAACAAGGCCAATAGCTCTTCTCTTCTCTATACGGACAAGCCTATCATATCTTTCAGGTAACTCTTTGTATTATCAAGCATTTCAATCTTTGTAGTAGATGAAAACAGAAAACACGTAACCAATATATAATTACGCAGCATCGGGACAGTTCAACATCATTAAGCATGGTAACCTACTCTTTGATAGCATATGATACAAAATATAGAAGTAATCTCTTTCCTCTTCTTATTAGCATGGCAAGGTCCTTTCGATCAAGGCAACATTCATTTCTTTTTAGTAGGCAACATTTTTACTTCTTAGCATGCAGATCATTTCTTTTCTTATTTTAGCATAGAAGCATGTAAATTCTCTTATAAACATATTGTTTCAACGATTAACATTCACAGAGATTTACCAACTTGTTATTAGCAGAAAGCATTCATTCAAAATCCTCGACTCTTTATTAGGCGGAAAAGAATCAGAAAGTAGAGTCCTTATCACTCTCCAAGATCAATCGTCTTCTATTCTAGAGCCAACAATCCGATCTCTCTATTCATCTAGTGCCTTCGCGGAGGGGCACTACAAAATTACCCACCGAGAAAAACTTTCATCCTAGAAACTTAAGGAGAAATGTACGATATCCATAGCAACGATAGTCCTCATCCGTTGCCATCATCAATCGATAAAACCACTATTCAAGAACACATCAAAACTCATGTTCAATAACACATCTCCATCAATTAGCAAAACAAATGTCAGCATCATAAAAATATTTACAGACTTATTGTATGGAACGCTCATCTTATCAATGATATTAAGTAGACAAGGAATTCCGATCAAGAGAACATCTTCGAATTCAATCGAATCAACAATTGGGCAGAGGATCGAGTTGCTCCGATACCATTATGTCATTCCCCGATCCCGCAGGATCGTTTATCATCGCTTTTATCCATACGGAACGATCATCCTCGTTTGGACAGGATGTCATGCAAGCCTAACTTGTGCTTGCATAAGGCTGCATGTACAATGACAAGATAGACACATATCGATAATAGTGCAGTGGCACAAACAAGCAAAATTGAAGTAACAAACAATATTGAAAAAAATCAAAGTACACATAATGATACAGAAACAAATTCTCTTTATTGATATCTTTGAACATATTACAAAGCTCTCATTGTTTCTATGATACATGCCATACTTGGCTTACAATCTCTTATGAACTATACAAATTACAATAATCCCGTTCCATATATTATATCTTTTTATATAGAAAATTGTCTCTTTTGCATATTCTTTTTCTGATTTCTAGCTCACAAGGATGAGGCTCTGGTTATCGATTCAAACTTTCCATCTCGATGCATCTTGCACCTGCAGGCAATCTGGTGGTTAGTCAGCGTAGAGACAGAAATAATAGGATAGTTTATTATTGTTGAGATACTACATATATATAGGAGAGGCTAGCCCCCTCTCCTATTATTCTAAGCAATGTGGGACTAAAGCCTATTAACTAATAACTCTAATATAATACTTAACACCCTCTCTCATGTCACACCCCGACCCGAAAAATCGCTCATCCTCGCATCGATTTATCCGAATCATCGTCCTCGCTGGGGCGTGATACCGTACAAGTTTGGAGTTGCACTCGTACAAGACAAGATGACAAGTTCTCAAATGGTTCTTTTTGATTTGATATTAGCAACAGAAGCAAACAGAGTATACAAAACAATTTTTTATTGATAAATGAACTGAGGTTACAAAGACTTTCAATAGTCCAACTGAATTTGCTAGTTTGGCTACAACACTCAAGTTCTCTCTTGCCCACAAAGGATTTTACCATTCCATATATCATGCCTTCTATATCCCGGTTGCATCAATCATGTTGCAAGTCCGAGCGTCAATGCGATCGCACGCTTCAAACGCTACAGCATTTCATGTCTCAGTGCGATCAAGCGAAGCTTCGCCGGAAGTAGAACATATACTGAACCTGCGAGCAATCTAGTGGGGGATTAGTACTTTCGTCCTCGTTGTACTAATCAAAGACCCACTTAAATAAACCGACATTTGTTATATATTTATTCATGCAACATACAATTTAGTTATCTTTCTATGTTCTTCGTAGGATCTATTTCATGGCATATTCAAAAGTAGTAAAGCTTATTATCATGGCAAGCATGTTATTTCGATATGCATAAGTAAGCAGGCATCCAATAGCAATCTCGTGTTGTTACATGATTTCTTATCAAACTTTGACGCATCTTCCTTGCACCGATGTAAGGTGAATATACCTTATTCCTTTCCTGTCATGTTATAAGTGTTCTGCATAGGAGCTCTGTGTTCTTGCACTTTCGGCCTACCGTTCCTTAACTATATGAAGGTCATTGGCGTATCGGCGCCGGAATGGACTAATTTGTTTATCTTTTTTTTTCAAACTGGATAACCCGGCGTCCTCCCCGTATGGGTTTGCTGGCCCAGTATCCGAAGGACGTCGAACTTACCATCAATTGTGGCTTATCACATCAGTAGAAGATTGCAAGTCATACCCAAAAGATGTGCACCAACAATGATTATTTATCCCACCTAGGCCGAACGGTCCCAGTGCTCCGACAAATATAACTCGTTCGAGGAAAATTACCACACCCTGTGCACGGGCAATATTTCAAGTCCATTCGACCATGCAACGCATGTCTTATTCAAACAACCAAACATATCTTGCGTCCGTGACTCAAACTTCATATCATCTCGTATTTCTGACCTTAACTTTCTATGTTCGCACATTTCATACTTCGTTTTAAGGTTCACTGGCATCATGCCCCAACTAAATGTTCGTCAAACGAATGATTCGAAGGTCCCGAACATTTTTGAGGCATTATGTCACATCCGACAGTTCCGCCACATTTATGCCACAACTGTTCTTTTCGCAACGAAGCCATCTTTTATTATTCTCGTGTACATATGCACGACTTGACATAATTGTTCTCTATTCCTCGAGTCGTGCATGTGATACACACCTCGATACCATAATTCTATGTTCTATGTCTTAGTGTTCAATGTATGTTCCTTTCCTCCGACTCGTACAACTGAGGCATGTCTCGATAGGGTATTCAATGTTCTATAGCCCGTGCACTGAGGCACTCGTGCCGATATAGTCTTTCAATGTTCTAGCACACTAACTCGTGCACGGGGGCATCTTGCATTGAGGCACTTGTCGACACAGTTATCCCATGTTCTTATGCCTTGCGCACCGAGGCGCTCGTCTTTGTGATATTCAATGTTCAATATCGAGTCATACATTTGATGTACGTTTTATTTCAATTGTTCTATCTGGTGTTTGACACACACTATGTTCATTTCTCAATCGAGCCGCGCCCGTGGTCTCGATAGATTAACTTAGTATACAACGACATACTTTACTTAGGCATGAAAGAGTAGGAAAGAGAAGTCAAAGTCTCCCTACCTTAAGCCGATACACCTTGTTGTTTTGTCGAGCCGATGCGGCTCGATTACATATCTTTGTTGCACGGCCAACTTTTCTGACTTAGCCATTCGAGCACTTCGTACTTCAATGAATTATACGACCGATTTGGCTTACCGAGCCTATGCCTCAGTCCATTGCGAGGCGGTGATTTAGTTTTGCAGACCTCGTTGTAAATAAGAAAAAATGTCGACCTCTTATATTTCAGCGTAAACGTATAGCCTGCACACGAAACCAACTAAAATCAATATTTGTCCGAATTAGACTAATGCCTTACGTCGATTCGATTTCTTAGAATCTTCGAGCCGACTCAATGCTTTCTCTCAGGTCTACTTAACACTTGCATCGATCTTACCCGATGCATTCTTCGGATCAACGTAACTCTTTGCATCGATCCGACTCGATGCATTTCTCGGAACAAGGTAACTCTTGTATCGATTCGCATCGATACTTAATCGAGTCAATGCGACTCTTCGAGTCAACGATTCAGCATAATGTACCGTGGGAGCAGGGCATTACATAATATCTCTCTCAAAACAAGGTTTATCCTCGAACCGAAACCAACACTCAGTTCAGGTGTTTTCTAGATCGTTTCACGATCTCGTCCAACTATCATTGTTCCGTTTCAAAGACTCGTGCAAGCTTTCATTAACTTTCAGTCTTTTCTGCAGCTCAATTTGAATTTAGTATAGAACTTGATTTGGATCGTACACCTATTCAAGGTGTTCCAAAAATATGTATATTTCAGCCAAGGCCAGTGGTAGAGAATTGAAACAAAGCTGACAGGTAAATTTTAATCCTATGATTGTCATATCGTACTCCCTATCGGACTTATCTTTAGCAACTGTTCTCAAAATTTTATCGCATGCGCATATTCGATACATACGTGATTCATTCAATAAAGTCACTGCACGCGATGCGATTCAAAATCACATTTCTTATTTCGTATGTTTCATATGGACTATCAATTCTATGCATCGCTCGAGCTGTCGCGCATCCGATCACAACGATTCTCCGTAACGCCTTGCATTCGAAGTCGCTGCCAAACTATTTTCGAAGTATGGCCATGCAACTCATCTCGATACGATTTCCTTTTGTTGACTTGTAATTTCATCAATATTCAGGGTTACGCCTGCTAGGTGAATTACCTAGACATCATGCTTAAATTCTTCTGACGTAACTCAACTTGACAGTGCTCAAAGGCAACAATTGCTTTGACACGAAGGTCTTTACGACGCGTCTTATGTTTGATTTCTATCGAGTAAGAAATTCACTAGCCAAATTCTCAACTTGTCCGTCTCCCAACACTGAATATAAGTTCGATTCCCGCAAGCTCAATTGCAAGGTGAATCCGAATCTAACGACATAACTCGTAAGTCATTCTCTTACCGCTCGCGTTCGTACATAGGTCATCTTACGGGTCTGCAACATTCAATTGATTTGGCGGTCAAGTCTTCTAGGGTCAGTTATCTCGAAGCTACGCTCGATAATTGTGGATTATTAACGAAGTACAGTTGCTACGAACCATGCTATATCTTATTTCAGAGCCAAATCATGATTCGACAATTTCTATGCCACTATCCAATTTCGGACAAAACAATTTCTATCGGCACAACTGATGCCCAACTATCCTCCGAGTAAAGTCATGCACTACTGTAACTCCCTAAACCTATTTTCGTATATTTTTCAATTGTTTGAAAATTTTCTAAAAATAATCATTTTTGGCTTAAAGTAATAAATTAGTTATTTTAAATTTTATTAGTTAAATTGATTTCATTTTCTTAATTCTAATTTTCAATATTGATTAACTCATAAATATTTTGATTATTTATTAATAAATTTAGTTTATTCTATTATATTAATTTTGTTTGTGATCAATAATGGTAAATTAAGCTTAATTAATTTATTTCCAATTTATTAGCAGATCTCTGCTCATATTTTAATATATTGTTATAAATAATGAATTTCATAGTTATTTATTAATCAATTTATTTGGAGAATAAATGTTTTGGAAATATTTGACAGTTAAAGGGAATGGATTTTAGTAAAAACATTTTTTTTATAATTGTTATTTAATTTTTTGTTTATTTAAATAAAATGAAGCAGTTGAATATTAATTGTTATTTAATTTTCTGTTTATTTAATTGTCAGTTACATTCGATTATTAGTTATTTATTAATCTAGATTAATTAAGTTAACTATTACTAGTTGAATATTTCTGTAATACTTAAATTAGTTGAGCCTAACTAATTCGGTTAGGTTATATTTCAAATTTCAAATTCATTCAAATGATCCCAGATCTGTAGTTATTTACTACTACTGCCATTGTAGAGAGAATCCCAAAATCTACACTGATTTGCAATTCTGCCACTACACACACACTGAGAGATTATTTTACTATAAATAACTGCACAATTTCCTAGGTTCTGAGACGCCCAGTCCCATCAGTCCACATCATATTACACATTTCTGACAGTCTCTCTCTCTCTGCACTCTCTCTCCTCTGCTCACTGGCCACTCCGGCCACCGAGCACCACCGCCAACCGTCGCTAGTTCGTTGGAGCTGCTGACACCGTGCGCCTTTACTGACGTCCGCCACCGCTCACCATCACTGCACCGACCCCTGAAGACCGCATCGCCGACTCGACTGCAGTGCTGTCATCAAAGACCGAGCATGCTTCGAGCTCTGCGCCAACATCTTGTGTGACGTGCCTGACCCTTCGAGACTCGAGAAGGCATCTCGAAGTTCCCGCTACCCCTTCGAGGACCGAGGAGCTGCCTCGAAGACGCCACCGCCGCCGCTTCGACAGCAGGCCACCGTCGCCGGAGTTTCATCACTTCGTCGAGCCACGTCGGAGAGCCGAACCGAGCTACCGTCGTGTTACTGAGGACGCCGCCGTCAGATCGGAGCCATTCGTCGACGAGTCGCAGTTGAGGATCGACATCCCCGCCGGCTAAGTGAGCATCGCCTCGATCCTCTTGAAACCCCCTTTTTTTTCTTGTTCTCTGTAAATTTGGGTTTTATTTAGGGTTAGGGTTCATGGGTAGGGCTGGATGAAGGAAGCAGTCATGGAGAATAGGGTTTTGGCTGAGCCATGGAGTGATGGGGTGGTGGCCGAGTTGAGAAGAGATAGAGAAGAACTTAGGACTAGGGTTTAAAGAGGGAAGAATGAGGGTTCGGTCGGAGGAGAAAATAGCCTAGGGTTAGGGTTCCCTTGTCGCCATTGGAGAAGAAAAAGATGTCAGGTTAGGGTTTCCTCCCATGGAGTCAGCTGAGGAAATATGAGAAGGAGAGAGAAGAATGAGGGGGATATATTTGGGTTATGGATTGTGGGTCGGGTCTGGGGAGAATTGATAGGCCGGGCTTGAATCTATTAGTTTTTTTTTAGATAATTTTGTGTTTAGTTGTATAGGTTGGGCTGTGAGTATAGGTTCAGGATTAAAGGATTTATTACTGAATTAACTTCGGATGGGCTGAAGTTTATGAGCTGGATTTGTGTTGGCTTAAATTTTGTATGTAATTTTGGATGAGTTGTAAGGACTGGGCCTAGTGCAGTTGGGAAAATGGTTTAAATATTTGGGTTCAGTGTGGGCTGGATCATGTGGGCTGTATTGTAATTAGTAAATAGTTTCGAGATTTACTTATATTTTGCCTGCCATATTAACTGATATTTTATAATTAATAAATTGTAATATATTTCCTGCTTTTTGTTGTTTTGTGATCTAATTAATTATTTACATTTTAATGAATATTCCTAAATTAATGTTAATGATTGTTTAAGGATAAATATTGTGAGTATTATTTTCTTGTCATTATTAGTATGTTTATTAGAAATGTTAACTGTCATTTAAAAATGTATTTTGATATAAAAAATCTAGCAAATATTTTCTATTTGTATAAACTAAATAAATGTTTTGTTAACAACTTACAAATTACTAGTATATTATTGCTAAATTTATTAATAATTAGTATATTGTTAGGGATATTTTTGGATAGGTTATGGTTAAAAGATTAATAGATAGCATTCTAAGTATTTCTAAATAAATAGGTTAGATAAATTGGAATATTATATTGGTATAAATGTTTTTATTTGTATGTATATATATCAGTATTTAGTTAGTAAATGTTTGGTTTAATTTTGTAAATATTAATTATTGAATATTTTGCTAGCAGAATGTTCTAGTATTTTCTAAAATAGTTCCTTTGCTAAAAAAAGTTTAAAATACTTTCACTAGCATATATATAAATATTTTCTAAAGTATTGTTAGTTATCTAGTTAGTCAATGATCTTTATTTTAAAACCCTAATCAAATTGTACCAAATACTAGGTGATCATATACATCCATGCAGTACTATTCTCGTGCTTCCAAGGCGAGGCAAGTACACCGACTCGACTTTTACTTTGTCTTTCTGTCTTACATTCATGTGCCATATTTTCATATCGGACACGAGATACACATGATTGTCTTGTACCTTGTTCATTGTATTGTGAGTCATTGTTTATTGCGGGGATTGGAGGAAATATTAGCTTTTGTGTGACCACATCCAACATAGGTATTGTGGATAGCCTAATCGTACACTTTACGTACGATGAAGCCGGATCTTGTAGAATTGATTGTGTATTGATTTATTGTGGTCCTTAGCCGGTCACACATTAGTTTAATATTTTAAAATGTCACACTTGCATTGATTGTCGTGTTCATTGTCTTGATTCATTGATAGCCGTGTTCATTGTCATGCATATTGATTGTCGCGTCCATTGCCTGCAGTTTACATTTCATTTCTGGTACCATAGTTTTATTTTCAGTTCTGGTATTCTGGTTTTACCTTGTATTCTGTACTACAGATTACATTGTATATTGTTCTTGTCGGGGTTGTACTTTGCTCTTTTCTTGACAGGATACATTGCAGGTGAGCTTGAGGCCACATGGAGCATGTGATTGTATTGGATATTGCAGGATCTATTTATTTGTTTTTCTGGAGATTGTATTTTTTTCTGATTTCATCATTGTATATTTTATTTGACCGAATTTGTCTCCGGATGACTTTGTACTAAAATGACTTGGTAGATATTGGTGATCTTTCTGGGAACGTTATATATAGAATCTGTGTATGTTTACATTACATTATGACTTGGAGTTTTCCTTAGTATTGTACAACTTACTTCGTCGTGTACATCGACGAAGGCTGGGTGTGTCCGAATCATGTCCGATTATTCGGCAGCGGGTCGTGACATATTTTTAGTGGTGGCCCATGCAGGTCTATCCTAATGACCCTTAGGCAATAAAGTGTTATTGGGGGACCAGCGAAGCTAAGGAAAACTCATCACAGCATAGGAACCGTAGAAAAATGGTTATGGTTATGGTTATTGATATTTAAATTTGAAATTTGATTTTACTTATGATTTTTAGGTTAGTTTATGATTTTCTAGGATATAGCAATCAACGGTTTATTTTCTGTTACAGGATGGTCTCCACGACGAACGCGGGGACTAGCGAACAGCCTGCACCCGATACGCAGGAGCAGCTTCCACCGCCTCAGCCGCTTCCTCTGGCGATGACATTCGACGGTACTCAGATGATGGCCATGTTCCAGCAGTTCATGGAGGCGCAGAACCATCAAGCCACGCAGTTTCGAGCGACGATCATGGACATGCTCCGAGTCAGGGAGTCAGCTCCGCCAGCACCACCGACACCACCAGTACCAGCAGTACCGAGGCCAGGGACCGCCACAGATTATCAAAACCTCTGCCCGATAGATTTTTGGGGCCATGAGGGAATAGTCTACGCAGATGAGTGGCTAGAAAACGCCGAGCAGACATTGAAGATGGCGAGGATTCCAGATGATCTGAAGGTCGAGGTTGCGAGTATACGACTTTTCGATATTGCTAGATCTAGGCACAGAGAGGAGCCTCTGTTGGCTGAACCCCAAGTTCTCTGGAAGGATTTCAAACTGCTGTTCCCGGAGAAGTTCTTCCCGGATGTGGAGCGGGACGAGCTTCGTATACAGTTTGAGGCATTGCAGCAGGGGAGTATGACCGTGGCCCAGTATACATCAGAGTTCACCCGACTCAGCAGGTTCGCAGAGAACCTAGTTAGCACACCACAGGAGAGGGCTTGGAAGTTCAAGAAGGGCCTCATCAGGGAGTTACGACATACAGTGGCTATCAGTCAGGCCACTACCTATGCGAGCATCCTTAAAGTTGCTCAGGGAATAGAGAAAGAGATGGATCCGAAGCTTAAGCAGGATCGAGATATTGGCACCAGCAGTTCCCAGGGTCCACCGAAGCGGACCGACACTCAGCAGCGGGCAGCACCTCAGCATCAGCATCATCCTCATTGTCACAACCCGCACCCACCGTGAGGGTACGAGTACGTAACATCGCCTAGCCTACGCCGCAGTGTCGGCGGTGGAACGTTGTCCTAGGTCAATCATCTAACAATATAAAGGTACCTGTACAGTATATAGACTTCGATTGGAGGTGACATAGCAACACAGTCTCAATCACATCTAAGGTAGAATACGATAAAGAGATAGATATGGAACGAAATGAATCCACAGAGATACAATCAGATAGAAGTCTAAGTGTCTAAGATAACATCTCCATAAACATCAGATAAAATAAATTTCCAGTATATATACAATAATGTATCAATGAGAAAGACAAGATAAGAGTCTAAGCTAGCAGTCTAAACCACTGGTGGTAGATCCTCTACTGCAAGTGGGTCCAAGTCACAAGTGTTGTCTAAGGCTGCACCATAATGGGAAGACACCAGAGCCTCATCATTCTCTGTAAAATTTTCAACAGGTCCAGTCAGGACAGGAGCGAGCACAAAATATCTCACGCAGTTCATATCAAGTTAGGAAATATAAAGCATGCAATAGAGTAAGATATAGGAAACGCTGAAAGAAGAATGTATATAAAAAATAGCAGAGATTTGATAATAGGAAATATCTATATATGATAAGTAAGAACTGTAAGTAATATGTGATTTAGAGTACAATATGGTTATATAAACGGTTTAGGACAATGCAATGGTAACTCTATTGTACGTGAGTGCACAATGAACATATACAATAGTTATACAATGTTGTACAATAGGATTTGATTAGATAACCAATTCTACTCCCCCTTCCCAATCAATTGTAACACCCAGTTTTCCAGAAGAGAGTAATTTTGAAATTTTGTAATTATAATTATTATTTAATGATATTTATTTCATATTATGATTTTTAGTGATTTTTAATTATTTTTAAACTATTTAAATTCATGACTTGTGATTCTTGGTGTTTTGCTAGTGAACAGTAGAGACTGCCTACCCTAGAGCCTAGCCATGTGATTAGGGTATTTTTGATATTTTTAGGGTTATTTGGATTTATTGTAATTTATTTGAATTTATGGGAATTTTTAGAATTTATTTTGGAATTGTTTGAATGAGGGTTGACTAGGTTGACTTTGACTAGCAATGACCTTGGTAGACTAACCTGAAAGCTAACCCTAGTTGTGTTTGGACTTGGTTAGGTCATGTAACCCTAGTTAGACTAGAGTTGACCTATGGTTTGGTTATTTGACTCAAGTTAGGATTTAAGTCATAAGCCATGACTTGTGGTTGCACCTTAATCAATAACTTAGCCTTAAAGGCCCATAGGCCCACATCAATAGCCAAACCCTAACCCTAACAAGTCTTGGCCAGCCACATAACCCTCATTGGGAATCCCCCCTATAAATAATCTCCTCCATTAGGGCTAGCCTCCTTAGAATTTCTCAAGTTTTGGAAGAGGTGAGCCTCCATCTTCATAAATCCATAGTAATTCCGTTTTATCTCCTTTTTTCCTCCAATCAATTGCATTAGATACTAATTTTAGTTTTTTTGCTGTTTGTGGTGTTCAACCTCAGCTTTGGGGCAATTTGGAGAAGTTTGCTAGCAAGAGGAACCCCCCATTTGAGGCTTTTCTTGTATTTTGACACCAATAGGTAAATCAATGTAAACACCATTAAAATTTTAGTTTTTTTGCATGTAGACCTAGCCCTAGGTGTCCTGGTTCTGTAGGTATGCCTAGACCTAGGTTTTGTGTCCATTTCGTGTCCTAAATGGACACGTATCAGCCTATAGACCTAGGTGTTTGATGAA
Organism: Iris pallida; assembly: GCA_029216955.1. NCBI lineage: Eukaryota > Viridiplantae > Streptophyta > Magnoliopsida > Asparagales > Iridaceae > Iris > Iris pallida. The sequence continues at coordinate 15,335,966 of JANAVB010030220.1, forward strand.
ATGTCCCAAAGGACATTTTGACCTGATTTTAGGAAACTTTTTGAATAGAAATTTAGGGTTTGTTGTCGCTTATCAATTTTTGTTGGACTGAAGTGGCCATTGTGTTGTGTCGTGTCAAGATCTGGACACGAACATGCTGTTCTGACACGGTGCACATTGCCCTGCTACTCGGGGGCAATTACTCCCAGTACACGACACGTGGACACCTAAGATTTGACACAGCCCTAGGGGCAGACGTCTTCAAAGTTTGAGACACTCTCGTGTCATGTCGGACACGCACGAGGCTGTGCATTGATTTTACACTGTTTAGTTTCAGCGGATTTTCGTGCACTGATACGCACTTCTGGACATGTCCCTGTGACACGTGGACCCATGTCAGGCTGTATCAGACCTAGAGCTACACTAGGCGAACCCATATGCTTGACCACGAGGCTCGTGTCGTGCTGTGTCGAGTACACGACACGCGTGTACACGTGCACTGCACAGTATGCTGTTATGCACTTTTTGTGTTTGATTTCGTGTGGACATGCTGTGTCAGGCTTTGGGTGACACAAAATAAAGTATGGGGCTCGTGCACATGTTGTTCTTCTATTACCAACCATTAAATTTATATTTTAACTTGGTTTTAATCATCATTTGCCATTACCCCAATTTCTGAAACAGGGAATAAGTTTCCTGGGTTTCCAGTTTTAAAAAGTGAATTTTGTCATCAAATTAAGCCCACTTTATACTGTTAATTGTATAGTTTTAATCCCTAATACTATTCTCCTATGTGTAATCTAACTGTATGTAAATTTTGGGGATGTTTGGTGGTATTTTGAACTCGAAATGGAGGGGAATGTTTGAACTATTTTTTTTACAAGTCTGAACTGAACCTGTGAATTAGTGTACTGATTTCCTTTTCTTTTTTCCTAAGAGTATGTTGATTCAATTGGTGTTAAATTCTGAGATTTAGTTGTGGGTTTCTTTTCCTACATTTTCTGAAAACTGTGTTAATGGAATGTATTGATTTTCTTTTCTTTTAACTGAGATTTTGTTGAAATCAGTAATATGATTTCCTGAGTTTTGTTGATGTATAAACTGAAATGTTGATGCTTAAATTGCCATGATTAGATTCATATGTGTATATTAGTTAACATGTATGATGATATCACATTTGAACTGTCAAATAGCTTCTCATTAGACTGAAATGTGAAAGGGAATGTTGTTCAATCAAAAATTATACTGTTTAGCAATAGGTTTCCAGTTTTCACATGTTGAATTGCCACAAATTCCAGTTGTTATGCACTATTCTAGGTTTACCCATGTCACTGATTTTCCCATTTGATATGCCATGCCACAGTTTCATACACACGCAAGTCCACACCACTTTACATCTCATTGATTTTTCCCCACACATTGACACCCTCTCATGTTTGCACACACACCTATCCCCTAAAATCTGAGAACTTATTAACTGTTTACTCCCTCACTGTTTACTAAACTGAGAACACACTCTTGCTAACCCTCTCACATTCACAAGCCACACATGTGATACCTTGACACTCTTGCACACCCTCCTTTCCTGTCACTCTTTAACTAATACACATACACATCCCTCACATTGTCACTCACTGTTTAGGACTCACTCACACCCTAAACCCTAACACACAAGTGTCACACACTCAGCCACATCTTCAAGTTCAGAAATGTATTGACACATTACACTCTCACATTATACTAATTTTCCTAACACTCTTATGCACACATATCTACACATTCCCTAATGATCCCCTGTCACCTATACAAACCTGTCATAAGTATTCCTGAAAACTGTTAACACACACACCCATTTACACCCCCTCCTATCTGAACACAGACACATGGAATCCCTTACATTGCACACACATACACCCTCATCTATTTGACACTACACTGTTTTCCTAGGTTCCCTTCATTATTTTCCTTTTCAGAATATGACACACACACACGTACACATTGACACCACATCACACCCTAAATACAAGTTTCCCTGAATACCAATTACATGCTAGTGCACACTTCATACACACACATGTTGACTAAACCCCCTTTTTGCATGAATACAATGTAACCCCTATATGTTGTATGCCTATATATATATAATATATGAAATATACATGTAATATGTGTGTATGAATAAATATGTGAATATACATATGTGTGTGGGAATATAGCCATGGATGAATTCCCTATATATAGGTATGCTATATATATATAGTGAGTATAGGTATTATATATGAAAGATGACTTGTATAGCCTTGTGATTGGTGTGTGATTGCTAGACTAGGCTTGGTTAGGCCTAGTGAGACTTATCAGACTTGTTTCCGTTAAGTTTGACCTACTTGACCTAGTTTGACTAGTCGAGTTGACTAGAGTTGACCGAGTGTTGACTTTAGTCTAGATTGACCTAGAATCATGTAAAATGCATAATAGGACTTCATTATATCATTTTGGACTTGTTGTGACTTGTACTGTTCTATAGGAGACAGACACCACTCCTCGGACAATATATATTCTCCAGATTTACCGGATACAAGCGAGTACATTCTCTGATCATTTCATATCCTGCTTAGAATTATTTCCTGTATTAAATTACTTTACTTGATACTGTCACATTGGTCACACGGATTAGTACTATATGGATCCCTTCTTGAGATGTTATCCCTTCAGGGAGCATCGGGTACTCTATGTTCTGTGTGTTTCACTTACATGGCGTATCATATGCTTCTTTGGTTCTTTGATCACTTGTGACATGTACCCTTATGATCACAGAGTCTTCTCTGAATCCTTATCCCATTTATTGGGTCTATCAGAATCCCCATTTATGGGACTACTATGTACCACCCTTTGGGGGCTTATCACCCTTTGGGGGCTTATCACCCTTTAGGGGCTTATCACCCTTTGTGGGCATATCACCCTTTGGGGGCTTACCACCCTTCGGGGGCTGTTACATAGAATTATAACATAACCTGGTTGGATCCTTGTGTATTAATTGGGGGTACGGGGGAGTATAAATAGCCATGTGAACAATTCCAAAGTAGAATAGCCATGTACGCCTCTTTAGTATAGCCATGTACAAATCAAGCCGTTCACATGTCGACTTTGTACTCTAAATCACTAGTCACTGGTGGATCTTTACTTATAGTAGATATTCCTATTACAGTTCTCTCTCTCTGTTTACATACTGTATTTCTTCAGTATCTATATCTTACTTTATTGCATGATTATATTTTCTAACCTGCTATGAACTGTTGAGATGTATTGTGCTCGCTCCTGTCCTGACTGGACCTGTTGAAAATATTACAGAGGACGAGGAGGAGGCCTATGAGGATACCTTCTACGGGACAGCTCTAGCTGAGGACATCACCCCCCACTGCCTAGACTAGTTTAGTTAGGCCTTATCTTATTTTTATGTTGTCTTGAGACTGTTTAGCTAGACTTTACTTCTGTTCAGAGATGTTGAGTTGTATATATTTTTTCATATTCAGTAGCTGAGATATGTACTCTGGATATTTGCTGGGATATTATCTTAGACTATTCTATCTTCTGTATTTCCTTGAGTTCTATGTCATATCGTGCTGTCTTCTTCCTTAGTTGTGATTGAGTTCATTACTGCTATGTCACCCCCATTCGGGGAGTATAAACTGCTTGATATTATATTGCTAGATATATGTTGACCTAGGACAGCGTTCTACCGCCGACACTGCGGCGTAGGCTGGGCGTTGTTACGCTCTCGTACCCTCACAGTGGGTGCGGGTCGTGACACATTTTTAGTGGTGGCCCATGCAGGTCGAGTTTATGTAGTGGTATTCGAACTAGAGTATCACTACAGCCTGCAGTAGGATTAGGATATATATTTTAAGGTACTCAATCACAGTTAGGATTCCTTGAAAGATTTCTGGGACGACCCTTGAGAATCTTATTTAAATTTCAATTTGAATCATTTCCTTGTTTCGTTGGTCTCACTCCTTGATTATTAAATTTGATTTTCTTGGATCGTTCTTGATTTTTATTTTCCTATCGAGATTAATTTTAAGGCTGAGTTACGATATTTTTCTGATAATATATGTCGATGGGAATACAGGGATGGTAAAACGTCTACTTGATTATGGAGCTTGTAGTTTATCGCAGCCATATTAGCTGGCGTGGCAGAAACATAGAGACCTGACTTTGGATGTACGTATCTTGGTTATGAGATTTGGAATTTCTCGCAGCTATACTAGTCGGCATAGCGAGAATTCCAGACGACATGATTATAGAGGTGCATGCCCCAGTTATGGAACCTATCGTTTATCGCAGCCTTGCTTACTGGCATGGCGAGGACTCTGAGTAACATGATTTTGGACAGACGCATATGATTATCAGATTGTATCTTGAGAAGGTTTTTAAACATATCATCTCTATCGCACCCTTCTGTTATTATAAATTGTTTTCCATCATCAAATAATTTAGGAGTAGAGATATTTTAGCTTTATGGAGCTTATGCATATGTAGTTCTTTCTTAGTGTGATGATTTGATGACTTGTGATTAGGCCCTTATCTTAGGAATGATAGTATAGCCTGGCTTTAAAATAGTGATTCTTGTAGCTGGTTCTCCTTTGCTTATATTTACTAGTTTTTCAACCTTGATGATTGATTTATATTTTATTTTATTTTCTTTTTCTTTCAGTATGGCACCCATGACCCGAGCCCGTCGCCTGAGAGCAGCTGCAGCTACTGAGAGTGTGCCTCCACCTCCTACTGTTCAGGAGGTAGTGATCCCTCTATCTGATCAGGGGGTGGAGGCACCTCCTGCCATTGAGGAGATGGTGGTAGCCTCGCCAGAGAGTCTTCCTTCATCTCCTGTCGTTCAGGAAAGAGCTGCAAATTTGCCTGAGACCGAGAGCCTTTCCCTACCCCTTGGGATGGTACTCCCTACTGTACCACCCAGAGGTTTGTTACTTGACGCAGCTCAGATGTTTGGATATTTCCAAGAGAGGCTGTTGGAGTCACAGAGAGTTCATGAGGAGGCCATGAGGGAGCAAATCCAGAGGTTGCTACGTCTGCGGGACTCTGTGCTTCTAGGAGGAGAGCCTAGCTCCAAGAGGGCGAAGAGCAGTACCCAGTCCTACCCAGAGTTTGAGGAGTACCCATATATCCAGCCTATATCATCATACCCAGCCCAGTCTCCTGTCCAGCAGAGGCCAGCTGAGCCAGAGCCTATCTCTGCCTACTGCAAGAAGTCTGGACACAAGTGGAACAACTGTAGAAAGAGACTAGGATTGTGCCTATTCTGTGGTTCAGCTGCACACTGGGTGCAGCACTTCCCTGATATACCTGCCCCAAACAGGGCCCTGCTTCCAGGAGGGAGTTCTGGTTCTCAGACCTAGCTGGAGGTGAGTTTGACCTAACCTTAGTATCCTTTTTTGAGAATATTTGATGCATCCCTTGCTTGTATATTTTGATACCTTGTGATTGCCTAGTACTGTAGCATGGTTGGTATAACTAGATGAGACCCCAGACAGATATTACATGCCATGACCCCATAGGTTACACTTTCCAACTGTATGATTTAAGATAGATTTCTGAGACTATGATTTGCTGGGGGCTTAACCTAGAAAAGGGTGCGATCATCTTAATTTCGAGGGCGAAATTTTTATAAGGTGGGTAGGATTGTAACACCCAGTTTTCCAGAAGAGGGTAATTTTGAAATTTTGTAATTATAATTATTATTTAATGATATTTATTTCATATTATGATTTCTAGTGATTTTTAATTATTTTTAAACTATTTAAATTCATGACTTGTGATTCTTGGTGTTTTGCTAGTGAACAGTAGAGACTGCCTACCCTAGAGCCTAGCCATGTGATTAGGGTATTTTTGACATTTTTAGGGTTATTTGGATTTATTATAATTTATGGGAATTTTTGGAATTTATTTTGGAATTGTTTGAATGAGGGTTGACTAGGTTGACTTTGACTAGCAATGACCTTGGTAGGCTTACCTGGAAGCTAACCCTAGCTGTGTTTGGACTTGGTTAGGTCATGTAACCCTAGTTAGACTAGAGTTGACCTATGGTTTGGTTATTTGACTCAAGTTAGGATTTAAGTCATAAGCCATGACTTGTGGTTGCACCTTAATCAATAACTTAGCCTTAAAAGCCCATAGGCCCACATCACTAGCCAAACCCTAACCCTAACAAGTCTTGGCCAGCCACATAACCCTCATTGGGAATCCCCCTATAAATAATCTCCTCCATTAGGGCTAGCCTCCTTAGAATTTCTCAAGTTTTGGAAGAGGTGAGCCTCCATCTTCATAAATCCATAGTAATTCTATTTTATCTCCTTTTTCCCTCCAATCAATTGCATTAGATCCTAATTTTAGTTTTCTTGCTGTTTGTGGTGTTCAACCTCAGCTTTGGGGCAATTTGGAGAAGTTTGCTAGCAAGAGGAACCTTCCCCCATTTGAGGCTTTTCTTGCATTTTGACACCAATAGGTAAATCAATGTAAACACCATTAAAATTTTAGTTTCTTTGCATGTAGACCTAGCCCTAGGTGTCCTGGTTCTGTAGGTATGCCTAGACCTAGGTTTTATGTCCATTTCGTGTCCTAAATGGACACGTATCAGCCTATAGACCTAGGTGTTTGATGAAAGTCCCAAAGGACATTTCGACCTGATTTTAGGAAACTTTTTGAATAGAAATTTAGGGTTTGTTGTCGCTTATCAATTTCTGTTGGACTGAAGTGGCCATTGTGTCGTGTCGTGTCGAGATCTGGACACAAACACGCTGTTCTGACACGGTGCACATTGCCCTGTTACTCGGGGGCAATTACTCCCAGTACACGACATGTGGACACCTAAGATTTGACACAGCCCTAGGGGCAGACACTGACACGAGGTCCTCAAAGTCTGAGACACTCTTGTGTCGTGTCGGACACGCACGAGGCTGTGCATTGATTTTACACTGTTTAGTTTCAACAGATTTTCGTGCACTGATACGCACTTCTGGACACGTCCCTGTGACACGTGGACCCGTGTCAGGCTGTATCAGACCTAAAGCTACACTAGGCGAACCCACATGCTTGACCACGAGGCTCCTGTCGTGCTGTGTCGAGTACACGACACGCGTGTACACGTGCACTGCACAGTGTGCTGTTATACACTTTTTGTGTTTGATTTCGTGTGGACACGTCGTGTCAGGCTTTTGGTGACACGAAATAAAGTATGGGGCTCGTGCACATGTTGTTCTTCTATTACCAACCATTAAATTTATATTTTAACTTGGTTTTTATCATCATTTGCCATTACCCCAATTTCTGAAACAGGGAATGAGTTTCCTGGGTTTCCAGTTTTGAAAAGTGAATTTTGTCATCAAATTAAACCCACTTAATTCTGTTAATTGTATAGTTTTAATCCCTAATACTATTCTCCTATGTGTAATCTAACTGTATGTAAATTTTTGGGATGTTTGGTGGTATTTTGAACTCGAAATGGAGGGGAATGTTTGAACTATTTTTTTTACAAGTCTGAACTGAACCTGTGAATTAATGTACTGATTTCCTTTTCTTTTTTCCTAAGAGTATGTTGATTCAATTGGTGTTAAATTCTGAGATTTAGTTGTGGGTTTCTTTTCCTACATTTTCTGAAAACTGTGTTAATGGAATGTATTGATTTCCTTTTATTTTAACTGAGATTTTGTTGAAATCAGTAATATGATTTCCTGAGTTTTGTTGATGTATAAACTGAAATGTTGATGCTTAAATTGCCATGATTAGATTCATATGTGTATATTAGTTAACATGTATGATGATATCACATTTGAACTGTCAAATAGCTTCTCACTAGACTGAAATGTGAAAGGGAATGTTGTTCAATCCAAAATTGTACTGTTTAGCAATAGGTTTCCAGTTTTCACATGTTGAATTGCCACAGATTCCAGTTGGTATGCACTGTTCCAGGTTTACCCATGTCACTGATTTTCCCATTTGATATGCCATGCCACAGTTTCATACACACGCAAGTCCACACCCCTTTACATCTCACTGATTTTTCCCCACACATTGACACCCTCTCATGTTTGCACACACACCTATCCCCTAAAATCTGAGAACTTATTAACTGTTTATTCCCTCTCTGTTTACTAAACTGAGAACACACTCTTACTAACCCTCTCACATTCACAAGCCACACATGTGATACCTTGACACTCTTGCACACCCTCCTTTCCTGTCACTCTTTAACTAATACACATACACATCCCTCACATTGTCACTCAGTGTTTAGGACTCACTCACACCCTAAACTCTAACACACAAGTGTCACACACTCAACCACATCTTCAAGTTCAGAAATGTATTGACACATTACACTCTCAAATTGTACTAATTTTCCTAACACTCTTATGCACACATATCTACACATTCCCTAATGATCCCCTGTCACCTATACAAACCTGTCATAAGTATTCCTGAAAACTGTTAACACACACACCCATTTACACCCCCTCCTATCTGAACACAGATACATGGAATCCCTTACATTGCACACACATACACCCTTATCTATGTGACACTACACTGTTTTCCTAGGTTCCCTTTATTGTTTTCCTTTTCAGGATATGACACACACACATGCACATTGACACCACATCACACCCTAAATACAAGTTTCCCTGAATACCAATTACATGCTAGTGCACACTTCATACACACACATGTTGACTAAACCCCCTTTTTGCATGAATAAATGTTACCCCTATATGTTGTATGCCTATATATATAATATATGAAATATACATAATATGTGTGTATGAATAAATATGTGAATATACATATGTGTGTGGGCATATAGCCATGGATGAATTCCCTATATATAGGTATGCTATATATATATAGTGAGTATAGGTATTATATATGAAAGATGACTTGTATAGCCTTGTGATTGGTGTGTGATTGCTAGACTAGGCTTGGTTAGGCCTAGTGAGACTTATCAGACTTGTTTGGGTTAAGTTTGACCTAGTTGACCTAGTTTGACTAGTCTAGTTGACTAGAGTTGACCGAGTGTTGACGTTAGTCTAGATTGACCTAGAATCATGTAGAATGCATAATAGGACTTCATTATATCATTTTGGACTTGTTGTGACTTGTACTGTTCTATAGCAGACAGATACCACTCCTCGGACAGTATATATTCTCTAGATTTATCGGATAGAGGCGAGTACATTCTTTGATCATTTCATATCCTGCTTAGAATTATTTCCTGTATTAAATTACTTTACTTGATACTGTCACGTTGGTCACACGGATTAGTACTATATGGATCCTTTCTTGAGATGTTATCCCTTCAGGGAGCATCGGGTACTCTATGTTCTGTACGTTTCACTTACATGGCGTATCATATGCTTCTTTGGTTCTTTGATCACTTGTGACATATACCCTTATGATCATAGAGTCTTCTCTGAATCCTTATCCCATTTATTGGGTCTATCAGAATCCCCATTTATGGGACTACTATGTACCACCCTTTGGGGGCTTATCACCCTTTGGGGGCTTATCACCCTTTGGGGGCATATCACCCTTTGGGGGCTTACCACCCTTCGGGGGCAGTTACATAGAATCATAACATAACCTGGTTGGATCCTTGTGTATTAATTGGGGGTAAGGGGAGTATAAATAGCCATGTGAACAATTCCAAAGTAGAATAGCCATGTACGCCTCTTTAGTATAGCCATGTACAAATCAAGCCGTTCACATGTCGACTTTGTACTCTAAATCACTAGTCACTGATAGCTCTTTACTTGTAGTAGATATTTCTATTATAGTTCTCTCTCTCTGTTTACATACTGTATTTCTTCAGTATCTATATCGTACTTTACTGTATGATTATATTTTCTAACCTGCTATAAACTGTTGAGATGTATTGTGCTCGCTCCTGTCCTGACTGGACCTGTTGAAAATATTATAGAGGACGAGGAGGAGGCCAGTGAGGATACCTTCTACGGGACAGCTCTAGCTGAGGACATCACCCCCACTGCCTAGACTAGTTTAGTTAGGCCTTATCTTATTTTTATGTTGTCTTGAGACTGTTTAGCTAGACTTTACTTCTGTTCAGAGATGTTGAGTTGTATATATTCTTTCATATTCAGTAGCTGAGATATGTACTCTGGATATTTGCTGGGATATTATCTTAGACTATTCTATCTTCTGTATTTCCTTGAGTTCTATGTCATATCGTGTTGTCTTCTTCCTTAGTTGTGATTGAGTTCATTACTGCTATGTCACCCCCATTCGGGGAGTATAAACTGCTTGGTATTATATTGCTAGATGTATGTTGACCTAGGACAGCGTTCTACCGCCGACACTACGACGTAGGCTGGGCGTTGTTATGCTCTTGTACCCTCACAGTGGGTGCGGGTCGTGACATCAATACACAAGGATCCACTCCAGTTACGTTAACTTATACAATAGTATACAATGTTATACAATAGATGTACAATATTATACAATAGTTGTACAAAAGTCTATCTGTGGGACTTATGTGATAATGAGAGTACAATATGCACAATGAGTATACAAGGATAAAGGTATTCAATAAATACAATATGTAAGTAAAGCGCACATCACAATATGTATTTAGTGAATACAAGGGGATAAAATCTCAAAGAAGATCCATATAGTACCAATCCGTGATAACAATCGTGTCAGCATCAAGTACAGTAATCTAGAGCAAGAATATAAATCCAGACAAGTATGAAACAGTCAGAGAATGTACTCGCCTGTCACCCTGAATGACTGATATGAATAGATGTCTGAACTGGTTTCACAAAGTCCTATTTAGAGTAAAACAGGTTATTTAAGTACTCAAAATGAATTAATGGAAATCTGCAATGCAAACTACATAATTCTAAGTCAACTAGGTCAAAGTCAACTCTTGGTCAACTTTGGTCAACTGTCTAGGTCAAACTAAGTCACACTTGGTCCAATCAAGTCTAATCTAGGTTAAGTCAACTCTAAGTCAAACCTGGTCAACTGTCTAGGTCAAACTAGGTCCAAGTCAAACTTGGTCAACTCTGGATCAACCCAAGCCAATACTCTAGTCAAACTAGGTCAATTGGTCACATCCAGACTAAATGTTGACTCTTGGTCAACTCCAGTCAAACTAGACTAGTCAAACTAAGTCAACCAGGTCAAGCCTAAGCCAAACAAGTCTCACTAAGCCTAACCAGCATATTCTAGCAAGCACACACACACACACTATATGGGCTATACAAGCCAACAACACATGTTCACTGGCATTCATGCCATATACATAGGCAATGAGCCATAGGCTATGTGCCCTGTACATAGGCTAAACACACATTAATTATATATCTAATTTAATATAGATAATCACATATACATCTATAGGCTACATGATAATATATCTCACATATATAGATATATATATGTATATACATATATACATGTAAATATATGCATGGGTTAATAGGGAGAGAAATACATGTGTGTGTAGTGTTAACATAGTGGCACGTGTGTGAAACTACATGAGTGTGATACATGTGATACAATATGTAGGTTGGATGTGTATGTGTGTTACAACTACCATGTGTGTGGGATACATGACCAAGTGTGAGAGCTATGTGTAATAGGTTTTAGGCAGTTTAGTGAGTAAAGTGTCAATGTGTGTATGGGACAAGGTGTGTGTGAACATCTACATAACAGTGATGTGTATGTAATGGTTAATTTCAGAAATTGTGAAATGAATATGTGTGTGTACATAATGTGTCAATGTGAATTAATGTGTGTGTGTGTACATGTAAGTGTATCCTTGTGAAATAGGTTAGTGTGTATCATGGAATGTGTGGGACATGAATGTGAAATAGGAATAGTGTTATGTCAATATGTAATAGGTATTCAAGGGTAGCTAATCTCAGGGAATAGTTCCCAGATTTTTACTTGGAAATCAACCCAGGCATCTAACCCAACTGCAGGTATTCAAAATACCAAACAAGCTGATACTTCAAACTCAAGATTATATAACCATAGTAACCTAAACTAATGTATCATAATAATTCAAAAACCTAAACTAAAACAATGCATATCCCTCTCAGTTAGATCAAGGAATAAAAAGGAAAACATAAATTCAATTCCTGTTTTGGTATCAGCCAACACATCACTGCATAACAATGGACACAAAGTGTCCAAATCGTGCAAAACAGGTTGTGTCAGACTGTGTATACAGGCAGGCTCGTGCAGCCGTGTCAAGCTCTCGTGGACACGATTCACTAAACTAGACACCTCGTGCACGTGTCTAAGTGTTCGTCAGGACTAGGAGAGTGTGTCCCACAGCCTGCAAAGTGTCCACGTGGATCGTGTCGCGTGCACGAGACGCGTATCTGACGCGATTATCGCATTCGTGCAGTCTGGGCAAGGTCCAGTGCGAGTGAGATTTCTCACTAACGACTCAACGAAACCCGACCAAATTTTATGAGCGTCGTGTCAGACACTAGGCGCACGTGTACACAAAAAATCAGGCCATGAGAGGCCGTGTCGTGTCCTGTGTCGACCCCGAGTAGCAGGGCAGCGCACCGAGGCCTCATGCGTGCATGTGTGTCTAAATTTGGACACGAAACGTGTCCAGAAATGTGCTCAGTAGGACACGAATTTAAAGAACACATATAGGGATACAAATCCATGAAATTAGTTTTTGAAATTACAATGTTTTAATCCATTCAAGCAATTCATCAAACACTTAGCAATACACTATGACACGTGTCCGATACGGACACCAAACGGACACGAAATCCACCCAAATTTCAGGGACAGCTAGGGGAGTCCTAGATCTAGCCTAATATGCAAATCCGAGCTCTCTAGCCTAGTGGTATTAGAGCGGACACCCGGAGGGGCCGGCAAGGTTCGAGCCCCCCAATTGTGTTTGTGAGTGTGATTTCAAAAAAAAAATGCAATTTAAGGGGTTTTACCTATATGTGCAAAAAGCATGAAAAAGCTCCAAATGGGGGGTGGTTCTTCTTGATGGCTAAGTGCTCCAAATTGGTCCCAAACTGAAATGGCTCTCCACCAACAGCCCATAAACACCAATTAGAACCCAATGCAAAAGACTAGGATGAAAAAGGAGGTTAAATGAATAAAATGGAAATTTTAAAGAAGGGAACAAACCTTGGTTTTTGCCAAATGGAGAATAATATAAAAGAGGCAAGAACATTCAAGGAGGAGATTATTTATAGGGAGGGGAAGCCCTATGGCTGGTCCTAATGAGTGAAAATTAGGGTTAAGGTTACAAGTCATGGGCCATGGGCCTTCTCTAGGCTAATCAAGTTCAACTTTTGATAGGCCCATTTCACTAAATCAAGTCTCACTAACTAAAATCCCTATTTAGATCCTAACTAGATATTTTCTAGCCACAACTTAAGTTAACCATTCTAACTTAGTCCATGGGTTAAGTCTAGGCTTCTAGGTTAGGTCCATTCTAGGTTAAAGACTAACAAGACACCAAGCAATTATTTAATTAATAATAAATTCACATATATTCCAATAAATTCTAATAATCTTATTAAATTCAAATAAATTCAAAATAACCAAAATACCCTCAAGCTAAAATGATAAATGAGATCCCCTAATCACATGGCTAGGCTCTAGGACAGACTGTCTTTAGGGTTACATTAGCAAAACACCAAAATTACAAGTCATGGTTTTAAATAGTTTTAAAAATGATTAAAAATCACCAAAAATCATATCATGATTTAAATATCATTAATAAAAGATTAAAATTATAAAATTTCAAAATTACCATCATTTAGAAAACTGGGTGTTACAAGTCTACCCACCTTAGAAAAATTTCATCCTCGAAATTTAAGATGGTAGTACTCCTTCTAGGTCAAACATAGTCAAGAATCAACCACTAGTCATCAACTAGTAAATTTGTCCACATCCAAGCATTGGGTCAACAATTGGTCAACTTCTTAGGATTTTACCTATGCTAGCTATCTAAGTGTTGGCAACTAGAAATTAGCAAACGAAAATTCTATAATAGACTAACTCTTAACTTTCCAAATCCTATCAAGTCACCCATAACTAGATACCCAAAATCTAAGCACACAAATCCCAAATACCACATATACATAAGCTCAGGAACAACAACCCATTACATATATCCTAAGTATATCATTTGCAATCTATCTATATATATAGAACTCTCAGTCTTAGATGAAACTACAACTATACTCTAGGGCAGGCTCTGGTCATGGGTGCCTCACTGGAAGGGTAAAGGAAAACAATAATAAATCATCAAGGCTGTATGGCATACTAACATCCTATATGTAAACTGGTTAGTATTATAGATAACAGGAGAATTATCTGCAATGGGTTACTATTCTAACACCAATGCTAACTATCACCTCTAGGGTACAGACACTCTACAAGTCATCATATCATTATACTATGAAGGAACTACCTATGAATAAGCTCTACAAAACTAAAATATCCCTACTCCTAAGTTATTTACAACAACAGAAGGGTATGATGTTCAAAAACCTTCAAGATACAATCTGATAATCATATGCGTCTGTCCAAAATTATGTTACTCGAAGTCTTCGTCATGCTAGTGAGCAAGGCTACGATAATCACAGAGTCCTTGACTAAGGTACATACCTCTAGGTTCATGGTATTTAAAATTTCTGCATTGCCACATGCGACGACGAAATCCTTAAATTCCCACACCCGAGAATTATGTCCAAAATCTGACTATATGTCCTCACTATGCCAGCTAACACGACTATCGAAGATTCTAGATCCCATGATTGAGGTGACCTAGCCCATATGATTTTCTCAGAAGAAAAACAAACGTAACACAAGAACAACAGAACAAATTGATCAGTCAACAAGGAGCAGATGGAATCGAATTTCAAGATAGTTATAAGAGGCAATTATGGAAATAGAATCGAGAAGATCGGAATCTTGCAGCAAGATCTCCAATGGCCTGTGCATCCTCGACTGTCCTGGTGAAGCTCGCCCTGAGGATGACCTGCACTCAGGAAGTCTCGAGGAAGTCTCGAGGACGAAACTTGTTTTGAGTAGTGTATTATGTAATGACCCGCTCTACCCTAGCGGAACGCCGATTCAAACGGCAAGTGCGACGACTCAAACGAGCCGTCGACTCGAAGAGTTGCGTCGACGCGATGAAGAATCGATGCAAGACTTACATTGGCCCGTCAAGGATGAATCCAGACTTAGACTTTCAAAGGTGCGCTCGGAGTATCGCTCGACCGATGCGAACATCGCTAAGGTAGGTAGCTCCGATGAACTTGACTTTTCTTAGCCTAGACACATAATAATATGGACACTATTGCTAGAATCGCTAGGCGGTCACATCGCGCATGCTATTAAATTACTAAACGCACCTAGTTAAGGGAATAATCCCATCGTGTATGCTTGTTTAGAACATAGAAAAGAATTCGGAAAATATAGGAACTCTCGCACCGCACTCCGCGCTCGTGCTAAGGCACAGGCTTACATTTCAAATTCCTTATGCGTTCAACAATGAAGCAATGAATGGTTTACAATAATAAAACAGGAAGACTATCGACATAGTCGTTCCGAGTAGAGGATAGCAATGTTGGAAGACTTCGGGACCGATGGGTCGCCAAGACGACTCCCGTATAGGGAGTTGGACAATGCATGAATGAATCAATCAATGAATAAGTGAACGAATGAATCAACGAATGAATGAATGAATACGTGAATGAATCAATGAACGAACGAACAAGTAAAAGAAAGAAAAGAATGAATGAATAAAAGATAAAAAAGAAAGAAATGGTTAGCGACAGGTATGACGGAGACGTGCATCGGGGCTCCCTATCCGCGCTGCACGGACGCCGTCGCCAACCTGGTCGATAACGCATTATGGCTCATAGACAGCCTACGGCTCAGGGACAAACCGTTAAGTTAAAATGACAGAACAATACGAAATGGTCGCGGACAACTCACTCGTATACGGGAGGTAGGAGTAATAAGGGATTCCAAGGGCAACGATCGACGATATCGTGGCCGGCCTAGGCAGAATCATGGCTTACGGGTTGCTTGGGTGTAGGCTCGAACATTCCAAGTAGACGTAAGTGCGGGGTATTTCAAAAGATTATCAAGATGTACCAGCCATCACGCTATGATAGGTGAAAATACCAAAGGAGAATATGTCCAAATTGGCTTGTGATGCCAGCGACCGGTACATATAGATTAAGTGGACTTGCTGGTGGCAATCCACGTGCAAGTCCTTGCATTAAAACAAAGTAGTCTAAGTTAACTAAATGAAGCACCTTCTGAACAGGCTTGAATATAACACACCAAATGATCGAGAGTACTTCGTGCAAATGAGTTAGAAAATACGCCTACGACGTGCTAGGACCTGAGGTAGGGACACACCTTTGACATTGAATGTTTACATGAATTACGATAAGTTGTTATATATGAATTGTTGACTAACTTGGTTTACTTTGGACAGGGAAGACCGAACGGTAAGTATGGGTAAGTCGTGCATGTATTTCCACGCAAACACTTGGGATCGATAACACGAGATAGGTCATAAAATATGCCATGAAACTGATCCTAAGACAAGATTAGAAAGACAATGAATGATAAACGGTGCACAAAAGTAAATAGAACGTATTTGGTAATGATTGCATTGTGGGCAAACTAGCCTCCCCACCAGTGCATAACAATGTTCTGATAATCCCACAGTTTGCTTGCAGGATGCAGGAAATATCGTCGGGTGCGGAGCTTCCATCGAACGTGCTAAGGCACGGAGCTAACTCTGGAGCCTTGGAGCGTTGCAAGGAGCTGATGCACCATATACAGGACATAATATATCAGAACATCGCCATGAATCATTTTATGTTGTAAGCCACTTGGCCTGCCTTTTTTGTTTCAGAGAGAGAGAGCTTAAGAGACTTGTAAACTCGGCCTAGCGCCGCATGTAAACTTCTTGAAAATCAATAAAGAGTTTGAATTCGCTTCAACTTGTGTTCATTTACTTTCCGCTGCAAACGGGGACACTCTGTGCGACTCTGTGGCCTAGCTCAAATCGGCCATTTCTGGACTTAGCCTTATACGAGCGCAACCTAGGCCCGTGTGGCATCACGCCTTAGCGAGGACGATTGCTCCTACGGGAGTGGGGCATGACAGATTGGTATCAAAGCACGGATTTACGTCCTTGGACTTCATTTCAATTCTCTCACTTTTGAAAGCTCGTTTGGAAATAAAGAAGTATACGCTCTCTCTCATTGTGCCTTGGGATGTTCCATACAATAAGTCTAATATTTTTAAAAGCTCGTACGATTACTCGGTTGAACGGGATCGATAGGCGAAGGCCTTTGTGCCAAACCACGACGGACTTGAGTTGGAATGAACTAATGCAAAAAAGTTGGCAAATATAGTACGTGCTTGAATAACCTTATGCTGACAATAGCGAACGAGTACACAAGACTGAAGTATGGTTCGAACGGGATGGTTATGCACACAGCCTGTTGGCTAAGTTGTGCCGAGTATTGCGCACCTAGACCTTCTGGTGCGAACGAGTTTGCGAGCGAGATCGACTATCGCTCGGACGAGAATAAGTGAGACTTAGAATGTATGTCGATAGAGATGCTACTTGACCAACACTAAAGCGAACACGAGAATGATTCTTAGTGTTTGGGGAAACGGACGAACGCACCTTCGAACGTGTCGATTGTGAGTCGAATGACCTTTTGAGGATTTGTAGAATGACTTGACCCCAAGTGGTGTATATGATAGCTTTGGAAAAGAATAAGAGTGAGTGTCGACGACTAGTCGAGTGGCTCGAACCCTGAGTGGTGTATGGACGTTATAGAAATTGTTCGAGCAAAACTAAAGGATTTACGGATAGAACGAGTATGTCGGCAAGTAATGACATCGCGCAAAGCCTTAGAACGAGTAACGCTTAGTTGGTTTTGACTTCGACAGTCTCAAACAAGATATCGTTTGGATGAATTAAGAATGTGTAGTGCGAATTACGAAACAATTGAATGGAGATTCGAGACGATAAAATAAAATAGATGTTTTGGTCGATGAAACGTAGTGGATCGTGCATGCAATTTTAAATTTAGTCGAATGGATTGAAACTTGAGTTAAGACGAAATACTCAGATGAAACCGAAGTTAGTACGATTGGAAGATAGCGTGCATGAAAAACATTGGTTTGGAGATACGAGAATGACTAAGGAATTAGAATTGATGTTGCTTGATGACGAGTTAGCATAAGACAATACGAATTGAGGAATTAAGTTACACGTCTCAGAATTCATTGCAAAAGGAAGATCGTCAGGTTATGTACATCATCGATGGTATTGAGGCGTATCAAAGATCGAAGTACGATAACTCGGGGGTACTCTGATTCGATAAATGATGATCTTGTTAGAAGTTATTATTTCAAAGGATGTTATGTTTGGGAATTTTGATAGAAATAAATGTTTAGAATGAGGAAGGGAAGTGACTTGATTGTTCGGTGATAACCACAATAACAACGATCTTGTCTTGCGCGAGTGCAACTCCAGCCTCGCACATGTGTCACGTCGAATTTGGGACGATCGTTCTGCGTGAGCATTGGCATGGTGATTCCTGTTCAGCAGGAATGATCGAACTCGAAATACCTTGACATGGCAATTTTGATTGCTTTGACTTGTGGTTTGAAGCGAAGGCGGATTTGAGGATTGATCGGACTTATGACTGACGACTAAGTAAAGTTAAGGATTGTGTAGACCCAATTTGCATATCGAAAATGAGCAAGTCTAGACTCAACGCAAGAGTTACATCCCGATGAGGACGATTATTCTGCGGAAATGTTGACATGGTGATTCATGTCCATCGTAGATAATCAGACTTGCGTGAGATCGGGGCACGACATATTGCAATGCTAGACGACCTTGTGATCGACTACGTAGATTGGATAGGATGGATAGATAAATTGTATCAAAACATACTTTAAGAGATAGACTACGTCTATGGGACAGTGTTGCAGCTGATGGGCGACCAACAGGAGCGTGCGAGTTGAGTGAAAAAACCTCTATTGCTAGTGCGGACACACGATATTGACATGTCAAGGATTTGGTTGAGGACAACCTATCGTAGGATGATTTTCCAAAACGAGCTCGGACTTGGAGCGAAGAATGTCTCGATATGAATAGGGTGAGCGCTGCTCGATGTTTAGAAATTTGAGTGAAACGAACGTGGGTAGAAACTCGCGTACAACAAACAAATGGTTTGACCATAGGATTTGGGGCAAGCGTCGTACAATGACTTTGCACAGTGAACCGAGAACTTGACTTGTACCTATGACCTTGTGAGCTGACCTAGCGGATAGGCGGACGACCCTATGCCGAGTGATTGAACCTGTGCGATTGACATTACAGTATCGTCTGGACGGACGATAGACTTGGGGCAACAAGACTTAGAGTAGGACGGGAAACTGGGAGTGTGCGTGAACGACGACGAGATTGGCCCCAAACGAAGTGAATGATAGGAATGGATGATGCATAAGTAAAGTTGGGATAATGAATTGAATCATTGATAGAAAGATATACTCGATGATAGTGCAGTACTTGGTCTTGAATCGGACAGGAATTACTTAGACATGGTCGACCCCGCTAAGAAGAAATCGTATTGATTTCATAGACAAGAACGCTTGAGAAGCGAATCGGATCATCTCGAGGACCGGGATAAACGATAGTACGACGCACATAAGTTCGATTTTAATAGAAGTTAGCGAAACGATCAGCAAAAATCAAAACTATCACGAGTAGCTTGTCCGACTTCGCAAATCGCGAAGCTTGGTTGAAATGTACGTATTCAGGGGACGTCTTGAATATGTGCACGATCCAAACTCAGCGATATGATGAACTCGAATGCAGCTGCGAGTGGGTGTTGAGATGTACATAAACGAAAGTGAGTTAGCCTCAGCCTACGACTCTCGGGTTTGATGAAGTACAGCACAACTCGTGCGACCATTACAGTCCCATGACACGACAAAATAGCAACCAAGTTGAAGAAACACGACGATTGAATAAGTATCATCAAGTCTAAAATGAGTGAACAGTCATTCAATAAAATTCACTAAACGCATGCAACATAAAACTTGGAAGGATAACCGAGCATAGTTCGATGCCATCGAGCGATAAAGCCATTCGATAGAGATTGTCTAAGATACGCACACGACATGAGTTAGGGAACGGTAGGATGACCTGCACTCAGGAAGTCTCGAGGACGAAATTTGTTTTGAGTGGTGTATTATGTAATGACCCGCTCTGCCCTAGCGGAACGTCGATTCAAACGGCAAGTGCGACGACTCAAACGAGCCGTCGACTCGAAGAGTTGCGTCGACCCGATGAAGAATCGATGCAAGACTTACATTGGCCCGTCAAGGATGAATCCAGACTTAGACTTTCAAAGGCGCGCTCGGAGTATCGCTCGGCCGATGCAAACATCGCTAAGGTGGGTGGCTCCGATGAACCCGTCTTTGCTTAGCATAGACACATAACAATACAGACACTATTACTAGAATTGCTAGGCGGTCACACCGCGTATGCTAATAAATGATTCAACGTACCTAGCTAAGGGAATAATTCCATCTTGTATGCTTGTTTAGAACATAGAAAAGAAC
Source organism: Iris pallida (assembly GCA_029216955.1). Lineage (NCBI taxonomy): Eukaryota > Viridiplantae > Streptophyta > Magnoliopsida > Asparagales > Iridaceae > Iris > Iris pallida. Next base: position 15,356,648 of record JANAVB010030220.1, read on the forward strand.
TCGGAAAATATAGGAACTCTCGAACCTCACTCCGCGCTCGTGCTAAGGCACATGCTTACATTTCAAATTTCTTATGCGTTCAACAATGAAGCAATGAATGGTTCACAACAATGAAACGGAATGACTATCGACATAGTCGTTCCGGGTAGAGGATAGCAACATTGGAAGACTTCGGGATCGATGGGTCGCCAAGGCGACACCCGCACAAGGAGTTGTACAAAGTATGAATGAATGAATCAATGAATAAGTGAACGAATGAATCAACGAATGAATGAATGAATACGTGAATGAATCAATGAACGAACAAACAAGTGAAAGAAAGAAATGAATGAATGAATAAAAGATAAGAAAGAAAGAAATGGTTAGCGACAGGTATGACGGAGACGTGCATCGGAGATCGCTACCCACACTGCACGGACGCCGCCGCCAACCTGGTCGATAATGCATTATGGCTCACAGACAGCCTACGGCTCAGGGACAAGCTGTTAAGTTAAAATGACAAGACAATACGAAATGGTCGCGGACAACCCACTCGTATACGGGGAGTAGGAGTAATAAGGGATTCCAAGGGCGACGATCGACGATATCGTAGCCGGCCTAGGCGGAATCATGGCTTATGGGCTGCTTGGGTGTAGGCTCGGACATTCCAAGTAGACGTAAGTGCGGGGTATTTTAAAAGACTATCAAGGTGTACCAGCCATCACGCTATGATAGGTGAGAATACCAAAGGAGAATATGTCCAAATTGGCTTGTGATGCCAGCGACCGGTGCATATAGATTAAGTGGACTTGCTGGTGGCAATCCACGTGCAAGTCCTTGCATTGAAATAAAGTAGTCTAAGTTAACTGAATGAAGCGACTTCTGAACAGGCTTGAATATAACACACCAAATGATCAAGAGTACTTCGTGCAAATGAGTTAGAAAACACGCCTACGACGCGCTAGGACCTGAGGCAGGGACACGCCCTTGACATTGAATGTTTACATGAATTACGATAAGTTGTTATATATGAATTGTAGACTAACTTGGTTTACTTTGGACAGGGAAGACCGGACGGTAAGTATGGGTAAGTCGCACATGTATTTCCACACAAACACTTGGAATCGGTAACACGAGATAGGTCATAAAATATGCCATAAAACTGATCCTAAGGCAAGATTAGAAGGACAATGAATGATAGACGGTGCACAAAAGTAAATAGAACGTGTTTGGTAATAATAGCATTGTGGGCGAGCTAGCCTCCCCACCAGTGCATAACAATGTACTGATAACCCCACAGTTTGCTTGCAGGATACAGGAAATATCGTCGGGTGCGGAGCTTCCATCGAACGTGCTAAGGTGCGTAGCTAACTCTGGAGCCTTGGAGCGTTATAAGGAGCTGAAGCACCAAATACAGGACATAATGTATCAGAACATCACCATGAATCATTCCATGTTGTAAGCCACTTAGCACGCCTTTTTTATTTCAGAGAGAGAGAGAGAGCTTGAGAGACTTGTAAACTCGGCCTAGCGCCGCTTGTAAACTTCTTGAAAATCAATAAAGTGTTTGAATTCGCTTCAACTTGTGTTCATTTACTTTCCGCTGCAAACGGGGACACTCTGTGCGACTCTGTGGCCTAACTCAAATCGGCCGTTTCTGGACTTAGCCTTGCACGGACGCAACCTAGGCCCGTTCGGTATCATGCCTTAGCGAGGACGATCGCTCCTACGGGAGCGGGGCGTGACAGCAGAGACAGATCCAGACCCCGACATGCTTTTCTTGCGCATACTGCAAGAGGCCGGAATACCGTGTCGAGGAATGCCGCAAGAAGTTAGGGCAGTGCTTGGTTTGTGGATCTGCCACTCACCAAGTGAGAGATTGCCCTGCGGCTTTCACTCGTCGGGGACCAGCACCAGAGCTGCAGCAGGAGGATCCACCCGTTGAGAATAAGTAGCCGTAGGGAGCACAGCCGGACGGACCGTTATCTTCCTTATGTTGCTTGTAGTATTTGGATTTTTTTTGTAGTGCCTATTTTGAGGCCTTTCTCTGAGTTTCTTGCATTTACAGTCTTTCATATTGTCTAGTGACTACTTATTAGTCCTTGTTACTTTTGTTGTCCAAATAAAAATCTTTTTACTCAATTGTTTCTCAAAAAAAAAATTATTTGATTTTGTGCACCTTTATAAAACCCTTGAAATTTTGAGGACGAAATTTTTGTAAGGGGGTAGATTTGTAACTCCCTAAACCTGTTTTCGTATATTTTTGAATTGTTTGAAAATTCTCTAAAAATAATCATTTTTGACTTAAAGAAATAAATTAGTTATGTTGAATTTTATTAGTTAAATTGATTTTATTTTCTTAATTCTAATTTTTTAATATTGATTAACTCATAAATATTTCGATTATTTATTAATAAATTTAGTTTATTCTATTGTATTAATTTTGTTTGTGATCAATAATGGTTAATTAAGCTTAATTAATTTATTTCCAATTTATTAGCAGATCTCTGCTCATATTTTAAAGTATTGTTATAAATAATGAATTTCATAGTTATTTATTAATCAATTTATTTGGAGGATAAATGTTTTGGAGATATTTGACAGTTAAAGGGAATAGATTTTAGTAAAAACATTTTCTTTATAATTGTTATTTAATTTTATGTTTATTTAAATAAAATAAAGCAGTTGAATATTAATTGTTATTTAATTTTCTGTTTATTTAATTGTTAGTTACATTCGATTATTAGTTATTTATTAATCTAGATTAATTAAGTTAACTATTACTAGTTGAATATTTCTGTAATAGTTAAATTAGTTGAGCCTAACTAATTCGGTTAGGTAGTTATATTTCAAATTCATTCAAATGACCCCAGATCTGTAGTTATTTACTACTACTGACATTGTACAGAGAATCCCCAGATCTACACTTATTTGTAATTTTGCCACTCTACACACACACTGAGAGATTATTTTACTATAAATAACTGCACAATTTCCTAGGTTCTGACACGCCCAGTCCCATCAGTCCACATCACATTACACATTTCTGACAGTCTCTCTCTCTGCACTCTCTCTCCTCTGCTCACTGGCCACTCCGGCCACCGAGCACTACCGCCAACCGCCGCTAGTTCGCCGGAGCTGCTGACACCGCGCGTCTTCACTAACGTCCGTCACCGCTCGCCATCACTACGCCGACCCCTAAAGACCGCGTCGCCGCCTCGACTGCAGTACTGTCATTAAAGACCGAGCACGCTTTGAGCTCTGTGCCAATATCTCGTGTGACGTGTCTGACCCTTCGAGACTCGAGAAGGCGTCTTGAAGTTCCCGCTGCCACTTCAAGGACCGAGGAGCTGCCTCGAAGACGCCGCCGCCGTCGCTTCGACAGCAGGCCACCGTCGCCGGAGTTCCATCACTTCGCCGTGCCACGCCGGAGAGCCGAACCGAGCTACCGTCGTGTTACTGAGGACGCCACCATCAGATCGGGGCCATTCGCCGACGAGTCGCAGTCGAGGATCGACATCCCCGCCGGCTAGGTGAGCATCGCCTCGATCCTCTCGAAACCCCCTTTTCTCTTTCTTGTTCTCTGTAAATTAGGTTTTTATTTAGGGTTAGGGTTCATGGGAAGGGGTGGAAGAAGGAAGCGGTCATGGAGAATAGGGTTTCGGCTGAGCCATGGAGTGATGGGGTGGTGGCCGAGTTGAGAAGAGATAGAGAAGAACTTAGGACTAGGGTGTACAGAGGGAAGAAGGAGGGTTCGGCCGGAGGAGAAAATAACCTAGGGTTAGGGTTCCCTTGTCGCCATTGGAGAAGAAGAAGATGTCAGGTTAGGGTTTCCTCCCATGGAGTCGGCTGAGGAAATGTGAGAAGGAGAGAGAAGAATGAGGGGGATATATTTGGGTTATGGATTGTGGGCCGGGTCTGGGGAGAATTGATAGGCCGGGCTTGAATCCATTAGTTTTTTAGGTTCAGGATTGAAGGATTTATTACTGAATTAACTTTGGGTAGGCTGAAGTTTATGAGCTGGATTTGTGTTGGCTTAAATTTTGTATGTAATTTTGGATGAGTTGTAAAGACTGGGCCTAGTGCAGTTGGGAAAATGGTTTAAATATTTGGGTTCAGTGTGGGCTGTATTGGAATTAGTAAATAGTTTAGAGATTTACTTATATTTTTGCCTGCCATATTAACTGATATTTTATAATTAATAAATTGTAATATATTTCCTGCTTTTAGTTGTTTTGTGATCTAATTAATTATTTACATTTTAATGAATATTCCTAAATTAATGTTAATGATTGTTTAAGGATAAATATTGTGAGTATTATTTTCTTGTCATTATTAGTATGTTTATTCGAAATGTTAACTGTCATTTAAAAATGTATTTTGATATAAAAAATCTAGCAAATATTTTCTATTTGTATAAACTAAATAAATATTTTGTTAACAACTTACAAATTACTAGTATATTATTGCTAAATTTATTAATAATTAGTATATTGTTAGGGATATTTTTGGATAGGTTATGGTTAAAAGATTAATAGATAGCATTCTAAATATTTCTAAATAAATAGGTTAGATAAATTGGAATATTATATTAGTATAAATGTTTTTATTTGTATGTATATATCAGTATTTAGTTAGTAAATATTTGGTTTAATTTTGTTAATATTAATTACTGAATATTTTGCTAGTAGAATGTTCTAGTATTTTCTAAAATAGTTCCTTTGCTAAAAATAGTTTAAAATACTTTCACTAGCATATATATAAATATTTTCTAAAGTATTGTTAGTTATCTAGTTAGCCAATGATCTTTATTTTAAAACCCTAATCAAATTGTACCAAATACCAGGTGATCATATACATCCATGCAGTACTACTCCCGTGCTTCCAAGGCGAGGCAAGTACACCGACTCGACTTTTACTTTGTCTTTCTGTCTTACATTCATGTGCCATGTTCTCATATCGAACACGAGATACACACGATTGTCTTGTACCTTGTTCATTGCATTGTGAGTCATTTTTATTGAGGGGATTGGAGGAAATATTAGCTTTTGTGTGACCACACCCAACATAGGTATTGTGGATAGCCTAATCGTACACTTCACGTACGATGAAGTCGGATCTTGTAGAATTGATTGTGCATTGATTGATTGTGGTCCTTAGCCGGTCACACATTAGTTTAATATTTCAAAATATCACACTTGTATTGATTATCGTGTTGATTATCTTGATTCATTGATAGCCGCGTTCATTGTCTTGCATATTGATTGTCGCGTCCATTGCCTGCAGTTTATATTTCATTTCTGGTACCATAGTTTCATTTTCAGTTCTGGTATTCTGGTTTCACCTTGTATTCTGTACTACAGATTATATTGTATATTGTTCTTATCGGGGTTGTACTTTGTTTTTTTCCTGACAGGATACGTTGCAGGTGAGCTTGAGGCCACATGGAGCATGTGATTGCATTGGATATTGCAGGATCTATTTATTTATTTTTTTGGAGATTGTATTTTTTATGATTTCATCATTGTATATTTTATTTGACCGGATTTGTCTCCAGATGACTTTGTACTAAAATGACTTGGTGGATATTGGTGATCTTTCTGGGAACGTTATATATAGAAGCTGTGTATGTTTACATTACATTGTGACTTGGAGTTTTCCTTAGTATTGTACAGCTTACTTCGTCGTGTCCATCGACGAAGGCTGGGCGTGTCCGACTCGTGTCCGATTATTCGGGAGCGGGTCATGACAACTGCTGATATTTCACAAAATTTCTTCTCGTATTGAGTTCGAGTCTATATACCCCCGGTCGACATCCGAGATGCTATACGCATCAAAACAATTGTCGACAACTTTACGGTCTCGCCTGATCAATCGCAAGGTTTACGATCAACCAGTTCGACATTCTTGTATTGCTATTCCAAAAAATTACGATACTTAAGCATGCTCTGTTTTGTATTCTCACATCGTGCTTACGTTTCCTTGTGTATTGATTTCGATAGGTTATATCAATTTCGATAACACGAGGGTCAACTTTGAATCTGCATCAACGTCGACTTTAGTTCGCATTGCATACCTCCAAGTTCACTACAAACTTTTCTATATGCATGAACTCATTTTTCGATTTTCGCATCCCGCTATACTTTGATCGAAAAACCGAGTTACCGATTATCCAACATCGAACTCTCGAGGTATACGATCACGCCCTCTAAGTTTTACATGTTTCAGTCGTACTCAAATGAGTTTCGCCATAACGTAACCAACTATCTCTTAGGCACTATTTACCCACATCAACCAACTCTTTACGAAGTCGCATATTGTGCGATCCGATTATAATTCGTATCGCTCAATATTTCTATCGAGATCGCAAGTCATGCGATTCGATTACGATTCGTCTCACCCAACATTTCTATCGAGATCGTAAGTCATGCGACTCTATTATAAGTTCAAGTTTTCTATCTCGTCGATCCGATTATTACTTCAAGGTATAATCATTTTGTTAGTCTCGGTCATTCGACTGACTTACAAATTTTGCCGATGTATCATTCATTGATACGAGTCCCCGCCCTATCGTTCCAATCAATTATCGAAGAACACTTGTATTAACATACCGTCATACAAATTTTCAATTGAGTCTCGGAACTCTTCGGTCCATTGCGGACAAACCTTCCGCAGTTCTCACAAAGCGTTGATACAATTCACCGCACAAGTGGTATACCATATACCACTCAGAATCGAGTCATTCATCGCATACGTGGTATGGCATATACCACTCGGAAATCAAGCTATTTCCCTCGCATCATACTCGGTATGAACCAACAAGCTATTTTGACTCACAATTTCTACAGTTATCATGCCGATCACAACCGTAACTTTTGATTAATCAAAATCCGACACAACTTGGCCAATATCTTTATTTGCCAACACAAGTTCGGTGCGCAACCGAATGATTCGTTCTATCGATTTATGATTTAAGTTCCTTCCATTGCATCTCATGTAACGTATTATTAAGTTTCAACTATTGCAACTCGTGCAACATTTTTAATTCAGACTCCTCCGTTGCATCTCATACAGCATTTTAATTCAGTTTCCTTCATTGCATCTCGTGCAATATTTTATTTCTGATATTCAAAGCCAATACTCGAATCTATTCAAGACATTGAATTTTCAACTTTCATTTTCCTTGCAATGCATCATTCACAACTCATTGTATTTGATACAGCAACATTTCACGACTTTTATTATATCGATGCAACCAATATTTCTCATATCGACTGTTGCATTGAAATAACAAATATTTTTGATTCATATTTCTCAGCTTGTTGCACTTGCAGCAACAAATATCTCAATTCACGTCTCGCGACTTGTTACGCTTGTAGCAACAATTATTTCACGGCTTGTTGCACTCGATACAACAAATATTTTGCGACTTCCTTCGCAAACATCTTGTAATTTCCAAAACACATGCGGCAAAATTACACGATTTGTATTAGACTTATTGTATGGAACATCCAGTGCGGTATCGAGTAGAGTCAAGAGTGATTTGATTGGTGGTAGGCAACTCTTTGGAATTGAAACGAAGCAAGCGTCCTGAGAAAATTGAACCTAGTGCTCTGATACCAATTTGTCATGCCCCGACCCGGAAAATCGCTCGTCCTCGCATCGATTTATCTGAATCGTCGTCCTCGCTGGGGCGTGATGCCGTACGAGTCTGGAGTTTCACTCTTATAAGGTAAGATAACAAGTTCTCAATTGGTTATCTTTGATTTGATATTAGCAACGAAAGCAAACAGAGTGTATGCAATAATTTTTTTATTGATAAATGAACTGAGGTTACAAAGGCTTTCAATAGCCCAACTGAATTTGCCAGATTGGCTACAACACTCAAGTTCTCTCTTGGCCATAAATAATTTTACCATTCCATACATCGTGCCTTCTATATCTCGGCTGCATCAATCTTGTTGCAAGTACGAGCGTCAATGCGATCGCACGCTTCAAACGCTATGGCATTCCATGCCTCAGTGCGATCAAGCGAAGCTTTGCCGCAAGCAGAACGTATCCTGAACCTGCGAGCAATCTAGTGGGTGATTAGTACTTTCGTCCTCGCTGTACCGATCAAAGGCCGACTTAAATATACCGACATTTTTTATGTATTGATTCATGCAACATAAATTTAGTTATCTTTCTATGTTCTCCTTAGAATATGTTTTATGGCACACTCGAGAGTAGTAAAGCATGTTATCATGGCAAGCATGTTATTTCGATACGCATAAGTAAGCAGGCAACCAATAATAATCTCGTGTTGTTTCGTGACTTCTTACCAAACTTTGACGCACTTGTCTTTGCACCAACGCAAGGTGAATACGTCTCATTCCTTCACTGTCATGTTATAAGTGCTCTATGTAGGAGCTCTGTGTTTCTACACTTTCGACCCACTGTTCCTTAACTATATGAAGGTCATTGGTGTATCCGCGCCGGAATGGACTAATTTGTTTATCTTTTCTTTTCTCAAACTGAATAACCCGGCTCCCTCCCCGTACGGGTTTGCTGGACCAGTATCCGAAGGACGACGAACTTACCATCAATTGTGGCTTATCACATCAGTAGCAGATCGCAAGTCATACCCAAAAAGGTGCACCAACAATGATTATTCATCCCTCCTAGGCCGAAGAGTCCCGATGCCCCGACAAATATAACTCGTTTGAGGCAAATTACCACACCCTGTGCACGAGAAATATCTCAAGTCCATTCGACCATGCAACGTATATCTTATTCAAACAACCAAACATACCATGCGTCCGTGACTCAAACTTCGTATCATCTCGTATTTCTCACCTTAACTTTCTATGTTCTCACATTCCATACTTCGTTTCAAGGTTCAATGACATCATGCCCCAACTAAATGTTCGTTAAATGAATGTCCCGAAGGTCCCGAACATTTTCTAGGCATTATGTCACATCCGACGGTTCCGTCACATTCATGCCACAACTGTTCTCTTCGCAACGAATCTATCTTTTATGATTCTTGTGCACGTACGCACGCCTTGACATGATTGTTCTTTATTCTTTGAGTAGTGCATGCGATGCACGCCTTAATACTATAATTCCATGTTCTATGACTTAGTGTTCAATGTATGTTCCTTTCCTTCGACTCATACATCTAAGGCATGCCTCGATAGGTTATTCAATGTTCTATAGTTCGTGCACTGAGGCACTCGCACCGTTATAGTCTTTCAATGTTCTAGTATACTAGTGCGCGGGGGCATCATGCGTTGAGGCACTTGTCGATACAGTTATCCCATGTTTACAGTTATCCCATGTTCTTATGGCTTACGCACCGAGGCGCTCGCCTTTGCGATATTCAATGTTCAATATCAAGTCGTACATTTGATGTACGTTTTATTTTAATTGTTCTATCTAGTATTTGACGCGCACTATGTTCATCTCTCAATCGAGCCACGCCCGTGGTCTAGATAGGTCAACTTAGCACTATGTTCATCTTTCAATTGTCCCCCCACCTTAAGCCGATACACCTTTTTATCGATACTTAATCGGGTCAACGCGACTCTTCAAGTCAATGACTCAGCATAATGCACTGTACGGAGTAGGGCATTATACCTCAAGCTGGAGAATAGATGTCAATCATGCCCAACTTGTTACATAGAAATTGAACTTGAGGACCCAAAAGAGGCTTTGTGAAGATATCAGCTATCTGATCGTCGGTCCTCACATGTTGAAACTTTACTACTCCCTTTGTTTACTCATCACGAACAAAGTGGATATTAATTTCAATTTGCTTTGTCCATTCATGAAATACTGGGTTGGTGGCAATATGAATAGTAGATTGGTTATCATACCATAGATCTGACGCTAGAGATCTCGCGTCTTCTCCTAGTTCTTGTAAGAGATGTTTCATATGTAATACCTCTGATGTGCCATGAGCAATAGCTCGATATTCTGCTTACGAGCTTGAGCGTGCTATCACACTTTTTCTTGCTCTTCCATGACACTAAATTTTCACCCATAAATACTGAGTATCCAGATGTAGATCGTCTATCTGTCAGACTTGCTCTCCAGTCAGTAATGTTTAAGGACATGCTGGTACTTCCTCAAACCACCAAATCTTCCAGACTGTCGAGTTATGTACACCAAGTACCTCTGAACTTACACTCTATTAGCTCCAAGTGGATTCATATTGCATCCCCCTGGGTGACAAGTCATGTATACTAAACACCTCTTAACTTCCACCCTGATGCTTCACCCCGCCGGAGTTTACCAGGCTTATTGTCATCTCTGAGCAAACTTTATGGTCCTGATTATCGTGTGTTGCATCCATATTACCTCTGATACCGATAGTCTCTCGACTTAATAACTGTACCCAACCCAGGATAAAATCATGGTGTTAAGGCCACAGAACCTATCACGTCCATATTACCTCTGTTGGATTTTGTCTTAAAATCTATTACTCGCACCACCAGTGCGCAAAAGGGTAATAAGTCCACAAAAAATTATTCTTGATTATCGTGTGTTACGTCCATATTACCTCTGATACTGAATACGAGTGTGTCCATTATTCTCCATCCGAATTCCTTTTTCTACATTCTTAACTAGATAACACAGGATTCTGAGAACTATCTGCCAGTTAGAACTCTTGGAGAAGCCATAAATCTACTTATAACACTTACTGCGAAAGAAATGTCTGGACGAGTCATGACTGTCAAGTAGTTGAGTTTTCCAACTACTCGATAATGTTATGGGTTGGTCATCATAGCCCATTCATCTGGAAGTAACTTTGCCCCTAGATCCATAGGTGAGGTTGCTCCATTGGCTTACATCATGCCTGCATCATTTAGTATGTCCAGCACATACTTTCTCTGGGATATTACAATGTCTTCCTTACTCCGTGTGACCTCAATACCCAAGAAATAGTTCAATGATCTCATATCCTTGGTTTAAAATTGTTCTCCCAGAAACTTCTTGAGGCCTTCAATACCCTGACTGTCGTCTCTTATGTTTACAATGCCATCAACATAGACACCAAGTAATATCCTTCCGGTAATGCCCCGTCCCACTCCGTCAATCAGAGGCATCAAAATGCCGATGGCGTTCGAACTTAGCCATGCAACGGCTGCTCGAAGACCAGTTCGGTCGAGGCGACTCATCACTCAGGTGGGTGGTTTCGGTGAACTTGCCTTAGCTTGGCCTTCACACTAATAAAACGAAAGTTTTTAACTGCACAAGTAGGCTTGATAATAAAAGAGATGCATCCATATAGCTAAGAGAATAATCCTAACTTGGGTCGATTGAGTTAGAACATGGAAAACGTCCCACGGTCGGCTTAGAAATGTTGTACGATGGCTTTCCAAATGACACTCGGTCCTTCGTCCCAAGGCTTGGGAGAAGAAAAGTCGGTATTTGCCACAAAGTTATGAATTAACCTAAGGCATGGGTGTCGTCCGCATAAATTATTAATAAAGCATGCACGGTCCCATCGTCCAAGGCTTTGCCAAGCCTCTGCTCTTTCCACGGGATAAGTTGCGTTACACGATTCGTGGCATAAGTCTAGGCACCGAAAGAACTTGGTTGTTCAAGTCGAACGCGTGCACGACACGTTTATAAAATGCAAGGCTTGCATAGCCTTTGTCACGACCCGCTACCGAAATTGTTAGGCTGGGCCGAGTCATGTCCAGCCTACGCTTGAGTTATAGCGTAGTAAGCTGTTCTTAAAAGTAAACAAATCAGATCAAAATGTGCTAACAGTTCCATTTGTCATATTGAAGAAAATTATCACAAACACAAAATCATCTAGCATACAAATATGTTCAAAATACATAACCAAAATGTAAAACTGGATACAGGTCCAGTAACAAACTACATAGTCTAGACTGTCCTGCTCTCTAAGTCCAGAGTGACTAAAATAACAAACTAGACGAGTTTCCCTGCAGGTACATCCTCGTAGGGTAAAGCCTGATCCTCGATGGTGACCCCATAATAGGAATCACATAGCAACTCCTCTTCGGTAAGTATACCTACAACGTTATCCTGTCAGGAAGGGAGCAAGTACTGATTCTACAAACTAAATATACGGAGCATGGAATGAACAGAGATGTAATAACAGGAAATCATAGCATATCATAATCTATCAGGTCAAGGATACATTTGTCATGGCGACAGATGTACATGTAATGTTTAAAACTGGAGCAGGCACGTGATCGTCAATAGGTATAAAATGTACCGATGTGCAAGTCTACATATAATAAAATGTACGTACGTACAAGTCTACAAGCATAGGTGTACATACGTACAAAAATAAAGAATAATGGCCTACGACAAGGTATGCATACAAAATACGACCTTGTTCGGTACATACGTACGGGAGAAGGGGCATATTCATGTACTCAACTATCAGTTTTCCCATAACCCAAGCTATAACATGTGAGAGATACGAGAGCATTTTAAAACATGTGAAAGTTACTGGGAGCAGTATAAAGCATGTGAATATATGACTTGCAGTTCAAGAAACAGTATTTTAATATGATTCATTCATAGTTTATTATCATATACAGTAAATAAAGTTTGTAGGGGTACTTGCCTTGTGCAAAGCAAGGGTATGTATACGAAGCTATAGATATCCGGTGTCCTGTCACTGTCAAAAAGGATATATAATCTTAGTTTTTTTATACTAAGCTCAATACTAGGACACTAGTGGTGTGACACGACTTTCTGACTGGACACCTAGCCAAATGATGAATTTTAGTATAAGAGACCAATGTGGGTTGACACAATATCTAAACCAACCTTTTAGGGTCTCTATACTAAGGTAGGCTAAGGTCCCAACACTAAAATATCCCAAAATCACACATAACTTCACAAGACATAATTATTAAATTAATAATTCAGATTCTATATTGTGTTCCAACAATTATTAAGATAGACAAAAAGCTCAATTATATATAACATAAAGTAACAAAATGATCCTTGTTAATTATAGAAATTTGTAATAATTTTTTTGGAATTTATAAACTAATATAGATATTTATTAAAAATCAGTAAACACAAGTACTTTGAAAGTGAGTTCTGTTTTCCTATTTTTATAAAATGGCAAATAAAATAAATCTTGGAAAAATTATATTAAATTATCTAAATTAACATAGTATTTAAATATAAAAATTCTATATTTCTACAGCTTTTATATACTGTCTAAAAATTTAAATACAGCAAGGTACAGTTTCTAAAAATAAATAATTAATTATTTAATATATTTATCCACATATACGAAATTGAACCGAAGTCCAGATACGGGACCCAAGGCCATGAATCAAGTCCGATATAACTCGTACAGACCTTAAATGTACTTAGACTTATTTAAGTCCACAAAATCCATACTAGGTCTGGACTCAAATGGCCATAATTAACATAATACATAAAAACACGAAATTAAATGTATAGACATATGTATATTAAAATATTGTAATAATATTTTAATGCAGTAAAATATACTTAGCCATAATATTTACTAATAATAAAATAACATGTAAATTTACATATATTAAAATATAGCACAAAATCATATATACACATAGAAGTACATATATATATACATATATATATATATATATATATATATATATATATATATATATATATATATATATATATATATATATATATAATATATATATATATATATATCTTAACAACATTGCTTACTAGGCATCTACATCTATATAACCTAGGTACATATATATCTCAATCTCATATATATATACTATAACTTCCTCACATATATGTAACCTATATAAATACAATATCCCTATGTGTATATACTACTCAAATGGAAACTAAACTCAAAGGCTAAACATGTTTTCCCTATATCCCTACATGCTAACACTCTCACCATATACAAGAACTTAGGATACTACCCTATCATGATACACCTGATACTCTTGAACCACAAACCCCCACATGGCAAGTGGCCATGTAGAGCCACAAACTCACTATCCAGATATGAAACTATCTGAGTAATACCCTTGATAAATACACTCAAACATACCAAATCCCAGGTGTAACTCCCCTTCCCAGAATATTTTTTTAAGTATATTTTTATTATCATTTATTTTATTTAAATGGTGATTTTAGAAATTTTAGAAATGTTTATTTAGTTAATTATTACGATAGATAATTTTATTCATGGTTAGAAATTGGAGTACAAGACGACTAGGAATTATGGCACGGATAGTGCAGTGGCGTGCCTTGACTAGTGTATTAGCCATGCCAAGGAAGGCCGAGCCATAGTGATGTCCAAACTAGGAAAACCAGGCCAAGTTGCGAGTTAATCTCTATAAATGATTTAATTACTTATTTAGTAATGTTACGACTTTCAGGGAACCCGATATTGCCAAACTTGCCCGGACCTGACCCAAACCCAGTCCAGTCAATGTAGCGCCGGCTCCTTCCCGCCCCTCCTCGTGGTCGGCACCCCCCATTGTTGGTCGACCTTCTCGGTCTCGGTCTCGGTCTGGCCGCGCCCATCGGCCCTTTCCCCCTCTTCGGCAGCTCGATTTTTTCCCGCCATCCCCGCTTCCCTGGATGGCCGGGCCCCGCGTGGCAACCCCCGCTTGCGGGCGGCCTCTCGCCTTTCGGATTTGTCCCCTCCCTCATCCCCTTCTCCCCCCTCGGTGTCGCCCCCCTCTCCGGTGTCCTCGCCGTGCCAGGCCTAGGCGCCGACGACCCGGCCCTCCTCCACCGGCTGAACCCCTGGTCTCCTCGGCCCTCCGTCCGGGACGCTGCTAGCTTCGCCAGTCTCTCTGCTCCAGCCCCGGCGCCCCCCTCCCGTCGCCTCCCTCCCTCTCGTCGCGTCCCCCCCCCCCCGCCCCAGCTGTGCCCCCCCCGGCACTTCCTCCCGTCGCACCACCCCCCGCCTCGGTAGCCAACTCCCTCCCGGCGCCCTCCCCTCCAGTCGCCCATCTCGCCGCGCCTACCCCCGCCTCGGTAGCAGACTTCCTCCAGGCGCCCTCCCCTCTAGTCGCCCATCTCGTCGCGCCTCCCCCCGCCTCGACGGCGGTCCCCCCTCTGCGGTGGCACTAGTACCCCCTCCATACCCCCTCGACGACGCCCTACAGGTACTCGCCAGCCCCCGGCGGTCCAGGTTCCCCCTCCGCTTCGCCGTGGGCATCGTACGCTCACACCTCGGGGTCGAGCCCCTACTTCTAGCCCCAGCCGCCGCCTCGGGACCCTAGACGCCGCCCCGGCTGACTTGCTCGCCGCTCTCTTCCGTTTGGGACCGACTCCCCCGCCGGGCATCCCTCACCTCCGTCGTGAATCCCTCCAGGTCGAGCTCCCTCCGCCGTGGCTCCATCCCCTGATTGAGCCCCCTCTGGTCGAGCTTCCTCCGCCACGGCCCTTCTCCACCCCCTATCGGCTCCTCACATCGCCCTCCGCCCAGTCTCCGATAGCGCCTCTCCGGGCCGGCCTCCACCGCCAGAGCCCCCTGGCTCCGAGCGTCGTGCCGCTCTCTCGTCTGGGATGGCCTCTCCCCCTTCCCCTCATTGTGGGGGAGCCCCTGCCCCCCTGCTCCCCCGGGTCAGCACCTTCGTCCCCTCCCCTCCGTAAAGTCCCCTGGCGGTTCGCAACCCCCTCCCCCGTCGTGGCTTCCCCCTCCGCCTCCACCGCCGGGGTCGACCTCCTTCTCCCAGGAGGCCCCCTCGCCGGAGCCCCCAATCCCCCACTAGCCACCCCCGCTCGGATTGTGCTGACTCCGCGGGCGGCACGCCACCTCGGGCTGGCCCCCTACCTCGGGTCCCGTGCCCCCTCTCGGGCAGCGTGCCACCTCGGGCAGCGTGTGCTTTTTCTTTTTTCGTTTGCTTTTTGAATTTTGAAATCGGGTTTGCCGCCTGTGGGACCCGGTCCATGTGTTGTTTTCTGTTGCGTCATTCAATAAAATTTCCTTTCAAAATATATATATATATATATATATATATATATATATATATATATATATATATATATATATATATATATATATACAGTATATGAATAAATAGTATATATATATATATATATATATATATATATATATATATATATCTATCTATTATACAAAACACAAAGGTTTTTGAATCCTAGGGCTGACTGTGCCAAGATAAAGAGTGGTTGGGATTTAATCTTGGTGAATCAACGGTTGTGGGGTTTTATGGGGAAGAGCATTATTGGGAGTGGAGTTTTATGGGGAAGAGCATTATTGGGAGTGGGATTTTATGGGGAATCCAAAGATGAAAATTTAATATTTCGATGGTTGGGATTTAATATTTTGATGGGGGCCTCATAATGGTTGTGAATGAGCATTATTGAGAGTGGGGTTTTATGGGGAATCCAAAGAAAATTCACATCTAGCAGTGGTTGGGATTTAATATTTTGATGGGGGCCTCAAAATTATTATTGTTCGTTTAAAATTGGGGGTCCATGATTTTGAGGGGGAATACCTTAAATGAACCATGCCCTATGGGCACGGGTTATGACTAGTATATATATATATATATATATATATATATATATATATATATATATATATATATATATATATATATATATATTTTATATATATATATATATATATATATATATATATATATATATATATAAACAGTATATATAAAATATATATAACAGTATAATATATATATATATATATATATATATATATATATATATATATATATATATATATATATATATATATATATATATATATATCCAGCCCAAACCCATTGGGCCAAAACCCGACCCAATGAACAGTAAACAAACCCAAACCCATTAGTAAACGGGTTTAAACCCAATAACACAAAATCAAACCCATTAACCTATTAAATAATACTCGTGTCCGGACAGTTAGGGACACGAGAAATGAACCCGACACTGAGTCATGTGTCCATCGTGATTGAAACAAATCTGACACGAATTTCCCGTGTCCATGGCCATTACGTCACTCCTTGACACATGGCGACCCTTCCACGTGTATACGAGACACAGACACGTAGCAGGAAGGGAATGATGTCCGAACAATGGGGGCTGTTGGGGTTGCTGCATGGCGGAGGAGGCATCGTAGTCGTCGGGAAAAATTAGATCGGGGTTCGTCTCGTCGTGGTGAACCGATTGGTGGTGGTCGGAGGTGACGACGACGGCTAGATCGACAGAAAACCTAGATCTAGTGTTCAGGAGAGCTCATCGGGGAAGATGAGTCTAGGACTGGGGCTACGGTGGTCGGGGTAGTAAATAGGGTTAGGATTTCGACTGGGGGATTTTTATAGGCTAGAAATTGGAGCCAATTTGGGGTTTTCATGGCAAAAATAGAAATTAGGATTAGGGTTAGGTCGGTGGCCGGTGGTCGTTCGGCCAATGGCCTGCCGACGACGAGGGTCAGGTTTGCAGAAAAACCCTCGAAGAAATGGCAAAACAGCCCACCGGCTTGCAGTTTACAAATTCGTAATTTACAAAACCCATCCCGCAGTGTTCTGTGCAAAAATTAATTTGCACAGACAAACCAAATATTGCAATTTTGATTTAAAACATTTGATTTAATTGCAAACTGCTATAAAAATAATTTAAATAATTGAAAAATAATATTTTAAGTTTTAAAAACCATTTAAAAATTCTAAAATTTTTATAATAATTATAATAAATTATTTTAATGCTAAAAATAATAATTGTGGTTTAAAAACCCTAATTTAAACGTAAACTAATTTTATGGGCTTACAAATCTTCCCTCCTTGAAAAATTTTGTCCTCGAAATTCATAAGGATAGAAGACTCTACAAACATTCAATATAGTAAGCAATTCAAACTGTGACTAAGTCTACTATTAAGACTAACCTCTAAGGTATCAAGTGGGAACGGATGGTTCCCTCGCGGCTGGTGGGTCGAACAAGTAAGGATATCTCTCCTTTATGTCCGACTCCCTTTCCCAAGTAGATTCTCCCGGAGAGTAACGGATCCAATATACTCGGACTAAGGGTATGACTTTGTTCCTCAGCCTCTTCTCCCTTCGGTCCAATATCTTCACTGGCTGCTCAGTAACTACAAGACTCGGTCCGATCTCTAACTCTGAATGATCCAGTACATGGCTGGGGTCAGGAACGTATCTTCTCAGCTGAGACACATAAAAGAAATCGTGAACTCCTGCCAGGTTGGGTGGTAGTACAACCCTGTAAGCTACCTCTCTGATCCTGCCGAGTATCTCTAACGGTCCAATGTATCTAGGGCTCAACTTGCCGCCTCGTCCGAATCGGATCGTCCCTCTGGTAGGTGATATCTTTATTAACACCATATCTTCGTCGGCAAACTCCATCGATCTGCGACTAGCATCAACCCTGTGTTTCTGCCTGTCCTGAGTAACTCTGAGTCTGTCTCTGATCATCCTGACCTTCTCTGCTGCCTCAGTGATCATCTCTGGCCCAAGCATAACTCTATCTCCAACATCATCCTAAAAGAGCGGTGTACGGCATCGACGTCCATATAGTGCCTCGAATGGAGACATACCGTTGCTAGCTTGGTAGCTATTGTTGTATAAAAACTCTACCAAGTGAAGATGACTCTTCCATGATCCGTCGAAGTCCAGTACACAAGTCCTCAACATGTCCTCGAGCGTCTGAATCGTCCTCTCGGACCGTCCATCGGTCTATGGGTGGTACGCTGTACTGAACTTGAGCCGACTGCCCAACTCCTCCTACAAGCTCCTCCAGTAATAGGATGTGAATCTGATATCCCGGTCTGATACGATGCTCACCGGTACTCCGTGTAAGCGAACTATCTGCTGCATGTATAGCTCCGCCAACTTCTCGGTGGAGAGCCCCACCTTGAAGGGTATGAAATGAGCATACTTCGTCAACCTGTCAACGATAACCCATATAGCATACTTTTCTCCTTGGGAACGAGGAAGCCCTGAGACAAAGTCCATCGTAATGTGTTCCTACTTCCACTCGGGAATGGATAACGGCTGTAATAGACCAGCTGGTCTCTGACGCTCCACCTTGACCTGCTGGAAAACTAGGCACCTCGAAATAAAGCGTGATACATCTCTCTTCATCCCGTGCCACCAAAGATGTTCCCGCAAGTCACGGTACATTTTGTTGGCACCGGGTTGAATAGAATATCACGATCGGTGTGCCTCATGCAAGATCGCCTCTACAAGCTCACCCTTCGACACGCATAACCGGTTGTCGTGCCTCAAGGATCCATCTCTGCTACGGTGAAGTCATCAAGCAATCCAGCTAAAGCCTAAACTCTGAGTCTGCGGAGGCGCTCATCTATAGACTGAGTCTCCTTAATCTGCTCCATCAGACCTGACTGAATATCTAGTGCCATCATCTGTATCACTGATCCTGGCTGAATCATCTCAATACCGAGCTTCTCCAGATCTTCCCACAAATGTCGATCTATCATCAGATACCATGCCATCGGATGCCTGCTCAGCGTATCCGCCACCACATTTGCCTTTCCAGGGTGATACTGTAAATCGATGTCGAAGTCCTTCATCAACTCCAACCATCTTCTCTGCCTCATGTTCAGCTCCTTCTGCATGAACACATACTTCAAGCTCTTGTGGTCAGTAAAGATTTCCACTCGCTCTCCGTATAAGTAGTATTTCCACAACTTGAGTGCAAAGATCACTGCAGCTAGCTCTAGGTCGTGAGTAGGATAGTTCCGTTCATGAGTCCGTAATTGCCTAGATGCATAAGCAATCACTTTTCCATGCTGCTGCAAAACACATCCTAGTCCCTTTCCCGAAGCATCGTTGTAAATGGTGAAACCTCCAGATCCTGAAGGTAATGTCAGAACTGGAGCAGTTGTCAATCTTCTCTTCAGCTCCTCAAATGCTGCCTAGCAGTCCTCTGACCAGATGTACTCTGCGTCCTTCTGTGTCAGCTTTGTCATAGGTTCGGCTATTATATCAAAGTCCTGGACAAACTTTCTGTAATAGCCTGCTAATCCTAAGAAACTCCTAATCTCTGAAACTGATGTCAGAGCCTTCCACATCTCGACGGCAACAATCTTCATGGGATCCACTGAGATCCCCTCTTCAGTGACTACATGACCGAGAAACTCCACTCAGTCGAGAAAGAACTCACACTTCGACAATTTGGCATACAACCTCTCCTTCCTTAGAATCCCCAGAATTGTCCGTAAGTGTTCTTCGTGCTCTTCCGACGTCTTCGAGTATATCAGGATGTCGTATATAAATACAACGTCGAATTTATCCAGATACTGGTAAAATGTCTTGTTCATCAAGTTCATAAAGATAGCTAGCACATTTGTGAGACCAAATGGCATCGCCAAAAACTCATAATGCCCATACTTGGTGTTGAACGCAGTCTTCTGGATGTCCTCAGCTCTGACTTTCACCTGGTGGTAATCTGATCTCAAGTCTATCCTGGAGAACACCTTCGCCCCACTCAACTGGTCGAACAAATCATCTATCCGAGGCAGAGGATATTTGTTCTTAATGGTGATGGCATTCAATGCCCGGTAGTCAATGCACAACCGGACTGTACCATCCTTCTTCGGCACAAAGAGCACTAGTGCTCCCCATGGAGAAGCACTAGATCGAATGAAACCCTTTTTCAACAGGTCATCGATCTTCTCCTTCATCTCTATGGCCTCCTTGGGGTTCACTCTATAGCAAGCCCGGGATACTAGTGATGAGCCCGATACTAAATCAATAGTGAACTCTACATCTCTGTCAGGTGGAAGTCCTGGAAGATCCTCTGGAAATACATCCATAAACTCCCCAATGATAGGGTGTGGCGGTGCTAGCTCCCCAACTGTAGCACAACAGTTCGTCTCTAGGCTGATCTTCGGCCCTGTCCTCCTGACACTGAATGGTGTCGTTCCTGGGAGACTGAACAGAATACTATCCTCATGGCAGTCTATAGCTGCGTGAGCGTAGCTAAGCCGATCCGTTCCCAATATGATATCATATTCGAGAAGTGGCATCACAAAGAATCGTCCCCCAAACTCTCTTCCAACTATAGTAATAGAGCATCTATAGATATCTCTAATGGGTACTGGTCCGCCTTCTGTCATTACTCTACTCATCTCCTTGGTGAGTGTAGCTACTAAATGGTGTTTTTGTAAAAATTCTAATGACAAAAAGCTATGTGATGCACCAAAATCAAACAAGCATATGGCTAGAAAAGTATGCAAATAAACATAACCTATGATGACATCGGCCAAATAATCTGGCTCTGAAACCTGCTCCGGCTCCGCCTCAAGAGCTAGACTATAAGCCTTCCCCTGGTGTTCCTTCTGCTGCTGCTGCAGATGCTGCCCAAATCGCTGTTGCTGGGTCGGGAGAGGTGGTCCCCTAGGCGGTCCCGTGCCTGGCGTCCTCACTGCCGGGCAATCCCGAAGCTGATGGGTGGTAGACCTACAAGCTAAGCACTGCCTCAACCTCTTCCTGCAGATGGCATAGTCATGCCCTGGCCTTCTACAGAATGAACACATAGCTCCCCTCTGCTGCTGTGGTCCTGGAGCTCGAACTGGTGGTGTTAGATGATGTGGTGTGGGAGGACGGTATGCCTGCTGGTGCAGTGCTGGTGCTCTCGACTGGAAAGCCTGCATTTGGAAGGTCCCTCGTGGTGTCCGGAAGCTGGCCTCTTGCAAGACAGAAGACGTTCCTCTATCCCCCGGGCCAACTCCAGGCTTTGGTAGTAGTCAGT
Source organism: Iris pallida (assembly GCA_029216955.1). Taxonomy (NCBI): domain Eukaryota; kingdom Viridiplantae; phylum Streptophyta; class Magnoliopsida; order Asparagales; family Iridaceae; genus Iris; species Iris pallida. The sequence goes on from JANAVB010030220.1 coordinate 15,378,339, forward strand.
CGTCCCATTTGCCACTAGGAGGATGCCAATGTCTGGGACAAGACCATGGCAAAATCTACGTACCATCTCCTATGGGTCTACAATCAGGCTAGGAGCGAAATGGCTCAAACAAGTAAACTCCGCCGCATACTCGTCAACAAAACGGTTCCCCTGCTGGAGGTTCTGGAATTGTAGCCCCATGGCTACTCTAGTGGTGGTCGAGAAGAATTTCTTCTTGAACTGGATCTTGAACTGATCCCATGTGGCTCCCCCTCTTGCGAATAGTAGCTTATTCCTGAACCAAACTCCTGCTAGGTCTGTCAGCAGAAATCCCGCTGCCTCGACCTGAAGGTCACCTGGCAACCTAGCACCGAGGAGCTTCCTCTCTACTGAGTCCAACCAGTCATCCGCGACTACGATGCCCTCAGTCCCTATAAACTCCTTGGGGTTCAAGTTCATGAAGTCCTTGATATTCTTCGCTCTCGGTCGTGGCTCTACCGGTGGTGGGATCATGGTACGCTTCTCAGAGCGCTCAATGCTCTGGCAAAGTAAGGTGGTCTGCTCCTGATGGGTCGTCAGGACCCCCTAGATCAGAGTGAGTAACTGGTTTTCGTCGAGAGTGACGGAAGCCTGGGCAGGTATAACAACAGGTGGTGGTGGGAGTATCGGCTCCTGCTGGGACTGTAATATAGGAGGTGGTGGAGGCATCTGGGTTGGTGGATTTGTGGAGTGGGGGTGTATGGTAGGTGGAGGTGAAAGTGCTCCGGTCAACTGGTCGACCGGCTGGATAGGAAGTACGTCATTTTCAGGTGTGGCATACTGGGATGAGCGTGTGAGCACCATCTAATAGAAAAATAAATGAACTATAAGAACTTTTTAAGTAAACAAATCAGAAACAAACAAAAAGTCAAATCTAAAATAACTGTCCTATGCTGTGATGAGTTTCCTATGTTGTAATCCTAGTAATCCTCTAGGTGTTCTAAATATTTATTCCTAGTGTTATCTAGTTATCTTAAGTTCCTAATTGAAGGCATGCTTGGTACAATGACGTAACCAAACAACTTAGTCAAAGGACCTGCATGGGCCACCACTAAAAATATGTCACGACCCGCTACCCAAATTGTTAGGTCGGGCCGAGTCATGTCCAGCCTACGCTTGAGTTATAGCATAGTAAGCTGTTCTTAAAAGTAAACAAATCAGATCAAAGTGTGCTAACAGTTCCATTTGTCATATTGAAGAAAATTATCATAAACACAAAATCATCTAGCATACGAATATGTTCAAAATACATAACCAAAATGAAAAACTGGATACAGGTCCACTAACAAAATACATAGTCTAAACAGTCCTGCTCTCTAAGTCCAGAGCGACTAAAATAACAAACTAGACGAGTTTCCTCGCAGGTACATCCTCGTGGGGTAAAGCCTGATCCACGATGGTGACCTCATAATAGGAATCACATAGCAACTCCTCATCGGTAAGTATACCTACAACGTTATCCTGTCAGGAAGGGAGCAAGTACTGATTCTAAAAACTAAATATACGGAGCATGAAATGAACAGAGATGTAATAACAGGAAATTATGGCATATCACAATCTATCATGTCAAGGATATATTTGTCATAGCAACAGATGTACATATAATATTTAAAACTAGAACAGGTAAGTGATCGTCAGTAGGTATAAAATATACCGGTGTACAAGTCTACATGTAATAAAATATATGTACGTATAAGTCTACAAGCATAGGTGTACATATGTACAGAAATGAGTGATAATGGCCTACGACAAGGTATGCATATAAAATGTGACCTTGCTCGATATATACGTACGGGAGAAGGGGCATGGTCACGTACTCAACTATCAGTTTTCCCATAACCCAAGCTATAACATGTGAGAGATACGAGAGCAGTTTAAAACATTTGAAAGATACTGGGAGCAGTATAAAGCATGTGAAGATATGACTTGCAGTTCAAGAAACAGTATTTTAATATGATTCATTCGCAGTTTATTATCATATGCATTAAATAAAGTTTGTAGGGGTACTTGCCTTATGCAAAGCAAGGGTATGTACATGAAGCTATAGATATCCGGTGTCCTGTCACTGTCAAAAAGGATATACAATCTTAGTTTTTTGTACTAAGTTCAATACTAGGACACTAGTGGTGTGACACGACTTTCTGAATGGACACCTAGCCAAATGATAAATTTTAGTATAGGAGGCCAATGTGGGGTGACACAATACCTAACCAACCTTTTAGGGTCTCTATACTAAGGTAGGGTAAGGTCCCAACACTAAAATATCCCAAAATCATACATAACTAGGGCTGCAAATGAGCCAAGCCGAGCCAAGCTTTTGTAAGCTTGAGCTTGGCTTGACTAGAATTAATCGAGCTCAAGCTCGAGCTCGAGCTTGATAAAAATTTTATTTTAGAGCTTGAGCTTGGCTTGGTTTGAGCTTGAGCTTGAGCTTGGCTTGATAAATAAGCTTGATTCAAGCTTGATAAACAAGCTCGTTAAGCTTGATTTCAAGCTTGATAAACAAGCTCGAT